>CM037880.1:34711912-35911912 GCA_021292165.1 Shinisaurus crocodilurus | reverse complement strand
TTTTTTTTTTTAAATATATTTTTATTAAATTTTAAAACAATACAAAGAAAATAACATACACACATAACTAATATTGTGCTCCCATCACCATGGGACCAAACAATCCAATAACTCTATAATTGTTCATTATTCCAAAAATACAATATATCTTGACAGGGTAAACTCCCTTTCCCCCTTTTAAACACATATTCCAAAAATAAACCCCAAATATCCTTAAAATTATTTTTCTTTAATTGACCCCTTTTGCATTTAATATTACAAGTCAACATATCATTCAAAGCCATATCCCATACTTCCTTATACCATTCAGTAATAGTGAAAACTTGCTGGATTTTCCATTTCCTTGCTATCATTAGTCTACCTGCCGTTAACAAATTTATGATTAATTCTTTAACATTTTGAGAACCGATCACCTTTTCCGTTATTGTTAACAAAGCTAGTTTAGGGCATACCTCTAAATCAACTCCAACAATTTCTGATATTTCCTCAAAAATCATTTTCCAAAAATCCATTACATTTTTACAACTCCACCACATATGAGCATATGTACCCAATTCCTGACATCCTCGCCAACACATTGGAGAACATTTATTATCTATTCTATTTAATCTCACTGGGGTCAAATACCATCTCCAAATTAGCTTATAAAAATTCTCTTTAATTCTTATAGACATATTTTTCAATATTCGCCTATCCCAAATCTTATTCCACTCATCCTTTGATATTTCCTCTTCAAACTCTGTATCCCAAACTATTTTAAGATTTTCTGCTTGCTCTTCTGATTTCTGCAACATTTTATATAACATCTTTGTAAGACCCCTAGCTGATGCATTTCCTTCTACAAGTTCTCTAGACATAACCACCTGCTCAAATGCAGTGAAATCCCTTTCATGCTCATGTCTCCTCTTCCATTTCTTACCCCATTGTACTAATTGAATTAAATTTAACCAAGAAATTCTTCCTGCCCCAACCCTATCAATTATTTGCTGTCTTGTCTCCATTTTTTCCAGCCAATCCATTAAAGTTATCACCTTTTTCTCTCTAAAAATTCGTTCTAAATGTCTAACATTCTCGGGAAAATCTTCCATAACCACCACTGGAGTAAGCGGGGATATACCTGGTAAAAATATTTCCTTATTTCTACCCCAAATTTCTAACATATTTTTTTAAAAAGGGATTTTCTAATCTTTTTGTCATAATATGTCCTTGTTTTGTAAATAAGAATTTATGCCTTCTGACAACCACAGTAGTCCAGATCTCTGTCAACATCCAAAAGTGTTTAAAGGTCTGTTTTGGACAGACTTTGGGGGATTCAGCTAGGAGAGGGTTGGGGATTTTTACAAATTGTATGTGATTCTACTTTGCTTTAAAGTTATTTTTATAGGCCCAGTTCAGACTAAATCATGATTTAGTTGCTCAAGAATGAGCTGCAGAAAGCATCAGGCTCATGCACTCCCCCTTCCCCATTCTTCCTTCTTCATGTACAAGGTAGAAAGAGTGAAAGCTTCTGCTTTAATTTTAGGGGAAAAAACACAGTTCCCCATTATGTCCAAGCTCAAGTAATTAAGCTTGGACATAACCAAAGTCTGTTACAATTAGGAGGATCAAACCATTTCTTTGGTGGAAAAAAAAGGAATGGTTTTCTATAAATCTTTTATTTGCTCCAGATTTCTGTCAACTTAAAGGAAGACAGCGATTAAACATGCCACATGCCAATGTAAGTAATGAAATTTTGAGCGGTTGTTTTTGCACTGGAATTTTTTAGTGAAAAGCTTTCTTGATTTTTCTAAAGCTTCAGCTTACAAGTGCTGCTGCTAGCCTTGCCAGACAACATGCAAAGTTCCTTGACCTATAGCTATTCAGCCTGCAGCAACTCTATGCTGTCTGAATTTTGGGTAGACCAGAGTTAGAAAGCTTGCAAAGCCAGTCCATTGCTATGTAGTTTTTGTTATGTACTAGAAGCCCAGAACATCTCTCTACTGAAGCAATTTAAGGCTGCAATCCTGTACCCATTTACCTAAGAGTAAGCCCCATTTAACTCAACGGGACTGTGAAGTCAATAGATATATAAAGGATGGAGTTAATAGGTCTGTTTCTACAGTGCCATGCTCTCACTTCATCTGATGGTTCCTGTTTAAGCAGGAAATATGTGAGTAGTACAGGAAAGCCCTTACATCAGTGCTACTCCAATTGAAACCTACTCTCCAATGACATGTGGAGGACCGCAGAATAATTCATTGAGGTCAGACATACACCTGAATTTCAAAAACTTCATGCACAGAACTTAAGCTAAGAAAATAAAATTCCACTTCTTTCTTCCATCTTTCGTCTTACCAAAGAAGGCAAATTTTGACCAAAATCTGATTATGACTCAATTAGGAAGAAATGCTAGTCAGAATAAATATGATTTAAAAACAAAACAAAACCGGAAATATAAGAAACTGGTTTAGTTTGAAGTAGTCATGCCTAATTAGTCAAGTTGAACTATGTGCATTCTAGTACCTCATCATTGAGCTACTTGAGTTTTCTACCCTGCTTTTCTATCCCAGAAAGGAAAATTAAAACAATATAGATCCTGGAAACCACTGAGCACTAGCCCTTGTTTGGGGTTTGTTTGTTTTTTAATTTACAAAACAATATACTTCTGCATACCTGGGGAGTCCCACAGTATGTAAAAAAACTGCTACCATTTTGGAATGAGCCCAAAATAGAGATGGTTACATAGCACACACCCATTTTAAGTCTATTTTGAAGCTAGTTGCTTACTAAGATGTCAACATGTTTGGCTCTATTCAGTACGCATAACTAACTCCTTCACCTTCCTGTGTCCTCCATGGATTTTAAAAATTTAGATACTACTCACAGTGTCCAGATCATGCATTAACATTATGTGACCTCAATTTACATCATGTGTAAATGTTTATAGAATAGGATTGTGTGAATACTTAATTTTCAATAAGTGTGTATATTATGAATTAACCTTGTTTTGGAGATGTTACTTTATGTATATCCCACAGACAAGTCCCTAGACTTGCAAGAGATTGAGTCAGAGAGAGAAATTTTACTAGAAAAGCAAAACTATGCTGCCTTCAGTTCCTTTTTTGGTAATAAGATGGGATATACATTTTTAAGGCATATGTAAATACATATGCCATAAGCAGAAGTTATTATTCTCAGGGGATATGCATGTTACAGAATAGCCTGGTTCAGACGGTCATTCAAGGCTTCATAAAGCACAGTTAGAACTAAGCATTCCTCGTCCACCTCCTGTGTTCTACTTCGGCACTTAGTTTCTGGCTTGTATTAAGTCAGAGTTCCCTATTATGTCCTAGCTGGGGAACCCTGGGTTGATGTCAGTTAACAAGCCAGAATAAGCAATACACTACTTCACAGATTATCTCTTGAAAGTTATTCTTTTGTGTACTTGACAACATTTTTGTGCGACTTTGTTAACATATGAGCTATCATTCATGGAATGCAGCCAAGTTAAATTTATTCTTGATTTGGGTGCTACTTCACAGCAAGCAGTTCTGTTAACATAATACCAGCAATGTGAACTCCCACTGGCATTTCTGCACCTCCGCAAATGCATACACACTGTCATGTACACCTGATACCGTTTCTTATATAAGCCAGCATTACAGAAGAACAGATTTGTTTTATTTCATGTGAACTCCCACACAACGTGGTGGTTTTGATTTTTAAGTAGCAATCTTCCTCCTACAGGGAACATAACCATATAATTTGAGAAATGTAAGGCTCTTCAGCATCAAGAAGTTGAAAAGAAGATGCATGCTGCAATTACAAGGCAGAGAAGAGCAGTAAACAAAGAATTGAGTGTACCTTCCCTGATGGCTGTAAATGGAGTGCCTTCCTCTTCTTGAAGTCTTATCACCTTCAGTGCCACCAACTTTCCATTCACCCTGGAGTAAAATGAACAAAACACCACATACACAAAGTTAGGGTTCACACAGCATTTTGCTAATAGGCTTCTCTATCTGCAGCCAATTTCTTCCCATTAAAAACCTGACTTTTTCCACCAATAAAAGCAACACACTAGCAGTTTTAAAATATTCACATTAGTCTATAATCCAAAACTTTTTCTCAGTTTTTTTTAATGAAGTAGTTTCAGGTAATGTTCCCAATTACAGCATTAAAATAAAATGTTTTATAGCATAAAGTAAACATTCAAAACATGTTCTTTGAGGGTTTACACCTAAATAGGCAGTTATCAGTTAATCCAATCCATAATACAAAACATTTCTGTTTAGAAGTTTCCTTTCCTCAGCAAGCACATATTTCAAGGAGGTTAGGAGTTTTGCATGCTTTGCTCTTGCAACTGGACTATGGCTCACAGTGTATTCCTGACCAGATTTAAAATTATAACATCCATATTTAACTATTTTACAGTATTACTTTTGCCATCAACTGAACATTATAGCAGAGATCTGCTTCCCCCTTTTAGGCTTGGTAAAGTTTCAGTACGAACCATTTAAGTGCCTCTTGTATCCTGCCTAGCTTTTACTTAATGCTTACATTACCTTCAAAAGAATTCCTTCGCTCAATGGATATACATATGGCTGTTATGCTTCTTTTCTGTATTGTTAGAACACTCATGAGTAAAGAAAGCAAAATACATGCTCAAGCATGTTTGTTTGCAATCACATGTATTAGATTTCTGAATAATTTTTAGGTTGCTTCACAATATGGGGCAGCTATACTGCATGATTCACATGCACATAACCTTTTCTCTGGAATCATTTTTCTGTAATTTGGGGAAAGCATCAAGGTTCAAATTATCATACATCATTTGGGAACCCAACATTTGTTATACAATGGACCTACCACTTAGAAAGCAAAAGCTCACCTTAATTGTATTGTCACTTTGCTTTGAAGACGTTTAAAACAGTCATTTATTTTTTAAAAAATAGGATACAAGTTATTCGATAAGGGTTTCAGGCAGCAGAAAACAAACTGATTCAGTTAAAAGCAATGTCTGTATGCATTTTGCTTTTCCAGCTGTTTCTACTGATGCAATTCTAAATCGTCTCATGCCTTGTGAAATGCACAGATCTGGCTATCACAGTATTTCCTTACAGCCAGCAAATTTGATATGCTGAAAATTAGCTACACCCCCTATTAAAATCTGCTCATGCATCTATTCAGATGGTAATCAGATCAGGTTTTTTCAACACCACCCAGACAAGTTTACTTGATCTGTGTCTCCTGAGCCTCGGCTATTAAATGACCATTTTTTCCTCATCTAGGACCAACAATATAATGGAAAGAACCTGATAAAGAAAAAAAAAGTGTCATCACCTCTTATGATTCTCGACTAAGTAATAATTAATACAAAATTACCAAGATGTGAACAGTTGAAATGTGAAACATCTCCTGCCCTGACTACTGCAATCTTTTTGTCTCTGTCCTGCAGAGACAAAACCCCAGCTTTTCACTTCCATCTAGAGCTAAAAACATTAATCTCCCTTGCCATTCAGATGATACAATGCTGCTCTTTAAACCTCCTACACTGATTTGTGTAGGAGGTTTAAAGGTTTAAACTTCTTATCCTTAAATTCCAAGTCTTCCACGGTCTCCAACCACTCCTTGCCCATGCATCTTTCTGCCTTTATATCCTCATATATTCTTGTCCAGGACATTTACTTCTACAACTCCAGCACCTTCAGCCAATGAAAGGTTTCATGCTCCGTTAAATAAATCCAACTTTTCTCCCTTGCTGACCCATAAGCATTGAAATGTATTTCCGGACACTTATGTGACACCAACTTTCCCTCAATTTCAAATCACCTTTGGCATATTCTCCTAGTTCTCATTTCCTACAACTGAACTGATTGCAGTCCTTCTCCATGACTCTTATTACCACCTTCCTGATGTCTCTGTGTTGTTTTTCCTTTGTCAAGTTTAGATTTGTTTACGCTACTCTGTAAGGTGACATGGCACCTTCCTCCTCCTCCAAGCGACTTTGGTTTATTCATAGATTCATATTGCCTTCAACTTTATTTCATAACCATGTTATTTCCTTATAGACTGGGGCAGGGCAGTTGGGGGGGGGCTGGCATAGAGGCTGTGTGTAAAAAAATATACTAGAGCTATTCTTTTCTGATGCCCAGAGATTTGGGGAAGTTATATTATAAATTTACCATGTATTCCTATGATGGCCCTAATTCAAAATGGTAGCTGAAAATGGTAGCTGAGCCATCTCACGAGAACTAGTCTAAATTTGAGGATTGCTATACACAACTTCTTAATGTTTAGATCTCAAACTGACGAGAGCGAGTTCAATTTACTCATACAGCCAATGTTTAATCATTTAAACTGGCTCTGGAATCTGATCTTTAGTTTCTTGTATGAATTTGTGACTTACTGTAGTATACGTAAATGAAAAAGCAAGCAGACTATATCGTTAAATGTAAGCATAAGATCTTGTAATGGAAGACAACAGATGACACACCAATTTCAAAAAGAGCATGGAAGCTTCCATTCATCTCAATTTTTAATTTTGAGTTTTGTTTTTCAAACTCATCTACTATCCCAGTGCCAGAATAGGGCTGGTTTGCACACTTATCCAGCCAAGAATCCAACACATGTGGACACACAGTAAATCTGAAGTGTAGGCTATGCACCTATAATTGCACATGTCCAGACCCACTTCTCACCAGGCTTTCCCGCTTTACTTTTCTATATTTTAGGTGGGAGAAGGACTGTGAGACATGGGGGAGGGGTGTATGTAGCGCCTTTGTTACATATGGCTCATGCTGGCTCAGCTTGTCTGAGTGTGGACAACTAAGCAGGGTCAGGCCTGGTTATTACTTGGATGGGAGACCCCTCCTCTAGTTTCCTGCATTGAGCAGGGGGTTGGACTCGATAGCCTTGTAGGCTCCTTCCAACTCTATATCTATGAAATATTATGTTGTACATGTAAGGACAGGTACACACCTTCCCCCTTACTATGAGAAAATAACTTTAAGACAAAGTATTTCAAATGATTGGCCTTCCTCTTCAAAATTTTCTTTCATTGTAACTTTTTCTGGTCTAAGAATAATGTGTCACAGCATATTATCTTGACTACAACAGAACTGGAACTATAAGTACTCACAGTGTAGTGTGTTATAGAAATGGTTCAACAACTTGGGGCATCTTCTTCCAAAGCATGCCTGTGGATCACAGGATTCCATGCCAACCTGTTCCTTTGTAATCTTATGAGAATATACCCAACTCTCAACAAGAATGCAAATACTGAAAATGGGAAGAGACTTGTAACTAATACTAGCTTTTACTCCTCTGTACTGAAACCTACTGGATTGTATCCAACATTAGTCCTACTTAGACCCACTGAAATGAATGGGACTTATGTTAGACTAACACTGACTACAACCCATGGATAGAACCCAGCGACTGGGTTCACACAACACATGTGAACGTGTTGTGTGGACTGACATTGAACCGTGGGTTGAATGTGGGTTATCACTGAACCATGGGTTGTTGTGTTGTGTGAACCCAGCTGTGCTAACAAACTGTGGTTTGTTAACCATGAACAACCCACAGTTCACAACCCAACAAACCATGGGTTCTCTTCATGGGTTGTTCATGGTTAACAAACCATGGTTTGTTAGCACAACTGGGTTCACACAACACAACAACACATGTTTCAACATCAACCACGGTTCAACGACAACCCACACCCAACCCATACTCAACCATGAACCCAACCAGTGTTTCCAAATGTCAATCTAAAAAGCAGTTCCTAATTATTAGCTTTGTAACAGCTATTTTCAGAACAGTAATAGGTTGTACAAAGTTTTGTCCTCAAGTACTTTGGGGCCTGGAAAAACATACTTAGTATTAGATTCAAATCAAGCAACCAGTTTTTGCCCCATTGTATGACAACTTTTGTCATTCACTCTGCAGTGGGAAACATCTGGAACCAAACTGTCTAAATTCAATCAAATAGAACTGCTTAGCTTATCATATACGTACTATACTTTCTGCAGGCAGCAAATAAATAAATAAATAAATTCAACCAAATGTAGTAGCAGTGAATCTATTGTATATGGGGCATTTTCACATGTTACGCTTCCTCACACCACCTGTCCCATTATGTGATGACTCCAAAAGCAGTAATATGATATAGGTAGTTGGGTCATTGGTGTTTCAAAATATAGATGGTTAGATAAACAGAAAGCCTGAAAACACTCACACCAAGTATCACTGGTCTTATATTTAAGCCAATTTAGTCTAACTGAATTTTAACATTGAGATTTACTTTTGTCCAGGCATTGTGTCAACTAGGACTAAGCTACAACATTATCTACATCTCACTACTACTCCACAATATTTTCATTAAAAATCAGTGGAATTTCTTATGAATTAGCTAATCTTAAGTATATGTGCATGATATAAATATACTTACTTGCTTTTGCCTTTGTATACTGTGGCATATGACCCTTCCCCTAGTTTTTCCAGTTTTTCATAAGAGTCTGCTTTTCCAAACTTGGGACTTGTCGGCTAAGTAGGAAAACAAAAAGAAGAATAATTTTTTTCAGCACACACACAAACACTCTACTCAACCAACCATGAAGAACAAATGTTATTACCAAAACTAATGAGATTATACTTCAGATATTTAATACTTGATATTGTCATCTACCAAGGGCAATGGCTAATGATATCCATCTAAACATCACTCAGCACTCCAGATGGTCACTGCCTATTTCAAGAGTATTACTATATCAGTGCAGACATCAGAAAGGCTTAGTTACAGAAGAATGAAATTTGGATTTGTTGCAGAGTTTCTGTGCAGATGTGAATAATTAACAGCTGCACCAAGAAGTCCGATTTAGCAGATACTGTATAAATATGAGCGAGTTCTAGATATAAGACAATGTAACCAAATAAATTGACAAAATACAGTCCATCATTCTCAGGGCAACCAGAACCTTGAAAGAAGCCTATAGTTTTCTGAATATCTGTTTCAAACTACATCTGTACATGTTTTAAGACTTAAGTGAAGGTGTAATTCTAACTCAAGAAGAAAGTAGATCCCCCACAGATGATATAACAGTCTTCTCTCATCATTAAGACTTGCTTTGCCTACTTGCTTCATCAAAGTGAATGGACTGCCAATTCAGAAGTTTAACCCTACACACTGGGGCTGGTCAGACAACACAACAGCCCACTGTTGTGAGGCTGCAGCTCATGCAGGACACATGCGACTGCCATTTTGTGTGCAGCTGCTCGGGGGTTGCTGAGTCATGCGAACCCAGCAAGCATGGGTTATGTGAGGGAACCCGGGCAAAAACAACCCTCACATAACCAATGGCCTGTTTTGTGTTTTAGGGTTTAGTGAGGGTTGTTTAATCCACGCTTGACAAGTTTGCATGACACAACCTCCAAGCGGAGGTTGCATATGCAATCTGGTGCCTGTGGGCACCATGGCATGTTGTCTAAACCTGGTCAATGACCTGGTTTGCACAATGAAACAACCTCCAATTTGTTGTTTGGGAGCATGCAGGAGCGAGCGAGCTAGCTCCCAATTGTTCCCCTGCTACTGGTGAGTTAAACAACCCAGGGATGTCCCTGGGTTGTCTCCATGATGTGTGATCCCGGAATTCTAGGTTGTTGGAATAACCCAGAGTTATGACCCAAGAATAAACCATGGGTTATAACTCTGGGTTGTTTCTTCCTCAAGAAGCCACAGTTCCGGGTTTGCATGTGATGGAGAACCCAGGGACAGGGCATCCCTGGATTATTTAATGTGCTGGAAGCACTCGAGCAGTTGGGAGCCAACACGCTTGCTCACTCCTGTGCACTCCCAAAGAACCCATGATTTCAAATATCGGAAGTGGGTGAGCAGTCAGGAGCCAACACGTTTGCTCGCTCCCATGTGCTCCTGAACAACCCATAGTTGCGTATGCCCCATCAAAAAAACCCTGCTTAGTCCTGTCAAAAACCCTGTTTTAAAAGAAAACCTTACTTTTGACAGCTGCTCCCATATATGGGGTGGGCTGCACTTTTCTACCTTCCCAAACACCTAAAAGCTCAGGAAAGGGTGGGAAAGGTAGAGGACACTGAGAACCGTCAGGTCCAAACATGAAACCTAAAGGATCTCACTGCGAAGGGCGTGATGTAGTTGCAACCCCCTTTCACAAGCAAAGATCTGCTCGTGGCTTTGCTTTGTGCTTGACAGCTTGCCATTTGACAGCTGTCGTGAAAGCAAAGTAAGGTATTTGAAGCCTGGCTTTGTCAATGTCCATGAATGGTGCCTCCTTTGACAGCAGGCACTTACCAGGACATTGACCAGGCAAGACTTCACATTTAGGGTAGTCAGAGTTCCACACCTGCGCAACTCCAAAGTACCAACAATTTTTTAAAAAAAAATTAACGAAAACATTTGTGCACATTTCTGGCACCCCCCAAAAAAAGTTTTTAAAATGGTGGCGAACCAGAGATGGCCGCTCCAATGTGCTGCTTGGGCACTTTGGACAGGATGTCACTTAGGAGATTGCAAAAAGCGATCTCCAGGGGGGGAGGGGGGAGGGAGGCCATGACAACCACAAAACGGGTTGCACGTGGAACAGGGAAAGGAGACAAGAAGGGTTCTGCCATGCAGTCCCTGGGATACCTGCCGGAAAGACCAAGGGGGAAGGAGGAGGGGACAACCCACAGTGAGTCCTATCATCTTATCAGGCGCACTGTGGGTTGTTCCACAAACAGTACCACATGAGTTCTCAACTAAATTGTTTCCTCAAGCAACATATTAACAAGCCCCACACTTCAATTAGCTCTTTAACAAAGGGATTCAACTATGCCCTTGTACTTTTATCACTACTATGTGTTTCTGTGGCTGCTTAGTGCTCCCATTGAAAACAGCAGCACTTACACCCAAGTAAATGCACACCATCCTTACAGACACAAACACAATTGAACTAGAGCACAATCCTGATCTGTTGATAAGGAAAACCACAGGAAATGGGATACTCCTGACAGCTTCGGGGGGGGGGGAGTATACATTACATGTATACATGGCTCGCAGTGGGGAAGCAGGGTTCCCCAAAGGGAGGGGAGCTATCTCTTTCCTCCTCTGCCTTTGTCAAAACAGACATAATCCTTCTCCCATGCAGCTAGGACCTTTAGAAAAACCCTTTTCCATGCTTTTTTCTAAAGTCCCTAACTGGGGTAAGGAGGTATTTACATTCTGATGGAGGTAAGAGATACGTCTCCTCTCCCTTTGTGGAGGTCCTGGTAACAATTGCACACACCCACACCTATAATCCATTGAGAAAGCACAGACTTGAAGGCTAAGACACAGGAGGGTGAAGAGGCTTCTCCATGCTTTGTTTGGAAAAGGGAAAGTGTCCTCTCAGGCACTTGAGGGCAAGATGGTGCTGCTGTCCTTTCCATTCTCTTACCAAGCCGCCCCTATACTATCCACATTTACTTTGTCCCGGGCACTCTATTATATAATTTTCACAATTGTGCTATAGTGGAATAACACAACTTAAAAAAAAAATGGCAGCGGGGGGGGGAGGGAGGAAATGTAGCAGCTCTGAGCAGCAGTGGCTGCAGATCTGCCCCTTCAGTCTAACACTCAACCATCTTGGCCAGGAAGAGGGTGCTACGACCGGAACATACATGCAAGACATAACATCTTGGAAAGGGAGAGGGCCTTGTGCTGTCAGAGGACATTGGTCGCCAAAGGTTTATTGAACTCCAGACTCTCCTGCCACCCCAAGCTGCAAATCACACACCCATTGTGCTAAGTCACCTGAGAAGCGGCCGGTTCAACATGACAGGAGTAGGTGTAACCGAGAAACTGGTTTGTACCCAAGATATAAAGGAACTTATTGTAAACTTGTTAACAGCTGGGAAATTAATGATAGCAAGGAAATGGAAAGTCCAACATGTTTTTTCAATTGTTGATTGGTACAAGGAGGCATGGGACATTGCTGTAAATGATAAGTTAACTTGCTGTATTAAATGCAAAAAGGGACAATTAAAGAGAATTTTAATTTTAAGGAAATTTGGGGGCCATTTTAAGGTTTTGTGTGGGAGCATGCCTTGTTAAGATATGATGTTTTTTTATTGAGTAATAGGGAAATATAGAGGATGAATATTCTTTGGTCCTATATAATCCTATATACAGTGAAGGGGACACTGTAGTTATTTGTATGTCGGTATGGTTTTTGTTGTATATTATTTGAAAATTAAAATTTTAAAAAAGTTTTTTTTTTAAAAAGGCATAGGTGTATGTGGTGACCATGACAGGTGGGGAAAGAGGAAGACACAGCACTGTCCACACTGCTAAGTTGCGCCCATTGTGTGGACGAAACATAGCAAGATTCATACACCTTAAAAGTTGCTAGATCTCCTAATGTGTGAACTGTCAAGCTGCAATTCCGCTTGTAGTTTACAGAGGAAGAGCACTGATTGGTAGCACTAGGAGCTCTCCATCTGGAAGCATCCTATTTTCTTGTTTTCTTATTACTGGAAGAAAATCCTGGAAGGCTCCAGTAGGACACATCCAATCACTTCCTGGTCATTAGTTATTTTAACACCATTTAATCACCTGTCATTCTTACAGGCTTGCTGAAGAGAGTGGAGAAATTCTTTTTTCACTATCTCAATTCATGCTTGTAGGTTAAGTGAGGCATCTAAATTAGTGTTTGTGATTTCAATTAAGAGACAAGAGGATAGCATTTACTTCAAATTAGCAAAATAGGGATGATCTAGGTGTTCTGTATTTACCCTGGTCTCTTTTCTGCATTGTTCAGGTTTCCCAACATAGGATTCAGATACCTGGTTTAAAATGGCAGCTGCTCCCTCTGCTACAGAGTTCAAAATGGTGGCTGATGCCTCTGTACTTGAATTAGTAGGATCAGATGTTTCCACTGAAGCTGAAGAGCTTAGAGGGAAATCCATGCTGTGAGGATACATTAGCCATGTTTCCCATCACGAAGGAGACAGCTGACTATAGTACCTATGCACCTTTATCTCAGAAACAGTCTCTTTTTAGTTTTTCAGAGCAATAAAGCACAGATGAGAACACCGCTCAGGAAAATAGAACCCTTTTTACTGTGTTTTTGGAAGTCCCACACAAATAATACAAAAATACTTGTGTCATTTGTTAATGGTGTGTGCACTTTTATTTAAAACATTTATACCCTGCCTTTAAAATTAAATGGCTTCTTTTGCAGGTAAAGTTCTCAAAATACCATTCTGGAGGATTGGGCTCCAGCTTCCATTTGTTTTGTCAACAGAACAGCAATTTAATTGCACATGCATCACTACAACTGACACAAGGTGTATTTATTTTGTACTCTAATGTGAGGGTACAATGTAAGTATTTTTAAGAAGTGAGCCTCAAGAGACAACATTGTGAGGTAAGGTGTCTTTCATTTACCTTTCATTTAAGAAAATAAGTTATTAACAAAGGAGAACACAGACTGAGGGAAAGGGGTAGAAGAGAGCTTGTTTGTTTAATCAGGAGAATTTGAGGAGAACAATTCCCAACTTAAGGAAAATATGAACTTCAGAGACAGATGGCTATCAAAGGAAGGAAGCTGACGGAAAAGAATGATGAAATCTTTCAAAAGGTCTCTGAAGTTCAAGGGGAGGGAATTTCTCCTCAGATTCAAGAGCTGCACCATTAAGTTATCTTGCAGCAATTTCTCTATGACTCTCTTAAGTATAGCCTTATTGAGAAAATATTTAGATTCCTCTGTGGTAGGAGAAACTTGGTTTGCCCACAAAAGCCTCAGAAGGTTTCAGTGTCTAAAGTTAAAGAAATAATGTATACAACGAAGAAAAACAAATGGAGGAACAATACAGATTGTCAGTAATCCACCAATCCCTCAGAAGGGTGTATCAAGCAATTTTTAATTACAAATAAATAAAAGCAAATCAAAACATTCTTGTTCCTGGCTTTTGTGACCCTGCACAGTGTGAACCTTCAACAAGGCCCTGCCATTAAAGCTAAGCATTTTACTATTGTTCCAACCTGCCTGAACACAAAAGAAAAATTACAAGACTTGAGAAACAATAATTGGTTGTGAAAGTATACAAGACTGGATTTTGAAATTTGCTTTGTTGGGAAGAGGTGTACAATTACATTTTCCCTTGCTAGCAATAAAGTCTGGAGATATTTCCAAGTAAATTAATCATAGTGTAAAGGTAGCAACTCTTCAGAGATAATGAGGTTATCTGGTCTTAATGAGATTAAGGAATTTGGTGATTTGTTAGGAAGTGTGAGGAAGAGATCATTTTCTTAAAATTGATTTTAGTCAGATGGAAAAAAGCCAAAAGGAAAGAAGTTACTTTATTTTCTGTTTAGTACTTGTTCAGAATGGTGGTTGGCTCCTAGGTTAGGACCAAACTTAACATTCTCCTAATCACGCATAGTGGAGCCATGTGTGATTGTTTTCCCTACTCTCCTGCAAGCACATGCGGCCCTGGTTCAAATTGGGACTGTGGCACTTTGGAAGAGGAGGGTTTAAGCTCCCGACCAAGCCATTTTTGTTCCAAAATTCCATCCCTCCTGGGGGGGGGGGGCGGTGTTTTAAAAAAAGGAAAAAGTCTCCATTCATTTCAATGAATAATTATTTCCGCAGGGAATGAGGTGGAAGTGTGTGTGTGTGTGTGTGTGTGTGTTGGGGGGAGAGAGTAAATGTTCCTCTTCCAAATCACCATGGTCCCAATCCAAATCGGGGCCACGTATGCTTGCAGGGGAGTATGGAAAATAATCATGCATGGCTCCACCAAGAGAGTATGGAAAATAATCATGCATAGCTTGCTCATGCATGGCTCCATAGTGATTAAGATAATGTTTAATTTGGCCTTAGAGGATCCTGAACAAAGCTGTATGTCTTGTATGTAGAAAAATATTCAAATCAATCTATGAAACTCATTGCCACTGCTTGTTAGGATGGTAACATAGGTTGATGAATGTGAAAAAATAGTGTCTCATAGCACATGAAACATATAGTCAACATCAGCTTCCCTTTTTAGAGAGCTCCCCATTTTATTTTTCATCCCCTGCCATAACAAGGACTAACAGAGCAATCCTAAAGCTGGTCAAAGGCAGCCAAGAGGCTGTTGAATGAGGTGGAAGTACCACTCTACTAGCAGAGAGGAGTTATCTGCTGGTAGAGAGTCTGCCCACAGGACAGCATTACACACACACACACACACACACACGGAATTCCCACAGAAAGTGCTATGGATGTAGATGTACTGCTGGAGATCCTACTGGCAATAGGGTGTCCTTAAATTTGCAGGATCTGGAGTCCCTTCATTCCCCCAATATGCCCGTGGACCAACGGTCTCAATGGTGTCAATGGGAGAGAAAACAGGAAAAAATAGAGGGAAAAGGAGGGAAATGTTCTCATCCTGGCCAGAGCAAGCTTAGGCAGTGGTGGTTCCTCCACCACAGAATTTAGCACTACCACCAACACTCCACCCAGTTGATTAGCCAGATAAAACTGGCTAACTGCAATGTTGGGGGGTGATTTTCTTTAGGGAAAACCAGTAAACCTCCTGTCTCCACACACTGCAGTTCCAATGGAAATCACCCCTCCCCTGCCTTGAGACAGCTTCTAGCCACACAATTAACGCAACATTTAGGTTGACCAAGACTGGTGGTATCTGGTGTTTTTAAGTTAATTTTTTTAAAAAAATACACACTAACATAACTGTCCTGCACATAAAGCTAGAGGATAAATGTAGAAAACTGGGAATAGATTTACATATTTTCCCATCACAGGATAGTAGTGAATAGTGAGTATCTTTGCCAGAGTTCACAGAAGAACATGCACAAAGCGTTTCCATGCATGCATCGGGGGGAGGGGATGCTGCTAGTCATCTTTTATTATGGCATCCTCTTGTACCTATGAGGTGGCATTTTAGAGGGTCCCTCAATCTTCTGGATGAGAGCCATCAGAACAAGGGAACCAAATCTCCATGCGCGAGAAGCATTTTTGGATCATGGCCCCAGAAGTGCTGACTGCAGTGCCTTCAGTTAGAAATTGAGGGACACACAAACAATACTGCTGGGCTCACTACTACTACTACTACCCAATCCTAACTACAATACATGGCATTTTAACCAAGGTAAGCAGCCTACAGTCCAAATATTGTTGCGGGGTGGGGGCGGGGAAGAGAAAGAATAGTGAATTTACAGATTTTCTGTACCAAACATATTGCTTGCTGCTTCTATCCTCGCAGGAGTAGAATTTGGGGGTGGGTGGATTACCTAGTTATTTTAAATGGTAGGCCCAGCCCACCTACTTATTATCATCTTGAAGTCTCAGTAGCCCTGTTCAGGCGTTCCCGATCTGATCAGAGCAAACACACAAGGAGGGAGAGCGCACTAGTCCCAAACCCCTGTCATCACATCTGCTGCCCCCTGCACAAAGAGGGTGACTTTCTGAAGAGGGGAGCCTCCTGTATCCATGCAGGCTGCCATGCAAGCCAGAATTGCTGGAAAATCAGGAGGCTCTCCTCTTCAGAAAGTTGCCCTCCACATGCAGAGGGCGATGAACAAGACGATGGAGCTAGCACACTCTCCCTTCTCAGATGTTTGTTCTAAGCGGATCAGGAACACCTGAACAGGGCTAGCAGGTGATCTTTTACTTGTGTTAGATTAATAGGAAGCAATTAAAATATTTATAAAATTATACACATATGCATGTGTTTGTATGTATCTAACACCAAAGGGAGACTTGCAAATAGTGCATGCAAAGGCCAACCCCTCTTGGCAAAGTCTGAAATAGGAAGTGTGCTTTCTTCCCTGCTTCTGGAATTTCTTTTTCCTGACATTTTTTTTCTTCTAAATCCATACTTTCTCTGTAAGAGAGAGAGAGCATACTTGGCCGGGGAGAGGGGGGAGATTTGTGAATGTTTCATTATAACGGTTGTTTCTAGAGGTTGGAAGGGGAATGCAATAGATCTGTGTGTCAGGAACTTCATTTCCAATCAGCCTGCTGCGCTGGGACTCTTCCGCCTTCCCAGTAGTCCTGGCTTTGGAGTAGCAGGGTTAGAAAAGCAAATGGAGGTTCAAGGTCCTGGATGGAAGAAGGCTCTGATTCAAGGAAGCTTGTTGTTCTTTTGGACTCTCCACATAGTTTTAAAAGCCTGTATTGAAGGAAGTTTGAAATTTGGATCCCAGATAGACTTGTTATTTTTTTGTAAAATCACCAAGGCTCAAAGGCCCAATTTGGGGTAGAGGAAGAGGGAAGCAGCTACTCTGCTACACTGGCAATATCAGGGCAGATTGTGGATCACATCAGGCAGTTATAAAAACATTAACTTTTGCTTCCCTAGTTTGCATGGATCCTCATCTTCATTAATTACTAATAAATCACTTGTTTGCATTTTAATTAACTCCTGGTTGCTTTATTGTTACAGTAATATTGCAACTGAGTGCCATTATTTCAGGGAGAAGCAAAATTAGTAGGTGAAGCCCCTTTATATGAAAAGGCAATTATATGAAAAGTTTGGGCAGATTCATTAGGGCCTAACAATCCTGCCTCCGTGTTTACCTAACTATGTGTGTGAGGTTGACCTGTAGCTTACAGCTTCTTGGTTCACTTTTTTTTACTATACTACTACATATATGCGTTGACTCAGTTCTCCATCAATTATTCACTCACAGTCCTTGAATCTAGTCTTAGCCTCACTATTATACTCCATTTGTAAAATGGGTAAATTCCTTCAGGCTGAGGTGAGGGCGAGAAGGGAAGCAGGACCACTCAGCACTGCTAAGAGACTTGGCTTCTCCTCTCCCTGAACTGTTTTTATTCCACTTGGTTGTTATAAGAACTTTGTAACTAAGAACTAGTGCCCGACTTTGCTTTTGTCTTTCCCCCTCCCAATCACTCTTCCTTTTGTGTCATGTCTTTCAGATTGTAAGCCTGAGGGTAGGGGCTATTTTGTTATTGATCTTTGTGAGCTGCTCTGAGAGCCTTTTTCAAAGTTGAAGATCATATGTCCTCAAGAGAACTAATTTCACAGTAATAAAAAGAAAATCTGAAAGTAAAGGACAAACTCATCCTTTTATATTCCATTCACATTAGTCTTTTTTTTTAACAGCTGGTCAACTGAAGAATTACGTAGGTATGTCAGGTCACCTCTGTTTTGCTCTGAGTGTATGTGCAGAATGTAAGCCATCCTTCATAGATCAGTAACTTTATGATGCTTGGAGCAAAAACTAAGGGCATATTGTAAAGGGGTCTTACAGGTAGAAAAACTATTTAGGTGAGAGAGGGAAGGTACCCTTATCAATATTGTTTTTGTATAAACAATCTATTTCTGAGAGGGATCAAGTGATATCATTCAGCCTTAGACAGCCTTCTTCCAGGCAGAAAATGAACATATTCAATTAATAAAGACTGAAAAGTAATCTGCAAGTAAATAGAAGATTAAAGAATAAGGAGGACTAAGAATAATGACAGGACTAAGAAGTGGAAAAATTTTCATCAGGAAAAGAACACTTGGTGGAATCATCTTATACTAATATAAAAGTTTAATAGATCACATGTATTGAATTCCAGGCTAATTAGAAATATCCTTAGCATTTTCTCTGTATTTCCTTGCATACCAAATAAAAATATTATTTGCATTTTCCAATAATCTGTACTCTTTAGCTCAAAGACTAAATTATTGTAGATTTCTGCTACAGCAAAAGATAAAAAGTGGTTTTCATATACAACCATTTGGCCTGACAACTGAGATGACTGCCAACAAACCCATTGTAAGCAAGGATGACATTTCATTCATCAATATTCTTTGAAAATAAATATACCACTTGGGGGGTACAACACATTCAGAGAGCGTGAGCTTCTCTGCTTCATGATTTCACAAATTGTGGTATGAGAATGTTTGCTTGAAAATAATGCCCTGTTTGACTATGGTTCAGCATTGTCAGCTCAACCCTCCTCTAGCAAAACGTCTAGCCTCAGATACCAAGTTCTTAATTATTTTGTTCCTTGCGGAACTTTTTTGATGGAAATGCAGCACAAATTTCTGGGCACCACACTTTAAGAAGGATGTAGACTAACTGGAGAGGGTTCAGAGGAGGGCAACAAGGATGATAAAGGGACTGGAAACAAGGCCCTATGAGGAGAGACTGAAAGAATTGGGCATGTTTAGCCTTCAGAAGAGGAGACTGAAGGGAGATATGATCGCACTCTTTCAGTACTTGAAGGGATGTCACACAGAGGAGGGCCAGGATCTCTTCTCGATCATCCCAGTTTGCAGGACACGGAATAATGGGCTCAAGTTACAGGAACCTAGATTCCACCTAAACATCAGGAAAAATTTCCTGACTATCAGAGCAATAAGACAATGGAATCAACTACCTAGGGAGGTGGTGGGCTCTCCCAGTCTGGAGGCATTCAAGGTGCAGCTGGACAATCATCTGTCAGGGATGCTTTGACCTGGATTCCTGCGTTGAGCAAGGGGTTGGACTCGATGGCCTTGTGGGCCCCTTCTAACTCTACTTTTCTATGATTCTATGAAATGTTTTGAAATAAACCAACACCTCCCCCAATTTGCAAGTGTGGTATGTAGTTCTTAAGAAATTCCAAGAAGAAAACTAACTAATCAAACAGATTAATAAACTACTTGAGAAAGATACCCTAAACTAAATGCCTTCTTTTTAATGCTAGTTTTCATGCTAGATATGCTGCAATATGGATAGGATTCATAACTGTTACAGAATATGCTACTCAAAAAGTTGTGTAATACATGGAATACAAAAAGATTTTGAATAATTTTGGATTGTGCTTATCTTCGAGACTAAAAAGGCTCATCACTAAAGCAGAAAGAACATGGAGTTTTAAAAATATGCATAATCTCAGCATACCACTTTGTATACAATGGCATTGCTATTAAAAGCACCAAAACATTTGGAACTAGGATGGGGAATTTATTAGAGATAAATATGGCATGTCTGGACTTACAGAGCTAGGACTGGAATGACGTCTGATTTTAGGAGATTCCTTCCCAGTAGATGATGTCTTGAAGTTAATGCAGGCATTGTTCTCTGAATGGACCCTCTTCACTTGATTATTTGGCTTCTCAAATGGATCAAAAGTGCTCTGTGTCCTCTGAACTCTGACTTTTTTGTCTTCTGGAATTGTGTCCAAGGGTTTGATCACAGAATCCATTCCTTGGCAGTTCCGTGTAGACATCTTTGTGACACATATCTAAGAGGAAGAAGGAAAACGGCTTGTTATATAATGTGATAAAGTACCATAGCTTAGGGCCAAACTAGGCATTATGGGGTGGACACACCATTAACAGCCCCAACTGTTCCACACTAAATGTATGAACTAAGAATATTTTTGGAGGAGAAAATCGGCAGGCATGACATGTTAAACAATCCCCAAATCTTCCATTCTCCCTTGTAAAAGGCATCCAAGTGAGCCCACTTGTAGGGAAAACTGGTTTCAAAGTAAGGTATATCCTGGGGAGAACCAGTAAGCACAGGAGGGATTAAGCACCCTCCCCATCTCATCTTCAAATCCTCCCTGTACACTCTCCTTCAACCTTAATTCCTTCTTATATCAAATATGAGACTGGAACCACAGGCCTGGCAAAGTAACATCTTGGTTGACCCCATAGTGTTCTATAATTTAAAAATACTAGGTATTCAAGTACCATATGTTTTGAAACTTTTATAATATACTTCAAGAAAGTATCTAGGAGTACATTTGTTACTTTTCAAAAGGCATAAATTATATTACTCTGAAGCATTTAAAGAAAAGAAAGAGCAGCACAATATAAATATAAGCAAAATCATTAAAGTAAAAAAATATCCAGGCTTTAGAAGTCTTGACAGAAGTCTTATGTAAACTTTAGCAGGCCAGTGTTTGTAACAATGCCACATCACTAAGCCTCAACATCCAGCCGATATCTGACACATAGTATTGATTTCCATTTGTTTAAAATTAGATTAGGCCAAATTAAATAAATGATGCCAATTTACAGATACACTATTCCAGCATGCATCATATAATTGTGTTGTAAAGCAATGCATACACAGTATTATTCCTACTATGCTACTCAGAAAATCAAATGGGTAAATCAATATCCTAGCCCTGCAACACTGGAGCCAAGCGTTCAATAGCTCGATAAAGCACATCAATTCACAGGTCTCATTTTAGTTCTGCTACCTGCTTATATGAGCCTAACCTGGATTGCGTCATAAGACATAACTATGCAGTTCATCCACCAAGTTATTTTCAGTTATTATCTGCAAAAATTGTGGCCCAACACCACAGATATCTCTGAAGCAAAATATAAACATTCAAAGCCACAAAAATTCCATCCCCACCTCTGATGACTCACTCCAATGAGATGCCTTCTAGTGATAAACACTTTCTAAAAAGGAAATTATCCTTTACAGTGGACCATTCTGATTTTGTCTCTTCAAATATAATTTACTTCAATTGTTTTCAGACAGCAGACTTCATTCAAATGTAATAGGCTTGATACAGAGTGGTAGGTGTAAACCTCTCAAGTCTCTAAGTAATACCCTGCAGAAATGGTGAAGGCTCCTAGGTTAGCAGTCATCTAGAAGGAAAACTGATGCTGTTTCCCTGTGTGGCTGGGCAGGGACCAATCCCAGAGCACACACATGCATGAATGAGACTGCAGGCATTAGAAATGCAACACTTTTTTAAAATGGACATTTGGATAATCATCTCCAAGTTGATTGGATCTTCAAAAGCCAATGCATTCAAACCAGTGGCTATTACAGTCATTTGTACCATCTGTATTTTATGTAAAGAGCTCTGAGCAATTAGCTTCCTACTAAAGCATGAATGTCCTGAGTGCTTGAATACAATACTACCCCACCCAGGCCATCACCTGTGATCCTCATCACTGGAGGACATCTGGGAAACATAGGTTATTATAAATCCACAACACAGACCTAATGTCCCCCCCAAAACAGCAAGAAACCCTCTCACCAAAAAGTCTTCTTTTGCAATACAATAGGAAAGAAATGACTGTATGATGCACTATATTTGTATGACAATGGACATTTAAATTTAAATTAGTTTAAAAGTCCTAGAATTAAAAAAAAAATTAAAAATTTTGAAGTATAATCCTGTAAAAAAGCAAGTTTCAATAACATCGGAGGCTGTATTTTTGGTCCAAGCCTCTGGTTTAAAAATTAAATCCAAGTTTAATTTGGATCCAGATTAAATTAGTAGCACTTGGGTTCCATTCAAATCAGCAGGACTTAAGTTAGTCACAAGTAACTTTTCATATTGATGTCAATGACTCTTAGCCTAGCTTACCTCACAGGGTTGTTGTGAGGATAAAATGGAGGAGAGGAGGAGGAGGAGGAGGATTATGTAAGCCGCCTTGGGTTCCTTGAAGGAAAAAAGGCGGGGTATAAATATAATAAATAAATAATATAATATAATAGCCAAAGCTCCTGGAGGCATACGGCAGGTCCTTATGTAATCCTACAAACAGGCTACCTAGAAGTTCTGCAGTGCACTTCTAAGCACTCTTACTAGGGAGTAAGGCCCACTGAGCATAATGGGGCTGTATTATGAGTAACCTTACTTAGGGTTGCACTGTTAAGCATTAAAGCTGAGTGCCACAGTGTCATGCCTTATGTCAGATTTTGCATCAGTTATGAGATTTAATATCTAGCAAGTAGAATCACAGATTAATTTGACTAACTACATTTTATCTAAGTAAATTACAATACTGCACAGGTAACTTTTCTTCTATCACTATAACCTGCAATGGTGAACCCATTTATGCCAAGTATTAGCACATAGTCAAGATTATATATTATGGGTTGGATTCAGATTTACCATACTTAAAGCAGACACACTGAAATACATTCTAATGCTAACTTTACATCTCATTGTTTCTACTTTACAATGTTTCTACTCTAAATATGACTAAATCTGGATGCAACATATGTGTGGAAGTGTTTCTTAGCTTCAAAGATGCTGTTCTTCCCTTTATTGAATCATAGAATCATAGAATAGTAGAGTTGGAAGGGGCCAATAAGGCAATCGAGTCCAAACCCCTGCTCAATGCAGGAGAACAGATGTGGGCAGCCCAGGCAGTCACACATCCAAGCACTGACCCGGCTCATACCTGCTTAGCTTCAGCAGATGTAGTGTTCAATCACCAGTCTGTCATCTGTTGATATCAGGGATGGGGACTCGGACTCGAGGACTCGACTTGTGAGTCGGGCTGAGTCCCCCCTCTGACTCGAGTCAGACTCTAGTCCCAATATTTTTAATGGGACTCGAGACTCGACTCGGGACTTGAGACCAAGGACTCCGCCACCGCTCACCTCACCTTGCCGCCGTCGCTGCCTCACCTCGCCGCCGCCGCCCGCCGCCGCCACTCACCTCCTCCTCCATTGCTCACCTCACCTCCGCCACCGCATGCTGCCGCACGCACGCCGCCGCCGCCGCTCTGTTTTTGGCGGGGGGAACCAGGGCAACAGGGCTTAAATAGCGGCATGCGTGCGTGTGACGGTGAGGTGAGGCAGCGGCGGAAGTGAGGTGAGGTGAGCGGCGGCAGTGGCGTGAGGCGACATGTGGGCAGCGGCGACTCGAGCAGCGCGGAGAACGCTCCGCGCTGCTCAGAATAGCGAGATCGGGCCGCTCCGCCGCCACCGCGGAGAACTACGAGCCCAGGGAGGGCTCGTAATACATCCCTGGCGGCGGCAGCGGTGGCAGCAGCAGGGACGAGGGAAGGACCCGCCGACAGGTAAGTGGTGGCAGCGGCGGCCCATGGAGGGAACGGGAGGGTCTCCGCGGGAGGAAGGGCAGCTCTTCTTCCTCTCACGGAGACCCTCCCGCTCCCTCCATGGGCCGCCGCTTTGGGAGTGACTCGGGTCACCATTTTGGACCTCGGATTCGAGACTCGACTCGAGACTCAGGTCCAAAGACTTGTGACTCGACTCATGACTCGAGACCAAGGACTCTTCAACATCCCTGGTTGATATTCAATTAGGAGGGGAAGGTAAAGTGTTTACAATAGAAATACACCTTAATTGTTTAATATTTTTAAAAGAGACAAGAGGGTACACAAAATGTTGCCATGATTAGCTTTACTTTGAATCTTGTTTACAATTTACTCTGGAGAGTATACCTTCCTTCAACAAAAATAACTTTGTAAAGTATCTACTGTCACCGATTTTTATCTGGCTCAGCAATAGTTTGAGATGAGATATGTAGGCGAGAGTCTTTCATTCACATGTGACAAGAAACCATGACCCAGCATTACATTAAACTAATTTTTTTTTGTAAAATCAATTTTTAAATTAAAATGAAATGTAAATTAAGTGACATTATTCCCAAAGCTTCCTCTATAGAAATATCTGGATGCATCCAGTAGATTAAGAACATCTTTTGCAATCAATATATGACAAAGTCTAGCCAATAGTGCTGTGTAAGAGTGTTGATTTCAATATAGAAAAGCATGTTCAGCAGTTTACTGTAAGGATGTAAAATTCCTTGCCCCCAGAAGCTGTGCAAAGAGGGACCCAACCCAGGACTTATCTATGCAACAACAGGTTTCATGCCTGTTGCTGCACTCATGGAAACCACCTACTACAGTAATTCTTATTAGGATGATTGCTCATGCCAAAGAATCAATTTCAGGAGGAAACTTTTGGGTAGATCTACAAATACTATTGCACTTGCATAGTTATGGGTAGGAGCACTGGCAATCAAATGTCTAAAACTGTTTATCATTGGATTGGCAAAAATCCATTTATAGTCACAAGACTTGCATGCATAGCGTAAAAAGACCGTTGACGCTTGGGATGCAGAATTTTCTGAACTACTGAACAAAATGTTTGAGGAATGACAAACTTTCTATTTTTATGCTTTTCATGTGACATTATTTGCCCACTTTGAAAGGGTAAAGTGTTCTGTTCTCTTTTGCAAACGCTTTGAGTGAGCTGTTCAAAAGTGGAGTCAATGAAATGCATACAGCATCTTAGTCAACAGCCAGAAAAGGGCAAATCAGGACTAAGTTCTATTTTTTATTAAGACCAAAAGGAAAGAAATGTAGTACGTCCACAATGGGCTTTCTTGAACACATTATAAACACACAAATTCAAATTTTATTTTGAAATATTTTTCCTGTACCTGAAAAAGTTTGCATATTAATTGAGATTACTAAAATTCACACAAGGTTGTAAGATACATTACAGAACAATTCTGCTTTGAAAGCAGTATTTTAATATTCCTTAGAGCCTTATTTATTAACAATATTTATATACCGCTTCTCATTTGAAACAAATCCCAAAGCAGTTTACAAAGGAATACAAACAAACAAGAGAGATCCCACACACTTGAGTATCATCTGGTACAGTTAGCCCATGGCTGGAGGAAAGCCAAAGCAAACATGTTTTTAATAAATGCCTAAAATATGCCTACAATGAGGTCTGACATACTTCAAAGGGAGATCATTCTACAGGACGGCGACCACAGCAGAGAAGGCAATGTCATCACCAAATGGAAATCTGTAGGCCATGGCACCGACAACAGGGCCTCCACTGAAGAATGTGATGGCCTGGTAGGTTGGTACAGGGGGAGATGTTCCTTCAGGTATCCTGGTCCTGAGATGTACAGAGCTTTGTGTATTAACCCACACCTTAAACCTAGCTTGGTAGCAGTCTGGCAGCCATTGCAGCTTCTTTAGCACAGGCGTAATATGTGCATGGTAAGGTAGTCCAGTCAATAACTTC
Organism: Shinisaurus crocodilurus; assembly: GCA_021292165.1. Lineage (NCBI taxonomy): Eukaryota > Metazoa > Chordata > Lepidosauria > Squamata > Shinisauridae > Shinisaurus > Shinisaurus crocodilurus. The sequence goes on along the minus strand of CM037880.1, from coordinate 35,886,153 downwards.
ACCGCTGCATTCTGACTCTGAAGATGAGTGTACAGTCATGCCTTGGATTGAGAGCATAATTCGTTCCGGAAACGTGCTTGTAATCCAAAACACTCTTACATCAAAACGAAATCCCCCCCAAAAAATTTGTACAGAGATTTTTAATTTAAGCCGTACTACAGTGCTTGTATTGCAAGACATCGCTTGTATATCAAGTAAAAAAAAATTAATTAAATATTTAAAAATTTGCTTGTCTTGCAAAACGCTCTCAAACCAAGTTACTTGCAATCCAAGGTATTACTGTATTCCTTTCCAGCATCTGCATACAACACAGACGCACATACTGCTTGAATTAAGAGCTTCTTTACTAACTGAATGATACAACTGCAGATCTCTTGCCAGCAAATGCTCTCTTCTCTTCATCACCTCCAGTGGATACAATTACATGGTTGTTTTAATGCAGGGCTTTTGAACCTCTTTCAGGCTGAGGGCCAAATTCCATTTTGGAGAAGCTCTCAGGGGCAGCATTTCATTGGTGGGGGGGCCTAAAAATAAAAGGAGTGGGGCAAAGGGGTCTGGTCCAAAATACCAGCATATTTTAGCTTAAAGCTCTTACTACTAGTAATTAAGCCTTATTTCTTAAGGTATTTCAACCTTTTAGAATGGGGAAAACTGCACAACAGCTGGGAAACCACAAAATGAATGGTGGTTGGGGGAAAGGAAGTGTGGCCATTTGGAGAACCCTGGAGGGCAGGATTGGGACCTCAGGCCTGCATCCCTGTTTTAATGTTTTGGGGCACAATCCGATGCTCATAAGCCCCCAAACTCGTAGGCTTATGAGCATCCTATACAGAGCGGGAGGAGCGGCAGAGACAATCTCTGCCTCCCCGCTCCTCCTGCTCTGCATTTTCAATAGATGGCCATTTTTGTCCATCTAACTGGGGCACTTCACTGGGGGAAGCAGAAGACTGGCCTCTGCAGTCTTCTCCCCTCCGCACCCACCGGAATGCCCCATTTACTCCCTCTCCGGGGTCACATTCTCCAAGTTAGTTTTCTACACGAATGAAAGTGACATATCTCCAAATCAATACTTAACAGCCAATAAGAATGCCCAGCTCCTGCTTCATGTAAGCAGAGGGGGAGTGCAACTGTAGGGAAGATTTATTTCAGTATGCAGACCATCTATCACTGGGACTCAGGGAAAGTAACAAAAATCATATCTTTTAGATATATTGGTTTTACATGTTCATTTCATGCCAGAATTTTACTGCAACTGTTTGCTGTTTTACTGTATTTTCTATACTGGTTTCAAACCATTAAATGGTTCTAAGCTGAGTGTGTTAGCTGTAGAACAGCCAATAAATTCCTGTACAGTGCAATCCTATGCATGTCTACTCAGAAGTCAGTCCCACTGAGTTTACTCCCAGGTACATGTGTATAGGATTGCAGCCTAAATAAATATCAGATTATTAATATTATATCATCATCATCATCATCATCATCATCATCTATTTATAACGCCCCTTATACCAAAGGGCGGGACAAATAACATATACAGTAAACATAACAACACAATAAAATAACCAACACCAACCACTTACTATGCAGTATCGAATCCCAGCAACCACCACATTAGTCCAACCACTCATTCTGGCTGACTAAAAAGATAAGTCTTTAATCCCGTTCGAAAGTGGGAAAGATCCCCCTCCAATCGGAGGTCCATGGGAAGCCTGTGTTGGGTTTTGCATAGGCAGAACGAGATTACCACCTGACATCGGGATTATCACCTGACCTGGTAGGTGTTACTTGAGTTCAAGTATACAAGGCCTTTGGTCAGGAGACATGGTCTCGAGGTGACATGACTCAGCAGCCTTGAACAGATTTGGGGTAAACATGTTGATGAGTAGGTTGTGCAACTGGGTGAGTAATATCCTATTCATAGATGCAGGGTCTGGGGTATATACCGTATATACTCAAGTATAAGTGGACCCTAATATAAGTCGAGGCCCCTAATTTCACCCCAAAAAACTGGGAAAACTTATTGCCTCCAGTATAAGTGCGCTGACCCAAGTATAAGTCGAGGGGGCATTTTTCAGCACAAAAAATGTGCTGAAAAACTCGACTTATACTTGAGTATATACGGTAAGCTAGCACACTTGCTTGCTTCCGTCATTCCTCTTCATCTCTCTCTGCTGCTTGTTCGTCTCGACATGTATTGTCTTGGACTTCACTTCATCTAGCCTTACCACTGGGGTAGTGGGTTTGAGTCTGCAATGATGTAGTGAGTAGAGATGCATTGATTCCCTTAATCCCATGTAATTGGGTCTTACAAATAAACTCTTTAATCTTTATTAACAGCTGTTATCTCCTCCTTCCGCTTGCGTGACTGGGACTGAGGGTCATTGGCTAGGGGAGCTTTTGAACCCGGGTCAGTCCAACTCTCACATCGGTTATGGGCCCAGATAAGGATCAGATAACGATCTGATGGTTATCTGATGGGCAGATAAGCCACAGAACGCAGTTCGGAGAAATTCGGCAGTTATAGAGTTAAAGAAATTTGTTTACTATTTGTAAGAACGGTTTGTAAATAAACCGGGGAAGGCAATGTTGCTAGAGCTGATAACAGCGGCTTGGAATGCAGCACATCTGAAAAATGCAGAAACAGAGAGACGGAGGATTTTTCGTTTTGGAAGCAGCTGAAACGGAGGTGCCAGGCTTGGCAAAATCCAAGGCTACAGACTGTGAAAGCAGCTGAAACGTGGAAGCCGGTTCGGGCAGCTACCAGGCTGAACAGTCAACAATGCTGGACACAAGGATTCGTTTTCCACAGCTTGCTGGAGTGATTGTTAAGGAGCTGTATAAGGCAAAGAAATAATCTTCAGGAGGCTCTGTGTGTCAACTCGTTTGAGTCAAGGCTACAGGCAGGAGGATCATATTTCATTTACAGTTTCCTTCTTCACACAGCAGCGGATCAGCTATCTTTTGCATTGTATCAACAAGTGGCTTGGATTACAAATGCGTGGATTACGTCTGACGTGGGTAAAGCGTCTGGAGCGTCATGTCGCAGCAAAAAAGGAAACCTGATACTACAGCGGAGGCTGTATCAAACCAGCGGAGGCGTGGTTTTGAAACAACAGAGAAAAACAGCGCGGCAGTTTTGAACAGAGAAAGCTGTGCTTAAAATGGGAAGCTGTTCTTCATTTTCTTCACATGGGATCACAGAAGAAGGAGCTTGAAATCAGCAGGGGTGCTGCTGATGGGACAAACTTTGTGTTTTAACCCAGGACATAACAAAATGGACATTATTTTGTTGTGAGCAGAAAACAGTGGATTGTTTAAACGAAGTTTTCTGTGTTGGACATAAATAAGCAGGAAGAAGACTATGCAAATGGTCAGAGGTTTAACAGTCATGTTTTTTGAAAATGTATTTCTTGAAAGTTGGATAACTTGGATTCAAGAAAGTGTAATATATGCTCTGGAAATGTCAGGAAATGTACTGAATGTATATATGACATGAGTATATTGTGGATTTTTCTGTAGCAAAATGTAAAATACTGAATAATTAGTAGGTATGTTTATATGGCAAAGCTAAGAAATGGATTATTTCTTTTATACTGTAATGATGTAAATAAAGAAATGGAAAGTTGTACTGTTGCAACTATAAAAAGGTTAAATGCTTATATGTATGACATGTATATGCATGCATATCACATGAATGTTTGATCATTTAAATTCACAGGCTTGTGAAAGAAAATGCAAACTTTGGTGGGGAAAGCATTGGGAAATTGTAATTTTCACATGAAAAGTAATTTTGTGCACATAAACAAGGGATGCTAGCTTCAACAGGTAAACTGGAAGGCAAGCTGAAAAACCAGTTCATTTCATTCAATTTGTTCTTGGTGATCTTGTGGGTACTCTGATGGTCTTTAGAGGAGAGGCACGTTATTTCATGATGTTAATTGATCAATACACGAGGTACAGGTTGTGTACATGTTAGATAGAAAACTGAAATATTGAACAAAGTCAAGGTGTTTTGTGCTTGGATGGGAAACAAGCATATTACCCATGTTACCTATTTCTTTTCAGATTTGGGGAAGTTCAATTCAGTGCATGTTTTGATGACTTTCTAACAGGATGTGATATTGAACACATGGATTGTGTGGAAGAGTAAACAAACACTCAGAAGAGGTGATACTAATTTGGATAATGAGGTTTGGGTAGAAGCTCTTAAATGTTTTGATTATGTACATGATAGAAGTTTTAGTTCTGTGTGATGAACTGTACACCTTATAGAAAGTAGTGTAGAAGGAAGAATCTTCTGGAGAAACATTTCAGGATCTTGGATCTGATATGTAGGTACATACACCTCAAAGTTAGAAGAAATCTGTAAGGGAGCTTACATGAGATTTTTCTAGAAATGAGAATATTGTGTTTCACATGAATAACACTTGGATAGTGAGATTATCTAGAAGTGTTAAGTATAATGCTGAATGAAAATGTGAGATCATTTTTCAAAATTAATTCTGTTAATGCAGGGGATGCATCAAGGTCAGAGTCAGAATAGAAAAGCATTTGCTGAAAGACAGTCAGTGAAATTTGACAAACTCTGATACACATTTGGTTTAGTGGAAACTAAACAAATGATTGTTCATCATTGGTGCAAATTTATTGGAACAAGAACCTGATAACTGATAAGGTAAGGAACAGGTGAGTCAAACAACCTGTGAGATATCAGGATGAATTTGCAGGAAAAGCCATTTGAAACTTCAAAATTTCAAAGAGGAGAAAAAATATCTGTTAAGGAAGCTGAACCATAGCTTCAGGCTATGCAAGCTGAGTTGAATTCTTTGGATAAAGAACAAAACATGGAAGCTGGTGAAACAAACAGCAGTTCATGGAACTCATTGTTACCAGATAGATTTTTTAAGTGAAAACTAACCAGATTGAAAAAGGTTATATGACAAATAGCAAGATTGGTTGCTTATGATTTTTGCTCAAGTCAAAAGGAGCAGGATAATCATGAGATGAGTGCAACAACAATTTGCTTTGGAAACAGTTAGACTGATGTTTAAGAGTGTGGAAATGTAAGAATATTTCACAAGTGGAAATATTGGAACATAAGCATTTTAAATGAGAGGAAGTCTTTGGAAAACTGTCTGTGAGATTTTCTGTAGAAAAGTTAGAATCAGCTGGAGGCTGGAATTCTGTTTTGAACTCAAACATTGCTGATTTGTGATTTGCACAGAGAGGCAGATCAATGTTTGTTTGTTAAACAGGAGAACAGGGACATAGACTGTATGTACTTTGTTTAGATGGGTGATCTATTGTTTTTTCTGGACAGATAAAAGCAATATGATATAATTGATCCAGGGTTTGAAATTTCATTGAATTGAAACTGCTTGGTGGTGGATCAACTGTTTATTTGTAAATAGAGGTTGAGGGAGAACCAAGAGGGCAGTACTTACTGCAACAAACCAGAGAAATATCATGGATGTGATTGAGAATTTTGGAGATAGTTAACTCAGTGCGAGACTCCAAATAGTTGAGGATTTTCAAGCACATGCTGATGGAAAAGCAGTTTGAATGCTACACAGAAGCATTGGGCTGTTGAGCTTTACTGTACAAGCAACAAGGCCAGATATTGCTGTCAGTGTGATAGGCAGACTGTTAGACCAACAGGACATGCTTGGAGAACTCTGAAAAGGAGTTGAGTGTTATCTGGAAGGAACATCACACTTCAGACTAAGAGTTACAAGTCAGAGCACAGGTGGCTTACAGATTCACAGAAATGCCAGTTGTGGTTGTGATAGTAAGAACAACAAGAACACACCTGAAGTTTGTTATTTTTATAACCATACTTTGTTTGATTGATTTCGTAGAAACAATCATTTAGAGCTTAGAGTTCAACTGAAGCTGAACTGAATACATTGTATCATGTATTGTACTATTATGCTATTGTAAAGCTTGAATAGTGAATGCATTTGTTTAAATAGTTTAAATTGTAAAAAAATGTTTAAATGATGCTGAGATTGATGTGAAAAACCTATTACAGTTTTTTCAGGAAACCAAGGCAGGATTGCTATGCTGCAGGCAGATAGCAATACACAACGTTTTGGGTTTGCAAATAAAACTGTGTTATGAGGAGGGATACATCAGAAGTGATTTGATGGTGGTTCAAATTTCTGACAGGTAAAGTCATTCCTGCAGAAGTTTTTTTTATCAAAGTTCATAGATGAAGGAACAGCATCAGATGTCAACAAAGCTGTTGCTGTTGTATGAGGTAAATAACCACGTTCTGCGCAAATGCAAAAGCAGGGGGATGTTGGGTTTTGCATAGGCAGAACGAGATTACCACCTGACATCGGGATTATCACCTGACCTGGTAGGTGTTACTTGAGTTCAAGTATACAAGGCCTTTGGTCAGGAGACATGGTCTCGAGGTGACATGACTCAGCAGCCTTGAACAGATTTGGGGTAAACATGTTGATGAGTAGGTTGTGCAACTGGGTGAGTAATATCCTATTCATAGATGCAGGGTCTGGGGTATATAAGCTAGCACACTTGCTTGCTTCCGTCATTCCTCTTCATCTCTCTCTGCTGCTTGTTCGTCTCGACATGTATTGTCTTGGACTTCATCTAGCCTTACCACTGGGGTAGTGGGTTTGAGTCTGCAATGATGTAGTGAGTAGAGATGCATTGATTCCCTTAATCCCATGTAATTGGGTCTTACAAATAAACTCTTTAATCTTTATTAACTGCTGTTATCTCCTCCTTCCGCTTGCGTGACTGGGACTGAGGGTCATTGGCTAGGGGAGCTTTTGAACCCGGGTCAGTCCAACTCTCACAGCCTGTTCCACAAAAGTGGAACCAGGTCCTGAAAGGTTCGCAGCCTTGACAAGGCAGAGCGTGTCGGTGGGACCGCTAATAATCCCTGGCCCACTGATCTTAAATTCCTACCAGAAACATACCAGGAAAGCCTAGATGCTAAATAATGAGGGACATTAGAGCACAAAGCCTTGAAGGCAAGAACCAATAATTTAAATTGGGCCCTAGTCCGAATGGGCAGCCAATGAAGATTCCTACGGGCCATAGTAATATGGGAGTACCGGGGCAAGTTCAGAACAACACGAACAGCGCTGTTCTGAACCAGAACCAGTGGAAGAAGCACAAAAGAGGGCAAGCCAGCTATTAAGCTATTACAATAGTCCAAGCGGGATACCACCAAAGCCTGAACAAGCAGGTGGGTTGTTTCAGGAGACAAAAACTTGTGAATCCTGCAAATGTTCAAAAGGTGAAAATTACATGCCTTAGCAGTCCTATTAATAAAAGGACGCAAGGACAAACGATCATCCAGCAAAACACCAAGGCTCTTGGCAGCTGAAACCGGGGCCACCACTGAGCCTTGGATATGCAAAGAAGGACATAATAAGGGAGCTGACACACGATCAGGTTGAAATACCAGAATTTCAGTCTTATCCATGTAATAATAAATAATATTAGACAAGAGCCATGGAGAGAGGGAAGGGTGGGGGAATATTAAGTCCAAGTTGAATACATAAATATATAACACTCAGATATAAAAGAAAGCATGCAGACTTCTTCCTGAAAGGGTCTGTTGTGCCTTACCACATCACCTCTCCCTTTGCCACGTAAAACATTCTGGAAAATTAATAGATTATTTTAACATCAACAACATTTGTACAGCACTTTCAAGTATTTGAAGTGTTTCACATGCATTATCCAGTGGTACTACTTACAAACAACCCTGTAAGTTAAGTCTGTATTATTATACTGCACATTACATATTCTGTGTGTATGTGGGGGGGAGGGGAGGTGTTGTGAGAGACATTGGCTGGGTTCAGACAACACAATAACCCACGCTCAGGGGTTGAGTGTGGGTTGTCATTGAACCATGGGTTGTTGGGCCGGTTCACATGACCCAGGCTGCCGGCGGGGGAGGAACCACGGGGCCGTCCGTGGGGTCCGGAGGGGTGCCACACATGACCGGCGCCCCACGTGCGTGGGCAGACCCCATAGTCCCCGCACCACAGTGCGGGCCTCCCGGTGCTAGGGGGCGGGGCCCGGGATGCCCAGAGGGGCTGTTTGCCCCTACAGGCTGGAGCGGCGGCAGATCCGGCCACTCTGGGCTGCCGTCTCTGTGGGGACCCCGTGGGACGGCCGCCCACTGTTCGGACGGCATGGTGACCACATGTGGTAGGGGCTTACCCCTCTACCGACCATGGTCACTTTGCGTGCGTCCCGCCCGCGGCTGTCCCGCGGGGGCGCCCCCGGTCGGCGTGCACACGACACGGGAACCGCGGGGGACTTACGGTTCCCGTGTCGTGCGAACAAGCCTGTTGTGTTGTCTGAACCCAGCCAAGATAACAAACCATGGTGAACAGCCCACAGTTCACAACCCAACAACAAACCATGGGTTCTCTTCATGGGTTGTTTGTGGTTAACGAGCCATAGCTTGTTAGTGCAGCTGGGTTCAGACAACACAATAACCCACATTTCAACAACAACCCACACTCAGGGGTTGAGTATAGGTTGAGTGTGGGTTGCTGAAATGTGGGTTATCATGTTGTCTGAACCCAGCTGCTATATCAAGCCATGGCTTGTTAACCACGAACACCCCATGAAGAGAACCCATGGTTTGTTTTTTGGTTGTGAACTGTGGGTTGTTCAGCATGGTTTATTATCTTGGCTGAGTTCAGACAACGCATTTCAACAACGACCCATGGTTCAATGACAACTCATACTCAACCCATACCCTGAGTGTGGGTTATCATGTTGTCTGAACCCAGTCAGTGACTTGCCTAAGGTCACCTAATGAGTTCATGCAAGAGGTAAGCTCATGAGGTAACCAGAGATTTTGATAAATAGCTCAGTCTTAGCAAAATAATGTAGCTGGTATATAACTGGTATAGCAAAGTGACATTTATTTATTTATTTATTTGTCAATCAGTCAATCATATTTTTAAATCGCCCATCTGGCCGGTCACCCAGCCACCCTGAGTGATGTACAATCAGGATAAAATACAATAAAACACCATTAAAACAATATACGTACCGGTAAGTGTTTTTTAAAAAAATTCCTAACCCACCCCATATTCCTGCCTGAAAAGCCATGTTTTTAAAAGCCCGGAGGAAGTTCATCAGGGAGGGGGCATGGCGAAGGTCACTGGGGAGGGAGTTCCATAATTTGGGGGCTGCCACAGAAAAGGCCCTCTTCCTAGTCCCCACCAGCCTGGCTGCTCTGGCTGATAGGACAAGGAGAAGGTAATCCATGGCAGACCTTGTTGAGCAGCCTACTTGATGTTGCTGGAGGTGCTCCTTGAGATAAGCTGGACCGGAGCCATATAGGGTTTTAAAGGTCAAAACCAACACCTTGAATTCGGCTCGGCAAGCAACTGGTAGCCAGTGCAACTCCTTGAGCATTGGTGTGATGTGATCTCACCAGCGGCTGCCTTTAACCAGGCGAGCCGCCGCATTCTGTACCAGCTGTAGCTTCCGAACCGTCTTCCAGGGTAACCCCACGTAGAGTGCATTACAGTAGTCTAGGCAAGAGGAGACCAAGGCATGAACCACTGATGGGACCAGATGATTAGGAAGGTAGGGGTAGAGCTGCCGTATCAGATGGAGTTGATACAGCACTGCCCAGCTCACAGCTGACACTTGAGCCTCCATGGACAGCTGGGAGTCTAGAATGACTCCCAAGCTGCAGACCAAGCTGCGGACCTGGTCTTTCAGGGGTAGATGTACCCCATTCAGCACCAGGTCAACATCCCCTAACCCCCCCCCCTTGTGTAATATGTACATTCGATGGCTCATGTATATTAAGTGGTCTACTTCTAAGTTGGGCAACATACCAGCAGGAATCTCACACAGGGTCGTTGTCACTCTTTGATATAAGCAGGGCCGGCGCTACCACTAGGCGAACTAAGCAGCTGCCTAGGGCACGTGGCTAAAGGGGGCGCAGAAACGCTCCGCTCCTGCCAGCCAGCACAGCAGCCTTGAGGGAGGGACACACACACACACCACGCCGGAACTCCTTGACAGGGGCTACCGCTGGTCACATGGAGGCTCAGCTGGGCCGCAGCACGGAGGAGGAGGCAGGGGGTTGCCACCGCTGCTGCTGCTACTGCGAGGGCCGGTCGGGGCTGCCTGGCAGGCGCCTGCTGACGACGCGGACGCTGCCCGGCCAACCAGGTAGCGCAAGGTGAGTGGCGCCTTTGGATCTGCTGGAAGGTGATAGCAGGATGGAGGAAGGGAAGAATAGTTGCCTCCCGCCGCCAGGATAGACAATCAAGGGAGCTGCTGCCGCCGCCGCCGCTGCCACCGCCACTCCAACATCTCTCGCTGATGCCCTGTTTGCTTCCCCCCCCTTTCCTCCCGCAGGGACTTCGGAGGTTGAAGGAAGATGAGGAGAGGGAAAGAGGAGGCGGCAGCGAGAAGTGAAAGGAAGGAGCTGGAGAAGGGGAGGGAAAGGAGGAGACTGGAGTTGCTGCTGCTGCTGCGGTGGAAACGGTGCTGCTGCAGGAGACTGTCCCCCCCATGCGGCAGCTGCTGCTACTTGTTACGAGGATGCGGGAGGAGATGCCAGCAGCCCGGCCACTTCCAGGGGAAGGCGCCCCCACGCCACCCTTTCTCTGGCCCGGGGAGTGGAGCCGGCCAGGGCTAGCGCCGGGCTTTTCCCCTCCCGCTCCTGCTGCAGTCAGGGGGACCTGGGGGCGGGCTGAGCGAGCTTCCTTGGGGTTGGCCATCAAGCTTCCCTCCTGCCCTTTCCGCGGAAGTTTGAGGCAGGATGTGTGCGAGTCACAGCAGGGCGGCAGGGAAAGAAGCAAAGCCAGAGGCAGGCAAAGGGGTGGGTTCAGTCGCCAACGCGCTGCTGCGCCCCACCCCAGTTGTGGCCCACAGATGTTAATAATTTTTTTAGGTTTTGCCAATTGACTTTTATTTCATAATGGGCTATAGGGCTGGAGGGATGGAGGGCTCAAGTGGGAGGGCGGGGGGGCGCTAAATATCTGATCTTGCCCAGGGCACCAAACTGCCTTGCACCGGCCCTGGATATAAGATCTCACATCTGCTACGTCAACCCACAAGTTAGTTATTCTGGAGATGTAGAGTTGTTACAGCAGTTGTACTGTAACAACTGTACATCTCAAGAATAACTAACTGGAGTACTCAGCTGCATGACTTGTCTGCTAAGCTGCAACACTTGGCAGTCTATGCAAAGCTTCAAAATATTTTAAGAATTTATGTTCTATGCATAAGCCACCTCTACAGTAATACCTTGGATTACGAGTAACCTGGTGTGCGAGCATTTTGAAAGACGACCAAAATTTTTAAAAATTTTTGACTTGCTGAACGAGCGAGGTCTTGCAAAACGAGCACACCGGGTTACTCGCTGCTGGCTCTGGGCGGCTCCACGCTACATCCTGAGTGGGCAGGAGACGGGGGCTTACCTGGAGGCGCAGCGCGCCTGGGCTCGCCCACCGCCTCGCGCTGCTTTGTCGGCCGGCCGAGAGTCCAGGAGGCGGGGGCTTCCCGCGAGGCTCGCCCGGGCTCGCCCACCGCCTCGCGCTGCTGCGCCGGCCGGCCGAGAGTCCAGGAGGTGCATCTCCCTGCCAGGGAGCCGGCAAGTGCTTTGCCGGCTCCCGGGGAGATGCGTGGAGCCGCTCCCGCTGCTTCCTACCATTCTAAAGAAGCGGCAGCTCGCCTCTCCGCTGTGAGCCGCCCGCGCTGCTGGCGCCGGTCTCGTCGCACCCGGAAGTGACGCCACGGGACCGGCGCCAGCAGCGCGGGCGGCTCACAGCGGAGAGGCGAGCTGCCGCTTCTTTAGAATGGTAGGAAGCAGCGGGGGCGGCTCCACGCATCTCCCCGGGAGCCGGCAAAGCACTTGCCGGCTCCCTGGCAGGGAGATGCACCTCCTGGACTCTCGGCCGGCCGGCGCAGCAGCGCGAAGCGGCAGCCGAGCCCGGCCGCACCGCGCCTCCAGCTAAGCCCCCGTCTCCTGTCCACTCCTGGCAGAGCAAGTGGAGGCAGGCGAGGCGCGGCCAGGCCCCCGGGAGCCAGCACATCAAGGCAAGTTTCCCCATTGGAAATAATGGGAACTCCACTGATTCATTCCACAACCATTTAATCACTGCTTTGCCGGCTCCCTTCATGGGGCAAAGCAGTGATTAAATGGTTGTGGAACGAATAATCTGAGTTCCCATTATTTCTAATGGGGAAACTCGCTTTGCTGTACGAGTATTTTGGATCACGAGCATGGTTCTGGAACGAATTATGCTCGTAGTCCAAGGTACTACTGTATGTGGAAGCCACATCCACTTACAAGTACAAACAAATGAAACACACTTTGATTTAACACGTGGTATAGCAGTATGAATCCCTTTCAAAGATTAATACATTAAGAACATGGTCATTTTTCTCATCTTATTCAAAACTATCGATGCCAAGTAAAAACATATACCGGTACCTCCTTCAACTTCAAGACTTACTTTTTTCTTCCTGCCACAAATTATTTTCAGATAAAGACTCATTCTTTAAATAATTTAATTAATTGATTAAGTTAATGATTAAAGCAAATACCAGAGCTATTTAAAGAAATGGGGAGGAACCAAGCTTGACTGGGTAATTTTTTGTAATAGAAGACAATCCAAGATGTAAAATTTGTAGCATATGAATAATTAAACTGTCAAACAAGACATTCTAAATCAAGAGATTGAAAATTTAGGATCTTGTGGGTAATGTGACTAAAAACACAATATCTTTTTTGTCCTCATCCTTGGGAGCAGGCTATCAGGCTACAAATTGAAAAGAACAAAGAAAAAATAGGGGTTTCAAAGCCAAGACAGAGAGATTCTCTGGAATTATGATAAGATTCTTTGTTTGTGTTAAAGGTAGCACTATCCCAGTGTTCTTATAGGGCTTGGACTGTTTAAACTCAAGCTTCCACTGCTGTAAGTCTAACATCCATTAATAAAATGCACTTCGGTGTGGCTGCCAGGAGTAAGAAGATTTAGAATTTTTATAGTGTTTGCAGGATTGTGACCTAGTTTCAAAACAACCACCCCAGTGACCACTTTGTGTTGTAGACAGATCCAAACAAAGTCTACTATGCTACCCTCCTTTTCTCATTTCCTATGCTCAAGAATTGGTCTGTTTCCTTGAGGCAATGGAAACAATGGGATGATTGCTTAAACACTTTGGCTTTTAACTCATCTTTATGCAATCTTCCAGCTTTCAAAGGTCTGCTGGAAAGAACACAAATGAAAGATGAGAAAGTGACAGAGTAAAAAGCTGCTGCCTAAAGGCTGCTGCAAAAGAAGGCATAATATCACTGCAGGAAATTCTATCAGCAACATACTACCATGAGGTGGGTGGGCAGAGCATGTCTGGGTAGTGAAGCAAAGCTTATCCTAATAATAAACTTTGCTGTTTCACAGTTCATGGACAAGGCTAACCACAAAATCCATACTTCTGACAAACTTTATAATTAGCACTACACAATTAAATTCTGCACTTCAGTATGCAGTAGAGTAATACCTTGGATTGCAAGTAACTTGGTTTGAGAGCGTTTTGCAAGACAAGCAAATTTTTAAATATTTATTTAATTTTTTTTAACTTGATATACAAGCGACGTCTTGCAATACAAGTACTGTAGTATGACTTAAATTAAAAATCTCAGTACAATTTTTTTTGGGGGGGGGATTTCATTTTGATATAAGAGTGTTTTGGATTACAAGCACGTTTCCGGAACGAATTATGCTCTCAATGCAAGGCATGACTGTACATTACATCAAGCAGAGATGGCGAAACTGACTTGCTCAATCAGAGAGAAAAAATTATCCTCATTTATGAAAGACTGGAAACCCCTTGAGGACTTCTTGAAGAGGAGGGAAAGTGAATTAATAATTTTGGGTTTTGAATTTTGAATATTAGTAGAGGTCGTAGAAATATTCCCTGTGAAAATAAGAGAAAATTTAGATTGGATATGGATTGGTAATAGTTGTCAGACAAAGAGGCGGAAGTCAAATATGATTTGTTTTTGTTTTGGAAAAAATTAATAAAATTGTCTTAAAAAAAAAAAGAGAGAGCGAGAGCCAGTGAGTTCTAATAAGTACGGTATATCACAAACCTGTGAAATAACAGGACTAGGCCACCCGACCCAAAGGGGCCTATGTGGCAAGCCACCAATGCCAGCACTTCAGCTGCCAGCACAACTACACACATAGCACGTTTAGAAACTGTTTTTGGTGTATATGGTATCTAGTGTCACTTTAAGATAGACCTTCAATACAAATGTTCCAGTAACATGCATTGGGAATGAAACTGATGCCTCTATTAGTTGCTTATTTTGTGTATTTGGACAAGTGCAAGTTACATTTCTTTTTGTGAAATTGAAAGATATTCTCAGCCATATTCTCTCAAGTGACGAGGCTCTTAGTGTTTGTGCTGTACTCTCAAAATACTCCACATTACACTAAGCTGTATAAATGCTGGCTGTCCAAATGCACTTCATTCAGTATCACGTATGTTCATTAGTCAAGAAATTATAAACAAAATAAAACTATTGTACCTTACATCCTCTGCACTGTACAATCTGGACAGTACTTCAAATCACTGTAAGCAAATAACATCATTTGTAGTTTGATGTTATAGTATTGATAGTGTTAGTTTGTGGGAGAAAGTGTAGATACTTGTAGTTTGCAAAAAAATGTGCTGCAAAAACGTTCTATGTAGATCTGTAATTTAACCTTTTTAACACATATGTCCATAGATTTTCTAAACTAAAACAAATTTGATAACTGACAACTATACATGTAACTTAAACTGTTCATCTGATTGTTATTTCAAGTCACTAGCCCAATTCAGAAGTTCACTTGACAGTATTGCACTTTTATTGTGAAATTTCAACAAAAGAAAAAAGAAAATGAATTCTATACATATACATATATCTATATACAATATCTATATCAATGAATACATATGAAATGCATATATATGAAAATATAACTTTCTAGAAATTATACACAAGCTTCAACAAAAGCAGACCAAATAGCCAAATAAGTATCCATTTGAAGGTGGCATCTATACACCACCCATTCGAATACTGAAAGCAATGTAAGGTCCTCAATCCCTGGTATTATGGGAAGTGAGCGTTTATTCTTCCAATGTTGTAATATCAGTCTTTTAGCTGTCAAAAAGGTGCGGAGAATCCATTTACGCTGACCATTTGTAGTGAATTTCCAAAAAGCAGGTAGATAATTTAAAAGACCATGTACATTAGTAAATATTAAAGACTGTTCCAGTACAAAATTTATCTGTGTAATAACTTCCTCCCACTATTAACAACTGCATGGAGAAGGAGGGGGGGGGCTGCTGGCTGAACAGGCATCCCAATCGCATTTCTGTTCAACATTTCTAGATAGGTCAGTCCTCTAACTCTGTATAAGGCAGCTAACATATCTAAATTGTAAGCAGATGCTTAAAATGAGATTTACTGCCACTGGAACATCACACATGACGGTATTGTGAGCATCAATATTTAACACTAGGATGACAGCAGCAGAACCTAAATTTGCTTCAGAGGTCAAGCATCTTCAGCTGCAACCTGTGCAAGTTCACAGCTCAACCCACGTAGTCTGTTTTCCAAGATAGCAAGGCTCGATCATTCAATACTGTTGAGGAAGAATCTAGGGTTTGCATGGATGGTTACAGTAAGAAAAGCAGATATCTGTGCAACTGCTCAAAAGCTATAGGGGTTTTATACTCTAGGACAGAACTGCACACTACCTAGGAGATTACTAATCTATGATAGAAGCTGAACAACAAATATTAGCCTGAACATATGTATTCTTGATGTTCAAAGTTCTTGACATTTAGGCTAAACATGAGCTTCCAGTTGAAACACAGGACTAACCATTTTGATACTGCACACTATCAATTTTTTAACTTATAAAGTTTTTTCAATAAAAAAGATTGCGGTTTGAAGCATTATCCATCCTCACCCCTATGAAAATGGACCAGCATTCTGTTCAGATTCTATGGGCATAGTCAGTGCCAGAGGCATATGAACATTAAAAGATTCTTCTTTCAGAAGTGTCAAAGAGTGACTATGTCTGGGCACAAGCACCTTTTTTAAAAAAATGTTCGATAGCCATACAAGACAGAAAAGTCTCCATTAACCCTAACCAGGTTCTGTCCAAGAAACTGCAGTGGCTCAGACTCCAAAACGGCACCCACAGGCATCTCCAATGGTGCCCATAGGCACCCTCAAAACTCCTGTTTTTTTTAATGTACATACATGGATTTGTATATAGCCACAGCAATGAATACATATGAAATGCATACAACTTTCTAACAATTATACTTAGGCTTCAACAAAAGCAGAACAAATATCCAAATAAGTATCCATTTGAAGGTGGTGTCTATATGCCACCTGTTCAAATATTGAAAGCGTTGTAAGGTCCTCAATCCATTGCATTATAGGAGGTGAGCGTTTCTCCTTCCAATATTGTAATATCAGTCTTTTAGCTGTCAAAATGGTGCAGAAATTCCATTTTTGTTGACCATTTGTTAATTTCCATATAGCAGGCAAATAATTTAAAAGAGCATGTACATCCATGAATATTAAAGACTGTTCCAGTACAAAATTTATCTGTGTAATAACTTCTTCCCAAAAAGAAGCTACTACTGGACATTGCCAAAACATATGTTTTAGAAGAAGCTTTAGCTGTATTGCACCACTAGCAATTAGCCAAATCAGACAATCCCTTATTAAAGAGAAGTTGCGGTGTCCAACAGACATGAAAGAAAAGTTTTTGCTGAATAAGATTCAGCCTAAAATCCACAGATGCAACAGGCAGATGCCAAAGTGGTAATCCAATGATTAGGCATTTTGTGGTGGTACCCACAGCAGTTTCTCAAATTCCCAAATGTGCCCATAGGTCCAAAAAGGTTGGGGACCTCTGCCTTATACTATCTGGCATTCACATCATGGTAAAATCTAATATGAAGTCTGTATTAAAGGCGGAGTGAAAACTCAATAATTGGCTGGGGAAGAAGTTGGTTCTGAGACTATATACTTATCAAATAGCAATAGAAATATTGTTTAAAAGGAACCTTGGTGTGCTAAATGAGAACTGGATAATCTGGATTACAGAGACAGTCTAATTAAGAAATCTAGTCAAGAATTTGTAAGTGCAACAGCCAACAAAATAATGACATATCATTTCAAGCAGTGTGACAGAATATGCACTCTAAAATGTGATCTGAAAATGAATATTTGCTCAACACATCCAACAAGAATCCCACACCCTTTTAATTGGATAAATTATTACCATTCTGGATATTGTTTTTGGAGCTCAGCTGACCTAGAAAGAGGTAGACAAAATCTACTTACATATCAGAATTGGTTAATAAGGGACAACGTGTATTGTGAGGTAAACACCATGTAGGAATTGCACTGCCAGCTGGCACTCAGCAAAAAGATTCTCTTTAAAAGTGGTAATCTGCTACCTGTGAGAGCTGGAATCCATTGACATGCCATGAGTCACTGTTGCTATACTTCAGTCAAACACAGGCAATGAATAGCCTGAGTATTTGTACTGCAGAACAATCAAAAAACCTTTGCTGCACACTATCAATTTTCTGGTCTATGGGAGGTCTAAAAAGCATTGCTTTTTCATTGTAGGGAACGTGTGAGGAATGAACTGCAGAACCTGCTTTCACACACAATTCTAGACAGACTTTTGACTGCATGAATGGATACTCCTGCTTGAAGACACTGGTGGAAACCATTGCTTGGAAAGCTACACAGCAAAAATACAAACACCCTTTGTTGATGGTGCTGTATTTCCCAAAACTAGGATCTAAGATATATTTTAAAGATCTCAAGAAGGGCAAAAATAGATATTGCTTTTCTAGCACAATCTGTGTTCCATAGATTTGTGGAATTTGCGTTCCATCATGTTTACACAGCCTCCAGGTATTTGTCAGAAACCCAGCTCTGATTAACTACACTACACATCTAGCTTCCACAGAATGTGAAAAGACAAAAGTTTCCCATGAAACAAGTTGGCCTTTTTCCCAAAGAAATATTACTGAATCGAATACATCATTGCTTTACCTTTTCAGGTGATAATCAAAAGAGCAAGGATTGGAGAAACCTAAAGAACTGCAGCTTGCTCTAGAGTCTCATTTTTAGAAGATGAGATAAGTCTAAGTTATGTCCAATGTTTCTTTTGACACCTTGAAGAATTACTCTGGGTGTGTGTGTGTTAAAATTTCATTTCTATCCTAACCTGCCTTCAAGAATTCAGATTGTCATTTTAGTCTCGACACCACCACCACCACCACCACAAAATAGGGAAAAACTGATGACGGGAGAAAGCTGCAAGTGACGCAGACATAAAATAAACTACAGTTTAGAGAATAGGAGCAAGACATGAGATTGCACACTCCATTTTCCCCTTGTGTATGAATTCCTATCTCACCTGGGCTAACAATGAGCAAAGATGCTTATAAACTTGCTTTGAGAAATCAGAATTTGAGGCAAAAGCATGCTTAATCATGTGTAACACACATCCTATACCTAAAGCCCAACTTATGTGTATGCCTGTGCTGGACCACTGATTTACTTTTGACCAACCCATGACTTTCATGGCTGAACAGAGATCTGAACCTGGATTTCCCATACACAAACCCAACACTTTAGCCATTACAGCCCCACTAGCTCTCTTCCAGCAGCATAAGAGAACAATTCTTTTTTTCCCTCCCAAAAAAGGCTTTATTTTATAGAGTCACTACATCATGCCACAAAGAACAATTGTTCTCTTATCTGACTTCCAGAGAAGAGAACAATTTTAATCACAGAACTGGTCTACACAGCCCATAGGAAACTTGTGAGGAGCAATCAGGACTGTACTTCCAATAGAATATTTATTTTATTTCAAGTATTCATATACTTTCATACACAAAATGAATGAAACAATGATACATTTGGTGGATCGTGTAAGTGTACAGTAGACACAGCAAACCACTTTAGACCATCAATTCTCTTAAAACAAATGTAGCAATTAAAGATAAGTTTAAAGCCCCCTTATCAATCTGTACTGAAAGGACCAAATAAATGTTAACTGGAAGGGAGTTCAAGAACTGTGGGGCCACCACCAAGGAGCTTCCATCTCTCATGCTCACCTACCTAACTAAAAATAGTGGCAGGCACACAAGCAAAACCTCCAGTGCATATCTTCATGTTCAGGTTGCAACACATACATTTCATCTTTTATTCATTCATTATCAGCACTCACAGAAGCACCATTTCACAATAATAACGATACCTTTAGACAACAGAAATTCTGTTTTTATTTTCTACATGTGGATACTGAGAACCGTCACGTTCATTCAGGAAACCTACGGATGCATTGAGGCTCATCTATCTAACTCCAGAGCCACTAAGCCATGGCCATGATTCAGCAAGTACCTTTCCTTTTTAAAATACTCTTTATAAAAAAGCAGATGATCTGCAATATTCACATCCAATCTTTAAATGAAAGTAAATGCAAATAGACAGCTTCTGTTGAAACCTTAAAGAAACCTGAAATAGATGTTGTGCATGGATAAGTCATCTTGTATCATAAGCAAAGAAAACATCACTCAGAAGAACCCATATGTAGCAAATGTAATTATTTCACCAGAAATTCGTGTGATTAGCCTTCGTGGTCCGAAGTGACACACAGCTTCCATTTCCATCAAAATGTAAATTTGTGGCTTAAGTATGTGGAAAGAAGGCAGCTCCTGTCACTCACATTTAAGGAAAATGTATTTGTAATACATTTCAAACAGGCCTAACTTCCCTCTTTTATATGATGAGCTCCTATAGGACTTATGCCCTGGTCCTAGACATATTCCTTGGGATAAAGACTCTGGTTTCAATGGAAGTTGCTGCCAAGTAATGTGTTAGGATGAAGGAGCAGGGAGAATAAAGATATAATTATCTGCTAGCCACACATGAAACGAGGTGTTAATATGTTGCTATATTATTAAATATGGCTGGAAATTTCTCATGTCGTTACTATAGGTAGCATCCATCTCCTCCTTCATCATACAGATATAGAAAGCCTTCTCCATGCCAATATATACCAAACTCAGTTTGATATTTGATATTTCAAAGAAAAAAATGAAAATGTAAATGGATAAGACCTTAATGCACCTTAAGAGCTCCTCTAATTTACTCAATGGAATCAACTACAGCATTAGCGCAGGAGAGCCGGGTGAGAAGCAGATCCATCACATTTCAGCTAAAATGAAGTTCATGGCTCATCTCATGCTGCAACACATTTGCCAGTCTACTCTGATGCCCATGTGCAGTTTACATGCTGTCCGTCATGTAACAATCATTACTGGGTTTTAATGTACTCTTTAAATGTAACATGTACCTGCCAAAGCTTTCCTACATGCTAAAGTATTCTACTAAGATCTAAACTGCTGCTAGGGCTTTTCATGCAGCCATTTAAAATCTTTTAGAACATCAATATACAGCCAGCACCCAAGTAATGAACCAAAAAATTCTGCTGACCTCACTCATATTGTTTGGCATTTCTTTCAGGGTTCATTTCAGCATAGTATATGTCTTTCCTCCCTTCCACATTAAGGGAAGCCTCTAATTTACTGAAGCCATTTATTCCATCTAGATCCAGCATGACACAGACTTGTTTGCAGTGATGAAGAAGTGATTGGTCACGTCCTTCATCCACTTGTCCCGGAGGGCACTCAGCCAAGCATATATGAGCAAAATTGTCTATAGCGTCCTCTTTATACGCTGATAAAAACAGACTAGGACAGAAAGCTATAAGCAAGGAACACATCTCTTAAAACGTCCCCCATCTATTTTCACAGAACAGAGGTGAATTTTTTTTAACCTCCAGGGCATCTCAGGAGGGTGTATAGTCTCCTGGGTCATTCTGAGCTAGTCACTATGTTTTAAGCATTTAAAAAGAAAATAGAAAGAAAGCCCAGCATGCACACAGAATGAATAGTGCTCAAGTTGCAAGCATGTGATAACAGGGGCTCGGGTTTAGCAAGACAGTCCGGAATTCAATTCATCCCTTATTTTAAAAACAAACACAGCCTTACCGTTTTGTTGCAGAATGGATCAGGTTAGGTTCACCTGCGGCTCTTCAGCATGCCTCTAGGAAAATGTGTGTTTGTAATCAGGCCAGGCTCATTCACAGCAACTGAATTCACATCTTTCTGCACTAGCAAGCTGAAATGGTACGGCTGTACTACAGCTAAGAAAGGGGGAAATCATAAGCAGAAAAACAAAGAAATCCCTCAAGGCAGGATATTCTCGGCAGAGTTGCAAGGTAGAAGATGCCGAGGATCATCAAGGAAGGAGATTTCTCTGTCTAAATTTCATCAACAGCACATGGATATAGGAAGGGAGGTTTTTTTCTTTTAAAAAAAGAAAAAAGAAAATGTGATGGACTTGCCTGTGGAGTTCCCAGGAAGGCATTCTGCTCAGGCAATGCAGCAGCATTGCAGCCACTATGCATATGCTGTAGAGGTGGTTTACAGCATCGTAGATTAATATCCCTAACACGAAAAATCCACAACACAGGACTGCTTCACCGGGGCCAAAAGATGTACAATAGCAAATCTTAGAAAAGCCACATGAGGGAATTAATAAACGAGTGCAACTAATTATAGCCAATTCGGTTATTTTTACAGTATTGTAAGAAAAAGACTGCAAATGGTCACAAAGGGAGGGAGAGGCAGAAAAATAAGGAAGTGAATGACATTCGCCCACAGTACATTAACTTTGTGGTGTGGAACTATTTTATTTTTTTAACCATGGATCATTATAGCCTGGTGCAAACCAGTCAAATTTAGAAAAAAATCAAGACGGGTATTTAGGCTCCTCCTCCTGAACCTGAAATCACCACCCATGCCCTTACTGCTCATCACATAATAACAGTAAAGTCAAGGATACCAGGATTTTAAAGATTTGAATTAAGACCAGTTTCCAAAAGTAAACACATGCATGATGATGCTTCATATTGCCATCACTAAGGATGAACAGCATGAGTCTCTTATCTGTACACTGAGCTAGCCCAAACATTATGCCTGCAAGACCTTGCATCTGATCTAGCAGCTGAACTGTAGAGATGTTTATCTTCATTTGTTAATGACCTATAAAGGGCCCTGCTCTTGATCCAACAGCACAGGTTCTACAACAATAAGATCCAAGAACTGCTCAAAGCGAAGTGCATTACAAGCTAATTCACTTGAAAAAATAAAGCTTATTAGCTAAGCTTGTGAACAGTTGCAAAATATCATACTTCTACTGGAAATATTATACTTTAAATTGCTCCTGAGGATTTTTGTATGTTTCACAGTCAGTCTCCTGAATTGGTTTGATCTAAAACAGGAGCACTTGGAACCCATTTATTGCCAACAACATGGCTTAGGAAACTTTAATGAAGGTGAAACTGACCAGCAAACAGGCAAGAGATCAGATTACACACAGTGAGACAGGGAAAGGAAACCTAAACACAGCTATCTTAATTCTGATTTAAACATGATGCAGGGTGCATAGTACTTTTGCACTGTGTGTTGATCCACATAGGTGGGTTCATATTTAGACAGGGCTCGCAGCTCTTATACATGCATCGTTAGCAAATCCGCTAGTATTCACCCAGACCACAAAGCTCACTATGCTAATGCTGCACATGTAGGTCTGGTTTAACCGGGCCTACATGTGCAGCATTAGCACACTGGGATTTGTGGTCTAGGCGAATACTAGCAGATGTGCTAATGGTGTATGTATAAGAGCACCATTTAAATACAGGTCAACCATTTAAATGCAGGTAGATTGTTTGCTGTATTTTTTTTAAAAACACTCTAAATCACACTTAAATTGGAAATGTTAATCCCAGAGGAGTCACAGTACGGGTCTTGAAAATAGTCACTTTCCTATGCATTATGATAATCTATAGGAGCTACAATTTAATGTCTAAACACTATAAAGCTGCAAATTACTTGTGGTTTGTACAGACGTTGTGCATTTTGGATAGAGCCAAGTCCAGGTCAACTTCTAATATGCCTAAGACCGCATAAAAACAACACACTTAAGAATGAAGCTGGACAGCCTATAAATATTTAAAACAAAAATAAATAAAACTTCTCTCACTACTTAAAGCCTTTCTCTTTCTCAAGAACTATTTCATGGTTGTGTTGCAAGTAACCATTTCATGTTATCTTTAATGTTTGTTCTCAGACCAAAAGAATGCTTAAGAGTAGAAAGTGGGGTGGCAATGTACCAATTGCTCAGGAACAGTACTCCTTTGAAGCCTCAGAGTCCTTCTTCATTCCAGCCCCATGAGATGACCAGGAGAGGAGTCCATTCTGCTATGACTGCAAGGGCTAGCAGCATCTATTACTAAGCACCTGAGGCAGGCAAATAGGCAACTGAGCCTGAAACCTAGCCTTCCCCATCCTGGGCAGCTGGTGGGCCACTGTGTGAACAGAACACTAGATTAGATGGACCCTTGGTCTGATCCAGCACAGCTCTTCTGATGTTCTTATGCTGCCCTCCAGCACGTCTCTTCTTGTGTTCTTATGGTGCCATCTAGGAGTGATGGGATTTGCAGTCGTCCAACATACCTGAAGGACAACAGGTTAGGGAAAGCTGCTGCAACTAAACCCAAGGACGTGCAGTTGAAACAATAGCATATTCTTTCCCGGTTTATCCTCATCTCCAATTCCCTCCCCTTCCCCTGTTTATCCCTGGGTCAAATTTTAGGTTGCAAGCTCAAGGCAGGAGCCTATTATGTAAAACTCTTCCTCATGACCAGGTGAAGATGACATCTCAGTCAATCAAGATAGGGAGTGACCATGTCCACGCCCCTGGGGCTATGCAGTGCAGGCATGACACTCCATGCATTTCAGTCAACTGCAGGCATGACACTCCATGCATTTCGGTCAACTGTAGTCAGGCCATCTAATCATTACTCCCTGCCAAATGGCAGAGGGTCCATCGCTCACTGGCTGAGCACATGCTTATCATGCAGAGGGTTCCAGGTTCAATCCCTGGCATTTCCAGGTAGGGCTAGGAAAAAACCCTGCCTGAAACCCTGGAAAGCCACTGCCAGTCAGTGGCACTAGGCTAAATGGACCAAATATCTGACCCCGTATATGGCAGCCATTCACTCCAACAGGAAAAAATGCAGTACTGCTGCACTCAGAGGCAAAACCTGCCTGCTCCCCTTACACTCTATAGCCTGTACTTCACTAGCCCAGCCTACACCTATAGGAATTTCACTGAGCATAGAAAGCATGGGCACACTTTACCACCCTCTGGACTTCCTGCAGTTTGCAAGCCTTTCCCCTGAGTCAACGCCCAACTACCATGATATATGGGCATTTCACTATTGAAATATGAAACCTCAAAAAAGTGCAAAATCAGAAGTGAAATAGGGTGATTGGGAAGGCCACATACCAAAGGAAAGAATACTGGGGCAGATGTACACAATACACTGCAATAAATCTTATCTTCTATAACTACCGTACTCTCTTTGGTTTATAAAATTCAAGCAAATAAAGCCAATACGGTTGGGGTTAAAAAAAAAAAATCAGCTAACAAGTAAATATATTATACCAACCATATTTTTTAAACTAATACACAGACACACAGAAATTGTTTTTAGATTTAGATGACAACTATCACCCTATGAAGTCAGCTCACCCAACCTGCCAGTAGACTGGTGACCTCCTGAAGCAGTTGCTATGTGGACGCCTATGGAGTCAGCTTCCCTCTACTGGCCACATCCAACTACGTACTTGCAATCCTCCAGTTACAGACCAGGCCTTAAACAGAGGGAGTTTCCGCTCTAACACCTCAGACTTGGATCTGCCTTAAATAACTGTACCTGCAGGTGAGAGAAGCTCCACCTTGTAAAGATTTCAAGCATCTTAAGACTCTTGTGTGCTTTGTAGTACAAACAGATCCTCTGAGCTACGTCCCCCTTGCAACAGATTCTGCATGCAAAGAGTCTCAACATCTGTCACAAGGAGCCTGTGTGGCTGAAGAAACATGCCCCAAAACACTTCCCTGGACCTAACAACACACTCACCCATTATAAGATGGCCAAGGACAGGTGTTCACAGGGTGATGGTGATGCTACCTGCTACTGCAACAATAAGACACATATCTGAAAAAAGCCTGGCATGAAATCTAGACCAAGCCACCACCATGTCCAGTAGTTGTGCCAGCTCCATAATATCTGTTCACCGACCATAACAGAAACTCAAGACTACTGAAATCACCTTATGTTGTCTCTTGACAGGAACAGCCACATCCAGTGTCATTCCAAAATAACCTACGGTATATGCAGTTGCAGTTTTAGAGCGATATTCCACAAATCCATGGTCCCTCAGGCACTTGGCCATGTGCTGGACAATCTTCTGGCCTTGTTAAGAGAATGCAAACTTACTAGAATGTTATCCTAGTAGGGAAATATGACTAACCTATCCACTGGAATGTCACCAGGGCTACCAGAACTTTGGCAAAATATTCTGAGAACCAATGGTAGTTTGGACGCTAAGCTAGAATTCTAATGAATTCTAGCTTATTGTGGACAAGCAAGCATACTGTTCAATCATTCCTGCTTGCCAGGAGTGGCTAAACAAGCCAGGGTCAGTTTGGTCAGTGTGACATCTAAACCAGGATCTCTAGCTTATTCCTCTAACAAGCCAAAGTTGTAAGTCAGCATTTGCCCTTGGTTTATGAGTCTGGCTTGCTTGAAGAGCAACAAGCCAGACAGCTCTATTTGGACATCACACTAAACCAGACTTCCCAAACCTGGCACCCTCCAAGTGTGTTGGAACTGCAACTCCCATAATTCCCAGCTAGCATCAGGTTGGGGAATGCTGCACTAAACAAACCACAGAAGAACTCTCAACTTTCCAAGCAAGAGCCAGGAGGATTAACACAGAGGTATCTATTCAAAAAGAGATTAGCAAAACACAAAAGAAATGTTCCTAAGTAAGGTGGATCATGTTATGAATAGCAGATATCTTAAACTGCAATGAAATTTACAGATCCTTGTGGGACACTGGCCCTTAAGATTCTCCCACTCAGAAACCAAAGAAATAAGTTGTGTTTATTCTCCAACAGATGACTTGAATATTCCACAGATCCTAGATCAAGTTTGTCTTCTTGCTCAATTGTCAAAGAGCTATTTCTAGGCTCTCTCTGTAGAAGAAATAAATGCAAATAGATGACTTCTGGCCTGAGACAAGGGCTATGTATGTAATTCATAACCAATCAAAGCTTATTATACATGTAGATGAACCAGCCCAATTTGACAAGGACATTCTTGATCACATATAAACACGCATGGAAAAGGGGGTGGGGGTGGGAGATGAACGCAGACATACATTGTTCTTGAGGAATTTCGTTACCAGAGTTCACCACATGAATTAAAGGTGCTTCAGTCTTAGCAGCCTCAGAAGATAGCCCAAGAATCTACCAACAGTAAACTCTTGATGGACCTGTACTTTTGTTAAATCCATTAATATTCAAGTCTGGACTGGAGACATCAGGTCAAGGACAGGAGGTGGGCAAACTCTACCCAACATAGCCTTGGAGATGTAAGGGACAGAGAAGCAGCAAATTCTCTGACAGCTATATGGAAAAGACAAGCAAAATGGCTGTGTGCAATACATAGTTTTGGATATCCCATCCTCAAGTGTCCTGTTCATGACGTTGCATCCTGAACAGGTTTTTTTAAACTAATATTTGCAAAATAGAGGTTCCTTGCAGCATGCCAGTTACAGATTCTATTTGTCATATAGTTATTACTAGTAACTACTCCACAAATACAAGCATTGGTTCCATTGCAGCTATCACTGCTTTTTTCAGCTCTCATAACACGACTACACCATTTTAGACTAAAGAATCCCCACCTCGATATGCATCAATACATTCGCTACAGACAAAACCTCATCTTGCTGAACTTTTATTCTTCAAACTATATCTAGGTTTCTGCTGATCTCATGCAGAGACTAAATCTAATGGTCTCCAAGTTCTAAAGCAGTCACATCATTTCAGCAGCTGGAAGAATAAAGACCAAATAAAAATGAATAGGAACTTGACACAATAAAAAAGGACTCATTTACACCTTAAGTCTCCTATGTGCTGAAGGTGTTAAATCTTTTAATGACATTTCTCCATTTCATATTTTCTCCCCTAAAAGCACACACTAAAGTTCTGATTTTCACACCAGCTGTTTCCTGTCCTTTTTAAAAACACATAAAACATTTTGTTCTGCTTGATGTATCAATGCAAGATACTTTTCAGTTCCAAAATTAGGATTATTCTTCTCAAATGGTGCATGTTTCATGGAGTAAACATTTTTACTTTGCAAAAAGGAATTTGTTCTTTGCTCCCCGAGTGTGCAGGCTTGGCTTACGCTGGCTCAGCTTTTCTGAGCGT
This sequence comes from Shinisaurus crocodilurus, assembly GCA_021292165.1. Taxonomy (NCBI): domain Eukaryota; kingdom Metazoa; phylum Chordata; class Lepidosauria; order Squamata; family Shinisauridae; genus Shinisaurus; species Shinisaurus crocodilurus. Next base: position 35,858,666 of record CM037880.1, on the reverse strand, counting down.
GGAAAGCTAAGCAGGGTCAAGTCTGGTTATTACTTGGATGGGAGACCCCTCCTCTAGTTTCCTGCATTGAGCAGGGGGTTGGACTCGATAGACTTGTAGGCTCCTTCCAACTCTATAATATGAAATCTATAAAGACAGACCTACTTATATGATGGCTACTTGGCATTTATAGAACACTAGCTGTTGCCCGCAGCTTCGCTCGCATGGATTTTAGGATTTGGTACAATTGTTTTTAAAAGAAACATGATGGAATCCCAGCTCCCCCGGGATTACACAATGAAATCCCAGCTCCCCCGGGACTGCACAATGAAATCCCTGCTCCCCGTCCAGGACTACACAATGAAATCCCTGTGTGTGTCCCCCGGAATGCACAACAATGAAATCCCTGCACACACACACACCGGGACTACACAACAGTGAAATCCCTGCTTCCCCCCCCCCCCCGGGACTACACAACAGTGAAATCCCTGCTTCCCCACCCCCGGGACTACACAACAGTGAAATCCCAGCTCCCTCGGGTCCACACAACAATGAAATCCCAGCTCCTCCCCCAGGACTACACAAGAATGAATTCCCTGCCCCCCCCCGGGACTATACAATTAAATCCCTGCTTTCCCCCCCCCCCAGGACTACACAATCAAATCTCTGTCCACCCCCCAGGACTGCACAATGAAATCTCTGCTCTTCCCGGGACTACACAATGAAATCCCAGCTCCCCCCCCACCGGGACTACGCAACAATGAATTCCCTGTTCCCCCCCCCCGCCCGGGACTACGCAACAATGAAATCCCTGCTCCCCCAGGACCACACAATGAAATCCCTGCTCCCCCCCGGGACTACACAATGAAATCCCTGCTCCCCCCCCGGGACTACACAATGAAATCCCTGCTCCCCCCCGGGACTACACAATGAAATCCCTGCTCTCCCCCCAGTGACTACCCAACAATGAAATCCCAGCTTGCCCCCTCCTGTGTAGGCCCCGGCTGCAGTGCATATGAACATTCTGTTTTGACGTAGGAGAGATTTGCATATCCGCTCCTGAATGGGCCCCTGTGGCGGCAGTTCATACGAACATTCTAAATGTCGTTGGAGTGATTTGCATAACCGCTCCTGAATGGCCCCTGCAAACATTCCAAGTGACGCCATTGGCTATCATCTATTTTGGGCCATACAGGCGCGGTGAGAGTTTTTCGGACATTTGAACCCACCAGTCTTTGTCCCTGGGTGATGGAGAGTATGCATGCCAGGTTTGGGGCGGATCCATCCAACCGTGTAGGAGCCTATGCGACACACGCAAACGCCCGTACACACAGACACACGGAGACACAGGATTTGGGACGCCCCACACACAACAGTCATTCTCTGACTGAAAGTGTAATGTTTAGGCTGAGTGCTGGCAGCAGAAAACTTTTCTGACAGAAATATCTGATCTTAAAGAAAAATCAGGTTACTCCTGAGAGTCTACAGGTGATGAAGAGTGACCATGCCAAGTTTGGGGTAGATCCGTCAAAACGTGATGGAGCCTATGTGATGACGCCCCACACACAACAGTCATTCAGTCATTTAAAAAGTTTCCCTCCCTTTTCACCCCCTCAGAGAACATTCTAAATGGCCGAGGGGAGATTTGCATACCCAGCCCGATCGGCCCTTGCAGGAATTCATATGAACATTCTAAGTGCCCTATGGGCTATTTGCATAACTGCTCCTATTGGCTCCTGCAGCAATTCTGAGGTGAGGCCGATTTGCATAACTGCTGCCCTGTTGTTTTGCCCATAGGAGATATGAGAGTGGGGTGATTTTGCCCCCTTTTTTCACCCCCTTAGGGACGGAATTTCCAAAAATCCTTCCTTAGTGGGTGTCTACGTCATAAAAACTATGTTCCTTCAAAATGTCATGTTCCTAGATTAAACGGTTTGAGCTGGGCGTTTATGAGTCAGTCAGTCAGGACACTTTCTTTTATATATATAGATTCAAAGCAATTTGCATACATTGGCCTGGTTTGCATGTCACAACAACCCAGTGTGTTTTCTTAAAAACCTAGGTTCTTGTGACAAAGGAGTATGCTGGTACATGCCACTCGGTTGCTCCTGCTACAAGCAGGAATGGCTAAACCCATTCCGTCCCTGGCTTGTTAGTTGTGACATGAGAACTAGGAATTCTAGTTTGTTTCTCCCACAACAAACCAGAGAAATAATCCAGCAAAAAGTTCAGATATTGTTTAATATTTATGTCCCACCCTTCCAACAAGAAGTACCCCAAACCACTTACAATGAAGAGGAACACTAAAAAAACTAATGTTGTAAATTTAATAATTTAATATTAATGTTTAATAATATTACATATCACATTCCATTCCTCCAAAACACACCCTGAAGGATCAGGAATATTCCATGGGCTTGTGCACATTTTTCCTTGCTTTCCTGATTTGTTTAACCACAGTTTGACAAGACATCAAGATCAGGCAACACTTTGGTTAGCACTAACCATATATTGCGTCACGATCATGATTTCAAATCATGGTATGCAGGCAACCTATGGTTAGTGGCAACAATTCAGCCATTATAACAAACTATGATTAGGCAAACCAGGAAAAAGGAAGCAGCAATCCGTAAACCCATAGCATGTGCCTGATCCTCCAAACCATTTGGAGGATCATTAATGAGACATCTGAATTCAGCCACTTCCTTGAGGACCATCCAGTGTCTCAAACACCACTCTTTGATTACAGATGTATCCAGCTGAGTAGGACAGTCTTCCCCAACCTGGTGCCCTCCCAGATGTTTTAGATTAACTCCCATCAGCCCCAGCCAGCGTGGCCTATGGTCAAGAATGCTGGCAGTTGTAGTCCAAAACATCTAGAGGGCACCAGGTTGGGGAAGGCTGGAGTAGGATGCAATCGCTCAAAGACTAGCCATATACATCAGCATTCAACCAAAATATTGAGAAAAGCAATATTAGATGTCATTAGAATAGCATGCTTTGGTCTATCACTCACAAAAGTAGTAATGAGGCTTAACAATTTTTTCATGTAATGTATGGTGACAGTAGATGTCCTCCCAACATCTGAGCAGTTTATACAAAAGGCACCACGAGAGCCATCACCCCTGGCAGTTCCACTACCTGCCACAGAGGCTCTGGACCAGGGATGAGTGTCAAAAGCAATTGTAATGAAACATGGAGAGGGCTAAAGTTCAAAGAAGAGTATCAATACTGCCCCTTTGGGCAAATGTAATGGGAGTACCTGAGAAGCTGCTGAGTAGTGGCTATAATATAGCACCACTCTAGAGATTACCTGAACTGCCAGACGAAAGGATCTCTGTGCAAGCAGGAGACTCCATTTCATTTCAACGGAGAAGGGTGTTGGTTGGGAGTACTATTGGTCACAGTCCGGAGTAGCTCATTACAGCTTCTATACACTGCATCATAAAGCTTTTCACAACTTACCAGTAGTTCCACCATGCCATTTCCAAAAATCACCTAGGAGTATCAGAAGCAGCTTGTGATATAGTGTGGCAGCAACACTGTTCCATCAGCAATGTTTTTCCGAAAGTGTCAAATACCTTGCAGCACAAGTTTAAAGAAGTTCTTGTCCGATAGTTAAGGGAAGCAAGATTAAACAAAGCAAAGCAAATTTGACATTTACACAAACTTGCTTTTTTTAAACTTGAACTTCAAAATAACAAAGTGGGCTTTCAAAGTGCATTGGTTAATATTTCAACTTGCATCGCTCAACTGTAAATCAAAACAAACATCAAATCCAGTATTTCCTGCTTAACAACTAATACCTTAAGATGTTACATCCCCAGAGAGCTAAACTTATTAAAATTCAAAATATGACAAAATATGACACCACTGAATTTAAAAATGTAGCTGCTTTTGCATATCAACTTGGACTATGAGCAAAATGTGCAAACGAGCCCACTCATAAGATCTTCTGAGAATAGTGGAGATTACCAGTTCGAATTTTAAAAAATCTCAGACATGTTCTGTATGCATTATGAGACACCTTTAAAGTAATTGTTCACATTCAAGCTTAAGATCACACTACTATTTCTCTAGCACATGAATTGGATGATCCTACATTTTGTCACACCAACTCAAAACTCATATTGGTGTTAACCTGTTTCGATTTCGTATTTCTTTATCTTCCCCTTCCAAAACAGGACAGGGACTTCTGTTCAAATAAACAAGAACAGGAATGGTGAACATTGTAAACTGGGCGCTATAATCTTTGAGTGCACAAATATAGGGTATGTTGTGCGTTAAAGACCTAATTTTTTAAAATCTTTTCTTACACTCTGTATAAAGGAGATTTTCTCTAGTACTCATGAATCTAAGAAAATTATTTATGCTTTCCGTTTTCTTATTAGTGGGATGCTCATTTTTCAAGACACTAAAGGAACTACATGGTTCATTGCCCAGGAATGGAAGCCGGACATCTGAATTAAGAAATCTGGAAAATTGAAGGCAGCAATAGGTTGAACAATTATTGTCAACATGAAAAGGTGACTTGTCACAGGGCTTAACACAGTACTCCATACGCGATAAAAATTTCACCTTCATTATTCATGGCCAGTAATCAACTGAGTAGATTAGCACTACTCTAGACAGATTGCCCTGTCCACTCAACACCCACACAGATGTTTAGTGTATCTACATAATTATCACAGTGTACTCTGAAGGTACTGAAGACCCACCTATTTTCACTGACATTTCCATAGTGTGTGGGGTGCAGGTTTTATTGATGTTATCTGTTTTATAATATTTTTATTGAATATTTATTCATTTTCTATTGTATTTGTTTGGCATAGTTTTGTTTTTATCTTGCGTACCACCTTGAGAGACTTCTATCCTGAAAGGTGGCCTAGAACTAATTTTGCATGAATGAATAAAGTACTATTTATACACATTAATGTAAGTATGTGAATACACAAAACAGAGTAGTCTATAGATGTATGCATATTTCACCTCTGTAATAACATCAGTCCTGAAAAAATGCTACTCAGCCATTGAATCGCAGATGTACATGACTCATGAAAAATTATCCACAGATGATGAGAGGCAAATTAATTGGTTCATAACCCTTTTAAGACAGGTGAAACATGTCTGCACACCTACACCCAGGGCTGGATCCCGATTTAGGCACATGCAACTGGGCTGCCAGAAGCAGACTTCCCCGCCCCCTCCTCCCCACAGCAGCCCCTTCAGCCCCCTGAAAATGCTACATAGAGGGTTGGGGGAATCCTGCTGAATAGGGTGTGTTGTGTGGTACAGGGGGAATCACTGAAAATCAGGCAGAGGCACCTTCTGTGAACGGAGTCCTTCCGTCAATGGAAGGGGCGGATCCTGGATCCAACCCCAAGTCAGGATTCCCAGGCATCTATACACAAGTGTCTACAGATGTTTTATCCACCCTGGTGTGCTTATACCAATGTAACACAGCAATGATGTTACTTTAAAAAGGAGATGCCCAAGTGTGTTGGAAAGGCTACCAGCAACATCCGTAAGGAACAGATTACTTGTCTAGCTGGAACTTCTCCAGACACTCAGAAGCCCCACAGAACAGAACAAGATGGCTGCAGAGTGATGTGGGCACTTCACCAGAACAGAAGAGGTGCCCATCTAGTGAAACACTTCAATTAAAACCAGTCTAGTGGCACCTTAAAGACTTAACAGCACTAATGAGGATACTGCATGAGAGAAGCCACTGCCTCCCACTAGCGCAGTGTTCTCTTGGGTCCCCAGATGTTTTTGGCCTACAACTCCCAGCATGCACTAGCGCACCCCTGCCCCTTTCAGTCCGAGCTGACTAGAGTAATATGAGCATGTGCACACACGTGCACTCTGTGGAAGAAACAGCCATGGTTTGAGCACCCCATACTTCCTACGGTTGTCAGATGCAGAAAAGGGACGAAGTTTGCTTCTGACATGAAGGGGTGAGGAGGACAGAGAAAGAGGTGGCTGAGGAAACCACAGAGATGGGTGGCACGGGAAGAGAAAGAGAAGGATTGATTACTCTGTGCTGTGTCATAAAGGGTCACAAAGTCACCAAGAGGTGGAAGCAGCAGCCTCCCTCCCTAGTTCCAAGCTGAGGAAGAGGGCAGGGGATTATCTGCATAGTCCAGTGCCTTGTAGATGACCCCTTCCTTCCTCCGCCGAATCACTGACTGAGGAGTTCAAACAGAGCTGTCTAACAAAGTGAACCCCCCCCCAACCCAACCCATTCATTACAGCAAACATCAGAAATACATTATCTTCCAAATATGGATAATAAAAGGGCCTTTTATCCAAACAATCAAATTCAATTCATCTCAAAGGCAATTTTGAACATCCCAGGATGCAAATACAGAGAACCTAACTCAAACAGGAAGGAAAGGTTTGAAGCTGATACCCTGGTTCTTTTGAGAGTTGATCCCCAACAGCATACAGAGTCTTGTCAAAGAAATTCAGAAATTATGATGTATTTATAGCCACACAGCACTATGATATATAAAGATGTTCAATAGCAACATAATACAAAGGGGTATATAAATCCCAGCAGTGGTTTCCACGTTGAATATATGGGACATAAAACACGGCACTGCATTCAGATCTCAAAGGATAGACCTGACACTGTGTCCATAAAGGTTCTATGAGTGAAGCCTATTGTGTGACCTCACAAGTACCAAGTAACTGGCTCTAATCACGATTCAATGCACACTCTTAAATTTATGAAACTTGAAGACCCTGGCAGATTTTTATTTATTTGTTTATTTTAAACAGCATGTAGATTGATGGCTAATAAGGGCAGGTGGGCTGAAATCCACCAAGACTTCAAAACATGTAAGGAAGTTTCAGTAAATGTCCTGCTCAGTAGAACTCATTGCCCTGCTAACCTCCAGACAACTTTTTAAACACAGTTTTAAGTCAAGGGACATTTCTGACCAAGAAGCGCCAATATAAGCAGAAGTCTGTTGTACAGATGATCTGAAGTCTGTTGTACAGAGAGCCAGTGTGGCATAGTGGCTAGTGTGTTGGACTGGGACTCAGGAGATCCGGGTTCTAGTCCCCGCTCAGCCATGAAACTCACTGGGTGACTTTGGGCCCGTCACTGACTCTCAGCCTAGCCTACCTCACAGGGTTGTTGTGAGGATAAAATGGAGAGGAGGAGGAGGATTATGTAAGCCGCCTTGGGTTCCTTGCAGGAAAAAAGGCGGGGTATAAAAATAATAAATAAAAATAAATAAGCTGTACCCATAAACTCAAGGCCTGGAGTAGAAACTAGGAATGGCAAGCTTGAAGGCTGAAAGAAAGAACCGGGCAAGCAAAATATTTAGAAAGAATGACTGTGAAAAAATGATGTGGGCTGGAGTATCCAATGGAAGACAGAAAGGGATAGGCTGTATTTGGGGCATCTGCAACCCTTCACTGGAGAAAGACAAAGTGTGCTGTGTCTCTAAGAAATGCAGCTAACAAGGTTAAATATTCATTGGTTGTAATAGAAAAGAGTCTAAGCCAGTAGTTTAGTGGCTAGAGCAGGGGTAGGCAACCCAGTGCCCCCCAGATGTTTTTGACTACAACTCCCATAATCCCTGACCGCTGGCTGGTGCTGATGGGCGTTATAGTCCAAAACATCTGGAGGGTACTGGTTGACTGGAGAGTCCCAATTTCAAATCCCAACTCGGCCATGAAACTCACTGGATGACCTTGAGCCAGTCATCATCGCTCAGACCAGCCAACCTCATAGAGGTACAGTGGGCTGGGGAATTACGTATACCACGCTCAATTTAGTAGAGGAAGGGTGGGATTTTTTAAAAAAATTAATATAACTTTGATAGTAACCCTGAAATAATGAGTAATGCAAGAGAATGATGAATAGTCCCAAGAGTGGCTGGTTCTGCAATCAACATTCTAGAAAAAGCTGAATATCTCTTGACCCAAACAATGAGAAATCATATTTTCTGCTTCAGTTTTTACAAGTACCTAACAAGCAACAAAAACAAAGTCACTTACCAAATCAGAACAGACAGACAGATAGATAGATAGATAGATAGATAGATAGATAGATAAATGGGGCATTATGCAGACTATCCTCTGTGGTTTGCTATTTAATATCAAGGAAAGAAGTTAGAGTCTTTAGAGTTGTGTGATTTGAGCATTAATTGCTCCTTAAAGTATTCTGGGGACTGTAAACTGCATTATGATTGATATCACTTTATTATAAGCTTTTGTTAAAACACTGAACAAGTCTGCCTTTGAAAGAAACAAAGCTAGCTATTTTATTTAACTAGGATATGAAAAGACAAGGAAAAGTGTAGGTCAACTACTGAATATGTAGTTGTGTGAAGTGCCTCAATCTCAATACACAAAGAAATGTGAAGTATATCAAATCATTGGCCAGAAGGTGATATGTACCATAACACTGGACAGAAAAACATAATTGAATATACTATGATATGAAAAGCTACTACATCACATTACAATTAAACAACTTCTATAGCAAGCACCTAGGATTATTTCAAACAAATTCTTTTGTTTGAGATGTGTTCTCAAAAGCAATCAAGAGTGCATATTTAAACAGCAAATATTGCACAGGTTCAGAACTACCCTCAATATTGTGTGTTGGCAAGTGCTAGCATGTGTCTCATTTCCAGTTTGGTACAAAGCAGGTGCCATAAGAGTAGATTCAAACATTGCAGTCTCCACATGGCAGCTGGAGATACAGGTTTGCACACAGCATCAGTTCAAGGAAGCAGAACAACAGTGTGGTAGCAAGGAAATTCTTTGTGACAAAAGCAATTCATGTGGCAGCCTTCAAATTACATTTCCACATGGACTCACCTCCATATTAGAAGCACTGTTCAGCAGCTTGGGAACTGTGATATATGCATCAGCCCTTCACTCCCCTGGCCCAACAACACACCCAAACCACCACAAGGCTAATAGGGTGCACCATTTCAGGCTGTGGGTTCTGATGCAGTTGGGGATGCACGGTTCTGCTATAGATCAGATCTTGAGCACAGATCAGGTTGGGTCAAGTTTCTCAGGAAGCAAGGTGGAAAGAGATCAGCACCATGGAAAGCTCCAAATGGTGCTTGGGCTGGAAACCAAACAGGATTATATGTATGTTTCTGCTCCAACAAAGATCAGAGCAAGACTGAGGATTAAATAGGAAGTTACCAGCCTTTAGGGTGGTTAACTCTGCCTCTACTTTTACTGAGGTTTTGACTCTAAAAAAGAGCATGTCTATTTTAGCAGCCTCAGGCTGCGGCAATATGGGAGTAGTTGTGGCATGCTAGTGTTTTCATGGCTCGAGTCTTCAGTCTGAGGACAATAATGGAGCCTGCTGTGGATGCAGGGGAACCACTCCCTGGGGTTCCTCTAGAAAACTGGGTCCTGGGAAGACAGGAGCCTCATAATTCCTTTCTGTGGCTGAATCTTCTCCTACTGACTCTGGAGCATCTTCTGAGGATAATGGTTCAGGGTGATGGTCCATGACACTGGGAGATCTTTTGGGCTGGTAACATCCACCCAATTAAAATTTCTAATTCTGGAAAGCCATTATTTGTCACCATCGACATGAACTGGTCCATGATCAGCTTTTAAAACAGAAGATAGATAGGTACATTTTAAGAACAGATTAAATCTATGTGGGAAGAGACTGAATTCTGAAAATCCAAGGAGGCAGACGCACACAGAAGCACATTTTCTAATCCTCACAAAAGGAACATACTTTTATACAAATAGCACATTTGCACAAAGCAAAGTTGGACATTTGGGCTTTGAATGTGATATTGCCACTTAGTTAGAATGTGTCACTCTGGATGACTTCAGTAAATTATTAATTCACAAGATGGGGGAAATGTTCATACATGTTTATTTTGTTTTATACCTTTAATAAACAAGATGATTTTTCATTAGAAATAACCCAGTCACTGAAACTTGACAGATGATATTTATCTTCTCTAGATTACATCTTTATAATGAAGTTATTCCAGAATCCAATAACTTTCTAGTAACAGCGCATATGCATCTTATCTCCGAAATATAGAAGAGAGTCGAAGCATAACCACAGGGCTGAAGAAGCACAGTTCCTCCCACATTAATACCTTAATTAATCCTCTAACAGTGAACTCACTGCCCTCGTTTCTCAGTGGCCCCATTTGGCTCTATGCACAAGAGATCAGCATGCTTGGGGAACCCCGAAGTTCGCAGAAGTTAAAAAAAAAAAAAAAAAAGTCCAGTGAGGAGTTAGCAGCAGTCAGATGGAAAGAAAAATTGAAAATCAAGAGGAGAATGAACAGCTAGCTTGAGCCCCTAAAAACAGAGGTGGGCAGAAAGTAGATCTCCAGATGTTTTGGACTTCCCACTACCAGCATTCCTGACCATTGGTCATGCTGGCAAGGAGTTGGAATCCAAAACAACTAGAGATCTACCTTCTGCCCATCCCAACCTTTCAGCATAATATTCTAGAGGAACGCATGATTGACTGGCTGGCTCCCTGAAGAGGAGCACTCCTGTTATGGGGTGAGGATATACTGCAACATTTTGTTGCAGATCCCACTTGTACTATCCAAATTAGCATATGGCCAAAACAAAACAGGAGTGAGCAGGGTAAACCTCACTAATGCCAAGAGGAATCAAGGAGCTCTTAGTACATAATCTACATCTCAAAACCAAGAGAACATGGAAATTCACACAATGCATCCAGTGAGAGTACTATCTACAGCTAACATGACTCAGTTTACTAATGAACATCAAAGCTATTTAACTCAGAAAATCACCCAAGATGGTTAAGCAAATCATTAAAACAAAACCCATTAGGCCCTAGGGACAGACAGGTTTAATGTCAATGTTTACAAAACATATGAATAAATAACCACACACTTAATACAAATTTTGGAAGGGGAACAAATACCTCCATTATGGAAAATATAATGAATTACCCAAGCCAGGAAAAACTAAAGAAGATTCATATAGGCCAACATCACTTATTAAATCAGGACGCAAAAAGATTTACTGACTATATCCACATCAAAATCAATCAGGTTTTATCAAAAGGAGGCAAATTGCTCATTTGATTAGAAAAACATTAAACATAATTTATTATAGTTCTAAAAATAAAAAGAAACTCAATGGCTGTATCATTGAATGCTACAAAGCATTTGACAAACTGGAATGGAATTTTCTGTTGGAACTTTGCAAAAAAAAATGAACATGGGGGATAATTTGATACATGTAATGAGGCAATTATATAATAGCAATCAGGCTACAATACGTACTAATGATTATGATTCCAAATTAATAAAAGTGGGGAACAAAATTAAGATGTCCCCCCTTTTATTTGCATTTTCAATAGAACCATTGGCAAATGTAATTAGAAATGACCATTTATTAAATTGTATCAAAATTAATAAGATAGACTAGACACTAATTGCAGATGATATGCATTAATTTTATCAGATATAAACACAGAATTCCCCAGGGCAAAGAGACTAATAAAAAAAAATAAGGTGAAGTAGCAGGACTAAATATTAACATTCCAAAATCTAATGCTTTGCGATTAAATGTAAGTGAGCAAACTGTTAAAGAAATAAAAACAAGCTTCACGAGCCCAGCTACAACTAAATGAAGAAATATTTAGGGGTCTATATTTCAGGAAACCTTAAATTGTTATAGAAACTGAACTACAAACCATTGTGAAAACAAGAACAATATTCTGGCCAACAGAACTTGTTCCCTAATGGCCCATGGGATTCTGCCCAGATGTAGTACTTCACCCTCTTATTTGATTTCTCAAGAATATACAAGCCCGTAATGTATTCATTCTTACACAGACTTAATGTTTTACCAACAGGGGTACTTCGGGGGAGATTTTTCGAAATCTCATTCCGAAGCTGGTTGTGTCCATGCAAGGCAGGAGTACCTGAAACTCTGACACGCGTACTCTTATACTGTAATTTTTATTTTGATTTGAGATGTCATATAATTTATCCTCTTCTGTTCACCTCTGACCCACCTCCCAGGTCATTCTGATGAAAGATTGGCCATTCACTGTCTATCAGATAAGGTCCCATATATCACTAAACAGGTGGGTAATTACTTTCTAATCACCATGCATGATTGATTTTATTAACTAAACTGAAGAAACGGTATCATTGGGCAGAATCCAATGGGGCACTTAAGCCCCCACCAATTCCCTTCAACAAGTGGTGGGTCCTGCCAACTCCACTGTGCAAACGGGACCCACCACTTATGCAAGGGAGACTTCGCGCTTCCTAGAGGAAGCCCAGAAACAAGTGGAAACACTCATTTCTGGAAGGAGGCAAGTGGGTGGCGCTCCCTTATGTGAACCCTACTGACCTGCCTCTTTCCAGAAATGAGCATTTCCACTTGTTTCGAACTGCCCTGGAAGCAGTGGAAGCCGCTTGCGCAATGGAATTGATGGGGGCATAAGTGCTCTGTTGCGTCCTGATATTACTGCCCCTTGTGCCCTGATATTGTATCTTGCATTTTAACTTGAATGGGTATAATGACTGCAATACATATATATAGTATGATATATATATATAGAGAGAGAGAGAGAGAGAGAGAAAGAGAGAGAGAGAGAGAATATGATACAATACAATGTTAAAGAATTGGGCTAAATATTGCCGGTTCTCCTTTTTGTTCCAAGTACTACCTATAACAGTGATGGCAAACCTCTTTGAGCCCGAGTGCCCAAACTGCAACACAAAACCTACTTATTTATTTCAAAGTGCCAACACTGCAATTAAACCTGAATACTGGGGGTTTAGTTTAGTAAAAACAACTCATACAGTTGTCTGAGCTAATTAACATCTTTTGTCTTAAAAGAAAAACACAATAACAGGGCTTTCAATGATACAAACAGTTTTTTATTGAAAAAAAATCAACTCAAATTTTTTAAATAGTACTACATTGTACACATAGCCTGAAGGTAATTTAGATACACTTTTTAAATAATTAGGCGCATGTATTTTTGGATAAGGGATTCTCAACTTGTAATATGATTATATGCCAGACTGAAATTGTATGGGGCAAGCTTTACTCTGGGTCCTTTCCCTGCTTCTACAGGTGTCGGATTAGTAAAAGTAAAAGTCAACCTGTACTAGGATGAGCAAGATAAACAAGAAAACTAAACGTGCTTAACACATTTTAAACAACCTTTATTCTTGGGACTACAAATAATTCATGTATAAATAAATGTAAATAAACAGGGGAGGAAGGGAAGGAATCTGGAGGGGAAAGGAGAAGACTTCAAGTGTTTGGGGGAAAGAGGGGGGAGATTGTGATGAAGCCAGGGAGAATGTGGGGAAAGGAGAAGAAGGTGCTGGCTAGGAGGGAATGAAGCAGCTGGGGGGCAAGAATGAGGCGGCTGGATAGGAACGCGCGCGCGGCAGGGATGTAATACGAGCCTTACCTGGGCTCGATGTTCTCCTCCGATTGTTCCTGCGGCGGCCGATCTCACTCTTCTGAGCGGCGCGGAGAACGCGGAGAACGCTCCGCGCCGCTCAAGCTGCTGCTGCTGCTCCCACCGCTGCCCATCACTCTTCTGAGCGGCGCGGAGCGGCGCGGAGCATTCTCCGCGCTGCTGAAGCCGCCGCCTCCGCCTCTGGACCCGCCATCGCCGCCCGTTGCGTTATGTCCTGCGCGCTGGATCCCCGCGCTCTGTTTTTGGCGGGGGGGAACCAGGACAACAGGGCTTAAACAGCCCTGTTGCCCTGGTTCCCCCCCCGCGCCAAAAACAGAGCGCGGGGATCCAGCGCGCAGGACATGATGCGACGGGCGGCGGATCCGGCACAGCAGGACATGACGCGACGGGAGGCGGCGGGTCCAGTGCGGCCGGCGCGGAGGCAGCAGATAGGCCCATCAGCCCCGCCCGCCGCATCACGGCCTGAGCCCTGGCGCGCAGCATGACGCTGCCTCACGCCGCCGCTGGGGAGTGTTGGCGCCAGGCAGTGACTCTCCTGGTGACCTATGGCTCGCGTGTCAGCAGAGTGGTCCACACGTGCCACCTGTGGAACGCGTGCCATAGGTTCGCCATCACTGACCTATAACTATGCATGACAAAACATTTAAAAAATGGCAAAATCTATCACACAATTTTATACAATGAAATAAAAAACCAAGATTAAATAAAAACACTCTATAACGTAATAGTAAACAAGGAGGATTAGGAATACCACATTTACGAAGTTATTATATAAATGAATAAATATTGTATAAATATTCTCTCCCTCCCTCCCTCTCTCTCTATATATATATCGTGCCCAAATTGTTTTTAAATTTTTAGCTCTTTTTAATTTATCGTGGAATGACTTTATAGCTGTTTTATTGTATCCTGGCCTTGTTTCAGGCACTGTTGTAAACCACACAGACAGCTTCAGCTATTGGGTGGTATAGAAATGAAATAGATAAATAAATAACGAAGCATACCAGATTAAGCAACTCACATCAATCATGCAAAATGGTAAAGCAAAACCCTGGATACAATTAGAATCAGACCCTAAGCAAATAAAAGAGAACTCCAATTTCCTACCCTAAATAAAAAATGGTAACTGAAATATAGATAATCCATTCCTTCTTTTAACAACAACAATTTGGGGAAAATATGGCAGAAAAAAGTTAATATCCAACCAAACACAAATCATTCCTTTTCTAAATCATTCCACTGTTATATAATGAAGATAAATTTTGTCCACGTAAGACACAGGAAATCCTAAGGTCTCTTTAGATTAAAAGACCTCTATAACAGTGTAACACCCATGACAGAGATGCAAATTAATGTGCAATTACAGGATCTAAAAACCAACTGGATGCGGATATATCAAATTATTCATTTTATATCAATCCCCATTGTGGTCAGTCAAACAGACTGCTAACCCAAATACAGGCAGTCCCCAGTTTATGAACGGGTTCCATTCTTAAATCTGTCTCTAAGCTGAATTTTTACATAAGTTGGAACAGTATTTACGCAAATTGCGGCTGTTATGCTATACTCTACGTATACTACGTAGAGCCGGGGAACCCGGAAGTTCGGCATTCATAAGTACACGTTTTCCATAAGTTTGGTGTTTGTAACCCAGGGACTGCCTGTACGAACTATCACCCAAGCAGATACAACTATGAAAGGTACAGCAGCAAAAATGTATCACTCAAATTGCTGAATTATATCCTACAACAGAAAGCCTAAAGGTATTATGGGAACGAGATCAGGGCATCAAAACTGAATTCTCAGTGGACAAATATCTGGGGAGAAAAACAGCACTGAGATCTGTATCAACTAAGAAAACATACCTTGAAATTAATCCTATGTTGGTATTTAACCCACACATGTAGTCGCATATACCACTCACTAGACCCAGGATGTTGGAGAGGTTGTGGTAGTAAGGCAGTGTTTCTCAACCTTGGGTCCCCAGATGTTTTTGGCCTACAACTCCCAGCATGCCCCAGCCAGCTATGCTGGGAGTTGTAGGCCAAAAACATCTGGGGACCCAAGGTTGAGAAACACTGTAGTAAGGGAACGTATCTGCATATGTGGTGGGAATGTAGAGTAACACAAGTTTTTTGGTCAAACATTTTCGTAGATTGTACGAAAACCAAACAACAAATTAATGTGTGTCCACCATTGGAATTGTTGACAACATTTGAGGGTGAAAATAAGAACCTTGTGCATAAAGAATTAACCTGTTTATGTATTTTTTTGTGGCGCTGCATGACTGGAAATGGCAAGATTCTGGAAGGAAAGCTCAGAAATATCAATAGATCTATGGTGGCAGAGATTATGGACAATTGCTTTGATGGAAAAACTGACAAAACAAACATGGGCAGAAAGACAACACAGCATTGATGAAGACTTCTATGCAATTTGGAGATATTTTCATTTGCATATTGTATAAAACAAGGACAAACTGAAACCAACAACAACAACTGTTCATCCACCCATTTTCACTGTTATTACATTGGCTTAGCGGTCAAGGCATTTAAATGAGATTATGAACTTCTCTTTGAAACAACTGATGCTTTCAAGTTTAACTTCATGACATGCATGCTTATTTAGGTGGACTTACAAACCAAAAATGTTTATCCATAAAAAGAAGTCTTTCACATTGCTTCCAGAACACAGACACAGATTTCTAGAGAGAATGAATTTTAAGAATGAGAAAAGATAACTAAGTACCCATGTTGTTAAGATACCATGAAAAGGCCTTTCTTGGCAGACTGCGACTGGTCACTGTTAAAACAAAAGAAAAAGATGGTCTCCAATGTATGTTGACCAATTTCCCAACCCATACTAGCACCACTGACAGCAAGACAGAAATATGCTAGAGAGGATCTTGGAACCCACCTTTAATCTATTTTATCTGTTTTTTTAAATGAAATAGGGCAGAAAGATCAATAGTTTAATGTACATGGTGGCAAATAAAAGGAATGTCAGCTTCAAAAATGGCACCATCATTTGCTCCACTGATTATTTGTGAAGTTGCTCCAGGTATGGCAGTCAAGAGGTTTTCCTGTCTAGCCTTCCAAAACATTAAATGCAAGTTCAAAAGTGTGAAAGGGTCCCTGGTGGCCAGAGAATACAAACAGCAATGGCAGATCTTTAAGGAACGGCAGGTTTGGGAATACAAATTTAACATATTGACAAAACTAAAAGTCTCAAAGTAATGGAATGTAAATATATTCCTACACTGTGCAAAGTTCTTAAGAGTGAATATATTCAAACCAACATTGCCTCCTATCACTAAGGTCAGCATAGCACAGGCAAAAGACTCTATATTCAACACACACACACCTAGTTCTGCATTGCTGGGGGGAGGGGATTGGACTTCTGTTTCTCAAACAGCCCCCCAGGCTACATGGCAAACCACTTTTGAAAATGAAGGCAGCTTTAAAAGAAAGTTTGTAACACAACATGGAGGCTTGCAGTTCAGAGGAGAATAAGTTTAAACACACAGTCCCACTGGGTACATGCAAGCCTTCAGGCATGTTTAACATAGCACTTTGGATGGGATCCCAGTAGCACTTTGGACAGGAAGCGATACAATATGCAATTGTCTTCCCTTAATTCCAGTTTCCAATAAGCAAACTAGTTCTCCAAGGCCTGGCTTCCTATAATACATTTATTCAGATGCATCTGCACTAGAGTTAGATGCTGTCCATTTTCCATTCTGCTAGACAACCATGTCAAGTTCAGAATCTTGCATTCTGCTTCACCAAAAGTTACATCCCTGCACAATAAATTTGGGTTTTTTTGTTTGTTTGTTTCTCATTTGTTTCTCCCATAAGGGAAAACATCAAAAATATTCTACTATAGTTGGCTATCAAAAGAGCCTCTTCTCAGTAGTGACCAATTTAACTTCATTATTGTGTCTTCATAGCAACTGTCATGAAGAGACTTTCAGCCAACTGCTTTCAGTCACAAAGCACTAGCATTAGAGTAGATGATTAATACACCAAATGTAGATTTACCAAATGCAATAGTGCCTTTGAGCCAAAGCGAAACAGAAATCCATCTTGTATAACCCCAGGGTCTCATCTACCTCATAACATGAAGATTATTATTCCTTTCCTTATTGCTGCAGTTTTGATCAATATAAAACTCACTAGGGCAAATTCAATGTTTTGTGTATATAAATCTATTTATATATTGATCTCATCAGAGTATGTATAAAAAGTGACTTTTTATAAGTAGGACAGAGCATAGCACGAAGTACCATTAAGTCAAGTTTCAGGTCATGTGTAAACTGATCCTATGAACATCATCCTCAGCTGACTTGAATGAGACATTCCTCAGACAGTAACATTCTGGCCACAGTCTGGCTCCTAACAGCGACATGTTTGTTACGGTAGGTTTCAGCGCACTAGGTAGGCAACAACTCTGAAATGGGAAAATGTATCTTTTAACAACAGCTCCCATCCAACAGGGTCTCAAAAGATGCAGTTTCCTTTATATGCAGTGCCATGCACTTATAACAGAATTTTAAAGGAAGAGGAGCTTTTGCTACATCAATCATAAATACAGTAAAAATAACTTCATTAAGGCATTGTTGATGGAACACATCAGGGTCTATTTGACACAGGATAGCATTGCAGGAGGCGGGGAGATGAGGGCTCCCTGTTATGTAGAGAAATTGCATGTTATTTTGAGAAATTGCATCTTTAATTAACATGGCCAGATGCCAAAGTGCAGTTAATGGGTTGGTTGTAGTTGATACATAATATCCTTATAGAAGAGAGGAACAGAGTTGCAAGTTACAGCAATAGTTTTTAAAATCTCTGATTCTATGGCAGCCTTCCCCTACCTGGTACCCTCTAGGTGTGTTACACTACAACTCCCATCACCCCCCAGACAGCACAGCCAACAGCACTCTCATTAGAAACTGAGTTCTTTTCCTATCTGTCTACATTTCTATTTTAATTATGTAGCAAAAGGAAATAGGAAACGCAGTTTTAATAAATTCTGTAGCAATAATTTATCCAACACTGAATAGCAATATATTGTATTCTAATATTGAGGACTCAACAAAACGCAGACAAATTAGCCAGAGAACATTTGATGTACCTTACTTAATATATTCTGTTTGAAGTGGATCCTCAGAATTGGAAACCGTAGTTACCAACTTCCCTGCCCTATATCTAGCAAATGCAGCAGCATAGCAAATGCTGACTCAGTAGTATGGACTTTTTTGTTCTACTGAACTCACTCAACACACCAGCATATTACAATGTAATAGCTGAACATATCAGCAATTATTAAAGCATCATTACTGCCTAATCAGACAATACCTTGCGTTCAGAGGTGCAAAAAAGTTAAAAAGCAGGAAAATCCTTACCTTTGTAGTCAACTTGCAAGATTTGCAGATGTTTTTACCTTCATACTGCAGCTGCTTTCCATTACACAGCTGGCACAAACAACATTTTTCTGCCCACTAAAATCCCAACATATTAAATTGCTCAGAGCCACAGTGCTGATATTTGCACTGCAGGAAGTTTACACACAGTTTAAAGCTTCCAAAACATTCAAGTCTATGTGGCTACATTTTTCTCTTTCCTCTTTTTGTTTTGCTGAAAATTTTACAATAATTTTTTTTTTAACTTCCAAAATATTAATGAAAGTTTTTCCAAGTTGTTTTAGGAAATAAGTTGTCAATTGCCCATTTATAAAATAGTCCATTTCTATCACAACTGGAAGATCAAATGGGAGGTAAACTCTCCCACTTTGCATCAACCTAAACTGCCTTGGGGGGCTGAAAGCTCCCTCCCACGTTCCACCCTATGCCTGTCACTTCATACCACTACATCCCCCACTATCTTGCTAAGGAGACAGAACACTGAAAATGGGGCAACTGTGTTGTTCAACATGCACCTTTGTCCTAAGACAGCACCATTCTTTATATACTACATACACTTAAGATGCAATAAGACCCTGACTAGTGGAACTTGCCGTCTAAAGGGGGAGACAACCAGGGGGATGTGGGGCGGGGGAGGAAAGCAGCAAGGGTAATGGGATTATTATTATTTTTTAACAGAAAGATGTTTGCATAGTAAAAACAAGATACTGTGCCAGCAGCTATTTATGGGATTTTTACTTCACCTTTCTACTATAACCCCACCCAAAATGGCTTATAAATGTAACACACATCTCAATAAAAGCAAGATAAAAATAGTTCACACATAAGTAACAGCAGGAAGTAGCAGTAAGAATAAGAACAGTTAGAAGTCCAGCAATCCTAATTGATGTTAAAACCTTGGGCAAACAGAACCTGCATTTCACTGGCATCTGAAAGATAGTAAAGAGGCCAGGCAAATCAGTTCTACCACCAGGGGCACCATCACAGAAAAGCCAGTGTAGCATAGTGGTTAGAGTGCCAACTAGCACAGGGGAGACTTGGGTTGAACTCCCCTTTCAGCCATGAAGTTTACTGGGTAACCTTGGGCCAGTCATACTCTCTCAGCATTAGTAGGCGATCACTCGTGATCGAGTAAGATTGTCTTCCAGGATAAAATTACAAAAAGAAAACTATAAAAAGAGGAAATTCTAAAAAAATTATGTGGACTGATGGGTCCGTAAGTGACTGTGAAGGCCAATTCTAGATCCACACAGCTTCCCACAGTGAGGACACAGGTTACCAGATGGAAGATGGTCCCTGTAAAGGATTTGTTTGACGTGCTTTTCGCTTAGCACATTTCTCCCTTTCACCTTGCACTTGGGCTGCTTCAAAGTCCATAGAACCTTTGTGAAAGGCCAACCTCCAGTTAGATCGTTCATGGGCCAGAGCTTCCCAGTTTTCAATGTTCATATTGCATTTTTTTAGATTAGCCTTAAGAACACATTTAACCTATGCGGGAACACAATGGGGACAAGAACCCTTTGAGCTCCTGTACTGGGAGTCGCAGAAGATGGCGAGGAGTACAGGAGTGTTGTACAGAGTTCTGCCTCTATGCTCTGGGTTTGCTTTAAGAAAGTAGGTTTGCTTTAAGAATCAGCAACCGGCCTTGATTACTTGGCTGCTTGCCAAGCTGATGCAATGAAGGAGCAACTCACCTGCGCGTGATCTGGCTGCTGGCCAGAGGGATGACACTGCAAACAGCACAGGTGCTAGCAATGAAGCACGAGATCTGCAATCCAAGAAACTTGGTGCTATTTAAGAAGAGCAAGTGCAGACTGAGAGTGTGGTTGTTAGTGGTGGTCGTTGGCGGGAGTGCGGTGGTTGTTAGAGGCGGTTGTGTTTGGAGTACTGAAGAACTGGAAGGAGTGAGGAGGAGCAGAGGATGCTGTGCAGAGAGTCTTGCAGAAGCCCAACTGTGGAAACCCAATACCCAGGCGGAGAGCTGCTGGACCTAGCATTTGGGTTGGTTGAACAGTGACTGTGCAGCTAAGGGGTGGGATTTCCATCAGGGAACTGGGAGTAGCATTGTTGTACTTCTGGCTCAACTTTACAATAAACATGTTTGGCTTTGACTTCCTGGAGGAGTATTTATTATGGTCAGAAAATCATTCAAAGAACCTTTGCCAATCCCTTTTGGGGATCCTGTGGCAAAACAGCTCCTTGGAGGAAAGATGGGATATAAATGTAAATGAAAGCCTTTTGCTGGTAGCCACCTGTGTAGTTTCTGAAGACAGGGATACATGGAGAAGGGCCTCCAAAGTTCATCTCAACTGAAGGTCAGGTTCATCTGGGAGCAGAGTGTCCTTTAGACACCCTGATTCCAGGCTGTGTAGAGCAAATTCAGATGCAGGAGTTTAGCTTGGAAACAAACTGGAAGCCAGTGAAGCACTTTCAGCGTGTGTGTGGGAAGCATGTTCCCCAGAATAACCCAACTGCCATATTCTGGGCCATTTGAAGTTTCTGAATGCTTCCCATAGGCAGCCCAAGTATAATGCATAGCAGTAATAAAGTCGAGGTTATGGATAACTGGGAAAGTCTCTTCTCAGAAGGGGATGCAGCTGGCGTACCACATAAAATTGATGAGAGCTGCTTTGTGTAACATAGGTCACTTTTACATCCAACAGCAAAGCTGGCTCTAAGAGTATACCTCCATGCTGCAAATCTAGTCTTTAAGGAAGAAGTGCAATCCTATCCAAAGCATGATAGGAAAGTAACCAAAACTATTATCCAGTCCCTCATTTAAAGCCAGATGGAAAGGCCAGTCCAGATAATCAGTTCTATCTACAACAACATAGCAAATGATGTAGGAAGTTATTAAGAGCAGAACAATGCATCAGACACAGAAATGGAAGCGATATTGGCCTGGCTTAGATAGACAATACAAACCATGGTTTGTTGTGATCACGAGCTGGCATGAACCTTGTGCTCATGTGCTCCCCTTCACAAGGAAAGATTTGAAGTTTCTATTTGTGGGCTTGGATCTAATGGCTTCCTTCTGTGTGCTGGAGGGCTGGTGATCCAGCATACACACCTGCTCAGGGAAGGAGACAATTTTCACCAGCTCCCCCTTCTACCTCCTATGCTACTTCCCACACACTTCAGGAGCAGATTTGGGGAGCACTGGGGGGGGGGGAATCTCACCCCCTTTTTGTGAGTGTAATTCCACTTTGGAGATCTTTGTAGTCAACCACTGGTTTGTTATGCACCAGTGTCTCCCAAAGTTCAGGGATAATTGCGTATGAGAGAGTGTATGTATGTATGGGGTGATTACTGAATAAGCATAGTCAACATGTTTTAACCAAAAAGTACTTCAGGACATAAGAATATAAGTGTAGTTAGAGTTTATTTTTCATAACCTCATAAGTCAATCCTGGCAAAAGAAAAGGCACCAATAAGATCTGAGAATTTGCAAGTTAACATGTCAACAGTTTCAAGTGTTTCTTCCTAGCCTGTTACAAGTCATGAAGCAGCAGCTACTGACTGCACTGCTGTTAAACCATCATTTAAAAGGGACCTGTTTCCAGTGCTGTAATCCTGAACACACTCTTACTTGAAAGTTAATCGCACTAAAAATCAGTGTGAAGGACTTCCAAGTACACAATGAGGATCAGCTGTAAGTAACTTTAAACATTTAAAAATAAGTGTCACATATGGAACTCTGCAGCTGAATCTGACATGACAAAAGAAGTTGGAAATGGCTAAATCTGTGTCCTCTCTGAATAAACAGAGTTTAAACTAGGAGATCAGATCAGTTCGGGGGGCGGGGGCGGGGGCGGGGGCGGGGGGAAGCATTCCCTAATAGAACCAGTTATTCAGCATCTTATACTTTATACTTACCAAAATGGTATTGCCTGCTTTCCGTCCAGCTCTGCTTTAACACATTACAGTTAACATTGTTAAACACACACACGCAGAGAAGGAAATTGGTAGTTGGAGAGCAACACTGGAAACTGGCACAACACACTCACAATAACCAACTGTTTTCATTTCCGTAATTATGAACTCCTGCAGTTAGACTAGCTGATGCTTCCAAATTCTTTGTATGGAAAAACCCAGAGAGAAACAATTATTGGTATCAGCTCCAAACGGTCTTCAGCTTCCAATAAGCCACAGAAGATGCCAGTCACTATGGGTGCTTTCACACACACAGTAAGTCTCAATTTAACACAGATTTCCCTGTATTTCACCAAACACATGGAACCCACTACCCTGTCTTTTATACTGCCAAATGTCATGTAAATTGTTAGGGACAAGGGGAGTCAGCCTAGTTAAATGGCCTAATTTCATATTGTGCTTACATAGAGAGGGGCATTTATTATAGCGTAATCAGCACTATATTGAAATGCATCATAAAAGCAGCAAGTGTCTGATTGCCTGAATATGAGCTGGCAAACAAGAGATTAATTCTTTTTATTAGGCCTTGATGCCTATGAATCCCATTACATATTCATGTCAGAATGCCCATCAACATATCAATCAAATAATAGTGAACACACTGAACAGGACAAAAACAACAACATGTCCAGGGGCTAAAGATTTCATCTTTGTAAATTGAAGAAATCCAGAAATTGGGGGGGGGGGGGGAGGTTTGTCAGCATACAGTTTAAGAATGTGAAAGTTAGGCAGCATGCTTACCGAAATGCCGCTTGGCAAGTACAGATAACTGCAAGGAGGAGGAGTGAAGGAGGCAGGAGCAGGCAGAGGGAACATCAGGGCCTGCTCCAGTTGGACTGCCCCCCCCAACCCTGGGAGATGGGGGGGGGGAGGCAGGGCCACAGGGAAGCCAGTGTTTATGTGAATTGTTGTAAACCACCCAGAGAGCTTCTGCTATTGGGCGGTATATAAATGAAATAAATAAATAACAGGACCAGGACCAGGACCAGGACCAGGACCAGAAGATCTCCCTCTTGTTTCTGCTGTACTGCCCCATTCCCCCCAGCACTCAGGCATGTCTGAGGTCCAGCAGATCAGAGGCTGAACAGAGGGATCAGCAGAGCCAAAGTCCACAAGCAGCAAGTCAGATCCAGAGTAACAAGTAGCAAGCCAGACAGTACAGATAAAAGGGGTTATGCAAAGACAGTAGTCAAATCCAGGCCAAGGTCACTTACAGAAAGGGCTCCAAGCAGAAGGCAGGCAAGCCCACTGGAGTCAAACACAAACTTTGTTTCCAGCAGCCAGGTCCACCACCACCCCGCCCCCTCCATGGCAGTCACGGTGCCCACAACAGTTTCCCTAATTTCCAAATGTGCCCTCAGGCCCACAATGGATGTGGGCCCATTTTAAACCTGTAATACCAGGAGTTTCATCTGTATGCTCTCTGCATACGTTTATCAACATGTATGCCACCAGAAGAGATAGAAATTAGTATATGATACATTGTTTCATTTTTAAAATTCATAATATATAAACAAAAGGACAAAAACCTGTATGTGTATGTAGCATAAACAGAAACAAGGAATGGATCATATGACACCTATATTGTAGCAGATGTGGTGGCTGCCAACTTAAACTAACCTTTAAAACCTTAAAATGGTTTTAGACCAAGTTACGTGACTGACCACCTGCCCACATTTTGAGATCATTAGCCATGCTGGCTGGGAATGATGGGAGTTGCAATCCAACACATCTGTAGGGCACCAGGTTGGAGAAGGCTGTAAAAGGGGGGGCACTTTATGTGGAAAAAGCAGATGAGTAGAAATGTTTGCAGGTTAGTAACTTTGGGGGGCTTAGTAACAAGGCCGAACGGTTCAAAACCACTTCAGGTGTCTTATACTGAATGGACCAAGCCTAAGATAATAACCACGGCATTGTTTACAAGGACATCCAAGGCACTGTTCCTTGATTTCCCATTCAGGTATTTGATTGCCCTCTTCATTATGTAGTGAAGGTTGAAAGCAGGTTAAGGGTGCAATCCTATGCATACTTAGGCAGAGAAAAGTCCTAGGACTTTTTTCTGTCTAAACATGCATAGGATTGTGCCCTGAAGAGATTATCTCAAGATAAAGGTCCATTCCCACAGTTGGTTATTACAAATGTCCACTGTGTTACACAACTTCACACAGGAATATTTGTAGATGAGATTTATGAATGATAGACAATGCAGTTTCGGGAAAACTGCAAAGCAGAAGGTGAATTACCTTTTTTTTAAAATTCAACAAATAGAATGGACATGTCTTTACAGTAATGAAATACATAATGCTAGAAGTCTGCAACCAAAAGATTGGTTGGTTAACTGAAATCAATATGCAATTCATAGAATAGTAGAGTTGGAAGGGGCCAATAAGGCCATCTAGTCCAAACCCCTGCTCAATGCAGGAGAACAGATGTGGGCAGCCCAGGCAGTCACCCATCCAAGCACTGACCCAGCTCATACCTGCTTAGCTTCAGCATGTGGCCTGCATTATGTGTGCTAGGGGGTGTTGCCCCTTAAGGCTGCCAGGTCACGATGCTACAATGACAGTAGAAAATCTACAGTCTTGTGGCACCTTAAAGACCAACACAGTTATTTTGGCATAAGCTTTTGTGGACTAGAGCCCACTTCATCAGATGCATGCAGTATTATCGAAAATTTCAAGTTTCTATACAGTACATTGGGGGGGGGGGAGAATTGTAAATAGTGAGGTGAGAAGGAAATTAAATGCAAAAAGTGACAATCACATTATTAACAGTAGTCATTTATAGTGCAGGTGTTCCCAATAACACAAACACGCTGGCACTAGGTAAACCAATTAACATGTGTAGTGTAATAAGAATCCTTTATCCTGATTCAAGCCTCTGGAGATAAAAATAAACCTGTTGAATTCTAACTCAAGATTTCGCACTCTTATCTCCCTTAGAAGATTCTTTGCTCCACCATATTCACGTTAATGTCAGTGACAGAGTACCACTGGAGGCTGAAGTGTTCTCCCACTGATTTTGAATACTGCCATTTCTGTTGACTGATTTGTGTCTATTTAGTCTTTTCCATAGAGATTGGCCTGTTTGCCCTGTGTAGAATGCAGAAGGGCACTGCTGACAGAAAATGGCATGTATCACACTGGAAGATGAGCAAGTGAATGAACACCTAACATTGTGGGTGACATTATTAGGAAGTGATGTTGGGTAAAAAAATTTCCAGTGCTTTATATTTTCCGCAGAAAATTTTCTGTTGCATAAGTTCATTAATAAAAATGAATGTATGCCAATTAAAACTTAGGCAAGCTTGGCAGTTTCAAAGTTGTAATTAATGTTTTTCAGATGATTATCTTTAGCAAGTATGTGAGAGAATACATATATTGTATGTCATTGAATACATACAGTATATATCTCAGAGCGAAATTGAACTACCCCGTATTTTTCCGTCTATAAGACGCCCCCATGTATAAGACGCCCCCCACTGGGCAGTTTCGCAACCGCGCGGTTTTCTCCTCGGCTTACTTCCGTGTATAAGACGACCCTCAATTTTTAGTCTAACAATTTTAGGAAAAAGTATAGTCTTATACATGGAAAAATACTGTAATCAATAGTGACAGAGAAACTGAAGTTGTCCCAACAACCTTACTGAGGTTGTCCCAACAACCTTACTGATGGAAGAGAGCTGACCTCTGTTGAAATGGATGAGTGGCTGTCAGCATATCATGCACAGTTCTTTGGGCTGATAAAATTAATCAGTGTGTCAATAGTTTTCAGTACCTTAGGGTTTTTTTCTTAAATTTTAACAATGTAAGAGAAGTATGTGCTATTGTCTTCTAATCAAAAAATCTACATAATAAAACATTTAAATCACAGTAAGGGTGCAGTCCTATGCATGTTTGGACAGAAAAAAAGTCCTACAACTCCCAGCTATGCTTTAATTCCCCCCCCCCCAATATTTCAGGGCAAATACTTGTGGTATATTGGAACAAAAAATTAACATGGCACACCCTTTTTAAGTTTTGCTTATTTAATACAAGTAAAATAAACATGCTAAATTATTTCTCTCTAGAAAAGAAGTGGGCAACTTGTGGCCCCCTGGATAATTTGGTTTATGGCTCCCATCAGCTTTACCCAGCATAGCCAATGGTGAGAGATGATGGGAGTTGTAGCCAAAACCTCTGGAGGGCCATGAGCTGCCCACCCTGCTCTAGGGCATCAGAACATTTTCCGATGCAAACTGATTTTTTTCCTATGCAACGGACCATATGAAAATGAACCTAATCTGCATTGGAATATTGTCCAATGCAAACTGATTTTTTTTTCTCATGAAAATGAAAGTACCTTGAGTTAGAAAATATTCCAGAAAATTTTACTATTCAAAATTTTCCAGAAAACCCACATCACTATTAGGTCCTGTAATACTGTAGAAAATCTAGATTTTATTTCATTTATTTATTTAATACATTTTTATACCGCCCAATAGCTGAAGCGTTCTGGGCGGTTTACAACAGTTAAAACCAAAAAATACAATAAAATATAAATATAAAATTTAAAACCACAGATTAAAAACAAACAGCAAAGCTAGCAGCTGCAGTTACAATAACAGAGTTAAAAACAACTACAAGATTAAAATGATTAAGATGATTAAAATGCCTGGGAGAATAGAAAGGCCTTCACCTGGCGCCAGAAAGAATACAATGTAGGCGCCAGGCGAGCCTCTTTGGGGAGCTCATTCCACAACCGGGGTGCCACAGCAGAAAAGACCCTCCTCCTGGTAGCCACCTGCCTCACTTCCTTTGGCGGGGGCTCTCGGAGAAGGACCACTGAAGAGGATCTTAGTGTCCGGGCAGATACATATGGAAGGAGATGATCCTTCAGATACCCTGGCCCCAAGCCGTTTAGGACTTTGAATGTTAGTACCAGCACTTTGAATTGGGCCCAGAAACAGACTGGCAGCCAGTGCAGACGAGAAAGCACTGGCATAATATGGTCACGTCAGCCAGTCCCCATTAATAACCTCGCTGCCCTATTTTGGACCAGCTGAAGTTTCCGGACCGTTTTCAAAGGCAGCCCCATGTATAACGCATTGCAGTATTCCAAACGAGAGGTTACCAGAGCATGGATAACTGTAGCTAGGCTATCTCTGTCCAGATAAGGATGTACAGTAGTTGGTATATCAGCCTAAGCTGATAAAAGCTTACGCTGGCTCAGCTTGTCTGAGTGTGGAAAGCTAAGCAGGGTCAAGCCTGGTTATTACTTGGGTGGGAGACCCCTCCTCTAGCTTCCTGCATTGAGCAGGGGGTTGGACTTGATAGTCTTGGAGGCTCCTTCCAAGACTATGATCTATGAAATCTATGAAAGGTGCTCCGTGCCACCGAGTTGACCTGTGCCTCGAGTGACAGCTGTGGATCCAAGAGCACCCCCAAACTACGAACCTGATCCTTCAGGGGGAGTGCAACCCCATCCAGAACTGGTTGAATATCACTTAGCTGGGCCACCCACTAACAGTACCTCCATCTTATCTGGATTGAGTCTCAGTTTATTAGCCCTCATCCAGTCCATTACCGTGCCCAGGCACTGATTCAGAACAGCCACTGCCTCACCGGGATTAGATGAAAAGGAGAGATAGAGCTGGGTGTCATCTGCATATTGATGACACCTCAGCCCACACCTCCGGATAACCTCTCCCAGTGGTTTCATGTAGATGTCAAACAGCATGGGGGATAAAACAGAGCCCTGTGGCACCCCATGGCATAACTGCCGAGGGACAAAGCAGTAATCCCCCAGCACCACCTTCTGGAATCGGCCGCCCAAGTAGGATCGGAACCACTGGAGTGCAGTGCCTCCAACTTCCAACCCAGACAACCTATCCAGAAGGATACCATGGTCGATGGTATCGAAAGCCTGCTGAGAGGTCCAAGAGCATCAACAAGGTCGCACTCCCCCTGTCCCTCTCTGGCAAAGGTCATCCCACAGGGCGACCAATTTATTTATTTTTATTTATTATATTTATACCCCACCTTTTTCCCTGCAAGGAACCCAAGACGGCTTACATAATCCACCTCCTCCTCTCCATTTTACCCTCACAACAACCCTGTGAGGTAGGTGAGGCTGTGAGTCAGTGACTGTCCCAAAGTCACCCAGTGAGTTTCATGGCTGAGTGCGTGGGGACTAGAACCTGGATCTCCCGGAGTCCCAGTCCAACACTCTCACCACTACGCCACCCTGGCTCCAAGGCAGTTTCTGTTCCAAAACCAAGCCTGAAGCCAGATTGAAATGGATCTAGATAGCATGTTTAGATATTTTGCTCATTTGGTTCAATCCTTGTTCTGCTCACTTTTCTTCCTGCTGATAAGACCTACAGATGGCAGGGGCTGTACAATGTGCAGTTTGGTGCCAGCTCCCATTTCTCCTTGGCTCCTCCTTAAACTCCACAGCTCCATTGCCCACAGTTGTTTTGCATGTCAGGTCCACAGCCACATTCTCCCACTTCCTTTAGCCAACCTCATCTCTGGGGCAGCCTCCCTAGATTCCAATACAGTATCTCATTCCCCTATGATAGCACACAGCTCTTTCTAAACGCCAATATGCTATGAAGGTTCTTCAGTGCTTCCCGAGCAGCTCTTTTTTCTCCTAAACTCCCCACCTCCTCTGCCCTTTTCCTCATTCTCCCAACAACTTTCCTTCAGGTCCCTTTCTCAGAGCCTACTGACATTTTATACCCTCCATTCAAGCTCCTTGCCTCTCAGCTCCTTGTTCCTTAGCACCCTTAACCTCCTGGGACTTCTCCGTTCTCATCCAGTTGCCGGCCAGATGGGCGATAAATAAATATAAATAATAAATATAAAATAATAAAATCCTAGACCTTTGAGGTGTTTTAATTTCAGTGAAACCTACAACTTTCTCTCACTTGAGAGAGACTGCAAACTGCTTAATAAGGCCATGAAAAACTGAGCATTCTATTCCACCCCACTAGCACTGCTAGTAAGTACCAGAGCCTTCACTGCCACACACACACACACACACACACCATAATACTGTGTGTGTGTGTGTGTTTGTGTGTGTGTGTTTGTGTGTGTGTGTTTGTGTGTGTGTGTTTGTGTGTGTGTTCATTTTATATGACTGGCCAATGTCCCTAGCCTTTTTAAAAAAATTATTTTATTGTAAACAGAAAAAAAACCCAAAAATCAGACAACACAACAAATACATATAATAACAAACAAAACATAAGTGGGCTTCCGATTTTCTCCACAACAAAACTTAAGCAAAAAAAGACTTTACCTTACTCTATAATTACAAAGAAATCAGACTTCCCCCCATTAATCCCAATTTTTGTTCTTACTCATCAAACCCACAAATAAGCAAATCATTATTTTCTAAACTCTGAAAGAAGTCTATTAAAGGTTTCCACTAGGGTGTAAACCTAGATTTAAAGACGTAAGTTTAGCCATCTCTGCCAACTCCAGCATCTTCACCATCCATTCTTGTAATGTCCCTAGCCTTAATGAAGCTATCATAAGAGACAATTCCCAAGAACGCCTATCCAGATATCCAACATTTAAACTCATATAAGAAATAATTTAATAACTTTACTATCTAACAAGTTTGTATATACCACCCTTCATCCAATAGATTCCAGGGCAGTGAACAAGTATAAATAATAAATACTATAAACTATTAAAATATACAATAACCATAATTAATCACAGTAATAAAGAATTCCTTGCATTTCAAACATCAAAAAACCCCAGGTTTCCATTTGGAACAATGTTTATATCAGTTACTAATATCAAAAAGCTTTCATCAGTCCAGAAGGCATACCAAGAATACCTTGGTGATCAGTTTATGAGCTTCAGCTATTTTAATTATACTGCTAGGTCTCCTAGGTCAGCCTGCATGTTAGAGGAAGGCCATTCAAGGAAGTTTCATGATACCTAGGATTATCTCATTTAAAAATGAAAGATTCCAAAAATGAAACTGAACAGTTTTCCTCCCGATTCCCAGCATAGCAACACACTGACCCGGTTTGCACAATTAAACAATCCATGGTTGTTTGGGAGCGCACAAGAGTGAGTGAGCATGCTGGCTCCCAGCCACTTCACTGCTTCCAACACGCTAAACGCTGGGCTGTTCTTCATAACCTGAGTACCCGGAACTCTTGAGTCGTTGAGGGAGAAACAACCCAGAGTTATAACCAAAGAACAAACCATGGGTTATAACTCTGGGCTGATTCTCCCTTAACAACCCAGAGTTCCAGGTTCACACGTCACAGACAACAAGCCAGGGATGGGGCATCCCTCGGTTGTTTAGCATGCCAGAAACAGCTGAGCGCTTGGGAACCAGCACACTCGCTCGCTCCCAAACAACCCATGGTTTAGCACATCAGAAGTGGGCAAGCAGTCGGGAGCCAGCACAGTCACTCACTCCCATGTGTTTAATCATGCAAACTGGGTCAGTTTGAAGGGGCGGAGCATCACACTGGCTACTAGACTCATCATCCATAAGGGCAAAATGAGATTTTCAGGAAGGCGATTCCGGGGCCATATGCTGTGAAGCAGATACCTCCCTTGGGGGTGGGGCTTGGCTTACATGCCAATGCTGGTCACGAATGCCGTTTGACATCTACAATGCTGGAACACCAGTTGCTGGAGAACACAAGTGGGAGGGTGCTATTGTGCTCATGTCCTGCTTCTGGGCTCCCCAAAGTATGCATCTGGTTGGCCACTATGGAAACAGAAGGCTGGATTAGAAAAGCCATTGATCTGATCCAGGAGGGTTCTTCTTGTGTTCTTATGTACATGCAACAGCCAGTGTGGTGTAGTGGTGAGAGTGTAGGGCTGGGACTCCGGGATATCCGGGTTCTAGTCCCCGCTCTGCCATGAAACTCACTGGGTGACTTTGGGCCAGTCACTGATTCTCAGGGATGTTGAAGAGTCCTTGGTCTCGAGTCGAGTCACGAGTCTTTCGACCCGAGTCTCGAGTCCGAGTCCGAGTCCTTGGTCCAAAATGGTGACTCACGAGTCACGAGTCACTCCCAAAGCTGACTCCACGAGTCCCTATTAAAATCAATGGGGGGTTTTCCCAACAAAATAAGGCTACTTCAGATGTGTGGTTTAAATAAATTCTAGGCACAAGTGTGCCTTTTTATTTCAAAACTCTGCAACTGATTTTGGCAAGAACAGACCAGGCAGAAAAACCCAAAATAACCAGGCAGACAGAGGAGGCAGGGAACCCCAAAGCAGGCAGGCAGAGGCCTTTGTCTTGGGCAATTCAACTGTTGAACTGGTCAAGAAGAGACCAGGCAGGCAGAGGAGGCTGGGAACCCCAGACAGGCAGGCAGAAGCAGCCAAACCCAAAATGTCTGAAAGGTTGCATTTTAGAAAAATGATTTAAAAAAATAAACTTGCTGTACTTCCTAAAACTTATCCATGTTGCATTTGAGGAACATGATTTTTTCTAAATGTTTGGCCCCCATTCTGGAACGGTAAGATCTCATCACAATTCCACCCTCACTGAACACCCGCTCCACTGGTGATGAACTTGCTGGAACCAGAAACACACTCAGAGGAGCCACACAGAGTAATCTCAGGTCCTTCTTCTGCCTCTCCCAAGTACGCAACACATCAATCAAAATAAATCTTGACACACTGTTGGGGCTGCACTCCTGGTAGCCGTCCATAGTGGCCGAACAGCGGCACACCTCGCTTCCATGCGCTCTTCGCCGGCAATCACGCTCCTCTCCACTCCTTCTGGCACAGCCCAGGGATGTTGAAGAGTCCTTGGTCTCGAGTCCCGAGTCGAGTCTCGAGTCCCATTAAAAATACTGGGACTCGAGTCCGAGTCGAATCAGAGGAGGGACTCAGTCCGACTCACGAGTCGAGTCCTCGAGTCCGAGTCCCCATCCCTGCTGACTCTCAGCCTAACCTACCTCACAGGGTTGTTGTGAGGATAAAATGGAGAGGAGGAGGAGGATTATGTAAGCCGCCTTGGGTTCCATGCAGGAAAAAAGGCGGGGTGTAAATATAATAAATAAATAAATAAACTCCCTGTCCATTTCAGCAATACGTATGACTTGCAGAGTTGCTGGTAACCGCACAGTAGTAAAATTAGCCCCCAAGTTTTATGCATATGCTTTTGGTCATCTGGAACAGGTTCTCTTTTACCCTGCCTTACCAGAAGCAAGAGGAAAGAGTGGGGGGTTAATGCTTGAAACACAACAACAAATACTTCACATTTGCTATTCATTGTAATTATTTTTAGGCAGCCTTTCAAGACAAAGAAAAATCCCTTCAAGGTTGTTTATAGAAAATCCCATAAAACCAGTTTCAATAATGTAGCACAATTTAAAGCAAATGACGTGGGTTTTTATCATGCGCCTTAAATGTGATTTACTGCCTCTCAACATAGCCTACAGTAAAATGTTTTAATGTAAAGTACTGCAAGGGTAACAATGTGAACCACTAGAATGCTTTAAAGGGAGAAGTCTGCAGGGGCCAGTCATTCTAGTAAGCCTTAGGGCCAAGGCAGGCAACCTGGTGCCCTCCAGATGTCTTGGACTACAACTCCCACAAGCCCCAGCCAGTATGATCACTGGCCAAGGATTGTGGGAGTTGTAGTCCAAAATATCTGGAAGGCACCAGGTTGCCTGTGCTTCCTTAGGGGAAGAGGAAGGGCCATAGCTCAGTGGTAGAGCACATGTTTTGCACCTAGAAAGTCCCAGGTTCGAGCGCTAGCATCTACAGGTAGAGCTAAGAAAGAATCCTACCTGAAACACTGGAGAGCCGCTCCCAGTCAGTGTTGACAATACTGGGCTAGCTGGACCAACGGTCTGATTCATACATTCCTATTTATTTTTATTTATTTATTATATTTATACCCCGCCTTTTTTCCTTCAAGGAACCCAACGCGGCTTACATAATCCTCCTCCTCCTCTCCATTTTATCCTCACAACAACCCTGTGAGGTAGGTTAGGCTGAGAGTCAGTGACTGGCCCAAAGTCACCCGGTGAGTCTCATGGCTGAGCGGGGACTAGAACCCGGATGCCGCCGTTCCATGAGGGTGCCTTTTGTAGTAGAAGAACATATTCCCTCTCCCATACTCCCCAAAACATTACATATTTTTACAGAGCAATCCTATGGTGGGGAAGGAGTCTATGGCAAAGGAATCACCACTTCTTAAGCCCTGCATGGCACACACAGACCACGATGGAAAGTGGCGGGGGGGGGGGGCAGCTTTTATTCTTTTCTTTTTTTACAGCCTGTTCAACTATTTCAGTACATATTCCTTCTGGCTTACTCTGACTAACAAGCACATTCTTGAGCTAGTCTTAGTTTTCACACAGTCTAATGGCAGCTGGAGGTTATCAAGGCATGTCAGCGATGGCCAGATCATTCTTTTCTAGGAACAGCCACAGCTAATATATCTGCTGAAGTTGATAGGAAGCACTCCTAGCTACAGATGCTACATGAACCTCCAAGCCATCTGCCTACGCACACATTCCTTCATTCTGATCCGCATCCTGGGATCTCAGGCCTTAGCACATTTGTAAACTACACCAATTGAACTGAACACAATGCGGAAATGCATTTAGGATTCTTGTTGTCTAACAAGTGGTTCATGTGCAGATAAAGCGTGTTGCCTCAAATTTACTAATGTTTTCTCAAGAATGGATATAAAGGCACTGTCGTCTATTATTTCTTTGCCAGGTGAATAAAAGCAATCAAAAAAGGAAAGCAGCCATACAAATACAGAATACACTGTTCTATGCCAAGATTGTATCCCATTTCAAATTTCTGATATTTGTGCATAGCACTAAAGCTACTACAGCAATACCTTGGATTGCAAGCATAATTCGTTCCGGAACCGTGCTTGTAATCCAAAACACTCTTATATCAAAGCGAGTGTCTGGCAGGCATGAGCGGGGCCGATTTCGGCCTGCTACACCCGCTCAAGGCGGGTGCAGCACTTGTCTTGCAAGACCTTGCTTGTTTATCAAGTAAAAAAAATATATTAAATTTTGCTTGTCTTGCAAAACGCTCTCAGATCCAAGTTACTTGCAATCCTAGGTATTACTGTATGTTCTAATACAGCGGTGGTGAACCTGCCCCCGTGACTGGCCTGCAGAACACACACCCTTTGGGTATTGCATCACTCTCAAAAAACAACAACACTCTGATGAACACTACAGAGCAGGAGGAGAAATCTTTACAGTAATACCTTGGATTGCAAGTAACTTGGTTTGAGAGCGTTTTGCAAGACAAGCAAATTTTTAAATATTTATTTATTTATTTTTACTTGATATACAAGCGACGTCTTGCAATACAAGTACTGTAGTACGGCTTAAATTAAAAATCTCTGTACAAATTTTTTTGGGGGGATTTCGTTTTGATGTGTGTTTTGGATTACAAGCACGTTTCCGGAACGAATTATGCTCTCAATCCAAGGCATGACTGTACTTTTAAAATCAGTCTTTGTCAAACACCACACTAATCTGAATACTTAAGAAGTAGAAAACGTTGAGAGCAAGGCAACTGCAGCTGGAAAGCTCTTTAGCACAAGAACATTTAAATGGATAAATAATTTATTTTAAAAACACACTGAGCTACTGGGTGACAGGTAGCCACTGGACTTCCAGCACAGTTCTAATCTCACACACATTAGCTCCATCTATCTGTATAATGCTCATATATACTGATTATTCAACAGATGCATCCACCAGAAAACCAGGTCATTACTCTTCATCAAGGGCAATGTTTGAATTAACTGGTCAGAATGTGGGGAAGGAAGAGAGAAAGATACTGGGGAAGGGCAAATCTGCCTAGCAAGCAAAGGACTAGTGTGTGGAAGTTTACCATGAATTTGCTTGTACTCTGGTTAATATCAAATCTAAAGTCAGCCTCCCCTCACGCACAGAGGGATTGCTGTAGGACGAGGTCTGCATTTTGGTTTAATTAAAAGACAGGCACAAGATTATCTAGTCAGGCCATGATGACGGAGGGGTGATTGACTACATTTTTAAGGAGGCCAAACATGCTAAGCCAGACCAGTAGTCTTCAAAACTGGAGAGGGAACAAGCAGGCATTGAGAGGGACACACAGGCTATGTTGCAGATCACACCCCTTTGACCTTTAGAGCTCGGGGGTCTCTCTCTCTCTCTCTCTCTCTCTTAAAGAATATAGTTCATTAAGAACATAAGACCATAAGAAGAACCCTGCTGGATCAGATCACGGGGCCGTCTAGTCCAGCATTCTGTTCACACAGTGGCCACCCAGCTGCCCGTGGGAAGCCCACAAGAAGGATATGAGTGCAACAGCAAACTCCCGCCCATGTCTCCCAGCAACTGGTGTACATAGGCATACTGCCTCTGATACTGCGGGAAGCATATAGGCTAGCCAATCAGGACTATAGTAGCCATTGATAGCCTCATTCTCCATGAATTTGTCCAATCCCCCTTTAAAGCCCTCCAAATTGGTGGCGATCACTACATCTTGCGGAAGTGAATTCCATAGTTTAACTATGGGCTGTGTGAAGAAGTACTTCCTGAAGGTGTGTACATGCAACCCACCCTGAAGGCCCGCCGGCCTCGTGGAAAAGCAGAGCGCTTTACTTGTGTGAGATGGAAGATTTAAAATCCTATTCCTGTGTGCAGCTGCCCATAAATCTACACACAGAAGTCCAGACCTGTCTCTCCCACTCCACGCAGCATTCCAAGTGTATCGGATATCAGCCAGTTCAGCCTCCTCCTGCAGATCCCAGTAATAAGGAAATAACTCCGTAGACTTCACAGGTTATTTGTTCTACCTGTTTATTACTATAGCAAGTATATTCTACAGAGCATACATCCCCTTCTTACAGTCCACGTGCAGAGAACAATGCATAGCAAGCATTAATCCAGTGGAGCAAGTTGATTTCACTCCACCTCAGCTAAGACGTTACATGATTGCATTAAGTCCAGCAAGCACTAGTCAGAGCAACAGAGAGAAGAAGAAGAATGCAATTCCATCTCTCTCCAAAAATGGCTACAGAACAGAAAGCTAACAAATCAGTACGTCACCAGAAAGTACAAACCATGTGACCAGCTCGTATTTCTTTCACACCTACTTTTCCCATGAGAAAGGGCCAGGAAGTAGAAGACAAAACATGACTTGTTTTCCAGCCATTCTGTACTTTTTCAAATGTCAACAATGTGCCACAGCTGGTGTTTGTGCTACATGTCACAACATCCCCCCACAAGCTCATGTTTACATTTACTCAATGAGGCCTAGTGCCGTCATTAGTTTCCTGTGTCTTACTACAGGCAATGGTTTTGTGAAAAGATCTGCCACCATATCCCCTGTTGCACAGTACTTGAGTGTTACCCACCCTTTTTGCATACAGTCCTTTACATGAGAGTAACGAACATCAATGTGTTTGGTTCTTGGCCTACTTTTTTCATTTTGAGCCATGCTTATGCAAGCTTGGTTGTCCTCAAAAATTGTAACAGCCTTGTCTACTGGTATGTGCATATCAGCAAACAATTGTTTGAACCACTCAATCTCATTACATGCTTGAGATAAACTGATGAATTCAGATTCTGCGCTAGAAACAGCCACACAAGATTGTTTTCGTGTATACCATTCAATTAAGCTTTGGTCATACATGAGCACAGTCCCACTTGTGGACTTTCTATCTGTTGCAGATCCCCAATCAGCATCAGTGTACACACAAAAACCTCCCTCTGTGTGTGATGACAATTTCAGTTTGCAATTCATGGTACCTTTTAAATACCTTAACACACGTTTTACAGCTAGCCAATCATAATTAGAAGGATTTTGCGTTTTCCTGCTAAGTATGTTTACAGCATTGCTGATGTCTGGCCTACTCACATTTGCCAAATATAGCAGGCTTCCAATAACACTCTGATATTTTCCAATATCCTCAAATCCGGTGTTATCTGTGTGTTTCTGATATTCAAGAGTCATTGGAGTAGTAACTGGGTTACAATTCTCCAACCCATGAATTTCCAGCAATTTCTGAATTTTCCCACTTTGTTCAACCATGAAAGAACCTTCCTCATCTTGAGATAATTGCATTCCAAGATAGTGTTGTACCAAACCTAGATCTTTCAGTTCAAAGTGTGCTTGCAATTCTTGTGCAATTTTTTCTTTTTGACTTACTGATTGTGTCACCAGTAATATATCATCAACAAAGACCAACAAATACACCCAGTTTCCCTGTTCTGTGTGATTTGTATACAGACAGTGATCAGCCTTGCTTTGTTTGAATCCCAAACTAATCAAAACTCTGCCTAGTTTTTGGTTCCAGCATCGAGCTGCCTGTTTCAACCCATATATGGACTTGTTCAGACGACATACAAGACTGGGATTTTCTACAAAACCTTGTGGTTGCTGCATGTAGAGTACCTCTTGTAATTCACCATATAAAAAAGCAGTTTTTACATCAAAATGAAATGCCATCATTTTTCTTTGTGCTGCCAATTTCAACAACAGTCTGACAGTTGCATACCTTGTTGTTGGTGCAAACACGGAATCAAAATCTACCTCATGTTTTTGTGCAAACCCCCTTGCAACGAGCCTTGCTCTGTATCTCTCCACCTGCCCCTGGTGATTTGTCTTCACCTTGTACACCCATTTACAGGTGATGGCTTTGCGCCCCACAGGCAAAGATACTAGACTCCATGTATTGTTTTCATGCATTGCATTGATTTCATCCTGCATGGCCTCAAACCAATCATTCTTCACTTTTGGTTCCATGCTTTGAATTTCCTCAAAACTTTGTGGTTCTAAAGCTATTTTGAGAGCTTTATGTACAACAGTTTTCCCACTTTGGAATTCATCCTGATATCTAACAGGTGTTTTGCGTTCTCGGGTTGAACACCTAAGAGATTGTTCGCCTCCCTCCTGCTCCCCAGATATCTGCCCAGTGGCTTGTTCTGTCCCAGAAGCATCTTGCTGTGTTTCAGACATTGCATGCATTGGCAATTCCACCAGCTGTTTCTGGTCATTTGTTTGCTCGTGAAAAATCACATCCCTGCTCAGAATTACCTTGTTGTGGTGTGGTGACCACAACCTGTACCCTTTTGTTTGTGCATCATACCCCAGCAGAAAACATTCAAAGCTTCTTGGAGATAGCTTTGTTCTGTTTTGAGCCTGTATATGAACAAAACATTTACACCCAAAAATGCGCACGTGTGCTATCTTTGGTTTCCTCCCATGAAACATTTCATATGGAGTTTTCCCAATTGTGGTATTTGGTAACCTGTTCAGCAGGTAATTGGCATTTGACAGTGCATCCCCCCAGAAACGGTTTCCCACCTGTGATTCAGTCAATTGAGCCCTCATCATGTCCTGGAGTGTTCTGTTTCTTCTTTCAGCAACGCCATTTTGAAATGGGGAGTATGGGGCAGTGACTTTGTGCCCTATACCCTCACTTTCCAAGAATTTCTTGAACTTTGTACTCATGTATTCTCCCCCACCATCTGAGAGCAATTCTCCTATTGGATATTGTTTATATCTGTTCCCAGCCCATTTAACAAATGATTCAAATCTCTCTTGAACCTGAGATTTATGCTGCAGAAGATAGACAAATCCAAATCGAGAATAATCATCAATCAAAGTCAGGTAGTATTTGTTTCCCCCATAGCTATTTTCAAATGGTCCAGCAACATCAGAGTGTACCAGCTCAAAGATTCTTGTGCTAACTCTATCACTGTCTTTCTGAATGTTAGACCTGTGTGACTTTGCTGTACTGCATACTTCACATTCCACATACTTAGAACAAGGTTTCATTTTCATACCCTCACACAGACCCGGCATCTTCTCTATGCTTCTGTAGTTGGCATGTGCAAACCTCTTGTGGAAAATATGCAAACAATTGTCATGGGGTTTACAATTCACATACTTTGCCCTCTCATCATGTGTTACAAATGGATTTATAACATACAGAGAATTCTGCAAATCACCTTTTGCACAGATCACCCCTTCATGTGAAATTACACAGTTGCTGTCAGAAAAACATATTTCATATCCATCATTAGCCAATTGTGATATACTTATCAAGTTTGTATCCAATTCTTGAACAAACAGTGCCCTTTGTTGACCCAAAGTAGCAAAGTCAATTGTTCCTGCAGCTGTCACCTGGATTCGCTTTCCATCAGCCAGTTCAACAAATTGATTTGTATATCTATCATCCAGAGTTTGAAACATGTCTCTGGAGTTTGCCATGTGGTGGGATGCCCCGCTGTCCAGAACCCACATGTTGTTGTTGGAAATCCCCACCCGAGCAATCAAACTTTTGCCCGTTTTAATTGTCTCCTCAGGTGTACTGGTAACTTCCTTTTTTTTTCTTTTTCTTGCCCTTAAAATTACATTCTCTTTTAAGATGCGACGTCAACCCACAAGAAAAGCATTTTCTCACTTTTAAAGCTGCCGCTTGGGTAACTCCCACCAGCTTGCTGCTACTCCCAGCTTGGCTGTTCCCTGCGTCAGCTGCGCTGTCTGCTGATTTACGTCCAGCACTGTTTTTCTTGCCTTGGCGTTTCTCCCACTCAGAGAGAAGCTTGCCTGACACATATTCCATGGTCAAATTTTGATCTGGCTGCCCCTCCATTAATGTCACAATTGTATCATATGAAGAGTCCAGACTGGATAACAGAATAGAAACTTGATGCAAGTGCTCAATTTGCATCCCTTGTGCTCTAAGCCTGTTAAACATGTCCCGAATAGTACTCAGATGCTCAGGCATAGAACCACCTGGTTGTAAGCTCAGCCTGTACAGCTTACGCGCAAGTATAATCCTACTCCCTGCTGTTTGCATCTGGTATGTCCCTTGTAGGGCCTCCCAGATCTGCTTCGCCGTTTCCAAAAACTGAATAAATGGCACCTGGGAACTTTCAACAGATCAGCAGAGAATTGCCTTCGCTTTCTCGTCCCGTTCCTTCCATTCATTGTAAGCTTGGTCACCCACGGCCACGGCATCCTGGGTTACAACATTCCAGAGCCCCGCATGAGTTAAATAATGCTGCATCTGGAAGCTCCATAGTACATAATTCGACCCAGATAACTTTTCAACTATCTGTGGATTTAGGGCTGGTGCTGCCGCCATTCTGGGAACAGGGAGAGCTGCTGCCTCATCCCCCTCAGAACTCTCGGCCTCGCTGTCTGAGCTTTCGGCTTTGAACAGAGCCTGCAAGCCCTCAGCATACACCCCTCACTCTTCTTCCCCTTCCTTACCGGACGAAAGCCCAGGAGATTTCTCTTCCGCCTTGATGTCCTCCTCTGCCATAAATCACTGCATCCCGGAGTCGAAGCTGTTGACACACAGCAGCTGGAAAACAGCTCCCGCTGCTGCTGCTGGCGTTGACCCTCAACCTGGCCCCGAACTGGCTCCGTTCGGTTCCGGCACCGGTCCAACAGGTCCCGCTGAATCCGAATTTCTGGGCACACAACCCTGAAGGTGTGTACATGCAACCCACCCTGAAGGCCCGCTGGCCTCGTGGAAAAGCAGAGCGCTTTACTTGTGTGAGATGGAAGATTTAAAATCCTATTCCTGTGTGCAGCTGCCCATAAATCTACACACAGAAGTCCAGACCTGTCTCTCCCACTCCACGCAGCATTCCAAGCGTATCGGATATCAACCAGTTCAGCCTCCTCCTGCAGATCCCAGTAATAAGGAAATAACTCCGTAGACTTCACAGGTTATTTGTTCTACCTGTTTATTACTATAGCAAGTATATTCTACAGAGCATACATCCCCTTCTTACAGTCCACGTGCAGAGAACAATGCATAGCAAGCATTAATCCAGTGGAGCAAGTTGATTTCACTCCACCTCAGCTAAGACGTTACATGATTGCATTAAGTCCAGCAAGCACTAGTCAGAGCAACAGAGAGAAGAAGAAGAATGCAATTCCATCTCTCTCCAAAAATGGCTACAGAACAGAAAGCTAACAAATCAGTACGTCACCAGAAAGTACAAACCATGTGACCAGCTCGTATTTCTTTCACACCTACTTTTCCCATGAGAAAGGGCCAGGAAGTAGAAGACAAAACATGACTTGTT
Organism: Shinisaurus crocodilurus; assembly: GCA_021292165.1. Lineage (NCBI taxonomy): Eukaryota > Metazoa > Chordata > Lepidosauria > Squamata > Shinisauridae > Shinisaurus > Shinisaurus crocodilurus. The sequence continues at coordinate 35,816,822 of CM037880.1, read as the reverse complement.
TTCCAGCCGTTCTGTACTTTTTCAAATGTCAACAATGTGCCACAGCTGGTGTTTGTGCTACATGTCACAACACTTCCTTCCACAGAGATTGGGAGGACTGGAGAGAAGGAATGGAATTATGAGTGCTACCTGCACTGTTACCTCAGGCTGAATATGAAGGGGGATAGGGAGACTCTGTGTGTGTGTACAAGGGCCAAGGAGGAGAACTAACCAAGGGTGGGCATAGGAGCTGAGCCAATGGAAGAGTAGCAGCAGGACGGAAGCTGGACAGATTTAACCAATATGTTTTCTAATTTACAGGGTGGGGTGTGAAAAGGGTCTGTGGGCTCTTCAGATGTCTGCCTCCACCTGTCCAGCCAGCTCTAGCATCCCTGCCAACTCCACTCCCCAGACCACTGTGCATTTGGTGGAAGTCTGAAGGGGGAACCTATATGTGCAGAGCTATAGCTGCATGACTGGGCACATTGATCACACAGGGCTCGCTTAGAATGCATCAGAATTTATTTACTGATTTATTTATTTTAAAAGTCCCAAAGCGGTTTCTAACAAATTATAAAACAATATATCACTATAAAAGCACAACAACACTTAGAAAAGTTAATGGTTGAGAAAAGCCAGGGTAAACAAGTAAGTTTTTAATAATCATTGAAAGCACGTAACAGTTAGTGCCTGATGTATCACAGAGGGGAGGTCATTCTAGAGTCATTGCAACATGGCAATGGGCCTTCTCTGTGGTGGTGCCCTTCCTCTAGAATCTAGAGGAAGGGAACCACCACAGAGAAGGCCCATTGCCATGTTGCTGCCAGATGGGACTCTGCAGGAAGTGGCATGGACAACAAGGCCTCCCCTGAAGATCGTAGTGGTCTAATAGGTCTATATAGGAAGATACTGCATTGCAGGTAAACGTTGTTTATGGTTTTATATGTCAATGATAATACCTTGAACTTGGCTCGGTAGCAAACTGGCAGCCAGTGCAGCTCTTTCAGCACAGGTGTTATGTGCACATGGCAAGGCAATCCATTCAATAGCCACTCCATGCAACATCCTGCTCTAGCTACATCTTCTGAACCAGCTTCAAGGGCAGCCCCACATAGAGAGCATTACAGCAGGCCAGTCTTGAGGTTACTAATGCATGGATCATAGTGGTTAGGTATCCCTGTCCAGGAATGGGCACGGCTGAGGTACCAGCCATGTACCTTGGCTAGTTCCAATCAGCTATGATAAGCAAGGGTCCAGAGGGCATGGGGTTGGTCAAACTACTGCAAGCATCTTGTCCACATCCTCAGAAAAGCTGCCAGACTAATCACTTATAACTTGAAATCTCAAACCAGCAAAAAGTTCCTTTATTACAAAAGAAGTGGGGGACACTTGTGCCTACTTCAGGTACCTACTTCAGATATTACAGATCTAGGGTACACACAAGGTTGTGTACCTATGGCATGTCCCATACATGCACGTTGCACTGCATATACATGCAGCAGGGGTCAACTGAAGCTTCTCCTTGGCATGTACATGCACCAAAGCACATGCATAGAACTGTTTCTCAAGTTACCAAGTGCACAGCATGTATGCAAAAGATACAGAGTGCGCATCAATAAGGCTCGTAATCTTACATACTAAGGAAGAGAATGTTTTCCTGACAAATGTAGGGCATGATTCCTCCTGCCCTTGACTTCTGAATATGGTACACCAGTTGTTCATTTTAGTTCCTCTGGGCGCCTTTATACACCAAGATGGCTGTAAACAGCCTGGGTCATATTAGCTCTCTCTCTCAGAGGGCCAATGTGAGCCAAAAGGAAAATTTACATTTGTGTAAGAAAGCAAATATGTTGGTAAAAGGGATGTGCCTTTATATGTATTTATACAGCCAATACAATAAGCTTCTGTTCCACATACCAGAGATCCCACTCTTTGTATAGATACATTTACAGTAGCAGGGTTTATACACACGTCACTTGCTTCTGAAGCAGGTTTGGAATTTAACAAATCACAAAGTGAACCTCCTTCTTAGCCCAGGTATTTCAAACATCTACGGTAAATGGAGAAAGGCTGTCCAGTACAATTACACATCTAAAAGATTAGGAAATCCTGTGGAACATTAATTCACAGCACTGAATGGAAGATCAATGGCAAATGCTGGGATAAACAAATAAGGGGGAAGCAATCACCTCTTATCTTCTGGTGAGAAAATGCACTGTTGTGCCACTGAAAGCCTATGAAATTCAGGAAAGTGGGTTGGTAATGGCTACATCAAGGACACACCTTCCTCATCAGAAGAGACATGGCACATTTTAATATCTCACATGAATTTATACAATTAGAATGCCCAGCAAACTGTTGGTGCTAAATATTTTAAAAAAGAAAAAGTGGTAGGAGTACATTTGAAATCAGATGGCCATAAACTAATGTAAGCTACAGAACTGACAACACCAAACAAGCCAGAAATACTTGAATGTTTATATTGTATACACAGATGTTTATACTGTACCCATAATTTATTATTATTACTAAGCAGAATGAACACTATGCATCACTAGAAAGCAGTAATGTTTGGTTCTCCCTATGCCTTCTAGTCACAGTGGGAGTGGGACATAGTTGAACCTTGAATTGGTTAGTGCTCTGCATAGGTTTGAGACACATGTAGGTCTTTTTTAAAAAATATTTATTATACAGAAGTAAAAGGATTTCAAAAGAGTACCGGTATATAAAATTTAACATACTCCCCCCCCCCACCAAAAGCCCAGAAGGAAGCCCAAATTACAAGTGGAGTGCCTGTTGCAGCAGGGGTGGAGTATCTGAAGCCTAGGGGTCAAATCTGGCCCACCTGGTTTCCCGAGATGGCCATGCCCCCTTCCCCTGGCCTTACCAGCTTTCTTCAAAACATTGACCATTTGGTGGTTTCCCAGATTTGTGCAATCTTTTCCCCCATTCTAAAACACTGAATGTCTCTCCAAAGGCTTTGTTACTGGCAGTAAGAGCTTTAAGCTAAAATGTGCTGGTATTTTTCACCCCATTCCTTTTGCCTTCAGCCCCACCCACAACTGGAATATGGCCCCACAAAAAATTATCTGAAATAGAATCAGGCCTTGGACTGAGAGAGGTTCCATACCCCTGTGTTACAGACTCGAGCTCTTTTCAGAAAGTAATCCATTACTATTTAACAGGACTTCCCAATATCCAGCATTACACATTGTATTTTAAATAAAAAGAAAAGTGTTAAAGGAAGGCATAAGAAGCTGGGAATTTATCTCCACATTAAAATATTACCACCTGGCAACTGAGGCTCTGCAAGCCTTTTAAAGCACTGCTTTATGTGCCAACTGATCGCATTAAACACAGAAATCAGATTAAATAGTGAATCTGAAAGGAGCAAAAGCACAGATAATTTGATCAAACTGACTTGAGAGACTAACCTGAACCTCAACACAAAGTCAAGGGCAAGGTTTTTGCATTTCCAACCCGCATCCCCAGAAGAAAATACATGAAACCAAATGGCATCCCAAATAGTAGTTTGGAAGGTATACATTTCCTCAGCAGAATACAAGGTATTGTTACACAATTAGATTCAAAATCCACAACTGCACACTCTTTTCTTTGAAAGAATTTCTACCCCGAATTATCTACACCAATGTCCTCTCCCCACCCCACAGTAGAAGCCTTTCTTAGAAACCTGCTACTCCTATTACCAAGTCATGCCCCCAGTTCTGAAGTTTGACCTGAACATAAGGAATTCAATATTAAGCTCACAAATGGCTGTGCCAAAGTGGGAATGCAGAGCTATATTATCACTTCTCCTAATCCCATTGTCAGGGGTGTACTAGTAAATTCTGAAGCATAGGCACTCATCATGACAGCCACACACCCAAGGAGAGTCCAAAAATTCAGCTGTATTGATCCATATCAACAAACCAGTTCTAGCAGTTTTATCTCCACCAGGAGGAGGTCTTTTATAAAGCTATTGGGTCTCAATTACTCATTCAAGACCAAGCCATCCCAAAATACTTTGCATTATAAACAGCAGGGAACAAAATATGGTTCTTGGGGAAATTCATTGGGGGGGGGGGCTCTCTCAATTTGCATTAAAATAAGACTATGAAACTTTCCTTTTCCAAAAGTCCATAAAAGCAATACTGAGTGTTCAAATTAATTGGGGGGGGGGGCAGCCCAAGAGTCTGTACAGCAAGCCTTCAGCACACAAGTTTACATATAACCATTTTGTAAAGTTGGAATAGCTGCACAGAGGGATTTTCCAAGACCCAAACTCACAAAATCAAGGAAATGAGAGCTTAGCAAGGAAATATTAGTACAATAGCTGTATTATTACCACTGTAGTGTACATACGAAGGTAAACTCAGAGCGCAAAACGACAGCAGTCCTGAAATTTTCCTGTCGGCATGAAGCAAGTAACAACTGCTGCCAGAACAACCACCCAACTTATAAACTGTAACTCTCCTGAACAAGGCAAAGTTTTTAAAAGTGTGTTTACAATTCAGACCACCAGCATCAGACTAAGAACTGCTAGCAGCAACAGTTTAAACACTGGTCAGATTTTTATATGGTCATCAATTTCCATACAAGTTCAACACTGTGCAAGAGTTTCCCTTTGTTTGCAACTGTCTCCATTACAATCAACTCTGGTGATACTAGCAAAGATTAAGCATAATTGAACTGCTGGCAGCCTTTTGTTTTTTAATTATGTGGAGAAAGCCCAAAACTCAGTACACACACGCACACACATCTTTCCCCAAAGGAGGGGGCAAGGGGAGGAGGGACGAGGTCACCAGGGTGTAGCCATTACAAAGGAAAACAGTGGAAATTGGATTTTGCCTTTGAAGGTCTCAAATCTGCAAATGCACTGAAACATTTTAATGAAGTCCTATCAAGCACTGAGTTTTAGTTCCTTCTCGGAGCATAAGGAAGTACTGCCTCTCCCTGCACACCCTGCCATTTCGGAATTGCCGAAATCTGGAGCCCCAGAAATCTAATTTCACTAGTTCCAATATTTGGCAGTAAAAACTTTCCCTTTCTGAGTGAGTTATCATGATAAACTACACATAGCCTTTAAGATTAAGCCAAGGGACTACTGGAGCCAACAAAACATATTTTTTACTTTTACAGGAATCATTTTGGAACAGAAGATTTGGTCATAAGTTTCCTCAGTTTATCACCAACTTCCCTGGAGTGCTACTTATTGAACCAAGTCAGAATAGCATATAAAGGAAACCAACCAAACCATACTGGTTTTGGAATGGAAGGAATGATGGAATGCTAGCTGAAGCACAGCAACACCTTTTCCACAGGGGTCCTCAATTTCTTTATACAGGCCTATACGGAATGGGAGATCTAGGAATATACACATTTATTTATTTAATACATTTTTATACCACCCAACAGCCGAAGCTTTCTGGGCGGTTTACAACAGTTAAAACCATAAAATACAATATAATGTAAATATAAAATTTAAAACCACAGATTAAAAACAAACAGCAAAGCTAGCGGCCGCAGTTCAAATTGCAATAACAGAGTTAAAAACAACTACAAGATTAAAATGCTTAAAATGATTAAAATGTCTGGGAAAATAGAAAGGCGCCGAAAAGGCACCTGGCGCCGAAAAGAGTACAATGTAGGCGCCAGGCGAGCTTCTTTGGGGAGCTCATTCCACAACCAGGGTGCCACAGCAGAAAAGGCTTTCCTCCTGGTAGCCACCTGCCTCAATTCCTTTGGCGGGGGCTCTCAGAGAAGGACCGCTGAAGAGGATCTTAGTGTCCGGGCAGGTACATATGGGAGGAGATGATCCTTCAGATACCCTGGCCCCAAGCCGTTTAGGACTTTGAATGTTAGTACCAGCACTTTGAATTGGGCCCAGAAACAGACTGGCAGCCAGTGCAGACGAGAAAGCACTGGCATAATATGGTCACGTCAGCCAGTCCCCATTAATAACCTCGCTGCCCTATTTTGGACCAGCTGAAGTTTCCGGACTGTTTTCAAAGGCAGCCCCACGTATAACGCATTGCAGTATTCCAAACGAGAGGTTACCAGAGCATGGATAACTGTAGCTAGGCTATCTCTGTCCAGATAAGGATGTACAGTAGTTGGTATATCAGCCTAAGCTGATAAAAGGTGCTTCGTGCCACCAAGTTCATCTGTGCCTTGAGTGACAGTTGTGGATCCAAGAGCACCCCCAAACTATGAACCTGATCCTTCAGGGGGAGTGCAACCCCATCCAGAACTGGTTGAATATCACTTAGCCAGGCAGACGAACCACCCACTAACAGTACCTCCATCTTATCTGGATTGAGTCTCAGTTTATTAGCCCTCATCCAGTCCATTACCGTGCCCAGGCACTGATTCAGAACATTGGAAAATACATCTTTATAAGACACATTTTAGCTTTTGTACCTGATTGATATTATAGAAAATGCATGGCAAATGCTTATCTATAATAATAAAAGAGGATGTGGGTCTGTCTGTCCATCAGCGCCATAGCACCTTCTTCTTCTACTCATTCATCTGTCACTGAAGGTTGGACATCGTCATGGCTAAACAGTCTTTAGATTTGGCCACTCTAAACAATGATACTATATTGCCCCCAACCCATTTTTGGGGGGTTTCAGCCAAGACGTTCTTCTTCCTACACTTCTTTTCCCATTTATTTTCCCTTGTATAATCAACAGTCTATATTTTTCATTTCTCATTATATGACCCAAATATTCTAGTTTTCTGCATTTTACGTGTTTTATAATTTCTTGATCTTTATACATTCTCTTTAATACTTCGTCAGTCACCCTCTCAGTCCATGAAATTCGTAACATCCTGCGATAAATCCACATTTCAAATGCTTCTAACTTTTTTATGGTAGTCTGTGTTAAAATCCATGATTTCACGCCACACAGTGGAACTGAAAATACGCAACACCGTACATGTGAGAATGTGAGAATGCACATTCTCAAGGCTAATTTAAAGTTTCAGTTACATATTATTTTTTTTGTCTTTAAAAAGCTACTCCAGGCCATCTCTATTCTAACTTTTATTGCATTATTATGATCCCACTGCTTGTTCAAGCAAATTCCAAGATATTTATATTTATCAACCTGCTCCACATTTTCATTTTGAATTTTTAACTGTATTTCTTGAACTACTTGCTTTTTGGCATGCATACTAAGGGGACCTGGGGTGTGCACTCTGGGGTTATTTTGCTTTTAAAACACATTATTTTTAATTAATTTAAAAATGTACCCCTTCAGTTGAAGCCTGCAGTAACATCTTCAGCCACTAGGAGGAGACTTCCCTAACCAGCACATAGCTTTGCAGTCCATACAGTTTGAAGCCAGGGGAGCTGAGGGACAGAGTTATATGCCTGCCCCCTCTCCCCTGCTGTGGGGCAGATTCCCTTGGGGGAATGGAGTGGACAGACCCCTTTTTCAGGAGGCTATAAGGGTGCACTGTGGCAGGGGACATGCCTAGGGGTGTCGGCGGATATGGCTTCACTTAGATGGGGCGGGCACAATGTTTCCAACTCTGATAGTTGCTAAGTGTGCTTGAAGACCTTGCTGCATCAAACTAAGGGCTGTTCCAACCCATGTGAAGCTTTGTTTGTTCACTAGTATACCATAAAGGGCATTAGACCAAGTGACCCCAAAGCGCCCTCTTCACCTGAACAGAGCTCGCACAGCACCTTGGTTTACTCCATCTCTGTGAGCTCTGAAGCGAGAGGTGAGAAGGCTAGAGCGCTGATGGCGTAAATCCCGCTCCGAAGACAACCGAACACAGGTTAGAGCTGCATCTTCAGCCTACCAGGTGGCGGTGAAGGCAGCAAAAAAAAAAAATTTCTATACTGCCTCCATCGCTTCTGCAGAGTGCTGCCCCAGGAGGCTGTTCCAAGTGGTTCGGAGCCTGGTCGGTCTAGCTGCTCTGGATCTGATGGAACAATCTAAAGCAGTGATGGCGAACCTTTTTGAGCCCGAGTGCCCAAACTGCAACACAAAACCAACTTATTTATTTCAAAGTGCCAACACTGCAATTAAACCTGAATACCGAGGTTTTAGTTTTAGAAAAACAACTCATACAGTTGTCCAAACTAATTAACATCTTTTGTCTTTAAAGAAAAACACAATAACAGAGCTTTCAATTATACAAACAGTTTTTTGTTGGGAAAAAAATCAACTCAAAAAATTATTATAGTACTACATTGTACACATAGCCTGAAGGGAATTTATACAAACTTTTAAAATAATTAGGCACATGTATTTTTGGATAAGGGATTCTCAACTTGTAATATGATTATATGCCAGACTGAAATTGTATGGGGCAAGCTTTACCCCGGGTCCTTTCCCTGCTTCTACAGGTGTCAGATTAGTAAAAGTAAAAGTCAACCTGTACTAGGATGAGCAAGATAATCAAGAAAACTAAATGTGCTTTTTAAACACTTTATGTCTTGGACTGCAAACACTGCATTAGGTAAAAGTTTGCATTGGGCATGCTTTTGCACAATTAATGTGATTTTTGCTATTGCATGCATGCTGATAATTTGTCAAACCTTGGCTCATACTCCGTTAGTTTGAGAGCAACACATGCAGCACTCGGGTCAACTGTTAGGGCTTTACATCCAAGCCATGCTCTGTGCATCATTCTTCAAAATCTTTTAAATGTGATAACAATGTAGAAAAGAATTCTGTAACAGGAATTCTAGAATAAAATCATTCTGTTCCACACTGTGAGAAAGAACAAGATCATTAGTGTTTTGCAGGAGGGGACAGTCTTTTCACGATCTGGTGACCAATGGCTCGAGTGCCCACAGAGAGGTCCCTGCGTGCCAGCTGTGGCACCCGTGCCATAGGTTCGCCATCACTGATCTAAAGCCTCCTGTGAGGCTTTAGCAAAGCACTTCGCAGATAAAATTGATCGGATTAGGAGTGGGATTTCATGCGTCATGGATACAGGAAGTGAGCGGGAGGAGGCCAATGGTAGACCGGTCTTGTGGGATCGGTTCCAGCTTCTTCCTTCTGATGAAGTGGACAAGGTGCTTTCATCTGTGAAGCCAACCAGCTGCTTGCTTGATCCTTGCCCGTCCTGGCTCGTTATGAGCTGCAGGGAGAGACTGGGTGAGGGGATCAGGGCGGTGGTGAATGCCTCCCACGATGAGGGAGTGATGCCATCAGCCCTTAAGGAGGCCGCAGTAGGACCACTTTTAAAGATGCCCTCCTTGGATCCCCAAGACTTGCACAACTTTCGCCCAGTCTCCAATTTGCCATTTCTGGGCAAGGTGATTGAGTGAGTGGTGGGGGCTCAGTTGAAGACACACTTGGATGAAGCCGATTATTTAGAGCCATGCCTGTCGGGCTTCAGGCCTGCACATGGGACGGAAATGGCCTTAGTCACCTTGGTGGATAATGTGAGGAGGGCCTTGGATAGGGGTGAATGCTCCTTCCTAGTCCTCCTCGATCTCTCAGCGGCTTTTGATACCGTGGACCACGGTATCCTCCTGGACCGCCTGGAGGGGTTGGGTATCGGAGGCACTGTATTGCAGTGGTTCCGGTCCTTCCTCTCTGGAAGGTACCAGAGGATAGTTCTTGGGGAGGAGGTTTAGGACCTCGGCCGCTCACTTGTGGGGTGCCGCAGGGTTCCATCCTCTCCCCGATGCTATTTAACATCTACCTAAAGCCACTGGGGGCTATCATCAGGAAGTCTGGGGTGTGCTGTCATCAATATGCGGATGACACACAGCTCTACCTCTCTTTCAAGTCCTCACCAAGGTTGGCTGTTGAGACCCTGTCCAAATGCCTGGAGGCAGTGGGTGGCTGGATGGGAAGGAACATGCTGAAACTGAACCCCGACAAGACTGAGGTACTTCTGGTGGGAGACAAGGGGAGGTTAGGGGATGTTGACCTGGTGCTGAATAGGTACCTCGACCCCTGAAGGACCAGGTCCGCAGCTTGGGAGTCATTCTAGACTGCTAGCTGTCCATGGAGGCTCAGGTGTCAGCTGTGAGCCGGGTGGCGCTGTATCAACTCCATCTGATACGGCAGCTGCGCCCCTACCTTCCTAATCATCTGTTCCCATCAGTGGTTCATGCCTTGGTCTCCTCTCACCTAGACTACTGTAATGCGCTCTATGTGGGGTTACCCTGGAAGGTGGTTCGGAAGCTGCAGCTGGTACAGAATGTGGTGGCTCGCCTGGTTAAAGGCAGCCGCCAGCGTGATCACATCACTCCAGTGCTTAAGGAGTTGCACTGGCTATCAGTTGCTTGCCGAGCTGAATTCAAGGTGTTGGCTTTGACCTTTAAAACCCTACACGGCTTCAGTCCAGTTTATCTCAAGGAGCACCTCCAGCAACATCAAGTAGGCCGCTCAACAAGATCTGCCACGGAGGGCCTTGTCCCATCAGCCAAAGCAGCCAGGCTGGTGGGGACGAGGAAGAGGGCCTTCTCTGTGGCGGCCCCCACATTATGGAACTCCCTCCCTAGTGACCTTTGCCAAGCCCCCTCCGTGATGAGCTTCCGCCGCGCATTTAAAACGTGGTATTTCAGGCAGGAATATGGGGTGGGTTAGGAGTTTTTTTAAAAAAAAATTATACTGTTTTAATTGTGTAAATCTGTTTTATTGTTGGAATGTACATCGCCCAGGGTGGCAGGGTGACCAGCCAGATGGGCGATTAAAAAATGTAATAAATAAAATAAAACATTCAGAAAGACTTGGGACCAATCTATACAAACACATCTTCCCACAGTAGAACCATACCACTTCCCCACCTATTGTCCAAAGGTGGATAAGTGAATACTCCCTGCTGCTAGCATGTCAAAAAGGTTACAAGCTCTTCCTCAAATATGCTAATTTTCTTTCTTTTTTTAAATGGAAATAATATGTGGGGGCCTACACGCGCCTGCTTCACCGAAACCTCCAGGTTGACAACACTGAACTGTTGACAAATGTCATAGTAGGTGGCCAAACATGTCATGGCTGGAAATACTGGCATCAACTCTAACATGGGGGCCACCTTGGATGCAGTACAACTGCAGGACATTCCCATATACTCTTCTCACCCACCACTGTTCGGCAGAATTCCAGTTATTGTGGCCTGAGAGGTGCACAGCCAACCCCCATTCGTTTAATATTTGCCCTTCTTACTTAATTATATTCCGCCAGCTGGGTACAGGTGGTCATAAATGCCACATTAAGAGATGTGGTGATTCCAGCTTCCTTGAAAGAGATGGTCATGATGAGAGTAGTCTTGAAGAAACCTTCCCTGGACCCTGGCAATTATGCTAACTATTTGTCGATTGCAAAATATCCCCTTTCTGGGCAAGTTGCTAATATAAACAGCCAGCCTGCCCTAGGGAAAGCCACAACAGTTGAAGCAGTTTAAAACTGGTTGGTGCTTGCACTGCCAGTAGTGTCAGGCTAATAGCTTGATAAAAAGCAGATTAACTATTGGACACTCTCCCAAAAGAGATCATTAGGAATTTGCAGCCTTAATAATTTTCCACACATGGCAATTATTATCAGATTTGGTCTGGTTTAAGCAGCTGTTTGCAGATACAGTTTAGTATGTACAGTTTGAACACATGGAGTGATCAAACTAGGAAGAGGTCTAGCTGATCTCCCTGTTAAAGGAACATGTGGCGATATTCATATTCAACCATTAGATTCTGGTTAATAAAAACATACGAAGAGCCATGCTGGGGCTATCTAGTCCACCATTCCATTCACACAGTGGCCAACTAGCTGTCTGTGGGAAACCCACAATTGGGACATGAGTGCAATAGCATCCTCCCTTTCACGTTCCAAGAGGAAAACTGCAGAAACAGAAGGTGACTCTTCCTGCAGCTTCTACTACAGATCCTTTCCAGAGTAAAACTAAGGCAATGGCAGCCTCTAAAAAGCATCTTCCCTAATTGATTTGAGCAAGGGAATGAGGTTGAAATAGAAGAATCTCCAAACTAAATACCTAAGTAGGTCTAGCCATTATTACAGCTGTCTTCTGTGCCAATAGTTACCGACATTAACTATGAAGCAGCAGTGCCCCAAGCTGCCTTCTTGAGTTTGTCGTCAACAGTGGCTGAAACCTAATCAAGAGACACCAGTACAGCTGTGCAAATGGGATTTGCCAAGTCTGCTCCCTGTCAACCCAATGCTGGAACCCAATACAGGCACTGTAGTAGATGATGATTAATGTTTAGCAATAAGCCATAACAAAAAAGAAGGAACATTCAGAGTTGAGCAACAAATTTAGCTCTCAATATCCTGGCTGCTAGCACAACCAAGGAAACATGCAAGGTAACATTATTTTCATTCTCAAATAACATAAAACATATAAATTCGCTAGGTGTAACAAAAATCTTCCTGAGCCTAAACTCAGACAAATATTTCACACATGGATCCTTATGAAGAGGGCATTGGGTGACAGAATGGACAATATCTTCAGTAACCGTTTTACAAAATATGCAGCAATGCTGTCCCAATGGTAACTTCTCATCATGGCCTTCTAAGAAAGCAGAAAGAGAAACATAAAATCTTAATTCCGTAAAAGCATTCCTACATGGGGCTAAAGTAATAGGATTAAAATAACTGGCTTTCTGATTATCTGACTTGATATATGGATACCATCTAGAAATCCAGAAGAATGGATGAGGATGATTAGCCTATCAGCCAGAAATAGTGATGCTGCCAGATTTTGTGATTAGTTGGCTTGCTGGTCGAAACCCATCCGTCTGTAATGTTCACCTTCGCAGCATGCCAGGATCAATGTATTATGAATTCATGATTAAATTCAGAATTGATTGCAAGCTCTCGAGCACATGCAGTAAAATGCCATGCAGATTCCTCTACCCAAATGTCCAGTTGTCATACCACCTAGACCCCTAAAAGAGCTTTAGCCGCTTCTGACTCCACAAGGAGGACTCTGCAGAGAGCGAGTAACCATCACATGACATCATCACACAGGCAGGTCACATGAGAACAACCAATCAGAAAGGTGGTGACAGATGACATCATGCCGCACTACGCAATTCCAAGCTCCCAAGATGCACCTTGATACCGCGTATGCGCAAAAACTCATATCAAATGAACTCTCACTCTCTCCCTTAAGAGAGTTTGTACTGAAGAAAAACTCTAGTCCAAGCTCCCATGGACGAATTTGTTTCTTCCCAAGTGAATAACAAGTTCACAAGGGGCAAGTTCACCCATCACTAGTCAGAATGTATTTTCCAAACACGAAAAGCATTAACTGAGATTTGGACATTGACTGGATCATAGCAGAGGCACTGTGTTGTCTTTCAAGAGGAGTAAGGAAGAGGCAGGCAGGCAAGCTCATTGACGTATGTTGACTTCCAATTGAGAGAAGGCGACACTTTTTTTTTTTAATTGCACACTTTGCTTCGCCTCTTTGGACAGGAGACTCAGACTGAAATCTAGCCCAGCATCTTGGGGTAAGGCAGGAAGCTCCCCATGGATCCCTCTTCCAAGAGTTCATTTGCAGCCCTGTCCACTAACCCCCCAACAAGGAAAGAGAGCATCTTTAACTCAAGTAAGGAAGGGGGGATTTTCCTTTCTACTTTCATGGGAGGTTTGGGTAAGTCAATTCATTAACAGGGAAATTAATTGAAGAGGGGATCTGGGTGGGAAGTGAATCTGTCAAAAAACATATTTTCAGCCCATTACACTCAGTGGGATTTACTCCTAAGTAGCTATGTATACGACTGCACTGTCAGTATATGTGGGGCAGAGGAGTGTTAATTTAGGGGGGCTTGTTGTTGCATTAGAACAGGGGAAGGTAACCCCTTTCAGCCCAAAGGTCATATTCCCTCATAGGTAGCCTCCCGGAGAGGGGGGCGCATGTCGGCAGTGGACGGGCTCAAAGCCAGAATTGGGCAGGGCCAAAGTCTCACTCAGACACAGAAATTCTCAAAGATTTCCTCCATGGGTGGTATTTTCAAGTCTAATTGCCACACGGGGGATGATTTTCAGGAGTGCATCTGGCAGAGACATTACCTTCCCACCTCAGCTGTGCCCCCCCCCCAATTGTCCACCCTCACGGCAGTTAGGCTTGAAAAAAGTCTCCCACTGATTTCAATGGGAGGCTTTTCTCAAGCTAAACTGGCCCAAAGGGGGGGGGGTGTTCTGCAGGCCAGTCACGGGGGCAGGTTCACCACCCCTGTATTAGAACATACAGTAATACCTAGGATTGCAAGTAACTTGATCCGAGAGTGTTTTGCAAGACAAGCAAACATTTTTAATAAATTTTGACTTGATAAACAAGCGACGTCTTGCAAGACAAGTGTAGGGATGTAACCGCTCGCCTCGAGCGGGCATAGCGGGCCGAAATCGGCCCCGCTCACGCCCGCCAGAGACTCGCTTTGATATAAGAGTGTTTTGGATTACAAGCACGGTTCCGGAACGAATTATGCTCTCAATCCAAGACACCAGATGCCTCTGGATTCTAGAGGCTCACAAATAGGGCACTGAAGTGATGGCATGACCCAGTTTATCCCAAGACCCATGTGGTATTTCAGAGGTATATAGACTCTGAACATGTTCTATTGAGCTATCACAGCTAATAAGAGAGGTTTCCATGGACAGAAGTGGGGTTGTGTGCATAGAACCTGTGGCCCCCCATTTCCCCCAACCCTAGCATAGAGGATGTTTTCAATGTGTGGAGTCAAGAGACAGGTGGGGAGGGGGGGGGATGGCTTTTGTTTATTATTCATTTATTACAGTTCTATACCACCCAATAGCCGATGCTCTCTGAGTAGTTAACAAAGATTTAGGGTGCAATCCTATGGAGATTAGCATAAACCCCTGAACTCGGAAGCTCACGCTCATCCAGTGCTGAGTGGAAGGAGCGACGGAGGAAATCTTCGCCTCCGCACTCCTCCCATTCTACATTTTCGCTAGATGGGTGTTTTTCATAGAATCACAGAATAGTAGAGTTGGAAGGGGCCTATAAGGCCATCGAGTCCAACCCCTGCTCAATGCAGGAGAGCAGATGTGGGCAGCCCAGGCAGTCCCCCATCCAAGCACTGACCCGGCTCATACCTGCTTAGCTTCAGCATGTGGCCCCCATTATGTGCTCTCGAACCACCAGGAGGCTCTTTTAGCTGTCTAGCGACGGCGTTTTGGAAGGGGAGGGAAGGAGGCTGGAGAGGCTCCAGGATACTGGAGAGGCTCATATCCTGGCCTCCCCAGTCTCCTCCCCACCCCCAAACCTCCCCCCTCCTACCCCTCTCTCCGGTCTCTTTTCCAACCTCGGAGAGCAGCTGGTGCGGTTCTTTCCACTCTGGCTGCAAGGTGGCGGGGGAGGAGCTCCACTTTCCAGCTCTGAGGTTGGAGCACAGTCTCAGATCTGGAAATCTGGGAAATCCTATGGCCCCTCAGACAATGTCTAGGGGCCATAGGATTGCTCCCTAAAAGCCTTAAAAACACAGTATACAGTAGTATAAAAGCCATTTACAGTCATGCCTTGGATTGAGAGCATAATTCGTTCCGGAAACGTGCTTGTAATCCAAAACACTCTTATATCAAAACGGAATCCCCCAAAAAAAATTTGTACAGAGATTTGTAATTTAAGCCATACTACAGTACTTGTATTGTAAGACGTTGCTTGTATATCAAGTCCAAAAAAATTAAATAAATATTTTAAAATTTGCTTGTCTTGCAAAACGCTCTCAAACCAAGTTACTTGCAATCCGAGGTATTACTGTACATACAAACGTATAAACAGACAGCACACAAACAGGTACACATACTATATCCAAGCAATTTTAAACAATCAACAACAAAAATCCAGGGCTTGTCAGGTTGGGCAGGATTGTAGCACCTCTACCTTTAGAAAGCATCAGCCGTCCCCGACGTTGTGTCCCCTGGTCTCTCTTTTAAAGTCACGTAGAGACATTAATTGTTGGCTAGTTGGGAAAACAGCTGCAGCCCCAGCCTCACTCTAATGCAGTGTTCTGCAACCTTGGCGCTGGCTGGGGCATGCTGCGAGTTGTAGGCCAAAAACATCTGGGGACCCAAGGTTGCAGAACACTGCCCTAATGCCAACGTGATCCTCTTTTGACATAAAGCTGGAATCCTATGCATAGTCCCTGGTTCCTTTGGAATCTCCCTTCACTTCAGGGAACAGAAGAAAGTGTGACAAAATTCAAGGGGGGGGGCAATATACGTGGATCCTTATAAAAACGTTCTCAGAGCTTTCACAAGCAAGAGCTGTTTGAGGTCAATAAATCTGGGGGAGGGGTGGAGGCATACGTGCAACTCTTATGATCACCTTGTAGTTTTCCATGCAGAAATATGCAGTCAATCCAGCTGATCAAGTAAATGAAAGGCCACAATACTTTGTCCCAATGGGAAAATGTCACTTCTCACAGTGCATTTCTTATGAGCGTTTACATACACATACACAATTTTCCATTGCCATACCATTCGCAGTACTTTAGAAACCATTGAACATCTGACATGCATTCTTCCCATGATGCATTGGCTTGTATTGCCTTAAACTACATTTCTATTTTATTCTTGACTTTGTTTGTTTTACAGACAAAAGGTCTTGTAATATTTTGCCGAAACTTTCCACATTATTTTGATAAACCTCTGCTCAGAAATAAATCAAGTCAGATTTCACCTCACTTCATGCCCTCAAAACACACAAGAGAGAAAAAATCCATGCAATTCAGAACGCTTCCAAAGAATCTAGACATTCTTGATATCAATTGCTCAACTTTCCGCCTTGCTGTTAACTCAGAACTACATTGCCCCCCCCCCCCCCCACACACACACCCTTATCATTCTGTTTTACTTTTTCTACAGGCTACACAAAAATTTCTTTCCCCATTTATAGCAGACCCCTTGGCACTTCACTGATTTTCCCCCCTTTCTTTTCCGCTTGCTGACCCAATCTCTATACCGTCATCCTGGTGCACAGGGGCAGATGAATGACCTCCTTTTTACCGAAGAAGCATTGTTCATGTATAAAAATCAATAGCTTACTATATAAAGCACAGAAACAGCAAAAGAGTTGATTGTTGCCATCTTACCTTCCACTGGAGAGGTTAGAGGTCAACTATTTCCCCCCATCACAATGCCCAGTCAGCCCTCGGCAACTGGCTCCCCTGACATAACTTTAAATATAACACAAAATAAACCTCAGCTGGAACTGCAGCTCAGGAAAAAGTATTTATATACACACGCACACACTGACTGCTTAGAGTTGGAAGGAGTTTTTCGATTATTATTTTTTTAGTACTTATTTTCCTTTGTTCGCAGGCTCGGGGAGTTTCTTCGAGTCTCATCAAGATTCGAATTTTCTCGCTATTTTTTTACATTTCGATTAGGCAGAGCGGGAGGGGATTGCTCAAAACCAGGAGTTTTTGAGCGAGCGAAATTAAGCCTTGTTTTCAGGGCTACCTTCCAACTCTAGTCCCTGTGCCTCCTCTTGCCAAAGGGAACTTCCCATTTAGCATCTTGCCTGCTTTATGGGAGATGGGCTAAGGAAAGGGGTGGAAAGAGGTCTGCAGAAATACATTATGCCTCCCCTTACCCTGTAATGCATGTCCCATTCAAGGCAGCTACTCTACCCTTGAGATCCCACTTTGATATAACCCATTAGCAAGAAAGGAAGTTGTTGAGAAAGCAGATTAGTAATTAAGCTCTACACGCAGTACAATCCAGTCTTCACATTTTAGCGAAACAATCCATCAGAACTCGGTACCGCACTTGAATTTATCTTACTTAAGCAGTTCTTCAGACAACTGGCAGCAACCTAGCTTGAGGTTATCAGCAGCATCACCTGCTCTCCACTGAGAAAACCAGCTGTATGCTGCTTCCAGAGGGAACAAGGCAGCTGATCTTAAATAACATGTATGCGCCCTAAGCCCATTCCATTAAAATGGAAATCAGCTAGCCAACATCCTGTCGGAATACCATGTTGGTGTAAAAAAGGAACTAGGAGGAGTACAAGACCATTGAAAGCTCACCACAGCAAGGGACTTACAATGTGTTCTTGCACAAGCCACTATTCTTTTAGCTTCCATCCTCCCTCAGCTCACAAATGGGCATAATACTGGCCTATTTTACAGGCTGTTATATGGATTACTTAGAGAATCTATGTGAAGCACTTTGAAGTGGTTTAAGATGCTAATGATTATTATTGTTCAATGGCTGCCATATGCAACAACAGACAAATTAGAGAATTTCAGCGCAATCTGTGCTTTACCATGCTTTGAGAGAGAACAGGAATTAACTACCAGCTTCCTCTTGTTATCTTCCATTTCAATGATTAACCAGAAAGTTATTCCTACAGTGAAGAAGCTCTTATTCACACAATCACTAGTACATACTCTGGCAAAACATGGCTAAGGAAGTATCTACTAAACACATTAAGGCTGCAATCCTGCGC
Organism: Shinisaurus crocodilurus; assembly: GCA_021292165.1. Taxonomy (NCBI): domain Eukaryota; kingdom Metazoa; phylum Chordata; class Lepidosauria; order Squamata; family Shinisauridae; genus Shinisaurus; species Shinisaurus crocodilurus. The sequence goes on along the minus strand of CM037880.1, from coordinate 35,798,435 downwards.
ATTGCACCCCAAAGATTGGAAGTCCCCAAACTTGGAGGCCTACGATCATCCTATGCAGGGTGGGAGGAGCGGCGGAGGTGATCTCTGGCTCCCTGGCCTCCCGCCCTACATTTTTGCTAGATGGGCTTTTTTGCTGGTCTAGAGAAAGCATTTTGGAGGGGGAGGGAAGGAAACTGGAGAGGCCTCAGGATAGGTTATATCCTGGCCTTTCCAGTCTCCTCCCCTCCTCCCAAAATGCCCCCTTTCCCCCCTCTCCGAAGTTGTATTCCCAACCTTGGAGAGGCAGCCGGCACAGATCTTTCTACACCAGCGGTGGGGGGGAAGGGGGTCGGATCACGGATTCCCCCCTCCAAGGTCAGAGTGCTGTCTCCAACCTCGGAGCTGGGAATCCAGAGTATCCTATGGCCCCTACCATGCTTGCCTTCTTTCGTTTTTTTAATCATAAAAGGTCTGGAACCCTTTTGTTACTTTCCAAAGTTAACATTCAGTTTGAGACAAGTAGTTTATGAAGTGCTTAATATTTTCTTCCTGTATTACGCAGTTTTGTCGTAAACAATCTAGTCTCCTCCAGAGAGGAGAAACAAAGCAGTGAAAACATCCCAGGGTTATAATACAATTAAAAGAACAGCCTGATACAGATTTATTTCTGGGATTTATGAGCCAGGCTTTTAATGAAACAATTACAGTACTGATGCATTGACGTCACTTCTGGTACTTTCAGGGAGGTTATCTATATATGCACAGACCCACAAATTCAGCAAGGAGGAGATTCACTGACTTTATTGTCTCTGGGCAACGTTATTTCCATAGTGCCATATTCCATTTCTTTAGAGTTTCAGTTTACATCAACCTGCCAACATGTTTTTACTTCCCAACATTTTCAGAGCACAAGAGCTCAAAATTGAGAGTCCTAAAGCAGGTAGAGCTGAACTTGGCTTGTCTAGATCAATGACTGTGGCTCACACTGGCTCAGTTTGTCTGAGTGTGGAAAGCTAAGCAGGGTCAAGCCTGGTTATTACTTGGATGGAAGACCCCTCCTCTAGTTTCCTGCATTGAGCAGGGGGTTGGACTCGATAGCCTTGTAGGCTCCTTCCAACTCTATGATCTATCTATCTATCTTCTGGTTCTGCAAACCAAATCTTTGGGACCATTGTGCACCGGCCACCAATAATGATACAGATTCATTCGGAACAACATTAATAGAAGTGAAAGAGCTTAACACATATTTGGGCCAAGCCTATCTAGGAGGTAAAGTTCCCAGATCAGCCAAAAGTGGTCTCAAGACGTATTCTGCCTTACATTTTCCTCTGAAAAAAGTTCACTAAATGCAGGAGACGTATTCCGACGGACAGTAAGAGTTGACAACACCCCTCCTCCTTGTATTTATTTATTCAGGTAAAAGTTTAGCTTGCTTGTTCTGGATTGGACTTTAGGTAGCATTGTGTACTTACAGCGGGGGTGGGCAACTTGTGGCCCTCCAGGTGTTTTTTTTGGCCTTCAACTCCCTTCATACCTCACCACTGGCTAGGCTGGCTGGGGCAGATGGGAGTTGTAGACCACCCATTGCCCACCCTTGTCTTATAGGATATAAAAATAAGCTCTTTTAGATCTCCATCTTCCATAACACTCTGGTTTCTTCTCTCCCTTTTGGGAAACCTCATACCAAAACATCCAGGTTAGTAAATTAAGAATGTCTGCAGTTTTGTAAGACAAAGAGAATATACCATTATGCATATGAACAGATGACCCAGACAAACACATCACTGGAACCATTTTGGGCACGCTGACCACCAGTGATATGGGTTTTCTGGAAAAAGTAGAAATGGAAAACTTTCCAGAAAATTTTCCAATGCTCTAAATAATGTTATCTGATTTAGCATGTTTGTTTGACTCATTTTTACTCCCCAGCACAGATTCTCCCTCAATAAGCACACAAAATATCTCATATTTAGCAAACAGAACTAAAAATATAATCCATATCAATTTTATGTACAGTATAAATATATCAAACGTTTCCCCAATAGATACAAAATATTTGAACTGAAATATGTGCTTAGAGGAAAATTAAATTAACCGAACAATATAGTTTAAATGTTATATTCAAACACATTCAAAGCTTCATGTGTAAATTATTTTATTGGAATATTTGTAAAAGTGTAGTCAATAGCATATACTTCCCTTATGACGTTTGTTTATATTTAACAAAAAATGACTATATATGAAAGAGCACACTATTTTTAGGATACATACCCAAAGAGAGCTGTACCTGAAATATCTTATATCAACAGTTTAACTTTCTTTTGCTGAGGTAACTGCAGCACCTTCAGTTTCACTCACTCTCTGCACTGCTTATCGGTTCCATTTCAAGCTGAGAAAAATCTGATTCAGAACAACTAGCTGAACATTCTATTTCACTAAAGGATGGATGGGCAACTGAGCACTAATGTTGGACTCGATGGCCTTATAGGCCCCTTCCAACTCTACTATTCTATGATTCTAAGTTCATATCCTGTATTTAGCCCATCTAACATGATTGATTGCAGTACAACAGCCCAGACAACTATGGATAAATGCAGACATACATGGTGTGGAAAGATTTCCACAGAAAAATATAGCATCAGAAAATTTTCCGCCCCACATAACTGCTGACCACTGTTTACTACTTTGGTGGTACAAACCTGGATTGGCAAGTGAGGTGGTCTCCTCAAAAGAGTTGCTCAGATCTCAACTCAGCAAGATTACAAGGAGCTGAACACCAAGGATTGGGATAGAGATTATACAGTTGTTTCCCACAAGAATCACTAGGCTTTTAGCATTTTAAGGAACTTTTCCACTCACAGGCACTATGGAAACATGAGATTCAGCCGCAGGGCCAGTCCAACACGTTTTGCTGCCTGAGGAGGAGCAAATACTGCCTCCTGGCCCTTTGGCTCCAGGTTAAAGTACATAGCACTCAGGCTGGTCTGCACCTCAGACCAAAATCCCCACAAGCACTTCTCCCCACTCCCTAGCAGTAAAAAATACTGCAATAATAAACTAAACAATTTGCTGCCCTTTCATGACACACAAGATCTGCTGCCTGAGGTGGCTGCCTCACTCTGCCTAATGGTGGGGCTGGCCCTGTTCCTGTTTGGAATCTCACACTCATCTCAGTGACATTCGAGGGTCAGGAAAATGAAAGCGTTTGAAAGTATGCATAACCATGCCCACAAGTCAGATCCTGCAGCTTTTAGTAGTAAAATGAAACTCTGAGATATTTAACCTACCTCATCAAAGCCATTATCGTCTTTCTTCAAGGCTGCAAAAAAATAAAGAAAAAATTGTTATCTACAATGCATTGTAGATCCGTAGCAATATACGAGAGGAAAAATGGAAGGAAATATTTCTTTGTATTTATTGAACATTAACTGGAATATACATACTTTACTCAAGAGTCAGAAAGGTGCACAGGGAAGTGGAATTGCATAGCAAGCATGTAAAAGTCTCTTTTCACAAGTTACCTAATACAACATTCAACTGTCTTCTCTCGTTCAGCTGGAATCCACACATTTCTGCTTTTAGTTGAGAGCAGACACACATGGGAGATTTGAAGAGAACTGCCAGAAGCTGGCTATTAAATAAACCTATTGCATATGCCTTACCATCTATTACTTATGCTTACTCATAATGCATTCCATTATACAGCTTCCAAATTAATGTCCACAAGTGCACACATTGTTCAAGTTACTGTCATACTAGCCTACAATATATTTCTATCCCTGTCTAACCACGTGTAGTTGGACAATTACAATGCAGAGAAGCTATACCCTATGTTAGAGCCTTATTTTGTACACTCATAAGTGGCTCAAGAGAGCACCAATGAAGAAAGATGAGCAGTGGCTGGAGAGAGATCTGAAGGTCTGCCCTTCTCCCACATGGAATTGGCCATTCACTTAGATATTTACCAGAGGCCCTGCTCTGGAAGCCCACTCCTGAAGGTGGTCAGGTGACAATTGGGGGCAGGGCCTTTTTGATGGTGATGCTCTGTCACTGAAAAATACTCCCCAGAGAAGTCTGCCTGGTGCCTATACTTCTGTCTTTTAAGTGTCATGTGAAGAGCCCATCCTGAAAGAAGAGATTTCACAGAGGATGACCACTGATGGAGAATTTGTTTCCAGCTTCCAGATGTCCAGATTATTTACTTTTTGTCAGACATCTTGGCTATGTGCCACAGGGCCTAAGAACAGGAGGAAGGCTACACTTTACTGGGATCAGGAAATCCAAGGGGCCCATCCTAGGCAAAAAAAAATCATTACCCTGAGGGTAAGATCATGCTTGAGAATATTTGTGGAAATTTCCCTATATCAGTGTACAGATACTTGTGAGGTTTTCTGAAGCCATTCAGAAGCAGTGTTAGGACAAACAAACAAAAAAGGCAAAATTTGGAACAGTGAGTTCCTGACCAGGGCCTTCTCTAGAAAACAGAGAGTGTGTGCTTGTGCAGTTAAACTAGACTTGTAGTTTGAGAGGCAGAGAGATTTGTGCTTCTTTATGTGACATGCTCTCTCAAGAACTACTAGTCCCAGAGTTCCTCGCACATAAGCAAGAGGGTGGGGGGGGGCAGCTAGTGGAAGGGGAAAAGCACCATAATACTTAGGTTCCAGAAAAGTAGCCATGTTAGTCTGTTGTGGTATCTTTAAAAGATTTTTTAAAAAATAATTAAAGCATAAGCTTTCCTAAACTGGAGTCCACTTCATCAAATGCATGAAGCGTAATCCTCAGCTGGCAGGTATATTATAGCCCTGTTCAGGAATTACGCTGAAACAGGGTATGTAAACGTGTGTAAGGGGCATGAGTTGTGCATGCTGGCCCCACACCCAATGTCCCCAGCCCCGCCCTCCCTGTTCCCTACCTCATCAGGTTGAGCAGCAAGATTTGAAAGGGAGGAGGTTCTACTTACATTCACTTAAACATGAGTAGAACGCTCACACAGTCAGGGACTCTGCTTTATCAGGGTTCCAACTGTGCATGGGTTCTACTGCGTTCAAGCAAACTCGAGTAGAAGCCCCCTTCAGAGCTCCCTTCTCAACATGGGAGGTTGGGGACTGATGAGGTGGGGCCAACACACATGATCCCATGCCCCTTACAGAGCTCATGAGACTAATAGATTCCCACACAATTCGGCTAAATCTGGTGACACATGTTCTAACGATTTCCAGAAGGGTAGCCATGTTAGTTCCCAGGGACAGTGGGAACCAGTACTACTAGTAGCATTTACTGACCCAAAATACGTGTCAGTAAATGTCTAGTGTGTATACACACACAGTGTGACATGACCTATATTGGAGCCCCAATATAGGCCCTGGTGCAATTTCAAAAATGTAGAAAATATAATTTCAAATTTTAAATAGATTTTTTTCTTTCATTACTCATGAAATTGTATGTATGGGATGGAATCATAGCATGTGTATAGGAGAAGGCCCGTGTTACACCTTGTGTTCTCCCCTGCCTCCAACACACACAATGATGCTTGGACCCTGATGAGCCACTAGTACATTCCTGCTGCCTTCAAAAAGCTTGTTTCTGTTTCATGACTTTAGAGCTGCTAAGAAAGAAAATATGGTCAAAAATGCACCGTGTCTCACGTTCCCCATCTTGGCACCAAAGGAAGAGATAACATAGCCCATGTTAACATGGAATTTCCTGAGAAGTTGGTAACAGGCTTTCAAAAGCATAGTTGTATAAAAGGCAGGATCACACAACCCATTTGGGAGTGACCACTTCCAAGCTTCACACTGACAAATTTAGAACATTTTTTTGCTAAAACCAGTGCTACCAGCTAGATGGTCAAAGCATTAGACAATTTGGACAATTTTGCTATCAATGCTTGGATTTTAAAGTTCCAAAGTTACAAAATGCATCACTTTTCTGCCATTCAGGTTGTACACACTGCAGCTTTTTCCAATGGAACACACAGCTTAGGAATTTTTTTTTATTAATAAGGAATGAAACAATTACATTATGTTTAACACCCACAGCACAGGAGAAAAATTGAGAACAGCTGTAACTTGTAGCAGCTGAATGGGATAGAAGTAAATCAAGTTACTGGTATAGAAGTTTCTAACATACAAAAGAAAAATGCTCGAATTTTACACTACAGGTAATTTAGACAATTACCTTGCTGATGAAATTTTTTAGCCATGTTCTGGAGTTTACAAACTCTCTCTCTCACCCTCCCCAGCTTATTACCACAATACACAACATTTTTCTCTCTCTCTCTCTCTCTCACACACACACACACACACACACAGAATAATAGTTCCTTAACTATTTTTATGTAGTCACTTAGGCTTTTAGGGTGAATTTACTTAAAATATTTACATACCACCTTTCCAAAGAAGTACCCAGGCCAGGTCACAGTACAAGAGAAGTAAACAAATACAAACTAATGACAATCGAAACCACATTAAAAACAAAAACAGCAGCAGCAGCAATAGAAAACCAGTTAGGTAACAGCCTGGGAGAATTAGGTAGCCTTCGCCCAGCTCCTACAAACAGAAGTGTAAGCACCAGGCCAACGGACCTCTCTGGAGAGAGTGTTCCAGGGTCAGGGAGCCACCCACCACTGAAAAGCTCCTATCCCAGTTGCCACCAGCCTAAACTCTGAAGCAAGCAGCACCCAGAACAGTGCTACAGATGAAGATCTAAATAGATTATCAGGTTTATATGGAGGGTAGCTCTTAAAATATCCATCTTCATAAGTTCATGCGTTACCTATGAAGGTAACATATGACCCAGCTCTTTATTCATCCAGTGAAATGGTATTTTATCCATCACTAGGTGATTAAAAAAGAAAGAAAGAAATCTCAAGCACAAGAAGCAGTATGACCAATACCCTTATCTGAACTCACTGTAAATCTAGTATTGTCTCATAGTCCAAAAGTACACAATGCGACTCTATCATCGAAACCATGCAGGTTTAGCCCTGTAAATTCCTGGGTGGAGTCTACTTGGGAACTATATACAAGCTGCTCCAAATTCCTTGAAGAATTCCTTGAAGAATATTAAAGTAGCTTGTGACACCAGCTTGCACAGTAGATGGATCACATGCAGCAGCCCTGAAATAAGTCAGTAATTAATGCCATCTTTGTCTCTGAAATATTCAGGACTTGCATAGGGCAGTACTCAGAAAATTGCTACCACAGCCTTCATGAGCCTTATTAGAAACCAAAAGAAATAATTGATTCATGCTTTCAGAAAAATCACTTCAGTGTGCAAGTCCAGGGAATTGCATCCAAATGAACCCTGAATATAGAAAACTAGCACTTCAGGAAGAAAACTACATTAGAACCCTTCTCTGAAATTTATTCACATGCGGGGAAGATCAGCTTTTCTTTAAGACACTGTATCAATACCTCTTCCAATGTTAAGAATAGTTACTCCCAGCTAAGCATATGAATTATAATGATGTCCTATTGTCACAGAGCCATCTAAAGATTTGTATTGAGATATAAATATTTGCTCCAGACTTGGAATTTGGCTTTGTGCCAATCCCCCCCCCCCATTCTTCCCCTTTACAAATCAGAATTAACTCTTTCAAGGTCATTTCTATATCCAAGGAACAATTAAAGTTAGATTATTTTCTTTAGCTCATTTTACATGCTACTGTACTTTTAAGAGAGCCCAGTTTATAGCATATAGGGTGCAATCCTATGCATGTTTAGAAAGAAACAAGTCCTACAACTCCCAGCAGGCACCAGCCTGACAGTCACAAAAGTTAAGAAAACGGGGATTTTATTTAACAATAAGAGGGAGCAGAGAAGAAACTTGATGCTATAGATCTGTAAAATTATGAATGGTGTGTAGAAGGCAAGTAGATAGGTTTCTCACACAACAGTAGAATTCAAGTGCCATTCAATAAAGTTGTCTAGCAGTATGGTTATGACAAGCAAGTGAAGTGCGGTGGAAAATTTTCCACACAAAAAATCTTCCAAAACAAAAAATTGCTTGATTTTTCAACAGAAAATTTTCTATTTCATAAGTTCATTAGTAAGAATGAATGAATGCCAGTTGCAAATACAGTATGAGACAAGCTTGGCAGTTTCAAAATTGTAGATGAGTGGTTGCCAGCAGGGTTGGCGTCAAGAGGCGCCACAGCATAGGTCTGTGGCTCATGCTGGCTCAGCTTGTCTGAGTGTGGAAAGCTAAGCAGGGTCAGGCCTGGTTATTACTTGGATGGGAGACCCCACCTCTAGTTTCCTGCATTGAGCAGGGGGTTGGACTCGATAGCCTTGTAGGCCCCTTCCAACTCTATGATCTATGAAATCTATAAGAGTAGGCATGGTTAGGCACTTGCTGAGGGCCCACTTTCCAGAAGGTGACAAGAGCTCCCTGGAGTTGCTCCTCCTCTTCACCATTGCAACCTGCTTGTTCACCTGCCTCTTACTCTGGCCCACACAATGGTGGTAGTGAGGAGGAGGAGGAGGAGGAGGAGGAGAAGGAGGAGAAGGAGGAGGAGATGCCACTGCCTCCTTGCTCACTGGCTCTCTGTCTGTCAAACAGGCAGAGAGCCTGTTTGACAGGCAGAGAGGTAGCAACTATGAGAAAGAGGAGGAGGAACAATTGGTGGTAATGGTGGTGAGAAAGTACTCACTAAAGGAGGGGCCCCACTGAGCGTATCTTGCCCAAGGACAAGCCCATGGGAGAGGCCGGAAGGACAAAAAAGGTTCCAGACCCCACGCAGTTGCCCACCCCCTACTCTAGGGCATCAGGAATTTTTTTGATGCAAACTGAAAATGTTCCAGTGCAAATTACCCTAATTTGCATAGGAAAAATTTCCAGAAAATCCACATTACTAATGACAGACAAAAAAGTAGTAGTTCACATAATTCATGATGTGCTAGGATGTTTTAGTGATCTTTAATTTAAAAAAAAAAAACAAAACAAGGTGTGTGGGGAACATAATAGATTTAACAGAATTATGCATGATAGGATTACCCTCCCCACCCCCACCCCAATAATATTAGAACTCTGTGCTACTCAATTAACGTCATTGGCAACAGATTAAGGACAGACAGAAAGAAAGTACTTTCTCACAAGGCATAATTCATTTATAGAATTCACTGCAATAAGATATGGTGATAGTCACTGACAGTTGGCTTTAAAATGGAATTAGCAACTTCATGAAGAACAAGTCTATTAGTGACTATTAGACCTGAGAACTAAATGGGACATGCAGGTTTTGAGGCAGTATGCCAATAAATACCAGTTCAGTTGCTGGACGGCAACAGCCTGAGGGACCTATTGCCTTCAGGACTTGCTAGTTGACTTCTCTGAGACGTCCAAATGGCCACTGTGTGAAAAAGAATACCCGTCTAACGTGGATGGTTGGTCTGATCCAACAGGGTTCAAGCTCATAATTAGTGAATAAAAGGCATTGCTACGGCAAGCAGCAATGGCCACAGCTTCGACTCTTAGCTTGCTTTAATTTGCAGTTTGCTCGCAAGGGTTCCGGATTCTCAACTGCTTCTAGTAAGAAGCAGGAGAAACTTCAGGAAACAAAGAGCTCCAGGCTTGCTTCCAATTCATCTTCAGATAATCGCTCACAGAAACAACAGCTTTAAAAAAGCATAGAGAGAGGAAACAAAGAGCTTCTGGGATCCTTCAGCCATTCCAGTTCATGACACAAAGGTTATGCACTTGCTCAGAGGCCCTGCAAATCCATTTACCAATTACTAGTTTATGGGTGATATGACTGGTGACAATCAAATAAGAAGATCCCTTCCTTGTTGTGATTGATCTAAAATTGTCACCTTCATGGAGGGTTCTTAGGTTCTCAGGCCATCCCAAAGAAACAAACATTTAGACAGGAGTTACTCTTTTAAGCAATCATACAAAGTTGTCATGTAATGTGAGTTATGCTTATATTTTACCATAATTTGAAGGAATTACATACATCCCAAACTAGCCCAATAGAAGCTACTTGCATTTTTCTGAGGCTTTTCACATCCCTTTCCAAGCTACTGTTTACACCGACTAGAAAGTGGTTACTACCGTCAACATGTACTTTTTAAAGTTCAGCATTTGCCAACGGAGCCAAGTGGAAAAAATCTGATGGGAAAATTTAGTTTAGGCCTAAATAAGCAGTAACCAGGGTTTCATTTTCGGCAACACAATAGAGCGCCAAAAAAACCCCAAACCTCACAATTGCTTAGTGACATTAGAAATGTGGATAATATACATCATACGTTAAACGTGTTTGTAAAGGATTGAGGCCTACTCAGGCTTAAGTTTGTTGAAGCCTGAAGGCCCAAACACTTCCCTAGATTAGTTGAAGCCTGAAGGCCCAAACACTTCAGGATGGGAGGGGGAGTTTGAGAGTTTTAGTACCCAATAGAAGTTAAGAATTAGATCTCCTGTTCAAAGTCACATGATTATAACCTTCCATTCCTGGGAAGGCTATATATGTGTGGGGTGTGGTCAGCAAGCTGCAGAGAGAGCCAGACTGCAGAAGCAGAGACTGCAGAGAGAGAGAGAGAGAGAGAGAGAGAGAGAGAGAGAGAGACTGAATTCAGAGGACAGAGTTAGTCTGAAGTTAAGCTAGAGAACCTTGGATTGTTTGTTTGTTTGATTTTATCATACTTGCTTTTGAATTATAACCACTCTATTTAGTAATTACCCTAATATGTACCCTGGTTTGTTGGAGTGACTTATTCACCACGTCTAAAGCCTACACCCATGCTACTGGAAGCAGGCAAAGGATTTGATCTCCTGGAACGGGAGGGGCTTTGAGAAGAGGCAGAGATCTTCCAAAGGCAGATCAAGGGGTCCCTGTAGTAGCGGAACCTTGACAGTGTTAATGTACAAATTAGTAGAAGACAAGCATACAGCAGAAGATGCTACACTGGTAACACTGACTAGCTATCATCAGGGATCTCACCTCCATCTAAGAAACACCATTCCTGCCTGAGTGCATCTCCCCCCAGAACTGATTAAAAGATGAGATGCATCAGTAGTGAGAAGAACTAAAAAGCTAGTTTCGTTTTACCCTAGAGATGCTAAATGTTCTAGGCCAGACAGTGGCAATCAAAGTAGAACTTCATTTAGGGAGCAATCCTATGGGCCCCAGACATTGCCGGAGGGGTCATAGGATGCTGGGGTTCCCCCCCTCCGAGGTTGGAGATAGGAGAATTTCTGTATAAAATAATATGGAGATGGTACCTAACTCCAGTAAGAGAGGATGTCAGGATGTCATAGGTACCGTATGCTCATATGTGATGGAGTTGTAAAAACGTTCTGGAATTTTGGCGAGAGGTTTTTACAGAAATATCGGGAATTATTGGTATTAATCTAGAGGTCTGTCCTAAACTTGCTTTGTTATCAATAACAGATAAAGTCACTTGCACCCAAAATACGAAGGAACTACAGTAATTTATTTATTTATTTATTTCATTTTTATACCGCCCAATCGCCGAAGCTCTCTGGGCGGTTTACAACAATTAAAAATACAGTCCCTGCCCGCAGGCTTACAATCTAAAAAGACACGACACACGAGGAAAAAGGAATGGGGAGGGAAGAAGGGGGAATATTAATTATTACTTCTGTAATTCTCTGTGTCTCAAGAAGCTCCAGCCTCCTTCTTTTTCCCCACAGGGCTGTAGATGTCAGTTAGCCCTGGGGGGGGGGGGGGCAGTCCAACTGGAGCAGGCCCTGATGTTCCCTTGGATAATACCTTGGATTGCAAGCATAATTCGTTCCGGAAACGTGCTTGTAATCCAAAGCACTTGTATATCAAAGCGAAATTCCCCATAAGAAATTTGTACATATATTTTTAATTTAAGCTGCAATAAAGAATGATAGTGTAGTCTTCATTTTTCTTGACCGTACTACAGTACTTGTATTGCAAGACGTCACTTGTTTATCAAGTTAAAATTTATTTTAAAATTTGCTTGTCTTGCAAAACACTTCCAGACCAAGTTACTTGCAATCCAAGGTTTTACTGTAATTGTAAATTGTTAACTGCAGCTAGGTTAATGATAGCGAGGAAATGGAAAGTACAACATGTTTTTCTAATAACTGATTGGTATAAGAAAGTTTGGGATATAGCCCTAAATGATAAATTAACTTGTAGTATCAAATGCAAAAAAGGATTGCTAAAGAAGAAGAATTTTATGGATATATGGAATCAATTATAGTCATGCCTTGGATTGAGAGCATAATTCGTTCCGGAAACGTGCTTGTAATCCAAAACACGCTTATATCAAAACGAAATCCCCCCAAAAAATGTGTACAGAGATTTTTAATTTAAGCCGTACTACAGTACTTGTATTGCAAGATGTCGCTAGTATATCAAGTCAAAAAAAATTAAATAAATATTTAAAAATTTGCTTGTCTTGCAAAATGCTCTCAAACCAAGTTACTTGCAATCCAAGGTATTACTGTATTAGACTATATTAATAAAGGGGAAGGGGAGTATGCCTTGTCAGGATATGTTATATTTTTGGAATGTGGAATTTAATTGATTAAGGGGATGGATGTATACTAGTTGGTCCCTAGGCGGGTGGGGGGTGCACCTTATGATTTATTTTTTATAACAACTAAATAAAATTTATTTTAAAAAATAAAATAAAGTAGAACTTCATTTAGGGGGGTTCCCCCCCTCCGAGGTTGGAGATAGCACTCCGACCTTGGAAGGGGGTGTCGGAGATCTTACCCCTGCTCCTCCACCCCTTTGCAGCTGGCACAGAAAGAACTGTGCCAGCTGCCCTCCGAAGTCAAAAAACTGACCTCAGAGAAGAGGAAAAGGGGGTATTTCAGCGAGCAGGGAGGGGAAGAGACTGGGGAGACCAGGATATGAGTTATCCTGAGGCCTCTCCACCTCCTTCCCTCCCGCTCAGAAGCGCTGTTGCTAGATAGGCAAAAAAGCCCATCTAGCAAAAATGCAGGGTAGGAAGACAGGGAAGCAAAGAAGAGGAAGGGAAGATAGTGCATCCAGGGCCAGTGCTACCATCAGGCCAACTAGGCAGCTGCCTAGGGCGCAGGGCTAAAGGGGGCGCCAGAAACGCCTTGGGAAAAAAAATACAGCGCTCAAGTGGGAAGGGGGGGCACTAAATATCTGATCTTGCCTAGGGCACCAAACTGCCTTGCACCGGTCCTGAGTGCATCCCTTCCTGCACTGGATGATCAGAAGCCTCCGAGTTTGGGGGCTTCCAAGCATCGAGGGCACAATTGATAGGGCACCCTTCTTCTACTGCTTGCACATTTTCAAATATTTCACTATCAGGCTCATGTCACAGACACTGAAGTGGGAGTGCCTCCTTCTCACAGCATATATTCTCAAACTATCATCATTGTTAATCATCCCGTTTATTTTTAACAATACAGTAGAGCCATTTTTCTGGTGTCTGCCTAAGAATAAGAAGGGAGATTTACAGCCTGACCTTACGTTTGCCTGGAACTGAACCCCCAGCTGAGTTCAATGGAACTTGCTCCCTAATTAAGCAGTGCTCAGAACTGAAGGTTTGCGCTGCAATCCTATGCACACTTGGAAATCCTATTCAAATCAAAGCAAACACAGTGTGGATGAATTTTCGGAAGTGTAAAGGATAAGGGCTGTAAAGTGTCTTACACAAGCACGGAATCTTACCTGGCTGTCCTCATGACACACTATCACACTTGTACAAAGGGTTTTCTGGACATCCGTAGTTACAAAGCAAGAGATACCAGAAGATGACTAGGAACTTTTGTGGCAGGTGCAGTTGAGAGAAGTGAAAGAATGGTCAAAAGATTTCAGATGACGGAAACCAGACCATTTATATCCAACCAAGCTAAACACTTTAGGAATCAAGACATGATTTTTCTATTTCTATACCGCTTCCGGTTGCCGATTTGGCTAGGGAATGAAAGGTACCACGCAAGAAGAAAAATAAATAACACATTTTTCTTACATGATGGATCAGCATGCAAATCCTTTGTGACTCAGCAAGCCAGTAGCACTGTAGATCCAGAGCAATATTAATCAAGAATCAAAGGAAAGGCAAATTGTGGTGTGGATAACGACTTCTACATCCAAAAGTTACCCTGGCTGGCAAGTTCTGATCCAACTCAGCATTCCAAGGATGGTTTCCCTTACCACTAAGCCATCTGGAAACCTCCATTCCAGCTTATTTCTACTCCACCAGCAGAAACTGGGTGATTAAAAGGCACTGCTTTACTCTGCATCTCCCACTTTTAAAATTATTACTGAACGTGGTAATTGCTGCCTAATAAAAGAGGAGAGGGATTCCTTTTGCTACAGTAAGAATACCAAGGGTGAATAGGCAGGAACTACACCCCTCAAAATCATTTCCAAATGCTGCTGCTCATTTATTGCACCTTTTATCATCAGCTTCTTTTGAGTATAATTAGTTACATTTGTGACTCATTCTTTCTCAGAATGGGGGCGGGTTGATTCTGGAGAGCCCACCAAAATGAACCACTGGGTTACATAAACCTCTGGGACCTACATTATCTAGCACATTCATAAGTCATATTCCAGATCAGTGAAAGAGAACTACTATCCTCTGATTCTATACTCAAATTAATGGAGGACATTACAATTGGGTCATCTCATACATTATGTGACAGCAAATCCAGGTTTGCCACCAAGAGTACACTAAACAGGGCCAGTCAATACTCAAAATAATAATATATTTAAATACTAAGGCTGCAATCCCGTGCACACTTAGTTGAGAATCACTTGCACTGAAGTCATCACGATTGCCTTCTGAGTAAAAATGTTTGGATCGTGCTGTAACTTTTTTTTTAAAAATCCATCTTTATTCATCCAGACGTTGCATGTACAAAAAGATGGCTCACGGACATGGAAGGGTCAGGAGCGCATAAGGTAGCCAGCGCAGTGTGATGGGTGGAGCGACAGACTCAAGGCTGGAAAAACCCCAGTTCAAATCATCGCTCAGCCATGAAGCTCACTAGGAGACTTTGTGCCAGCCTGCCACTTTCTCTCCTCCTAGACTACCTCACAGGGTTGCTGTGAGGATAATGGGAGAGCCGCGTAGTAAACAACCACGAGTTCTGTGGAGGAGGAATGGGGGGGGGGGGGAAGCTGTAATAAAATTAAATCTGAGGTCTAATGAAGCAACCCGGAATAAGAGCTCCCCCTGAGCACCCTCTGGGAGCAAGGATACCAAGCAAGCGGCAGAGTCCCCCCCGCGCCCGGAACGAGCCGCGATGCGATCCTCGGCAGGAGGCTTACGCTACGCCAGCGAGTGCCCTCCAGATGTGTCGAGCTTACAACTCCCACATTCGTCAGCCAGCACGGCCAATGGGGCGCGCCGGCTGGGGATGATGGGAAATGTAGCCGAACACATCTGGAGGGCATCGAGTGTGGAGGGGGGGGCTGTGTCACATGGAACGCTCCGTTCGGCCAGGACCCAGCAAAGAAGCCGCCTTGGCGCCCGGTTCGCCCGTCCGACGCCCACTCGCCCGCCCGCCCGCCCGCTCACCTAGTCGGCCGAAACTCTCCGACAAAGTTCGCCGCAACTTTTTCATCCTGCTGGGCTTCTTCTCGGCGGGCTGCTGCGAGTCGAGCAGGTCGCACATCTGGCTCGGCTCGGCGGGGCGCGGGCGAGCGCCACAGAAGAACGCGGCGCCCTGCCGCCCACGAGCAGCGGGCGGCCCCCGAAGGAGGAGGCTGCCGCTCCGCGCGCTCCGGCCACTCGCAAGCACGCCCCCAAGAGCCCCGCTCCGGCCGGGCAAGGGAAGGGAAGAAGGGAAGGGAAGCGCGGGGGGGCGGCGACAGCTCGTCTTCTACGTGGTGCTCCAAGGAGCAGCCGCCGGGGCTACTACCTTGTCCTCGCCCATTAGTTAGTTTTCTCCTCCCTTGCCTGGGAAAATTGGGCAATTCGCTCTTCGAGACAATGAGGGGCGGAGGAGGGGAAGGGACGCGGGCAGGCAAGGAAGGGGGCTCGCTCTCTCCGAAGGGAAAGGGGAAGAAAGAGACCCGGGCAGGGAGAGGAGCAAGAGAAAGGAGGGAGAAGCCCTGGCGAGGGCGGGACGGGGAAGCCCTGCCAGGGGACGCGGCCAAGAAAGGGAGGAGGCGACCCTCGGCGGAGCCCGCAGCCGCCAGCCCGAGCCCAACTCCCTCTCCCGCGCTCGCTCGCTCTCGCCCTGGAGCGCCTCCTGCTCTCCCCCCCCCCCCCGAGGCGGAGGCTGCCGGGCCGCCCACGCCCCGCCCCCGTCTCCCCCTTTCCGCCTCTCTCATTGGCCCGAGCGAGGGACGCCGGCTCCTAGGGGAGTTTCCCTCGCTCCCTCTCCGGCGTAGCGCTCCTGCTTTCCCATCACAATGCACGTTCCCCCTTTTCTGTCTTTCTTTCTTTCTTTCTTTCGCTTCCCATATATTGAATTTGTTAATACTGAGAAGAATACAGGGCAACCTCCTCAGACACACGGAACTGTGGCCTGATCCATTAGGATGATGAGTGATGATAACTTTATCAGATCATCTTGCCTGTAGCAAACAGATCCTGAGTGATTAGTAAGACTGTAAAGAAATTGACTCACATGTGGTGTACTTAAATTTGTTACTGTTATTGTTACCTTCAAAAATTTAATTTTTAAAAAATGTGGGGGAAGTAATCATCCCTATATTACAGACCATAGAAACATCCCACTGCTGAAGGGGACGGGACAGGACATGGTTCCCAGTGAATTGTGCACCCTACCCCGAAAAGAGTATTTTTTTGTGTGTGTCGAAGATAGCGCAATCCATAAACAAGTTTACTCAGAAATAAGTCCCGCTGAGTTCAATGGTACTTACTCTCTAGTAAATATGTGTTGAACCGAGATTTACTCACACTTAGACCCATTGAAATCAGTGGGATGTAAAATACTCATAACAGCCCCACTGATTTCAATGGGTCTACTCTAAGTATGAGTAAATCTGTATCCAACCAAATGTTTAGAACAGGCGGCTCAGGCACATCTGACGTTGAAAAGTGGTATGAAGCAAAAGCATGGATGGCCCAGCCAGCACTGTTAACTTTGTGGAGAGAGGGTTTCATTTGTTCTCCTGAAACTGCCATGTTAGAAGTCCTGCTCACTTTTTAATAGAATGGATCAATCAACAACACGCAGGCATTTCACTTCCTCTTCTTCCAGTTTTTGGTGTGCATCTGATTCCACTGGGTGAAGTGTGCTTGTGCCACAACAGCTTAGTGAGCACTTTTAGAAGCAAAGAGTACACAGGCAATGTTGAATGTTAACACATCCATCCACCAAGGTGTGTTCATAGGAGGGTGTTCTGCACTAGAGGAAAAGGTGTTCACATTTGCTGCATGTGCGCCAACAGATAGAAGTGTAAACTATACTTTAACCATTTGGACCGATTGATCTAGCACAACAAGGTATAATTTATGTTAAGGATAGATGTGGATGGATTTCAGATGCATATTTAAGAATTAAGGGTCTATTCTATACAATTCCAATGCTTTATTATTATTTCAAATGCATATTTAAGAATTAAGGGTCTATTCTATACAATTCCAATGCTTTATTATTATTATTTATTTATTTATTTACAGAATTTTTTACCCCACTCTTCAGCCAAAAAAGGCTCCCAGAGAGGCTTACAAAGATTAATATTAGGGTTTTACACTTGGTGTGGAAATAGAGAGAAAAGAGGGTTCACCTGTTCTTTTGTCCATTGAATTGAGAATTCATGTGTCTGGCAGTTCCTTCTACTGATCTGTGAAAAGCGATCTAAAGACACTAGTGTGCCCCCCCCCCCCCAGTAATGCTATAGAAAGTGGGTGGAGATGGGTTTTGAACACAGCTATTCTTACTGACCTGACTTCTGTGGCTGATCGTGAAGAGCTGACTTTGTTTTGGGCGTCGTCTGCTTTAATGTAATAGCACCTTCTTTAAATGCCTGCGGCTGCAATCCTATACCCACTTAGTACACCCCATTGAACTCAGTGGGACTTACTTCTGAGTAGACAGGTATAGATTTGATAGATTATAGAGTTGGAAGGAGCCTACAAGGCCATCGAGTCCAACCCCCTGCTCTGTGCAGGAAACTAGAGGAGGGGTCTCCCATCCAAGTAATAACCAGGCCTTACCCTGCTTAGCTTTCCACACTCAGACAAGCTGAGCCAGCATAAGCCACACTGTAAAGCACTTTGATGATCACAGTAAACCTTAAAACAACCCTTAAAGGTAGGCCATTATCATCATCATATATTTTAATAGCAAGCCCATTCTCCAAGTGTATAGCAAAACAGCCCCTTCCCCACAAAAGACGGAGATAGTAGCAAGCTTGGGGAACCCCCAAGGTTTGCAGAAGTACCCCTCCCCCCAAAAAACCATGCTAGAAAAAAGCCCGGAAGGGAGAGGAACCACCAAAAACAGCTGAATGAGGATTGAATATGCTCAGTGACTAAGGAATACTGGGTGTGTGTGTGTGTGTGTGTGTGTGTGTGTAAAACCCAGAGAGAGGAAGGAATGGAATGAAGTATTCAGGAAGAGAACATGGTTGTTTGGCTGGAACAGGAATGCTGCGCACTGCAGCATTTTGTTGCAAGTCCCACTTGCCATCCCTATCAGATGAGGGGCTAATTCTAAGGGGGTGATGGCTTAGAGCCCAGGGCAGTGCATCTGGTTCCTTCCCCTCAGCTCTTTTTATCCTCACAACAACCCTGTGAGGTAGGTTGGTGAGAGCAAGGGGGGAGGGAGGGAGTGGCTGGACTCAAGGTCAGCCAGTGAGTTTCATTTATTTTATTTAAAATATTTGTACAGCACTCTTTATATTTATACACCTCTCTCTCTCTCTCTCTCTCTATATATATATATATATATATATATATAATCTTCCCTAAACAGTTCACATATAAAATACCAAGAGAACATGGTGCAGTTAAAAAACATAATGACAAGCATTGGTCTAAATCACATCAAATTTGGAAAGCAAACAGTAAGATGGCAATAAAAACAGCTGCAAATCACCATTTAAACACTTGGAGAACACTAAGCTTGTCACATAAAGATGAGAGTTGGTGCCAGCTGAGCCTGCCGCTTCAGGACTGAGTGTGGATTGGATGCGGAGTCTTCCTGGTCTGCCAATCTAACCCCTGCACTACACTGGCTCTCAGTCTGAACCAGCCCTCCATCCCCAGTTCGTAGCTTATGCTCTTAACTATCCCTATATATAGCACCCTGGAGCATGCATGGCATTCTATGATCTTAAAATGTGCCATGTTTTTAAATTAATACACATCTATCCCTGTAGCAGAGGTGGGCAACCCAAGGGCCGCATGTGGCCCCCAACCTCTCCTAATGCAACCCCCCAGGCCCTATTCAGCATCTCCTGCTGCCACAGGTTGCCCAGCTTTGAATAGCTTCTACAGTACAGGGTGCGGAACCTCTTCCTGGCCTGAGGGCCAAATTCCATTTCAGAGAAGCTCTTGGGGGCCGCATTCCAGTGGTGGGCGGGGCCGGAGGAAAAAGGGGTGGGGACAAAAATACAAAAAAATACCAGCATATTGCAGCTTAAAGCTCTTACTGCCAGTAACTAAACTTTAGGAGGGGCATTTCAGACGTTTAGAATGAGGAGGGTGGGGGGAGTCACAAAGCAATAAGCGGTTTGTGGGGAAGGGGGCGTGGCCCTCTGGGGAACCCTGTAGGGCCAAATCAGGACCCAAGGAGGGACAGATTTGGCCCCTAGGCCTGAGCTTCCCAACCCTTGTTCTATAGGATCCCACCAGATCTGTGTTTTTAAAGGGTGCCCTTGCCTGAGTAGAGAGCCCCCTCCTCACCAAAGAGAGAGATAAGAGATTGAGAGTGTGTGTGTGTGTGTGTGCGTGCACGCACGCGCATGCGCGCACGCGCATGCGCGTGCTGAGAGAGACTTCTTTGGCCCACACACACACACATTGACTCTGGCCCTGTCCACTCTGATCCCACCTAGAATGTGGCCTCCATCAGATTCCTGCCAATGGAATGCAGCCCTTGGTGGTAAAAAAAAAAAAAAAGTGACCACGTCTACCCTGCAGCCTTTTGCTGAGTGAACAAAATGTCTACAGATGCTTCCACACTAGGTGTTCACTTTGGAATCGCCACTTTGTGCACTCCCCTTTACTGCTACATGATGCCATCATCAAATCATTGTTCCCTTGCATTTCCCCCACGCTTTATCCGTCTCTTTTGGGATCTCAGAAATTCAGCCTTTTCCAAATGAACAGAATGATATAGCTTGCTGTCTGCAGGTGTAGAGATCACCTTAGTGTTACTCAGGGCCATTTTAGTGGTGTTTTTTATTTTGTGCCTAATGCTTTTCAGCCTGAAACGGCACTTACACTGAATAGTGCACATTTTAAAATTTGATTAAAATATAAACACATGGCTAAAATGGTGAGCCATTTTACTCCTAAGTATTGCCACTTACCTGTCCACATGGCTATGCCATATCCACTAGTAGGGACTAAAGAGAGTGGGATGGACACACAGAGTGCTATCTATATCCACAACTGTGGCTTATGCTGGCTCAGCTTGTCTGAGCATGGAAAGCTAAGCAGGGTCAGGCCTGGTTATTACTTGGATGGGAGACCCCTCCTCTAGTTTCCTGCATTGAGCAGGGGGTTGGACTCGATGGCCTTGTAGGCCCCTTCCAACTCTATGATCTATGAAATCTATGAAATGTATGTAAAGTCAGTTGCAATTCCACATGCCATTCCAGAAGCACCCGATGGCCCAGTTTGCATCCTCGCTTTGTTGTAGGGTTATGCTAGGGTTGTTTAACCCTCACGTGATCCCCAATGGCCGGGTTCAGATGACACACCGCAACCCCATGAGGGGATGCATATTCAACCCCCTGGCATGCGCCACCACAACAGGTTAAGTATCGCACGGTGAGCCCAGAAGGTCTTGCATCAATATCAAATCATGCTTGCAATCTGCTTTCCATTCACTCACAAGAACACGGTGAAAAGTAATGAACGTGCAAGAAAGCAAGTTGTGGATCAGGACTATGCACAAAGGTTTACATAAGAGGCTTCAAATAATGTTAGCCAAGTACATTTTAAAGATCCACCTTGACTGTCCACAGCATGAGCATCACTGGCCAGGCAGGGCCAATGGACTTGAGAGAAGCTCCACCTGGAACAGGCATGCAGAACAGAACTGGTTTTGCTGCCTCTCTTGTCCAGAATGCAGGCACCGCCACTGTAAATGTCAGGAGTGTCACCATAATGAAGATTGATGTTCCTGTATTAGGTCATAGAGAGGACACTGTAGCAGTATTTTGTCCCATAATGTGGTTTGAAGCACATCTCTGCCGGCTTCAGGAGCTATGAGAAAAAGAGCTGGCTGTGCCTTTGAGGGATCCACGCTAGCTATACATGCTCTGCACACTGATCCCTATCATCAGCCTATCCTGAAATCTTACAGGGAGTGAATAGATGTCAGGACCGGTGCAGGGTCAGAGAGTTAGTTGGGCCCTAGGCAATAGCAGATATTTAGCGCCCCCCTTTCCCACTTGAGAGCACTGTATTTTTTTCAAGGCGTTTTCTGGCGCCCCCTTTAGCCCTGCGCCCTAGGCAGCTGCCTAGTTGGCCTAATGGTAGCACCGGCCCTGATAGATGTGATGCTGTTAATGTAAGCCCCACTGGCCAAATGCCTCTCAAACAGAAAGGACTCCTCTTGCTTCCTGATAAAACTCAAGGCTTAAGGCTTTAGTGAAACTGCAGAGGAAAATAATTTCATAGCTGTAGGGTCACCAATTCCATTTTATATACCTTTTACCTTTCATAGGATTTCATAGATAGAGTTGGAAGGAGCCTACAAGGCTATCGAGTCCAACCCCCTGCTCAGTGCAGGAAACTAGAGGAGGGGTCTCTCATCCAAGTAACAACCAGGCCTGACCCTGCTTAGCTTTCCACACTCAGGCAAGCTGAGCCAGCATAAGCCACAGGCCTGTATTTCCTGTAGGAATATAGTGTGTAGGAGGTATTCCTAAGAAGAATATCCCATTTTTGTTTGAATGCTGTTTAAAATACTATAGAAAGCAAGTTTTTGAATGGCATATTCCTCACCAGATCTAGGGGTTCGAAGCAAAAAAACCAAAAGCAAAAAAAGCCAGTGTGGCGTAGTGGTGAGAGTGTTGGACTGGGACTCAGGAGATCTGGGTTCTATTCCCAGCTCTGCCATGAAGCTCACTGGGTGACTTTGGGCCAGTCACTGACTCTCGGCCTAACCTACCTCACAGGGTTGTTGTGCGGATAAAATGGAGAAGGAGGATGAGGATTATGTAAGCCACCTTGGGTTCCTTGCAGGAAAAAAGGCGGGGTATAAATATAATAATAATTTTTAAAAAAATATGTTGATGTTAACAAAGCTGAAGCTATTGCTCCTTAGACCAAAGGCTAATAAAAGGTTTGAGTTTTGCATGGATTTCTTTACATTCCTTGGATAATGGAGGCGTTTATTCAAGTCATCCTCCTTGAATAAACAAATACACAGACAAAGCATGGGTGAGGATTAAGGACGGTGTTCACATCTTTCCCAATAATTGACTGTGCCTTTGCACTTCAAAAACCTTAGCCTGAGGTAGGTGTAAGAAAAAATGTATGGGTTTCTAGCACAAAATGAAGACCTTGACTTACACCATTGAGTTGAATTTATCTCTGCACACACCCCACATGATACAAGCTGTAGGTAACATGGGCCTCAGTCATCAACACTTGGTTGGTTGTGCCATTTGTCTTTGGCAGCTGTCCTAGGAGGACGGTTAGGGCAGGATTTAATGCTTTGTTTACATCAAACTTGATCAACGCTCTCTCTGTGTGTTGTGTTGTGGGTTGAACGGCTTATTTAGGAAGGGTAGAGTTCATACCTGAAAGAAGTCGCTATTCTACTAGTGCTGTAGCAGTTTAGGCTGGTTGATATGACCAGTTTGGTCTCTATAGACTGGTTCATTTTATGCAAGGTATGAACCAGCCTTCCATTGCATGAACCACCACTTCTTCATGTCACATATCCGTGTAACACTTATAGGCCACAACACAGAGATGCCAGTCTATCCATACATCACCCCCACGTCATTCTGGTTGGAATATGACCCCACCAGCAGTGGCATATGGTCCCACAGCTGAGTGCTTGAAGGCTGCCAGATACATGAAGCTGGGCTATGGCCTTGGGGCTATACAGGTCCTTTGGGGGTCATCAAGGGAATGTCTTTCATGGGCTAAGCGCTCCATAGCTGCAAGCAGGGCCGGTGCAAGGCAGTTTGGTGCCCTAGGCAAGATCAGATATTTAGCAGTGCGCCCCTTACCACTTGAGCCCTCCCTTCCTATTTCTGGTGCCCCGTTTAGCCCTGCGCCCTAGGCAGCTGCCTAGTTGGCCTAATGGTAGCACCGCCCCTGGCTTGCAAGTGCTTCTTTTTGCCTTTCTTGGTCACAATGCACCCCAAGATGTGGCTCCTGGACCTCAGGGGAACCAGTTTCTATGAAGAGAAGTTCTGGAGAACACTGAATGCAAACCAAAATTACGTGGTTCCTTCTCTTCTTATTTTGACTAGGTTTTCTGTGCTCTTCAGGGCTTGCCTAGTACAAGTACCGGTACATGTCTTTGTTCCTCATAGCTCTTTAGCTAGCACTAAACCAGAAATGGGTGGGGTGGGGTGTTGGAGTTGTAGGGAGCTACCCAGGAAGAGGCCTGCATATTTTGTACAACAATCTCTCTTTTGGCCTGTGCCACCCACACACATTCCCTTCTGCTTTTGGGGCAAGCACGAGCCAGCTTGTGTATCATCACAGTCCTGACATGGCTTGTGACAGTCAGTCAGAGGGTCATAATCTGCACACTTGAAAAAACCTCTGTACAGTAATACCTTGGATTACAAGTAACTTGGTTTGAGAGCGTTTTGCAAGACAAGCAAAATTTTTAATATTTATTTAATTTTTTTAACTTGATATACAAGCGTCGTCCTTGCAATTAACAAGTACTGTAGTACAGCTGAAATTAAAAATCTCTGTAAAATTTTTTTGGGGGGATGTTCGTTTTGATATAAGAGTGTTTTGGATTACAAGCACCTTTCTGGAACGAATTATGCTCTCAATCCAAGGCATGACTGTATTGCAAGAAGAAGCCTTAAGCTGCATATTTCCACATTCAAATATGCACTTTCTGCACATTTAAACATTGTAGCCATGAAACGACAGAAAACCTATTAGATGTCCAGTCTGTATATTATGGCAAAGTCAAATTAATGTCACAAATGCTGGGGCAGTAACTTGGCATTTGCTCTAGGTTTAAGATTGATCAGTCTTGTGTATAGATCTGATAAGATGTGACAATGGTCAGTGGCTATACATTTAAGCAATGGTATGGCTAAAAGCTACCAACATGCATGCATATTCCAGAAAAGCAATGTATTTACAACAAAAAAAGGGGATTTTGTTTAGACTATAGTAAGGGGCAGGCAATTAGCTGCAAGCGCTCTGCCCAGTGTAACCTTCAAGGAGTTGAAGAGAAGGGAAGGGAGAATTGCTAAAACCCTCCTGTCTGTTAATCTCAGCATCTCCTTGACTGACTTTCTAGGAAGAATTCTCCTGGCACAAACCTTGAGGTCAGGCCCTGCCACTGTGTCAAGCTGAGTCATTCTGAAAATGAAGAGCCTACCAAAGCACAGAATGAATGCAGGGCCCTCTTCAGAGTACACCAGGACTCCAAGGAGAGAACAGGACCTAGGAAAATGTCAGCTTGGATGTAGGGATTTCAAAACAAACACACTTTAAAATCACTTTGGTACTATATGTGCTGCATAACAATTCAGTTTAACTGTTGGCAATGGAATCATCATCAGGCGATCACTCGTGACCGAGTAAGATTGTCTTCCGGGATAAAAGGAGGAGATTCTAAAGAAGATTGTGTAGACTCTAGCGATGGGTCCGTAAGTGACTGTGGAGGCCAATTCTAGATCCACACAGCTTCCCACAGTGAGGACACATGTTACCAGATAGAAGATGGTCCTGTAAAGGATTCATTTGACGTGCTTTTCGCTTAGCACGTTTCTCCCTTTCACCTTGCACTCGGGCTTCTTCAAAGTCCATGGAACCTTTGTGAAAGGCCAACCTCCATTTAGATCGTTCATGGGCCAGAGCTTCCCAGTTTTCGATGTTTATATTGCATTTTTTTTAGATTAGCCTTATGAACATCTTTAAACCTCTTATATTGACCACCGATATTCCGCTTTCCATCCTTGAGTTGGGAGTAAAGTAACTGCTTTGGGAGACGGCAGTCAGGCATTCGAACAACATGACCGGTCCACTGAAGTTGGCGTTGAAGGATCATTTTTTCAATGCTAGTAGTCTTTGCTTCTTCCAGTACACTGACATTTGTTCGCCTATCTTCCCAGTAATTTGCAGGATTTTCCGGAGGCAACGTTGATGAAACCTTTCAAGGAGGTGGAAGTGACGTTTATAGATAGTCCATGTTTCGCAGGCATACAATAAAGTTGGTAATACAATGGCTTCATAAACCAGTGTTTTGGTCTTCTTACAAATATCCCGATCCTCGAACACTCTATGTTTCATTCGAGAAAATGCGGCACTTGCGGAGCTCAGACGATGCTGGATTTCACTGTCGATGTTAGCTGTAACAGAAAGATAGCTGCCAAGATAGAGAAAATGATCGACATTTTCCAGTATTGTCCCGCCAAGCTGGATAGATGGCATCACCAAAGGATTGGCTTGCACTTGCTGATGAAGCACTTTGGTTTTTTTGATGTTAAGTGAGAGACCAAGTTTTTCGTATGCTTCTGCAAAAGCATTTAGGATAGTTTGGAGATCATCCTCTGAATGTGCGGAGACCACATTATCATCAGCATACTGAAGTTCCACAACGGAGGTTGTAATTACCTTACTTTTTGCTTTCAGCCTGCTGAGATTAAAAAGCTTTCCATCTGTTCGATATATAATTCCCCACACCGGTGGGAAGTTTCCCCTCGACAAGATGTAAAACCATGGCGATGAAAATGGCAAATAATGTTGGGGCGATAACACATCCCTGTTTAACACCTGATCCCACTTTAAATGGAGCACCATGAGAGCCGTTGTTGTCCAAAACCGTTGCCGTCATGTTGTCATGGAGAAGTCGCAAGATATTCACAAATTTATTGGGGCATCCAATTTTCATAAGGATAGTCCAGAGAGCTGTACGGTCTACAGTATCAAAGGCCTTAGCCAAATCGATAAATGCCATATAAAGGGGTTGATTTTGCTCCCGGCATTTTTCTTGGAGCTGACGTGCAGTAAAAATCATGTCTACTGTCCCTCTAGAGGGGCGGAAACCATATTGAGTTTCAGGGAGGATCTCTTCTGAAATAGATAGAAGACGGTTTGCGAGAATCCTAGCAAATATTTTACCTGCGGTTGCTAAGAGAGAAATGCCCCGATAGTTTCCACAGTCTGTTCTATCACCCTTCTTAAAGAGGGTGATAATTATGGCATCCCTGAAGTCTTCTGGGATCTCTTCTCTTATCCAGATTTTTTCGATGAGTTTATGAAGATGTTGTACAAGTTCGGGCCCCCCTTCTTTAAAGATTTCAGCAGGAATCCCATCTGGTCCACTAGCTTTGTTGTTCTTCATTTGATTAATGGCTTTTTTTACTTCATCCAAAGTGGGGAGTATTGCAAGTTCCTCTTTAATTTGTTTTTGTGGGATTTGCGAAAAAATCTCATTATCCACCTTAGACTTACGATTTAAAAGGTCATAATAATGCTCTTTCCAACGCAGTGCAATAGACTCTTTGTCTTTTAAGAGTTTGGTGCCATCTTTTGATTGTAAAGGGTTTGTACCATAGGTTTTTGGTCCATAAATGGCCCTTGTGGCCTTAAAAAAGCCCCGTGCATCATGAGATTCTGCAAGTTGTTGAATTTCTTCAGCTTTCTTTAATTCAGTTTAACTGTTTAATTCAGTTTAATTCAGTTTAACTGTTGGCAATGGAATACAGAGTATACAACACCTGGACTATTGCAGGGCCCCCAACCTTTTTGAATTGGTGGCCACATTTGGAACTTTGAGAGATTGTTATGGACGCTCTCACAAAATGGCTGCCATGGGAGGGGGTTGGCCATTTACAAAATGGCTGCCAGGGTGGGTGTGGCCAGACGCAAAGCACTCAGTTCCTAAAAGGCAAACTGATAAGGCTAAAAGAAAAGTAGCTTACCCAAGAACAAGTACAAGGCAGAGGTGTGGTCTGAGCTCCAAAACACAGAAACATTCTTTTGAACCCACAGTTTTCTGCACAAACTGATGAGGGTCAGAGACCAGTAACTTGGACAAGACTGCCACGTGCGGCCAAAAGCATTCTTGGAAATAAAGACGGTGCTGCAGGCCAGCACCTTGCTTTTCAGCATGTCAGCCTCCCAGCTAAAAAAATAATAATTTAAATTACTTTTATTGATGCTATTATGCGCAAGAGACACAGGCTATATTCTAATAGAGTCAGAACGTAGCTCTAGCACATTGCTTTGAAATCCTCATTTCAAACTCTGTCCTAATTAAACTGTGCAAACTAAGATATCCAGTTTTAATTAAGAAAAAAATCTAAAATTAAATAAAAACCAAGAGGGCCAGGGAGCCTGGCAGGTGCCAAGAGACCCATGTTGGAGACCTCAGGACTATTGCAAGTTAGAATGCATGCCTCAAACGTGACATTTCCCACCCTCAGCAAGGGGCAAAAAGCATGTGTGTGTGGGAGGCTGGACTCACAAGGGGACCAAGGACGCGTGAGTAACATCGAAACACATTATGAGCAAATCTTTCTGCCTAAGGCTGTAACGCCATTCTCACTTACCTGGTAGTAATCCCCACTGAACTCAATGAGACTTATTTCTGAGTTGACAAGGCCAGCTCAAGACATTTTGCTGCCTGAGGCAGAAAAGGAAATTTATTTATTTATTATTTTATATCTCGCCTTTTTTCCTGCAAGGAACCCAAGGCGGCTTACATAATCCTCCTCCTCCTCCTCCTCCTCCTCCTCCTCCTCCTCTCCATTTTCTCCTCACAACAACCCTGTGAGGTAGGTTAGGCTGAGAGTCAGTGACTGGCCCAAAGTCACCCAGTGAGTTTCATGGCCGAGCGGGGAGTAGAACCCAGATCTCCCAAGTCCCAGTCTAACACTCTCACCACTACACTGGCTCCATTCCAAGTCAAGGTGCAAGGCCAGCCAAGTTATTCTGGCCCGTCAGGCAGAAAATTCCACAAGCAACTCTCCCCCTCCCTGGCAGTAAAAATTGAGAAATAATAATATTCCTTTTTTAAAAAGGAAGAAAAACAGCTCAGAATCACATAGCTGAAAAAACACATTAAAGAAAGGCAGCCTGGAAGAGAGCTGTTTTTAAGGCCTGCCAGAAAGCCTGCACTGAAGAACTGAAGCATGATTCATTCAGAAAGAAGTAACACAACTGTGGGGCTACCATCGAGAAGGTCCTGTCTCTCGTGCCCATCACCCAAACTGATCTTACCAGTGAGCACACAAGCTGGACTGCTGGTTTTGTCCAAAATAAGTTTCTCCACACCATAATTTCTGAAGCTTACTAGAAAATCTCATGTATTCCCAAGTTTTCTATTTTTAAAAGTTTACCTCCTAAATCACTGGTCAATGTCAGCAGATCTAGATTACTGCACCAGACCTGTATAGGGAACACTGAATGGATGAGCATGTGATTGTAAACATGGTAAGAGAGCAAAAAGAAGGGAGCAAGTTCAAATACACTATGTTAAACTCTTCTAACGTCCAGGCCCCTAGATCAAGGATTTTATACTTAAGACTAAAATTCCAGAAAAATAAGTGTAGCACGTTGATAAGCCATTTCTGTGCCTTTGCCAGGATCATGGAAACCCCTATCCACATTAAACTATGCAAACTAAGATATTCAGCTTCACAGATTTCTTCTGAGTTAGGCTTCGGTTGCTCTGCCATAAGTTATATGAATGAGCATGCAGGTTACAGACGCATCCATCAATAGCAGCACTGATTTGTGAGCGAGAAACTGGATCCCTTCCTTCTTTAATAGGGGCTGCATCTTTTCCTTGGGACTTTTGAAAGCAATGTGCTAAAGCTACGTTCTGACTTTGTCAAAAAAAAAAAAAAAAGCAAGCTGGTGTCTCTTGCGCATAGCAGCATCAATAAAATTAAATATTTATTTATCCTATTCAAGTGCTTTATATCTAATGCTTGAAGATATTACATTAGGAATGCCGGTATACTCTGGCTGTTCAATGAGAACGAGGATTCTCTGAATAGGCCCTATTCAATCTGAGCAAAATATCCTTTGCATGGGGGAAGCGTTGCCAAGAATAGCACTTGACCAGGAAGGCATAATCTTGTGAGGACTCCACCTGACAGCTCAGGGTAAACGCTTCATAAATCTCTCCCATGGGCAAGGAAAATGCATGTTTTTGCCAGTCTGCTCACCTTGAAAAGATCAAACCACTGGGTAGCAAAGATTAGAAGGTGTGCAAAGGACGGAACACAGTGATTCTTCAAGAATGCTCCAACACCTAATTTATGTAAAACTAAGTTACTAGTCCCTATTACTCTCTCTAAGGCCTTCAAGACTTATCACAAAATGGCTGTTTGATTCTACAAAAAGAATCTATGAATCTATGAACTACATAATCATTGGGAGGTGACTTTTATTAAAGGGTAGCATTAGCTGCAAGTTTTCCGTTAAAATCTCACCTCAGCTGTGTGCTCACTAATTAGTGGCCTTAAGCAAGCCACTATTATCATCATCATCATCATCATCATCATCATCATCTACAGTATTTGTATACTGTGCCATATCTAAGTAGATTCCAGAGAGGTGAACAATAAAAAAAGATAAAAACTGATAAAAGAAACAAAAACAATACATTGAAAACAAAGAAACATTACAAAGATGGTTGGACAGCAGAGAAGGCTTCCTGGAACAAGGAGATCTTCAGCAGGCATCGAAAGCAGCACAGTGTTGGAGCTTGCCTGACCTCCAGAGGCAGGGAGTTCCACAGAAATGGAGCCACCACATGGAAGGCTCTTCTCCTGGTAGACTCCAATCGGGCCAAAGGTCCATGAGGAACCACCAGGAGCATGCCATCTGATGACCTCAGTGACTGGGCAGGTTGGTATGGGAGAAAGTTCTCTCTCAGGTATTCTGGTCCCAAGTTGTTTCTGGCTTTGTACACAAGTACCAGAAACTTAAACCTGACCCGGTAGCGAATAGGTAGCCAGTGCAGTTCCTTCAGCAAAGGAGGTGCATGCTGAAAAGGGGCAGCTCCCAACAAAAGCCGAGCTGCTGCATTCTGCACTAGATCCAGTTTCTGGAGCAGCCTTAAGGGCAGCCCAGGGATGTTGAAGAGTCCTTGGCCTCGAGTCACGAGTCGAGTCACGAGTCTTTGGACCCGAGTCCGAGTCCGAGTCTCGAGTCCAAGGTCCAAAATGGTGACTCGAGTCTCGAGTCCCGAGTCACTCCCAAAGCGGCGGCCCATGGAGGGAGCGGGAGGGTCTCCGCGAGAGGAAGAAGAGCAGCCCTTCCTCCCGCGGAGACCCTCCCACTCCCTCCATGGGCTGCCGCCGCCCCCACTTACCATGGGCGGATCCTTCCCTCGTCCCTGCTCCTGCCGCCGCCGCTGCCGCACCAGGGATGCATTACGAGCCCTCCCTGGGTTTGTAGTTCTCCGCGGCGGCGCGGCCCGATCTCGCTCTTCTGAGCGGCGCGGAGAGTGTTCTCCATGCCGCTCGAGTTGCCGCCGCCGCCTGCCGCCGCCTGCCGCCGCCTGCCGCCGCCTGCCGCCGCCTGCCGCCGCCTGCCGCCGCCTGCCGCCGCCTGCCGCCGCCTGCCGCCGCCTGCCGCCACCCGCTCGCCGCCACCGCTCACGTCACCGCTGTTGCCGTCTCCCTCGCCGCCACCCACTTGCAGCCGCCGCCATCGTATGCCACGCCGCCGCCATCACACGCCACACCGCCGCCATCGCACGCCGCCGCCCGCGCCGGTCCCGTCATCACTTCCGGCGCGGCGGAAGTGACGCGCCGGGACCCTGCTCCGGCGCACTTGGCCGCCGCCACTCTGTTTAGAGCCATTCTGTTTAGAGCGGCGGCGGCCAAACGTGCCGGAGCAGGGTCCCGGCGCGTCACTTCCGCCGCACCGGAAGTGATGACGGGACCGGCGCGGGCGGCGGCGTGCGATGGCGGTGGCGGCGTGATGGCGGCGTGGCGTGCGATGGCCGCAGCGGTGGCTGCGAGCGGGTGGCGGCGAGGGAGACAGCGACAGCGGTGACGTGAGCGGCGGCGGTGGCGGTGGCGGCGGTTGCGGAGTCCTTGGGCTCGAGTCCCGAGTCGAGTTTCGAGTCCCATTGAAAAAATTGGGACTCGAGTGGGACTCGAGTCAGAGGGGGGACTCAGTCGGACTCGCGAGTCGAGTCGTCGAGTCCGAGTCCCCATCCCTGGGGCAGCGCTACATAAAGCGCATTGCAGTAATCCAGTCTTGAGGTTACTAGTGCCTGTATCACTGTGGCCAAGCTATCCCTGTCCAGGAGAGGCCGTAGCTGGCGAACCAATCAAAGATGGTAAAAGACACTCCAAGCTGCCGCAGCCACTTAAGACTCCAGCAACAATGATGGATCTAGAAGTACCTCCAGACTATGAGACTGATCTTTCAAAGGGAGTGCAACCCCATCCAGAACAGGCAATGAGCCTATCTCCCAGACTCGGGAATCACTCACCCACAGGGCTTCCGTCTCGCTAGAATTCAGCCTCAGTTTATTGGCCCTCATCCAGCCCATCACTGAGCTCAGGCACTGATCCAAGATTTGCATAGCCTCTCCTGATTCAGTTGTCACAGGGAGACAGAGCTGTGTGTCATCAGCATAATGATGGCACTTGGCTTTAAATCCCCTAATGACAGCTCCCAGCGGCTTCATATAGATGTTAAACAACATTGGGGACAAGATGGTACCATGTGGAATCCCATAGTGCAGTTGCCAAGGGTCTGAGGAATAGTCACCCAATCTTACTTTCTGAAATCGACCCTGCAGGTAGAACCAAAACCACTGGTAAAACAGTGCCTCCAATGTCCAACCTGCGGAGTCATAGATTCCATAGATTTCATAGATCATAGAGTTGGAAGGAGCCTACAAGGCTATCGAGTCCAACCCCCTGCTCAATGCAGGAAACTAGAGGAGGGGTCTCCCATCCAAGTAATAACCAGGCCTGACCCTGCTTAGCTTTCCACGCTCAGACAAGCTGAGCCAGCGTGAGCCACAGGCCTGTCGATCCAGGAGGATACCTGGTCGATGGTATTGAAAGCTGCTGAGAGATCAAGTAGAATTCTACCTTACAGGGTTGGTGTAAGGATTTCATGAGATAATGTTTGGGAAGCATCTTGAACACCTGAAATACATTATTTTCTGAGCCTTCCGATCCCAGTTATTGAGTTATGCACAGAAGTTCAACAGGTAATATTTTGGAGGATTGGGCAACATAGTACCTCATTGGGAAAATCATGCACAATGAGCTAGACCAGGCTCTTTCACCCTTTAAAAACAAAACAAAACAAAACAAAAACCTTCAAAAGGTCCAGCCTCTTGTGGAGCCCATCCCCTGCCCTTCACCACCACATCTATGCAGCACACTTTGCCAGCCCCCTAGGTGGGATCTCCTCAGCCTCACTGGGTTACCTCTCTACCTTGTCACCCCCTGCCTGTACCACATACTTTTGGATAGGCTTGCAGAGCTGCAAAGAAGCCTTTTTGTATCTCATCCTCACCCACAGCTCAGCAGATCCTCAACCACAGCTAGATCTCAAAACATCACATGATGTTAGTGACTCCTGCGGCTTGCCATCGGGGTGCAGACGGGGGAGCTCCCTTCTCAGCGGTGCCCTCTAGTGGCGATCCTTGGAAGAATTATGTTGTAATGCCTTCACAGCTGCTGAAGTAGCATTTCTCTACCAATTACAGTACAGTCACGCCTTGGATTGAGAGCATAATTCGTTCCGGAAACGTGCTTGTAATCCAAAACACTCTTATATCAAAACGAAATTCCCCCCCAAAAAAATTGTACAAAGATTTTTAATTTAAGCCATACTACAGTACTTGTATTGCAAGACGTCGCTTGTATATCAAGTAAAATAATAATAATAAATATTTTAAAAATTGCTTGTCTTGCAAAACGCTCTCAAACCAAGTTACTTGCAATCCAAGGTATTTGTTTGTGGATGTCTTCATTTGTAGGAGTATTCAGTGCACAGGCACATGCATCCACCATCTATTTATTTATTTATTTATTTATTGTATTTATACCCCGCCTTTTTTCCTGAAAGGAACCCAAGGCAGCTTACATAATCCTCCTCCTCCTCCTCTCCATTTTATCCTCACAACAACCCTGTGAGGTAGGTTAGGCTGAGAGTCAGTGACTGGCCCAAAGTCACTCAGTGAGTTTCATAGTCAGATCAAAAGTGGAAAGAGGACCCAGGGGCCTACAAAATGGGAAAGCACTTATCAAAATAAAAGAAATGCAATAATCACTTTGGGCACATCCACCAGGAATGTCCTATGCGTAAAACCCAGTGAAATGCATGGGAAATGCACAAGAGCCAGGCATTTGTGTAGCCTCCATTCATTTCTATGGGGTTTAGACAGGAGAACGTCCTTGTGGATTGTGCCCTTTAATTCCATCACATCAAATTTTCACGTCAAGTTTTTCTGCAAAAACTACCGGTATGTATTCTCAAAGGCAATAATAAATGAGTAAATAAGCTCAGTATATATTTGCAGGAGTTCAAAGCTTAAATTAAATTTCTGTTTGATCTTATATGTCTGCTAAAAGCAAGAGTCTATAAAATGAATGTTTTTTGCAGAAATTCCATAGAACCAGCAAATGTTCTTGTGCCACAGAAAGGAAATATGACATTTGTTTGGCTTTAAGCACTCCATCCTGAGGGCTGAGGACAGGTAACAGCACTTTAAAACACCCAATAAAATGACTGGAACAAAATCATTCCTGTATTAAAAATGGTGTACCAAAACAAAGTACAGATTGCCAATTTAAACCCTAACCCCTAAATCCTAGCTCTCCCCGCACTCCCCACACAAAGTTCTTACAGCACTGCTGGAAAATAATCAGGCTTGGAGTTTTATAAATCTCTACGGAAACTGAGTTCCACAAGCATCGTGCAGCCACTATAATTATCTCATTTCATGCTGTGTTCATATTTTGAGCACAGGTGGTGTAAAACCAAGAGGGCAGCAGCTGTTATTAAAGATTGCCATCAAATGTGAGAAAGGTGGCCACCTCTAAGGTTATGTAGAGCTCCAAAGGGACAGGACTAGCACCTTCAATAAGACCAGGACAGATGCTGGAAAGCTATAACTATACTGCTGCTAGTCCTGCCTTTCTCTCCTCACCAGCCAGAATGTGAACAGCTGTGTCCCATACCATCCCCAAAGCTTTCAAACAAAGGGCAGCCTCACTGGGAACATGTTATGTCCTCTAGCCAGTGTGGTCTAGTGCTTAGCGCAGAGGGTCGGTGGGCACATTTGGAATTTTGCAAGAGAGTTGAAGGTGCTCTCACAAAATGGCTGCCATGGGAGGGCTGCCCACTCATAAAATGGCTGCCATGGTGGGCATGGCCTGTTACAAAACACTCAATTCCCCGTAGGCAAACTGATGAGACTAAAAGGAAAATAACTTGCCCCAAATCTGCAGAGGTGGGCTCTAAAACTCAAAACCACTCTTTTGAGTCCAAATAAAGATGGGCTGGAGAGCAGCCCTTCACTTTGCAGCACGCCAGGCTCCCAGATTAAAAATTAATAAATAGATCTTTAAAAACAAAGTAAAAATCAGGAAGCCTGGAGGGTGCCAAGAGAGGTGTTCATGGGCACATTGGTGCCCCTGGGTGCCATGTTGGAGACTCCAGGCTTATTTTATTTATTTATTTATTTCAGTATATTTATACCCCACCTTTTTTCTTGCAAGGAACCCAAGGCGGCTTACATAATCCTCCTCCTTCTCCTCCTCCTCTCCATTTTATCCTCACAACAACCCTGTGAGGTAGGTTAGGCTGAGAGACAATGACTGGCCCAAAGTCACCCAGGGAACTTCATGGCCCAGTAGGGACTAGAACCTGGATCTCCCAAGTCCCAGTCCAACACTCTCACCACTACGCTACACTGGCTCTGTGTGTACTGATTTTATTTTTGTAAACTTGATTATTTTGTGGGGCATGATGCTAAATTTTTTTGGGTGGAACTCTTTTCTGAATTACTGTGAGTTATGCAAATAGGAAGATTAAAAGCCAACTACAAAGAGGGTGCAATCTGGAGCCATTAAAATAAATCAGAGTTTTGCCATAGAATTCAATGGGGTGTGGATAGCACCCAGAATGTTTTAAACAGATATTTGCAAGTTTCAGCTTTAAAGAAAAGAATAGTAGCAACCTGAAGCCCTGCAGATATTTATTTAGTATACCCCGCCTTTTTTCCTGCAAGGAACCCAAGGCGGCTTACATAATCCTCCTCCTCCTCTCCATTTTCTCCTCACAACAACCCTGTGAGGTAGGTTAGGCTGAGAGTCAGTGACTGGCCCAAAGTCACCCAGTGAGTTTCATGGCCGAGTGGGGACTAGAACCCTGATCTCCCGAGTCCCAGTCCAACACTCTCACCACTACGCCACACTGGCTCTCGATATTTTGGGCTACAACTACCATTAGCCCAACCAGTTAGGTGAATGGTCAGGGATTGTGGGATTTGTAGTCCAAACATCTGGAGGGCACCAGGTTGCTTACCCCTGATTTAGAGTGCTGGACTATGACTTGGGAGACCCTGGTTCAAAATCCCCATTCAGCCATGACGCTCACCAGGTGAACATGGGCCAGGCACTCTCTCTCTGTCCAACCTACCTCATCAGGTGGTTAGAAGTATCAAATGGGAAGGACGGAGGGGTACGAGTTCATGCCGTACTGAACAACTATGGGGAAGGGCAGGATGAAAATCAATCAGTCATGAATTATGTTGAATCATATTGCCTGGCCCTGATATCTGAGAAGGGCTTAACCATAGGAGATATTGAAAGGTGCTCCTGACCAGAGTTCTTGCAAAGTGATGGATCCAGAACCTCTCCAAGGCTGTGAATCTGAAGGAGCATGGGCAGCAAAACCCCTTTCTATAAACGGGCAACCCAGTCAGTCTCCTTCCAGTCACAAGACTGCCTGACCATCATTATCATGTTCCAGAACTTCCAGTGGACTCTGCTCTCAGGCACGATCCCAAAATGGTGACATAGGCTGCTGTTTGGGAGAGGCCCGAGGCGAGAGGCTCTTGTTTTCATATAACTTCTATCACTGTGGCAACAAAACATCACAGAGGCAGAGAAGGGAACCTAGCTTGGCATTCCATTTTACACATACATACTTGTGATTAATTTTATTTCATTTTTATAAACAGACACAGAATCTTTCTCCTAAGAAAAAAAAAAGATGACAATTATTACAAAATACATGTGGTTGCATATCACTTAAGTTATACATTTTCATTCAAGACAAAGAGGAAAAACATATCTCAGAAGAGGCAGCAATTAGACAGACCAGTAAACAGCGTAATTAAGAAGAGCTTGCGGCATAAGATGAGATTTATTGAGAAGTAAACATAGAAAAGGGTACTATTTAGCTTGGAAAGCTCAAGGTCTGGCCAAGCCCTTGGAGAGCTGAATTTGATGGGCAAGTTTTCCATAGTTACCCAGTCCCACACTTGTAAGTACAAAGCAGCTAAGGTTGGATGTATTTCAGTTTTGCAGTGCTGCAGATGTTTTGAACAAGCTGCAGTTACTAACTGAAGAGATAACTAACAGTGCAATCCTATGCACGTTTACTCTGGAGGAAATCCCATTGAGCTCAATGGGTCTTACTCCCAAAATAAGAATGCATAAGATTGCAGCCTATGAATGCTGCAGCTTGTCAGGAAAGATATTTAGAAGTGCCATAGAAGCGCTATGGAACATGATCCATAGACTGATCCGTAATTTTAAAACTTAAGTTCCTGAAAAACCAAGTCTCGGAATACCAATGCCATAGAACTGGTGACACCATAAAAGAAAGTGTTACAACCCCTCCAACAGTTCACAGAAGACACTTTTGGTCCAGGTGTGGTGGACTTCGATAGGTGTAAGACACTACCACTGTAACACTTTATTTAAAGTAGCTTCTCTGACCTTTATCATTCTGAGATCATTTGATTGACATGTTATTCAAGATTGCAGAGTGTTTTTTTCTGGGCTTATTGGTCTGCCAACATCTACTTCCCAAATTACTTATAGACTATCTGTGTCACTGTGTTTGTAGTGTTTTGCAAGATTGCAGAGTGTTTTTTTCTGGGCTTATTGGTCTGCCAATATCTACTTCCCAAATTACTTATAGACTATCTGTGTCACTGTGTTCACACGGCATGGTAAGCCACCCTGCAAATTATTACTATTATTAATTTCATTTATATACCACCCAAGTGCCGAAGCTCTAAGCCACCATGGGTTGGTTGTTCGCTGAACAACCCACAATACTCCCAAAAGACAATCAGGCTTGCTGTGGCATGTCCTCCCCCTCAGTCCTCCTGCTGGCTCTGGTATGTATCCCAAGTGCTTTTGTGGCAGAACTCCTCATTGCCTCAGTCCCTACTTTAGCACCCTTTCTGCAATTGGTCTGCAGGGGTTGCTGGTTGCCAAGGGAAACTCCCCCCCCCCGCATCAACTCACCAAATGGAATAAATTTTATGAGCCCTTATGAACACGGTAATGCATTCGCCAGCCCCCCCCCCCGGACTTTCACTGTTGCGCAAGTCCACCTCATGCTGGTGGGGCATGCTGGGAGTTGTAGGCCAAAAACATCTGGGGACCCAAGGTTGGAGAACACTGCTCTAAATTCTATTGGGAATAATGGACAGTCAGCTAGAAGGAAGGTATGGTACTTTATTTTTATACATGACAACGGCAGTGAGACCACTATATGCACAGAAATTGAAAGGTCCAGCAGTGCCTACGACAGAAGAATGGTTGGTCAAGATGCTGGAGCTGGCAGAGATGGCCAAACTCACATCATCAATCAGAGGAAGGACAACATCCATGTTTCTTGTTGAGTGGAAACCTCTAATTGACTTTTTGCAGAGACTGGAAATAATGATTTGTTTGTTTGTGGGTTCATGGAATAATAAGTGAATTTGGGACAACGGGATGAAAGAGATTTCTCATCGAGTAAGAAAAATTATTGTTACCTATATTTACTGTAGAAGAAAATCAGAAGTCTATTTTGTTTTGTTAATTGTTATATGTTTGATATTATGTGTTTGTTTGACATAGAAATAAAATTAAAGAAAAAGAAAAAGAGAACACTGCTCTAAAGTAAGCACACCCACTCCCAAAGTCCCTCTGCCAGTCTGATATTTAGCCCAGTGTCCCCATATTCCCTTCTTCTACTTAGGTGCTTACATTGCTAGCTAGCAAACACCTGTTTTTTTAAAAAGGGGCTGCTTCATGTTACTCTAAAGTAGGCACCCCCCTCCCAAAGTAAGAACACCTGCTGGCAAAGCGCCTTCCCTCCAGCCACTTTTGCCTTCCCCCTACTTCCTGCTTGTCACTTCCCTCGCTTCCTTCTGTTGCAAGCTGTTGCAGAGCAGTGAGTGGGAGTGAGAAACATACACAAATGTCATTGCAAAGTAGCAACATGGATGGGGAAATTGTGGAAATGTAAAGACAGCTGTCAGCTGAGAGGGGATCGAAGAAGGATGGCGGTAGCACAAGCAAGATAATGAGGAGCGGCAGGAAGTTTTGCTGCTCTGACCGGGTGGCTCTCTGGCCGTTCCCAGGCAACCCATGATAAAATTGCCCTCCCGGGTTCAGACTGACACAACAAGCCACCATGGGTATGAACAATTCTAAAACAAGCCGTGGGTTCTCAGGGTGGCTTGTTCGTGAAAAATAAGCCGCCTTGCAGAAACCATGCTGGGTTCGCACAACACGATAACCCATCATGGCTGATCACCCATACTGGTTTGTCGTGTCCTACGAAGCAGGTAACAGTTTGATTTGATGATCAAGACAGCTTTTTCCCCCAGTCACGTTCACCATTATAATTCTTAGAGAAGCAGCATCTAGAACAGGGTTCTCTAACCTTGGGTCTCCAGATGTTGCTGGCCTACAGCTCCCAGCATACCCAGCCAGCATGGCTAATGGCAAGGGATTCTGGGAGCTGTAGTCCAGCAACATCTGGGAACCCAAGGTTGGAGAGCCCTGATCTAGAAGGACCCAAACAGTAAATGGGTCCTTCTGAGTATATACTCAGAGTGGCTCCAGATGTTTGAAACAAGGGGTGGGGGATCAGGAAGCACAAGCAACTGTGCTTCCTCTTCTATCTTTACTCCAAACATCCAAAGCTGAGCTCAACACACCTTCCTTTGTAGGAGCATGAGCGTAATGGCTCCACACTTGAGTGCACACACATATCTCCCCACAAAGAGTCATCATCATCATCATCATCATCATCATCATCATCATCATCATCATCATCATCATATTTTTGGTCAAAAACCAATACTACAAAGAGACATTACTTGGCTCAGTTTTGGATGTTCAACTCAAGTGTGGGGAAAGGAAGGGCAACTCACTTGCACTTCTGTTCCCCCTGAGTGCATTGGACATCCAGAACATGCTGGTTGGGTATGATGGGAGTTGTAGTCCAACACATCTGGAGGGCTCCAGGTTGGGGAAGGATGGATTATGCCATGAAAGGTATACAAATCACCTGAGTGTAAATGTGATAGAAAGAGAGAGCTCCAGATCAGAAGTTTAGAAAATTATGCCTGACACATTTTGAATGGACACATAGGACATTTCTTAGGAGGAGCATGAAGTAGAACCTGTCCAGGAGGAGAAGAGAGAGAGGCTTTTTCAACAGCGTCACCAGAATACATATTTTAACAGGTGATTGGGCTGGAAGCACCTAGATATTCGTACCATCTCTCCAAATTGCCCACAATATTTATTATTTTATTTTATTTATTTATTTATTATATTTATACCCTGTCTTTTTTCCTGCAAGGAACCCAAGGCGGCTTACATAATCCTCCTCCTCCTCCTCTCCATTTTATCCCCACAACAACCCTGTGAGGTAGGTTAGACTGAGAGTCAGTGACTGGCCCAAAGTCACCCAGTAAGCTTCATCATGGTCGACCGGGGACTAGAACCTGGATCTCCCAAGTCCCAATCCAACACTCCCACCACTATGCCATACTGGAACACAATAGCAGTGTTCTGGCACCCCACCTTCTTTTTCTTCAACCCAAGGCCTATTTTGGACTCCCTTCTACCAGAAGCTACAAAAGCAGATAGTGCTAGGCGTGTACAACTGACCCACCCCTTTCCCTGCTCTCCAGAGAGCAGGAGCGGTCATACATGGCCTTGGTGTTGTCCTAGACAGCAGCAGCAGCACATAGCTTTTTAAATGCAGCAGTACATCATTTATTTTGGCAGCAGCAAGGCAGTGGTGGGGACCCACAGACTCAGGGGCCAAATCCAGCCTTCCTGGGGTCTCCAATTGGCCACACCCCCTCCCCCCTCCCCCCAACTACCGATCACTTGGTGGTTTCCCATCTTTTGTATAGTTTTTCTCCCCATTCTAAAAGGTTAAAATGCCTCTCCCAAGCCAAGGCTTAGTGAATGGCAATAAGAGCTTCAAGCTACAATATGCTATAGCACTTTTTGTATTTTTGCCACATCCCTTTTGCCTTTGGCTCCACCACCACTGGAATGATGCAGCCCCCAAGAGCGTCTCCAAAATTGAATTTGGTCCTAGGGCTGAAAGAGGTTCCCCACTCCTGCGGTAAGGGAAGAGTAATTTACCTTAAACAGTGATCTGGAACACTGGTGGGGGATAAAAGCAGCTGTATATGTTGAGGGGTGGGGCTGATCAGTGGAGAGTGACTGGTGGGGAGGAGTTGAGCCCCCGCCCCCCTTCTCTGCTGCAAAACGCCTGCTCCTCAGGGAAGTTTGCAACAGCAAAAGGCCCATTGGGCTATGTGACAAAACAGTGTGGCTATTCCATTTTATGTTCTTTTTTTAAAAAAATTCCACACAGGTCTATGGAACGTCCTAGCACAGTGTTTAATAAATTTGTCCAGTCGACCCCACTGCATTAATGGTAAAAGCAGTTACAATTAACCACTGCCACTAGAATATAAATCCGTTGTATCTTACTGTGAGAGACCACCGGGACTCACTGTCGTGACCTGTCCCCACTTGGCTGCTGAAGGAGTCTGGCTGGGAGGGCTGCGTGCTGCGGCACTGGGGAGAGGCGGCATCAGCCCGGAATGCCGCCAGTTTGCGGGCCGGCTTGGCGGATGAGCCACAGTGCTGGAAGGTGAGGGCAAGCAGGGCAGTGGTGAAAGAGAATAAAGGGAAGGCAGAGAGAGAAGATGAAACTCAGCCATGAAACTCACTGGGTGACTTTGGGCCAGTCACTGACAGCCTAACCTACCTCACAGGGTTGTTGTGAGGATAAAATGGAGAGGAGGATGAGGATTATGTAAGTCGCCTTGGGTTCCTTGCAGGAAAAAAGGCGGGCTATAAATATAATAAATAAATAAATAAATAAATAAATAATAATAAAATTAGAGGGAGAGCAGTGGAGAGGAAAGGGCGTGAGAAGTCAGACCAAGGCAAGAGACCTGGAGCGGGGCAGAAAAGGAGTGACAGGGGAGGAGGTTAGAAGAACCTTCTCCCAAGGGAACCAGAGCTAGCTGGGCAAAGTCTAGGATTGAGAACCACCTGGGCATTTCCAGTGGGGGATTCTGAGGAGAGCCAGGCTTTGATAATACTGGACAGCTACTTGCCTTAGCCTCATGGTTACTATGACATGGGTTCAGACAACACAATAACCCACACTCAAAGGTTGAGTGTGGGTTGTTGTTGAACCATGGGTCGTTGTTGAATCATGGGTCGTTGTTGAACCATGGGTTGTCGTGTTGTCTGAATCCAGCTGAGATAAGAAACCATGGTGAACAACCCACCGTTCACAACTCAACAACAAACCATGGGTTCTCCTCATGGGTTGTTCATGGTTAACAAGCCATGGCTTGTTAGCGCAGCTGGGTTCAGACAACACGATAACCCACATTTCAACAACAACCCACGGTTCAACAACAACCCACACTCAGCACATACTCAACTCGTGAGTGTGGGTTATCATGTTGACTGAACCCAGTCTTTACCTGTCAACTTGAAAAGGTTGAAGCCTGTGGCAATGGCATTTGGTCCCCAGATTGGCCTTGAAACACAAGGTCGAGGTCCCTGAGAAGGGAAGGCCACCAGCCTCTCATCAACAGTGGGAGGTCCTTCAACTATATTCACCAAGACAAACCTTGGGCGGGGAATGGCAAAGCTCCCTCCAGTCAAACCAGGTAGATTTCTAACTTAGGCAGCATTCAGTGATGTAACTGACAGTTGCACTAGTAAAAATGATTGTTTCCCACTTATCGGTCTCTGTTTTGTCAATGGGGTTGATGGAGGAAGACTCTTTCAACTGCTTCTCCGAGGAGAGGCACCGACACATAGAAACTCAATAGCTTGGTTCCTACAGCAGAGGAATGGGACTGACACACCACCACTAGAGACAAGCTTGTAAGATTAACACCATTAAGATGTTTATTAAGGGAATTATTTACAGAAGGGAATAAAGTGTTGCTTTTCAGAAAGTAGGATGAGATTGCTTAATTGTACAGTTCTTAGGTTAAATACGCTTATGGATCTTAGTATGCAAAAGAGTCTTCACCAGCTAAATAAGCTCTCTGTAGTTTTCCCTCAGACCAGAATTCCCTAACCTTTATTTATTTATTTATTTACAGCATTTTTACCCCATTCTTGAGCCAAAACAAGCTCCCAGAGCGGCTTACAAAGATTATTATTAGACAGTCCCTGCC
Source organism: Shinisaurus crocodilurus (assembly GCA_021292165.1). NCBI lineage: Eukaryota > Metazoa > Chordata > Lepidosauria > Squamata > Shinisauridae > Shinisaurus > Shinisaurus crocodilurus. Next base: position 35,755,469 of record CM037880.1, on the reverse strand, counting down.
CTCAGGCTTACAATCTAATAGACATGACACAAAAGGAAAAGGGATTGGGAGGGAGGAGGAAGGAAGGAAGCAAAAATCAGGCACCAGTTCTTAGTGACTTTCCCCCAGACGCTCGCTCACAACCAGGAGCAAATGCCATACTGCAGCAGCCACCCTCTGCCTCCAGTTCTTCCTACTGCTTCTGGCTTCTAGGAAGATTCATGTGTTTCAAGGACTGCTTGTTTAATTTATTTATCTATCAAATGTACATACCACTCAACTGGTAGATGCCCTCAGGGCGGTTTATAATCATAAACAAAAACAAAAGCACCCTCTGGTCAAACTCCACTTGAAACCAGCTGTCAACAACCAACCAATCTAACTGAACCTTTTAGAAAAATCACCTGGGCCAATCATGTCCTTACCCTCTGTCAGGTCTCTTGCCTACTGGTCTTCTTCTAGTGACCAGTCAGTGACCAATCCAAATTGTGGTTTTTCTATCCACCTGGTAGTATAGAAACAAAGGCAGCTTCTCTCCCTAGTCATTATACAGGCCTGTGGCTCATGCTGGCTCAGCTTGTCTGAGCGTGGAAAGCTAAGCAGGGTCAGGCCTGGTTATTACTTGGATGGGAGACCCCTCCTCTAGTTTCCTGCGTTGAGCAGGGGGTTGGACTCGATAGCCTTGTAGGCTCCTTCAAACTCTATGATCTATGAAATCTATTTTCAGCCTGTTAGCTTGATGCCTCCTCCCATAGCAACTGTAGCTAAGGCATCCACAGCTGTCTTGTTGTGCCCAATACACAGTAGTAAAGCTAGGCTTCTGGCCTACGTGGTTACATCATAACCTCATAGGTTACTTAAAGAATATAAACATTACAAAACAAACAGATAAAAATCCAGCATTTTTTCACAGGCTATCTTTCTACACAAGGCAGCCGCCACCTAATGGAGAGCCTCTCTATCTCCGTCTTCCTGATCTGGCAACTGGTAGAAGGGAGTGAATCGGCCTCCATTCTGATTAACTCACAGTAATTTATAAGAATGAAAATGGTTTTTATTCATGGTCAGTATTTTCTTTTGCTCAAGAAAAATGAATTATAATCTTGATGTTTGTGCAGGCTTTTTATTTATTTATTTATTTATTTATTTATTTGTTGTATTTATGAATCGCCCATCTGGCTGGCAAACTGGCCACTCTGGGCGATGTACAACATGATAAAATATAAAATACATTTAAAACAGTATAAAATTTTAAAATCTTAACCCACCCCATATTCCCGCCTGAATAGCCATGTTTTTAGTGAGCGGCGGAAGCTCAGCAGAGAGGGGGCATGGCAGAGGTCACTAGGGAGGGAGTTCCACAGTATGGGGGCCACCACAGAAAAGGCCCTCTTCCTAGTTCCCACCAGTCTGGCTGAAAGGACAAGGAGAAGGCCGTCTGTGGCAGATCTTGTTGAATGGCCTACTTGGTGTTGCTGGAGACGCTCCTTGAGATAGACTGGACCGGAGCCGTATAGGGTTTTAAAGGTCAAAACCAACACCTTGAATTCGGCTCGGCAAGCAACTGGTAGCCAGTGTAGCTCCTTGAGCACTGGAGTGATGTGATCCCGCCGGCAGCTGCCTTTAACCAGGTGAGCCACCACGTTCTGTACCAGCTGTAGCTTCTGAACTGTCTTCAAGGGTAACCCCACATAGAGCACATTACAGTAGTCTAGGCGAGAGGAGACCAAGGCATGAACCACTGATGGGAGCAGCTGATTAGGAAGGTAGGGGTGCAGCTGCCGTATCAGATGGAGTTGATACAGTGCCGCCCGGCTCACAGCTGACACCTGAGCCTCCATGGACAGCTCGGAGTCTAGAATGACCCCCAAGCTGCGGACCTGGTCCTTCAGGGGTAATGTACCCCATTCAGCACCAGGTCAACATCCCCTAACCTCCCCTTGTCCCCCACCAGAAGTACATCGGTCTTGTCGGGGTTCAGCTTCAGCATGTTCTATGTTTTATGGCATAGGTGTGCTTTGCCTCAATGCAAAAATAAAGACATGGACCTAAAATAGGAATAGCTGAATCTGCCTTCTACTGAGTCAGACTATTGGCCCATCTAGCTCAGTATTTACAGCAATCCCCAGCCTGGTTCCCCCCCCCAGATGTTTTGGACATCAACACCCATCAGCCCCAGCCAGCATGGCCAATGGTCAGGACTGCTGGAAGTTGTAGTCTAAAACATCTGGAGGATACCAGATGGGGAAGGCTGCTATAAAGGATCTGGACTGATTAGAGGAGGGTAGGGGACTTTTTTCCTGACACATTCTTCAAGCCACCCCCTTTTCTCTCCCCCCCCCCCTACCTAGTTGGCTGCCAAGTAAGCTATTGCCAGAGCTCTGAACTGATTGCTTGCAGAGAGCTTTTGAAATCAGGCCAAAGCAGCATGCATTCTTAAGGCTGTAGGTTGCCCACCTCTGGGATAGAGCAATCATTTGGTGAGAACTAGAAACTGTACAGTTTGTTACTGCACATATAAGAAGTTTGGCTACATTCCATCTTCGTTAATTACAGGAATTCCTGTGTTCTGCACTGTACATTTTTCTTCAGTTCTCAGTTTCAAACAGAAAGTTTAATGAAATACATATAGCTAGGAGTAAACACAAGTTGATTAGGTTTTTAACTGTTTAGGAGGTATAAACTGTGGAACACTTGTGAGAACAAAGAAACACACTGGCTAAGAGCTTTTCTAAATGAGGCATTTATTGTGCACTTGTCTGAAGAGATGTGGAGTCACACGTGCCATCTGCCTGTTTGGATTGAACAGGCAGGATTTCAGGGTACTGGTGAAGGCAGTCCTGTATCACAGCAGGGAGTCAACTAGATGACCTTTTAAGCTCAAGGGATAAGGGGGTGGGGTAGGGAACAACTTGAAACCTCTGCCAGAAATGGGATTGATTAAACTCATGCCTTGTGCTTCCTCGTCAAGCAGGATATCTCAAACTTTCTTCCCCAAGGGCCCCCTAGTCATGTTTTTTTAATGGGTTCTTTAGATAACATCATGACCCTCCAGTTTTGCTTCTGTTTTTAAAGAGCACTTTTGGTGAGGTTTTTTTTTAGAGCAGGGGCCTGTGGCTTATGCTGGCCCAGCTTGTCTGAGCGTGGAAAGCTAAGCAGGGTCAAGCCTGGTTATTACTTGGATGGGAGACCCCCTCCTCTAGTTTCCTGCATTGAGCAGGGGGTTGGACTCCATAGCCTTGTAGGCTCCTTCCAATTCTATGATCTATGAAATGCAGTATTATTTGTGAAAGCGAAAGAAAATGCTTTTTCCACTTGTGTAATTGCACTATTTTGCTATACCACAGAGCCACCTAGAGGTTATGTAGTGGAAAAGCAGGAAATGAAACACTCTTCACATAGCACTTGGATCTCAGTTCTTCTACAAAATCAAAAGTAGATATAGCAGATTAACAGCCTCGTGTAGAAAAGCCCTAAGAGCAGCATAACTTTAAATCCATGTGTGGAGGTTATCTTGTTTCTGTTCTAGTGCCTCAGCTGTGGATCACTGAGTCAAGGCAGACATCTCATGCTATGTCCAGTAGGAGCTTGGAAATTGTTCTCGCCTTCCTTTGAGGTTCTGGGATTCCTATACCAGAGGATATCAAATGGCATGAACTGTGCCTCTTCCCACTCCACCACTTTAGAAAACATCATGGTCATGGATGGTGCATTATTCATATTTATATGTAAACCACTTAGAGATTTTATTATATTAAGTGGTATATAAGTATTAACAAATAAAACAATTCACGGTCTGACTGATTGCCCCATTCATGGTCAGAGCTTTGTTTCCTCCACGTTAAAGAGGCTAGATTTCTGCTCTCACCTGGAATGTGTAGCTTGGCTGAAGAGATGTGGAGCCACACGTGCCATCTGCCTGTTTGGATTGAACAGGCAGGATTTCAGGGTACAGGTGAATAGACAGTCCTGTATCACAGCAGAGAGTCAACTAGATGACCTTTTAAGCTCAAAGGATGAGGGGTGGGTTAGGGAACAACTCAAAACCTCTGCCAGAAATGGGATTGATTTTAGTCATGCCTTGTGCTTCCTGGTTGAGCAGGGTATCTCAAACTTTCTGCCCCAAGGGCCCCCTTGAGAGAGCTGAAAATGGCTAAGGGCCACCAATTACAAAATGGCAGTGCAGGAATGGAGCCAGCCACAAAATGGCAGCAGGTGGAGGTCGTGTTTGGCATACTCAGTAGCAATTACTGGCATCATTTTATATTGATGTCTAATCTCTTTGGAAATGGCTAAATTATTTGCCACCGTAGTTTCCTTGTAGCAGCAGGGAATTCCATAGTTCAGCTTTCCTCAAGTTAAGTACAGAGATTGGCGGCAAACGTAGTGTGACCTCAGCCTCCCTGTTTCAGTCAGAATGTGCTGATCCACAGGCTCTAGGTGGAGAAGACTGTTCATTCTATATTTTTCTTTCTCCCCACATTCTTACACATCTCCTGACATTTCTTCTCCCCTTTTCCTTCCACACTTAACCTGCAACGGTTACAGTGTTACCTGGCTGCCCCCCCATCACACTGCCGGTTTCTTTCATCCAACCCTCCTGCTGGAGATATACTGGGTGGGCTGCAGCACTGAGGCCCACCTGAAAGTGGGTTAAGGCCCCCTGGCGGTCCCCAGGCTACAGTTTGAGAAATGCTGTCATAGCGTTTGCATTGATACTGGTGCGTAGATGAAGAGGAAGGCTGCCCTTGCCTTTACCTGCGACCTTTTGCTAGTTAGCAGTTGTAAGGCTGTTGAGCAGTGCTTTCCTTTCACTATTGCTTAGGGGAGCTTGTAGTGGGCAACAGTGACCAGAAGATAGCTGGACGACTGCTATAGTGCCTGCAAAAGTGGTTGCTGCCATTTCTCTATTTTTACGTTCACGTGCAGCTGGGTTGCTGCTGAACAAGCATTAGTTAAATACCAGCCTAGCTTGCGTAGATACAAGCAGCAGCCATCTTGCTGGGGATCATCATTATACAGTAATACCTTGGATTGCAAGCATAATTCGTTCTGGAAACGTGTTTGTAATCCAAAGCACTTGTATATCAAAGCAAAATTCCCCATAAGAAATTTGTACACATATTTTTAATTTAAGCTGCAATAAAGAATGGTAGTGTAAAGTTTTTATTTTTCTTGACCGTACTACAGTACTTGTATTGCAAGACGTCACTTGTTTATCAAGTCAAAATTTGCTTGTCTTGCAAAACACTTGCAGACCAAGTTACTTGCAATCCAAGGTTTTACTGTATGGGCTGGGCTGTAAAACCACCATAAATGGTTAATTGTCAGTGTGCTGCTTGTAAATTAAGATTTTTGAAGGAGTTTTCAAAAATAAAAATAAAATTAACCTCCATTTTGTATTTTGACTGCATACGGCACTCATCAATGTAGAATATTAATCCTAGCTGCTAAAGCTCAGTAGTTGACAAATTAAAAGGCAAAACTGCGCCCGTAACCAAATTACACATGCTATTTTAGTCCAACTCGGAAAACACAGTCCCCCTCTTCCTGCAGGCGACAGCAGCTTATGTAACAAACAGTAACTTACACACGATCTCTCATTGGTTACATGGGTCTTTCCCCCCCACCCCTGAAAAACTGTTCTTGATTCAATTCTATTTTGTGCTGTTCAGCCAAAACCTATCTTCTCCACACTCTCTGAAAGGTTACAATATTTCAGAATATTAATAGCGGCACTTGAAATGCTTCAAAGCTGTATTTTCTGAAATCACTGTCACACATAAAAAATGTATTGCTCACGTTGAAGATGCCTTTACAACTGATGAGGAAAAAAACAATCCCAACATTTAAAAAAAAAATGTACGACAAGATTACTTTCTCATAACAGTAGTACTTTCACCACACAATGACTGGGTTCAGACAACAGAATAACCCACACTCAAGGGTTGAGTATGGGTTGTCGTTAAACCATGGATTGTGTTGCCTGAACCCAGATGCGCTAACAAACCATAGCTTGTTAACCATGAACCCATGAAGAGAACCCATGGTTTGTTGTTGGGTTGTGTGCTATGGGTTGTTTGTGTGGTTAACCATGGTTTGTTATCATGGCTGGGTTCAGACAACATGATAACCCACATTTCAACAACAACCCAGGTTTCAACAACAACCCACACTCAATCCTTGAATGTGTGTTATCATGTTGCCTGAACCCAGCCAATCTCAATTATATTTACTGAGAAGTCAATAAATAGTGTCTTTGACTGGGTTTGCACAACATGGTAACCCATTGTGGGTAACCAGCCATGGTGGGTTGTTGTGTCATGCGAACCCGGACCGCTTCCCACAGAGAGGAGACAAGACAAATTTAGCCACCAAGTCCCCTGGGATACTGTTGGGAGGACCGATGAGGAAGTGGGGGGGACACACAACTTCTGGTGAGCCCGATCATGTCAGGCACACAATAGGTTGTTCTGTGATCAACCCACACTGTGTAGCTTATTCACAGGGTAGGGTGTCATGTTGTGCAAATGTGACCATTGTCTTAACCCTCCATCAGCAGGAGTGTCCCCCCACCACCACCCGTGGAGTTCTGCTCATGAGATGCTCCCAGAGTGAGGAGTTTCCTTCCCTGGGGACTGCTTATCTTTCTCCAAATATGTCACAGAAATCTTTCCAATGCTTCCTCTGTTTTTGAGCTTTTTAAAACAGAGAAAGCATTGGAAAGACTCTGGAAACATATCTGGAGAAAGATAAGCAGCCCCTGAGGAAGTAAAAGTCCTTTCTGAATCGCATTGGACATGTTTTTTTTCCAGGCACCTGAGAATATTTTCTCTTCTGTTTTGGGACACATAAGTGCCTTTCCCTCTTGCCGTTTCCCAGAGGCGGCAATTTTCGCCAGTTCCCACTGCCCCCTAAAAATCTGCTTCCAGAGGGGTAGGGTGGGGGACTTTTTAAATAGTATGGGGATAGTGCAGGGGGCTGCAGAGGAGAGGGGAAATCGGTGATACCAACTTTCCACCCTCTTCCTCCAGCGGAAGCCTCTGCTAGATTGGAGTCCCTTCCATGGAGAGAAGGAGCTCTCCTGTTCTCAGAAGAGAACTCTGGATCTAACTCATTGATTTCAGGTAAATATAATCAGGACTGCAGCCTTGTATTTATTACTATTTATTTGTCAAATTTGTATCCTGCCTTTCCAACATATGGTGCCCAATGTGGCTAACAATAATACAAATAAAATACAATAAAATACATTAAAAAAATTAAAACAAGGCAGATAAAACATCAATAAAACCAGTTGAAACCAATTACAACATATTTACAGATCATACTTTTACCAACACAATCTTCATGTGACATATGAAACATCTGAGAGCAAAGAAAAAGACTCCCTGTTCTGAAAGCACATCAGAACGAAAGTCAGCAAGTGATATAACAGACTATATTCCTGCTTAGCCACTGGATAGACTCGGCCAAGTTACCTTACAGCAGGGCTCTTCAACCGTGGGTCCCCAGATGTTGCCGGTCTACAGCTCCCAGAATCTCTTGCCATTAGCCATGCTGGCTGGGTATGCTGGGAGCTGTAGGCCAGCAACATCTGGAGACCCAAGGTTGGAGAGCCCTGCCTTACAGGGTTAACTGTGATGATAAACAGGGCTCCAATGTCATATACATCATACTCAGAGGAAAGGCAAGAATTTTTTGCCCTATCACATTCAGCCTACACTTTCACAAGGGATCTCATGGTTACAGATAAAAAACAAACCATGGTTTCGCTTGACTTATGCCCAAACCCATGCGATCTCACAAACCATGGTTGACAAGTGTTTGCAAAACCATGGTTTGAAGCTGGTTTGCACATCCGTTTGCCACTACATCTGAATTAAAAAATCATCGGCAAACCAGTTATGGGCTGTTGTTCCACCTTAAGAGCTGCGGCACCATGAAGGTGAGTATATACTTTATGGGTTGTATCCAATTAGTCCCTTTGCGGACAGAAAGGCTCTTCGATTTAGAAGTTTCTGTCAGCGGAATGGGGAAGGAGGCAATTTCCCCTCCCCCTGCAGCCTCTTCACATGCTATTTTCAAGGGCCCTCCAACTCTTTGAAGTGGATATCTTGGGGGGTACAGAGAGGAGGGGGGTGTTACCAAAAATCATCTCCTTTTCCATTCCACTGATGGAAGCCTCTACTGGATCAAAGAGCCTTCTGTCAGTGGAGGGGCACTAATTATTGCAGTAAATTCTTCTGCTTAAGGGGTTCCAGCCTTCCAAGCAGTGGATTCTATTCTACCTCCCACAGCCGTTTTCCGGTTTTCTTTTGCAACTGTCTTGCTACATGCAGTGGCTACTGAATATGCTCAGTCCTCACTGGGGTGTTTTGTGTCCCCTACATGGTTTTTTGGGAAGATTTATATTTCCTGCAAAATTCAGGGTCCCGTCCCTCCCAAGCACACAGATACCTCCCTCTTCTTTCTCAGTGGGTGCATTTTGGCTACATCCTGTCAGAACTCATCAGCCGAGTTATGGTACATAGGAAGAAAACTCTACATGTAAAATTACCTTGTACATTATTAGAAAATTTAATGAATCGAGTGTTGACTCGTTCAAAGAATGAACCAGGAACAAGAATTTGATAGAAAGGAAGTTTTTAGTAGTCTTGGAAAGTGTATCAAGGAAGCCAACACACAGCCTCCAACACATGCTTGTGTGACTAACAAGCTTTTATTAAAATCTAGAAGATTAACTGTCTTTTTCTTTCTTAAAGACAGAGTTGATGTTGCAGACAAACATTTCAGCAATGTGTTCTGAAGTACCATGAACCAGAGCCCATGTAAAAACAAATCCAAAAGGATGAATGCTTTTTCAAATGTTTAAGTACACCACCATAATTTTATAAATGTTAAACATTCTGTGTTAGTGGTTAGAGAATATATAAATGTTGCAAGAAAAAATGCAACTTGCCCATCAGGTATTGTTGAATATTCACAGTCATGCAAGTGTTAGGCAAATAATAATCACAATCCAGGACTCCGGGCATAACAATGAAAAGCTTGCCATGCCTGTGCCCTCTGCTAAGCAGGGCAGCCATTTTTCTGGGCGGCACCGATTTTGTCTGCTTAAACTGCATGTGAGGCCCAGATGGAACAAGCTACAGCAAGAGACTGTGTGTGCCAGAGAAGGGCCTACTGGGATGAGGGACTCATTACAGAACAGCAAAAGGCAGGGGCATGTTTGCAGTCAATAGGTGGCTGCATTCAGGGGGCTAGGATGGTACAGTGAAGTACTGGCTACTTCACTGTAGCCAGCAGCCACCTGGGTCCTCTTACTGGAGCCAAGGTGGCCACTACACGCTGTCATTTTCTTTCACTTACACCTCTTGTTCTATTAACAGTCTTGAAGGTGGTGTAGGCTGTAATTATTTGTCATCACTTGATACCACACATCTGTAGTGTCAAATATTTGCCAACACTTACTTGACACTGATTTAAAGAGTGTCTTTATTTAGCAACGTGCAAATGATGATAACTTTGTTTTACAAAAGGTTATAATGTTAGGGGAAATGACATGATTTGTTGCTCGTGTACTTCAACTTGCATTCCATTAAAGAAAAGCAAAAACGGATTATTCTATATTAAAAAAATTACAGACACAAATGCAAGAATGCTGCTTTCAAAGAAAAAAAAGGAAACACCATATTCCACTGAGCATGTATGCACATATATGGTAATCTAAAAATTGAACCAGAAAATGATCTTGATATTTTTGCCTTCTTTAAGAAGGCACAGTGTTCATTTTCATTCATTTTCATATCTGCTGTATGGATGGTCAGAATCCTGGAGGAGACCTGGAAAAAATACAAGACAATATTGAAGTATAGATTTAAGAAAATACTCTTGTTCAACCTAGCCATTTATAGTCTATGTGACTGACACCCAAGGAACCAACTAATAGCTGCTTAGGGTGGGTCATCCCTATACTAATACACCAGCACATCAAAGCAGTTCATCATGTCAGCATTGCAAATAGAACGAGGATCTCATGACTAATATCCAGTATCAAAAAGGTACTGATAATCTGAAGCAGACAGGTAAATCCCATTTTAAGGATTTCATCACATATATACGTACACACACACGATCTGTGCTATCACAACATTGCTACTAGAAAATATAATGAGCAGCACCCAGTTGAAGTAAGGTGACAAAGCTCCAATTCCTCATGAAAGGCAGCTCAGCTTATAGACCACTAAAGGAGAAAATAGACATCCTTAGTATTAATAAAAAAAAAAAAAAAAGGCTAAATCCAAACTGTCAATTAAAAGCAGGAAACCTTCAAACCACTTTTCAAGTTGACCCAAGGTATGTGACATCCACATCCATCAAGAAATCTAATCTAGGCAGAGTAGCCCCCAGATACAAAGAAGATTCACCATGTACATTTTAACCCAATTACTCACCAGTTAAGTGAGCAATTGAGCCTGGCATGTAGTACCAACACCACATAACAATTTGCAGCATCACAGGACAAGCAGAACAGTGACAGTATCAATACATTTTAAAGGACAATCAAAGCACAACGTAGGGAGTGTCATTATGAGGCTACTTGCATGGCACTAGAACGCCCTATTATGTTGCTCCAAGGACAAGCAACATTAACAAGTAACAGAATACAGGATGGGGGAAGGGAGGCAAGAGATGTCAAAACAGCAAACTGCAAAAGATACTACAGCCATGCAGTAAACACGATTTTCTTAATCAGATCATGTACAAGACAATGAAACTGTATGGTAGGCAGGCAGGCAAGTGTGCCAGCACTCACAATACATCTTGCACAGGGGAAAAAACTTCTCAGGATTTCAGTGAGTATTTGTTATTCCACCTGTTAGCAGTGACACAGACAAACAGGCAGGCAACAATGGCAGGATTACTCAACGAGCATTCCTTATCTAATCTACTGATGCTACCCAAGGATGTTGCTTGGAAGATACCAAAATTAAAACATGAGTGTTGTTCAAGCTTCACTTGGGTCTAACATAACCTCTTGTGGACAATGACCCCAGTAATCAAACAGAACTACGATCATACAACAGGTGCCTTGTGCTAACTGTGCCCATTCATTACATAGGCAGGCCACATCATTTGTGATATGCTTCGATACAGGCTAGCACACATATTTCACCAGGTATTACGAGCACATTACATTACACTGCTATAATAAATTCACAAATATTTATTACCGTATTACATTTATATCCTGCTTTTTTTCCTCTTGCAAGGAATCCAAGGTGGCTGACATGGTCCTCTTTCTCCTCTCAATATTATTCTCACAACAACCCTGTGAACTAGGTTAGGCTGAGAGTTAGTAACTGGCTCAAAGTCACCCAATGAGTGGGGACTAGAACCCAAGTCTCCCAAGTCCCAGTCCAACACACCACACCACACAGGCTCTCGTGTTTGCTGTAATCTCTTCACATATGTATCTCCACCACCTGCTAGAAGCACATAGAAAATAAATTCCATATTGCTTGAGCAATGATACCCAGCCTGGTGCTCTCCAGATGTATCAGACCACAACTCCCATCATCCCCAGCTGGCACAGCCATATTTCTTTTGCAATCTTATTCATGGTTCAGAATTGCAAAGTTGCAAGAGAGGCAATGACCATCTGGTTCAATCACATCCTCACTTACTGAATCAAACTATCTTGTAGAGAATATCCACATGCAGAAAAAAAGATACTTGCAAACCAAATAGCTCTGGATAACTTGAGCAATCAAGTGAAAGCCACATTCTGCAGATAGTGATACCCCACCCCTAAAGGCTGAGGTCACTGGACTAGTTAATTCTTATGTTGATGTGGTGCCATCAAGACAAAAATGGTAGAATTTGGTCTTAACAAGGAGGAGGGAATGAATTTCATGTTGTGCACCTGAGGGACATGCTCATCTGTGAATACCAAATCAATTCTCAGTTTGGCTTGTGCTCACCTAAGCAGCCAGGATTTATTTAGGCTAAGATTGCAAGAATTCTTGCTGTTCTGAGAGATGCAAGATGACAGGTATAATTTGAAAACTTGAGAAATGATGTTAATTTCTATAAAACGTTTGGGTGGCTATTGAGTGAACAACTGGCACTTAAACATAGTACCTCATTACTATGTCATACATGATCTTTCTGCTACCCTGTGGATAGTATCCTTGAAACCAGTTGAACCCAACTGATCCTCTGTAGGATGGCAATTTACATCTAAACTGTGTTGTCAAGTAAGCACAGAGGCATCATAATTTAGCTGGAATTCGTAAGAGCCAGTGTGGCGTAGTGGTGAGAGTGTTGGACTGGGACTCAGGAGATCCGGGTTCTAGTCCCCGCTCTGCCATGAAACTCACTGGGTGACTTTGGGCCAGTCACTGACTCTCAGCCTAACCTACTCACAAGGTTGTTCTGAGGATAAAATTGAGAGGAGGAGGATTATGTAAGCCGCCTTGGGTTCCTTGCAGGAAAAAAGGCGGGGTATAAATATAATAAATAATTAAATTAATTAAATAAATAAATAGAATACTGCAGGAGTCTGTCACTGCCTATATTTCCTCTGCTCAGTTATAGTAACCAGGTGCAATGGCTGCTCCTTCTCAGATGTGCTCTTATTTGGAAATAAGAGTAACTGTTGTGCTGTGTGAACATCTCAGTGGACAAGACTAGACATTTGGTTGTGTATGATAACACATGGAGCTACTTTAGGTAGCAGTTGATCTGTTTTAATACTGGCAGTAGCCAATCCATGGGAAAGGTAGCATCTACACTCAGCCAGGTGACTCCACTTGTGCTGATGGGAGATGAATACCTTCAGGGGGACAAAAAAGAAGCAGAGAGCTAGCCAGGATAAGAGTGGTCTGCATCTACACATCCCTCACTCGTAATCTGAATTACCTGTTAGAGCAGGGGTGGGCAACTTGTATGCAAAAACATCTGGAGAGCGACAACTCCCACCAGCCCTAGTCAGCAAAGCCAATACCAAGGCTGATGGGAGTTATAGGCCAAAATATCTGGAGGTCCACACATTGCCCACTGTATTAGAGGCAGGGATTAATAACCATGTTACCGCTGCTGAATTGGGATACATAATCTTTCATTTAGAATCTTAGTGATGGACTAGTATTAACTGCATTGCCCTGTTTCCAAATACAATTTAGAGCATTGGCATTAACTCTGAAACCCCTACATGGCCTAAGACTATATGGGTAAAGGACCAATTTCCACATGAACCTTCTGAATGTTAAGGTCCTTGAGAGGTTAGGAGAGTGACAACTGGAGAAAGGGTTGTGGCCCATCTCAGCTGTTGTGGCCCATTTGTGGAACGCTCTCTCCAGGAAGAATTGCCTAGTACTGAATATCATGTCTTTCCTGTGCCAGGTGAAGACCTTTTTATTTGCCTGGCCCTTTACAAATCTTTTAGATCTGTTTTAATGTTGATATGCTTTTGTAATTCTGTTTTAAGTTACATTTTGTAATTTAAAAAAATCAATTATAAGCTGACCCAGAAGAGCAGGGTATTAAATGTTTACATTTTTTTAAAAATGAAGGGCCGACATAATGGGCTCACTTCCAGCCAATCATGTGGGTCCATGCTGACCATGACCATCTGCAGTTTGAAAATTCCTTGGGTCCATGGTAATGTGGCTGAGGAGCAGCTGACTGAAAAGCACGGAGCTGCAAAGCCAGGAACACACTTCCCCTCTATCACCATTGGACTGCAAATGGACATCGTGCCTCAGTACATGACAGCAAACATACACGGGTTGTTGTTTTTTTGCAAGTGATCATTTGGATCACATTTTGGGGTGGGACATGAGCCATGATGTGTACTACTATCATGGGTCAGATGGCTTGTGCAGGGAAGGGGGCTGCTACTGACACAATGGGCATACTTTGACTAGTGTACTGAATTGACTGATAGTTGTCACTGGGCCTTTGCATGCATGCACAGCTGTTAAGAGATGGCCCCTGGAATTTCATCCACTGTTTCCCCACCGTTGCAAAGCTACTCTTGAATTTGTCCTATGGCATCTGTGAGCTATTGGTAACTTTCTTATCCAGGACGGTATCTTTGACAATATAAGGTGATAGTTTCATTTTCAAATATACATATTATCTGTCCCATTATAAACTGCGTAATATTTCAAATGACTAAGCTATAAGAGTATTCATATTACTATAGAACATCTAGATAGAATACATATGAATATGAATGAACCTCAAAAGGGAAGCCTTCAATAGAAACAAGGTACTAATGATTATTAGGGAGGAATCATGAGACTGCAGCCAAAATGACAGCCTCGTGTTGAATTTGCTACTCCTGCTTTATGACATGTAGTCCAAGTTGCCTTATATCACCACGGCATGTGTTTGCACACCCTTGCCAGTGGCAGCTGATGATGTGGAATGGAATCAGGGAAATGCTCAGCTTAATTATATTAGATAACTTGTAGGTGAATTTATGCGGAGGTGGAAAACAGACACTCAATCTGAGGCTGCTTTTAAGGAACCTTTGTGTTCCTTATAAAATGCAGAGTAAAGAAATAAGTTATGCAACCCACAGATTATGAAAGCAAATGATGTCCGTTATTTCTCTCCCCCCACCCTTTACCTTACTGTTTCTCCCCACTCCCGGCCTCTAGCCTTGCTTTTTCTCTCCCCTCTACTCCTTTGCCTTACTATTTCCCCCTCCCTCCAAGCCTCTAGCCTCACCATTTCTCTCCCCACAACCTCTTTAACTCACTTTTTATTAGCCAGGCCCCCATGGCAGCCATTATGTGATGAACCACATCCTCTGTTGGAGCCATTTTGTGGTGGTGCCCACAGCAGTTTCTCAACTTTGCAAATGTGTCCACAGATCCATAAAGGTTAGGGATTCCTAACTTAAGGCATCGTTTATCTGTGATAAATGATCCTGAGTATGCATCCTTGGCTAACATCTGACCCAGCAAGGCACACGATAAAGGTCCACTTCGTTCATTATTCTTAGGAAAAATGCCAGGAATCAGCAGGCACTAGGTAGTCCATCAGAAATTGGCCAGTAGTCCACCAGTGTACCGTGACCCACCTTCTACTCATTTTTATTCTATGAAGAGTTTTCAGAATCTAAACAAAGGCATAGCATAAAATGCTGTCCTGTTTTACTCATACAATGCATGAAATTGTAGCAAATGTACAACAATTGCATCTATTTTCTTTCCAAGTTACCACAGTGAAAAATAACTAACTGCTTATCATTTAGCAATGCATATATAATTTGAGCAATCAAACTGTATTCATACAGGAACATATGAAAAAAAGTGACATCCTGCAACAAAGAAACCATTCAAATGGAGTATTCTGACTTATTAAAGCTCCATTGCTTCCAGTGCTCCCAAAGGACTGTGGCTAGTAGAGTGAGTGACACCTGCGATGCATTATAAATGTATAATTACCATTTAAATGGAGCAAGAAAAGCTGTAGAGTGAAGTGGGTGAAAAAGGCAATCCCTTAAATCCAAACAAGGCTGACATTTCAGATGTGATCATCTTAATTTAGCAATGGGTTAACAAATCATTTGCCATTCTGTCATTCATCTGTGCCTATTTAAGAGACAAACACCTTTGCAAAGTACTGAAGACAATACAGTCTAATGCCTTCATAGCTTTCTACAATACTCTTTATTAGACCATCATTAAGTGTGGTTTGTAATTATGTATTACAACACAGGTGCACTGTTCAACAAAGTGGAAGGAATACTGACTTTGCTCTCACATTTTATTAGCTGGAGAATTAGTACGAAGGGCATAACCCTATGGGGATGCCCATAACCCTCCGAACTTGGGAGGAGTATGGGCATCCTATGGAGGGTGGGAAGAGCACAGAGGAAAAGGTTGCCGCACTCCGCACTCCACTGGCTCTGCAAAGCACTTAGTTGGCTGATTTCAGAGTGCAGAGCTTTGGAGTGGGAAAGGAGGAGGCTGGGGTGCCACCAGGGTACATCACATCTTGTGGCGCTGGTCTCCCCTCCCCACCCCACTCCCTGCCCTCAAAAGCCCTTCTCCTAGGTCACTCTTATGACCTGGACAAGCAGCTGGCGCAGTTCTTTCCACACTGGCTGCGAGGTGGGGGGGGAGGGGGATCCGAGCACTGATCCCATTACAAGGTTGGGAGAGATTTTCCCATTACAAGGCTGGGAATCTGAAAAATCCTATGGCCGTCTAGGTGTTGTCTAGGAGCCATAGGATAGCGCTATTAATCTATTTTACTATTTAATTGAGATAATTTTGAAAAAATATCTCAATTAAACGCTTATTTATTTAAAATGCTTTTGTACTGCCTTTTGAGGCAAAGCTTACTGTCCAAAGTTTTAAAAGGAGCTGCTTCCATTTATAATTCAAGTATTATGTTTTTTTGTAATCACACCGCAGAAGCACAGGAGAAATGGGTATACAATTCAGCTTCCTGACAAGCTCAACTTTTATTTTTTAAAAAGCATGCTTCTAATCCTTATGTTAGCCAAGATTGGATTTTAAGATGCACTGTGTGGTTACAGCCAGATTGGAGACTTAAATAAACTTTAGTGGATTGTAGCTAAACAGAGCAGAATTGTTCAGGATAGGCAAATATATAAGTGTTAAAACATTAAGAGCTTTAATTATTTTTATTACATATCCAGGCCAAATAATTTAACTTTTCTTAGTGCAGATTTCTGAACTCTGGCCACAGACCTTCCTCCTCCTAACCCAGCACAGAGTATACATGGCCCTGCCTATGACAATCTTCAACACAATGTCATAAATTCTTTTTGCTCAGGGTAAGAAGCAGACCAGATTATAGAAGCATCTATCTATCATGCAGGGTGTGAACACTCGCCCAAACGCTTAACTTTGGCTGTATTGTGCCCCAAGTGTTTTGTCCACCACGTAATTGACATATCTGTGCAAACTGCAGGCTTTAAGTTAAAAATAAAATACTAAAAAATATCCATGTCATCAAAGCTTGCAGATTGCTTATACTTCACAATCTTTTGACCTATTCTAAAGATCTTTAAGCCCTAAGTAGCCACAAACGTAGTGAGGATTTATTTTTATTTTTAGAGAGAAAGAAACACACCACAAGACAGTTTACATTTAAATAAAAGCCAAAATGTTCATAAAATGTCAGTGTGCGTGAAACAACATACCTCACTGTTGTGGTCTGATATGGTACAAAGCTTGAGTTTATTCATAATTGGATATAAGATTTCGTGGTTCTATATGCAACATTGGAGAGCCAGTGTGGTGTAGTGGTTAGTGCTGGCCTTGGACTAGGGAGACCTAGATTCAAATCTCCACTTTGGTTAGTCACACAGGCATGCACACCTTAGCCTGTATCATAGGGCTATTGTGAAGATAAAATGGGGAGACAATGCTGAGCTCCTTGGAGGAATGGCAGGATACAACACTGAGAAAAAACAAACAAATGGAAGCCTGCAACAGAATCTTTCTGTGTATCTTCAGCCCCAACAGGAGTGTTCCTGTTTAGGGTTCCTGCCAGCCTGGAACAGGAGCCTTGCTGCACTGTTTGGGGTGCACAGAGGACAGTTTTATTTTCCCGTATGTCTGAAACTTCTCCCACTGTGCAATATAATGCTAAAGGGCTCAAATCAAGGCAGGCTGCCAAATCTAAACCAGAACGCTTTACTACTATATATATGGGCGAGTAGTGTAACGCGGGGAGACACTTTTATTACCTTTATGGCATGCACTCCCCAACTCTATGGCATGCACTCCAGCACAAAGTGACATTAAGGGCAATTAGAAGAAGGGCAATTCTCTTCTTGCATCTTTCTTCCCCTCTCCCAGCAACTGACACCTTCAACATTCAATAGGATTGCAACATTAAACTCACAATCTCTTGATCATGTTCTAGCATTGGAAGGTGTGTGTAGGGAGACATTTACAAGACCAGCTTGCCAACAGAATGTCTAACAAGGCAGGGAAACTGCCTTAATCACAGTTTCATGAATGGCATTGCAGAATACTAACAATACAGGAACGAGTTAAATAAGAGATTTCAGTAACCAACTCTCCCCATCCCCAGACAGCTTATTTCCATCCAGAACTTATTAAAAATGGTTATTTGGCCTAAACGCTGTCATGTTTGCACACAACGATAATCCAGAATTTTAAAAAAAGCTTATGTGAGAGAACCAAGAATTCTGGCTCATCTCTTCCCCTGACAAGCCAGAGAAAGAATTCAAGAACAAACCGTGTGTTCTTTCTCTGGCTTGTTGGGGGAGGAAGAAAAAATAGAGTTCCTGGTTCACACGTAACATGTGGTTTCTTTAGCCGCTCACACTGCACTGTCGCGTTCACAATAATCCAGAATTTTTAAAATTTCTGCGTTGTTGGTGTATGCAAACTGGGCCATTGAAATGAAAAGCTTTAGATACAAATAAGTATACATACCATATTTCTTGCGTATCTCATCATGCTTCACTTTTCTTTCATGCTTCCTGCAAAGGTTATGAACATTAGGAAGTATAAGAAACATGCTTAAGAAGGTAATTGTAAACAAAATATGATAAACCAGTACAGCCAGCTCCTGCATACGCATTAGAACATAAATGTACGAATCACTGTAACGTGGCTCTCACCCCATGCCTCAGAATAAACTTGATATCCACAGATCCAACAGAGCTGCATCAATGCACTACAATTTGCAGATTATACTAACACAGCAGTGCGATTCTCACATCTGCAATGCCAGTTACAAAGTAACGTCTGAATCAATCCTCAGTTCAAACATATTTTTCCTTTCAAATCTGAGTGGGTTTCCAATGAACGCGGTATGCATACTGAATAAGCATATTTTTATTCTAGCATATATAATGGCTTGTAAGATGAAAGATTTTTTTTTTAAGAATCCAAAAACAAATAACTTCTGGGTTCTGGCAATATACAAGGAGATTGAAGAAGTTTCAGTAAGCAGATAGATGCTATATTAGCTTAGACAGCAGAAGACTTGAGAGATTTTCTTCTAGCCCCAGGTTATGAATATATCCCAGACTGATCATCTAAGTAGCTGAAGTTGAAAGGACTGCTGGGAGATCTACTGCCACTCAATAGCCCAAAGCCAACAATACATTTAGAATGACATGGATGACATGAACTAAACTGCAAGAGATCCATTCCTTTGACTCAGTGGCATTTGCATGATTCTCACAAGGTTCATTGGATTGATTTAGTATAAACTCTTTGTGGGATTTGCTTCCATCCAACTGATATGCAGACTGCACTGTCCACTTGATTGCACCAACATTTGAGACAAAGACAAGAAACAAGAGCAGCTTTTACTACTGAACCTTACTATATGTCCTAAGATTACAAAAAGCATAAGTGAGATCTGACTTGTAAGGATTACTGCTTGTCTGATTTTGGGGATGAGTGTGGGGTGGGATGATGGGGAAGAACGAACAAGCCATTCCCTGCAAGATTTCTTAATAGGGACACTTAGTTTAGCCCTGTCAATCTATGACAGACTAGGCAGCCAAGACAGAAATATCACAATAAGGCAGCAACTGATCAAAGGTTGACACACACACTAGAGCACAAGGACTTACTGGTGTGGGGAAAACGACAGAAAAATCGATGAAAGCCTATCACACTCAAAATTAAATCTCCATAACCTTACTGAAAAATGGCTTTAAACAACAGAAGGGATGCCAGTGTGGCGTAGTGGTGAGAGTGTTAGACTGGGACTCAGGAGGTCCGAGTTCTAGTCCCCACTCGGCCATGAAACCCACTGGGTGACTTTGGGCCAGTCACTGACTCTCAGCCTCACCTACCTCACAGGGTTGTTGTGAGGATAAAATGGAGAGGAGGAGGATTATGTAAGCCGCTCTGGGTTCCTTGCAGGAAAAAAGGTGGGGTATAAATATAATAAATAAAAATAAATAAATAAATGCACCCATACAATGGAGGCTTTGGGATCCATCTACTTGTGTTAAAAACATATGAGGAAAAGAACAAAAACTGAAGAATTCTTTGGTGAGTACAGGGGAGTCAGTACATGCTGGAATTAAGCTTCTGATTAGGATCAGAGGCACTATTCAATGGAAGGTTGGGCATTTTCATGGACACTGTACAGCATAGAGGGGCAGTAAATGTTTTAATCCCATTTGCAAGTGTGTCTTACATATCTTTCAAGAGAAGAAGTGAGAGTAGCTTCTATAAAGTAACCTATAATGTACAGATTTTACTTTTCCCCCTGGTATCCCACTGAAGGTTTCCAATTCAGTGTTTCCCTCTTAAGCCAATGGTGGGTGCTTCTCCTCTCTCCATCACACCAATACCACCCAGAATTTGGCCAGCTCTCCAGCCATTTGTAATTTTTCCCAATCAGACTCAGAACCAAAAGTAAGCTCAACTGAGGAAAAGTGACCTGGCAGACACAGGCATTTGCATGGGACAAATGTAGGTGCTACTAGGAACTCTATATGGGGACTTTAACATGTTTTAAACCAGGGTGGGGAACCATTTTTTTAAAAATCAAGAGCCATTGATCTCAGGGGGGGAAATCAATTCTGGGCCACAAGTATTAATTAATGTCGTCATCATCATCATCATCATCATCATCATCATCATCATGCGATCACTCGTGACCGAGTAAGATTGTCTTCCAGGATAAAAGGAGGAAATTCTAAAGAAGATTGTGTAGACTCTAGCGATGGGTCCGTAAGTGACTGTGGAGGCCAATTCTAGATCCACACAGCTTCCCACAGTGAGGACACAGGTTACCAGATGGAAGATGGTCCTGTAAAGGATTCGTTTGACGTGCTTTTCGCTTAGCACGTTTCTCCCTTTCACCTTGCACTCGGGCTTCTTCAAAGTCCATGGAACCTTTGTGAAAGGCCAACCTCCAGTTAGATCGTTCATGGGCCAGAGCTTCCCAGTTTTCGATGTTTATATTGCATTTTTTTAGATTTGCCTTATGAACATCTTTAAACCTCTTATATTGACCACCGATATTCCGCTTTCCATCCTTGAGTTGGGAATAAAGTAACTGCTTTGGGAGACGGCAGTCAGGCATTCGAACAACATGACTGGTCCACTGAAGTTGGCGTTGAAGGATCATTTTTTCAACGCTAGTAGTCTTTGCTTCTTCCAGTACACTGACATTAGTAATTCGCAGGATTTTCCGGAGGCAACATTGGTGAAATCTTTCAAGGAGGTGGAAGTGACGTTTATAGATAGTCCATGTTTCTCAGGCATACAATAAAGTTGGTAATACAATGGCTTCATAAACCAGTGTTTTGGTCTTCTTACAAATATCCCGATCCTCGAACACTCTATGTTTCATTCGAGAAAACGCAGCACTTGCAGAGCTCAAACGATGCTGGATTTCACTGTCGATGTTAGCTGTTACAGAAAGATAGCTGCCAAGATAGAGAAAATGATCGACATTTTCCAGTATTGTCCCGCCAAGCTGGATAGATGGCATCACCGAAGGGTTAGCTTGCACTTGCTGATGAAGCACTTTGGGTTTTTTGATGTTAAGTGAGAGACCAAGTTTTTCGTATGCTTCTGCAAAAGCATTTAGGATAGTTTGGAGATCATCCTCTGAATGTGCGGAGACCACATTATCATCAGCATACTGAAGTTCCACAACAGAGGTTGTAATTACCTTACTTTTTGCTTTCAGCCTGCTGAGGTTAAAAAGTTTTCCATCTGTTCGGTATATAATTCCCACACCAGTGGGAAGTTTCCCCTCGACAAGATGTAAAATCATGGCGATGAAAATAGCAAATAATGTTGGGGTGATAACACATCCCTGTTTAACACCTGATCCCACTTTAAATGGAGCACCATGAGAGCCGTTGTTGTCCAAAACCGTTGCCGTCATGTTGTCATGGAGAAGTCGCAAGATATTCCCAATTTTATTGGGGCATCCAATTTTCATAAGGATAGTCCAGAGAGCTGTACGGTCTACAGTATCAAAGGCCTTAGCCAAATCGATAAATGCCATATAAAGGGGTTGATTTTGCTCCCGGCATTTTTCTTGGAGCTGACGTGCAGTAAAAATCATGTCTACTGTCCCTCTAGAGGGGCGGAAACCATATTGAGTTTCAGGGAGGATCTCTTCTGAAATAGATAGAAGACGGTTTGCGAGAATCCTAGCAAATATTTTACCTGCGGTAGCTAAGAGAGAAATGCCCCGATAGTTTCCACACCTTTGTGTTCTATCACCCTTCTTAAAGAGGGTGATAATTATGGCATCCCTGAAGTCTTCTGGGATCCAGATTTTTTCAATGAGTTTATGAAGATGTTGCACAAGTTTGGGAGCCCCTTCTTTAAAGATTTCAGCAGGAATCCCATCTGGTCCACTAGCTTTATTATTCTTCATTTGATTAATGGCTTTTATAACTTCATCCAAAGTGGGGAGTATTGCAAGTTCCTCTCTAATTTGTTTTTGCGGGATTTGCGAAAAAATCTCATTATCCACCTTAGATTTACGATTTAAAAGATCATAATAATGCTCTTTCCAACGCAGTGCAATAGACTCTTTGTCTTTTAAGAGTTTGGTGCCATCTTTTGATTGTAAAGGGTTTGTACCATAGGTTTTTGGTCCATAAATGGCCCTCGTGGCCTTAAAAAAGCCCCGTGCATCATGAGATTCTGCAAGTTGTTGAATTTCATCAGCTTTCTTTTTCCACCAAGCGTTCTTAAGTTCTCTTGTTCTTCTTTGGACCTCAGCCTTTGAGCTAGCGTAGATTTTTTTCTTGGCAGCGCAGTTAATATCATTTTGCCATATTTGGAAGGCTTTCCTTTTTTGGTCAATTATATATTTAATCTCATTATCATTTTCATCAAACCAATCCTGATGTTTCTTAGTTTCATATCCAATAGTTTGTTCACAAGCTGCAGTAATGGAGGTTTTCAGCTTAGACCAATGGTCCTCAATGTTGTCAGGAGGTTCCGTAGGTAGATGTTCCTTAAGAAGTGATTGAAGACGAGTTTGCTTAATAGGATCTTGAAGGGCATGGATGTTCATTTTACGCCTTGGTTTCCTTCCTTGAAGCCTACGTTGGGGAGCAATGTTGATAACCATTGTGGATCGGATTAGTCGGTGGTCTGTCCAGCAGTTGTCGGCACTCACCATGGCCCTAGTAAGAAGTACATCGTGGTGATCTCTAACACGGACAATTAATTAATGTATTGTATTATTGATTCTTAATTGTATAATAAATGCAATAAATACAATGTACTGGGATGCCTAGGAAGATAATGCTGGCTGTTGCCAACTCCTGAAGCTCTGGCTACTCAGGCTGGGAGAGATCCACTAACAGAAACAATATTATATCGCTGGAGAGGGAGGCAAGTAAAGACACACCCCTGATCCTTCTATCAGGGAATATGTATTTTAAAAGATTTAAAAGATTTCTGACATTTCTGATACAGCAGGCGACACCAGTCTCTGGTCTCTATGCAAGCAAGTTGTTGTCATTTCTATTTATTTATTTTTATTTATAGTATTTCTTGGCCGCCTTTCAGGACAGGAGCCCTCCCAAGGGAGCATACAACAATAAAAACTGATGTGGTATTAAAAACAATAAAAGCAGCAAGAACACAATAAAAACAGGAATAAGCAATCATACTTTCTAGTATGACTTAGAACTAGGCAAACTGGGTTAGGATTACTATTTAGCAGCCTAACCCTATGCACATTTACCCTGAAGTAAATCTATCACATTAAATTTTGGCAAAAATTGGGTGCCTACGTTTTAATTATACATGAGGGAAGTGGGGATGGGGGGAGGCTTTTAGGATAGACAGAAACTTTTGATTATTACTAACACAAAGCAAGCCTTCATAACTCTCCTTTCTCTTGCGTCCCTCTCCCACCACTTCATGCAGCAGCAGTCTTTTGAGAAAAAGTAGAATGAAGATAGAGATTAAAGACTTCTATAGCTCTGATCTGCAGATTAGGATACCCTCCTCACAGTAGGAAAATGGGCTGGCCTGATGCAACTGCAGATAATCTTGCTGGCTCTGCAGATTTGGACCTCCCATTCCTGGCTCTGCTCTCTCATTCCTACAAGAACTGTGGCTCCTCAACCTTCCCCATTTCCTCACCTGCCTTTCCTCATTTCATTCCCCTGCTGGTGAGCCTGGCCTGGTCCACAGGTGCCTTCCTAGCCAGGCACCACCTCACTTCCCCCTAAGCACTACCAGGCTCTTTCCTTTCACAGCAGCCTTGGCCTTGAGCAGCTGTTTCACCCACCACCTCGGCAGAAAAGTCCCTGGAAATGCCAGGGGAGGGGGAGACAAAATTAAGTAGGGGGCTACATCCAGCCCTCAGAGCAGAGGTTTCCCACTCATTTTAGACATTTAGCACAGGGTCGGATACAACCAGGAAACAACCCAAGCCACTTGTTATGGAAGGCTGCAAGGGAACTGCTGCAGTATGCTTTTGACAGATTCCCATTTATTTTTAATTTGAATAGTATTTGACTGGATCTGCATTTTACAGATTTTATATCTATACTGGTGGTTTTTTAAAATCGTACATTACTTTTGGTATCATCAGGCAAAGAGTGATAATAGTGATGATGATGGTGATGATGATGATGATGATGCACAAAACAGCACTATCCGTTATTCTATATTTTGTGTAAAATACTATTACTAATGTTGTGAAGCAGAATTGGATTCCTGCTTCAGGGATCCAGCAGGGGTGCCGATAACAAAATGAAGCAGCATCAGGACAGAAAGTCTTGTTGACCTGGAAGTGTTGACTGAACAATCAGAGATGACTGGCCTAGCACTGCTGCATTTCATGCTGCTGCCTCTCCTCCACCACTGGCCTGAAGCAGACCTCGATGCCCGTTTGTGACAAGCCAGCGGACTGCCCCCAAGCCCCATATTACTATTTTTAGGGGCTCAAAGCCTCCAGCTAAGCTTAGGGATTGAAAAGCCTCATGAGCTCCATGTGCTATAGCCCGGTAGGAGCCAGCATTTCTACAAGCAAAATGCCAAATATATGCTAAGAATGCACTGTTGCCATTGAATTTTCCAAACATACCGCTGAAGCGCCTGCAGTCTTTTTTCTTCCCGATCTCTGATAAATCTTTCTTCCTCTTCAGCTACTCTCCTAAGAAAGAGAAAAGATCATGTTATATTGAAGAAGCTGTATGCCAGGAATTATCTTTGAGGGGGCTTTAAGTTTCATTAGCTTACAACATCTCTAATATATGTTCTATTCATTATTTTTACCCATACTCACTCAAATTTGCAGCACTTTTCCTTTTCCGCTCTACAAGAAGTACTATCTTCTACTGCCTTAGTTATGCTTAAGACTTATTTGAAGCAATGTTATCAAATGCTATTAAATTCATAATTCATTCTAAGGTCTTGATTAATTTTTATGTTAAATGTAGCATAGAGTGCTAGTAGAGTGTCTTTATGAGATTGCTTCTGTGTAAACAATGGACCTCTTCTATTACTCCTGCTTATGTGCTTAAATTTCTTAATACACTAGGACATTGTGGCTGTTTTCTTACCAGGAAGGGAAAAGCAGCGGCTTTGCTACCAAAAGTGTAGACAATTGAGCTATCAGTGTAAAGGATGATATTGGATGTCATATTTGATTACTAAGAATGGGAATGGGTGTCATTCCTCTACTGACCAGCACAGTAGACTATTTTTTTCCTGCTTGAATTCACATGGAAGCGGAAATGTGGAATAACAATCAGAGGAAAAGGGCCAAAATATGGTTCTTCCTGGCTTTTAACGCAACAGAATCCTAACTGACACATCAATCTAATCTAGGCTGAAAGACAGAAGAGCTTGTGTCTGTTACTCCTATGAGCATTTCAAGGCAAGAACACTGACATCCAGTGGACAAGGCATGTAATGGATGTTCCAGAATGAGTCCAAACACATCATGAAAATATCTTTAATGGCATTATCTATAGGACATTTAACGTGTTTCAAGGGAATACAGCTCTTCTCAAGTAAACTGTAAATTTTAGTTTTGCCACTGAGTTTACACTCAACATGGAACTGTGTATTCCTGCCTTTGTCATAATATCCTTACTCTTAGGGCCAAACCACATGTATGAGGCACTTTGTATATGTTAAACATGTGTCGGCCCCATTCTCATATAAAGCAGGGGGTGAGGTCCACTTGTTCACAAAACAAAGTGTTCAGGGGAGTAAGATTATTTCTTCTGCCTCCCCACTTCTCTGTGATCTAACTTTTAATCAATTTTATCTCAGCCTCCTTTAGATACCAGAACTGAGCCAGGTAGGGGGAATATTCCTTAATGCTACACAACACAGTGAGGGAGGGGGCAGGTTTCACCCCTCCCCCTCATGAGCTCCATTTTGTCTAATGAGTAGACTCCACTCACTTTATGTGTGAACAGAACAAACATGTGTTTAACATATATGGAGTTGCCCCACATGTCCAGTTTGGCCCTCAGCATACTCTTCAAACCTCTTAAGTGTGAAGTGGCCCCTAGATGTTGTTGGCATTCATACCTTTTGTGAGCTACTTCCACTCAAATACAAATTTAAGAAGGTTTATCCATGAAGCCAACAGTAGGGACTTTCAAGATGAGCCTTCCTAGGAAAGATTACCTCAAATAGTTTATCTTGTGCATTTCTCCTGACTGACATCTTCAAGAATATTAGCTCCATCAGTGTGAATCACAAGACGGATCTTCAAGCAGGGGAAGCTAATGCTAGTCACCCAAAATGTAAGAAGAACTCTAGGATTTTTAGAACACCAAGGCCATTGCTAGAGATAGAAAATGGTGGGCATTCTATGCCTTCCGAATGCTCTACAGATTCCATGCATTTATCTTATCCTCATGAACCCTGAAGTACAAACATGCAAAGGCCAGCTAAGAAAGGACTTCATGTGTACAAGCAAAACACATGTTCTAAACTGAATCCCTTTTTAAGTTAAACCATTAAAGCAGTAAACTAGCAAAACTGAACTTTATAAAATTCTTATCACTAGGGTCTGCGAGTGTGTGTAATCAGTTTTCTTCAGCAAGATTAAGTTTGACATATGCAAAAGCTCCGCAACAAGTCAGCTTTAGTCTAGAGCACCTATGGCATTTACTTAAATAAAAGGAAAATTCCACCTCCTTGACAGCCAATTCCTGTGAGAGTCTGCCTGCCAGCTGACATACCATGGAACCGACTCAGATGCCTGAGTACTAAATTCGTCAAAACACACTGCTCAGCTATTACAGGATGGATGTTGATTATGTTCCTTGGGCTGGCATCTTTTGGTATAGTTCAGTATGCCTTTGAAATAATATTTTTTACCACATACCTGGAGATGCAAATATTTGATTACTCTCATTTTCTATGTAGTTATAAAAACAAATGTGTACTATCTGTGAAAGTAGGTGAGTGAATACTTTGAATATTACTACCACTTAATCTGAATACTATATTGCTGGAAGAGAGCTGTTTGGTCTACAGTATCAAAGGCCTTAGCAAGATCAATAAATGCCATATAAAGGGGTTGATTTTGCTCCCGGCATTTTTCTTGGAGCTGACGTGCAGTAAAAATCATGTCTACTGTCCCTCTAGAGGGGCAGAAACCATATTGAGTTTCAGGGAGGATCTCTTCTGAAATAGATAGAAGACGGTTTGCGAGAATCCTGGCAAATATTTTACCTGCGGTAGCTAAGAGAGAAATGCCCCAATAGTTTCCACACCTTTGTGTTCTATCACCTTTCTTAAAGAGGGTGATAATTATGGCATCCCTGAAGTCTTCTGGGATCTCTTCCCTTATCCAGATTTTTTCGATGAGTTTATGAAGATGTTGTACAGGTTCGGGGGGCCCTTCTTTAAAGATTTCAGCAGGAATCCCATCTGGTCCACTAGCTTTGTTATTCTTCATTTGATTAATGGCTTCTTTTACTTCATCCAAAGTGGGGAGTATTGCAAGTTCCTCTCTAATTTGTTTTTGCAGGATTTGCGAAAAAAATCTCATTATTCACCTTAGATTTACGATTTAAAGGTCATAATAATGCTCTTTCTTTGGTGATGCCATCTATCCAGCTTGGCAGGGACAATACTGGAAAATGTCGATCATTTTCTCTATCTTGGCAGCTATCTTTCTGTTACAGCTAACATCGACAGTGAAATCTAGCATCGTCTGAGCTCCGCAAGTGCCGCGTTTTCTCAAATGAAACATAAAGTGTTCGAGGATCGGGATATTTGTAAGAAGACCAAAACACTGGTTTATGAAGCCATTGTATTATCAACTTTATTGTATGCCTGAGAAACATGGACTATCTATAAACTTCACCTCCAACTCCTTGAAAGATTTCATCAACGTTGCCTCCGGAAAATCCTGCGAATTACTTGGGAAGATAGGCGAACAAATGTCAGTGTACTGGAAGAAGCAAAGACTACTAGCATTGAAAAAATGATCCTTCAACGCCAACTTCAGTGGACCGGTCATGTTGTTCGAATGCCTGACTGCCGTCTCCCAAAGCAGTTACTTTATTCCCAACTCAAGGATGGAAAGTGGAATATCAGTGGTCAATATAAGAGGTTTAAAGATGTTCTTAAGGCTAATCTAAAAAAATGCAATATAAACATAGAGAACTGGGAAGCTCTGGCCCATGAACGATCTAACTGGAGGTTGGCCTTTCACAAAGGTTCTATGGACTTTGAAGAAGCTCGAGTGCAAGGTGAAAGGGAGAAACGTGCTAAGCGAAAAGCACGTCAAATGAATCCTTTACAAGACCATCTTCCATCTGGTAACCTGTGTCCTCACTGTGGGAAGCTGTGTGGATCTAGAATTGGCCTCCACAGTCACTTACGGACCCATCGCTAGAGTCTACACAATTTTCTTTAGAATTTTCCTCCTTTTAAAATCTCCTTTTTGTAAATTTTCTTTTTTTTTTTTATCCTGGAAGACAATCTTACTCGGTCACGAGTGATCGCCTGACTGACTGATTGCTGGAAGAGTTCAATGATGTATTTTGACATTTAAACATTTTTAGTTAAGCCATATTGTAGACTTTAAAATTAAATATCATAGCTTAATAAAGCATAAAGATGTGCAAGTAACAAGGTGAACTGAACATGCACAAACCTCAAAAAGGAAAAATACTTGGATTAACCCTCTCCTGGAAGTTCCACCTCTGAAAACAGACATCAGAGGTTTGCTCAACACCATAAAGGTTGTGACATTTATCACATTCATTTATTATTTCAAGACCTTAAACCAGAGTTTCTTGAAGTCAGCAGTGAGCAATTGTATTGCCTAGCAGACACAATCATGAAGAGACAATTGCCAGAGGCAAAAAGATTAAGAGAAAAGTATGGGGTACCTTGTACTTGTGTTCAGGATGGATTCATGCAACCAAATTTTTAATATATGGTTGAATGTGCACCTGCTGCATACAATGGGAACAAGCAAAAGAATAAAATAAGAGTGAAATAACAGAATGTAAATCTTCTGGTCATGGATGGTGCCAGTTCTCTGCCCTGAACAGCATCTAGCACATGGCTCGTGCTAAGTAAATAATAGCTAACAGTTTTAAGCTACAGCTGTCATAACACAGACCACCACCTATCAGCTTGCCTTCCATTTAGAGAAAATTATCTGCCGGCAGCAAAAGGCAATATTTTGTTATTAATTTAAACAATTAGCAGCTCTTTCACAGATTCAAACTATCAGATAAAGCCAACAACTAGCACAAACTTCTATCACTACTTTTATCTTACTGCATGGTGGTTTTTGCAGTCACTTTGTGAAAAGATCCATATGGAAATCTAGTTATGTAAAAGAGCTCCTAAAGTCTCATGCAAAATAGCAACTCTTAAACAATCATGGTAGCCTGGGACAGACACACACTCACTCTCATATTGGATACTCAGGAGCCAGTGCCATCTCACCACAAGCGATAATAAAAAAAACACTACGTAGTTAGGCAACATGTGAATCAATCTTCAGTTTACAGTTTGGAGGACTCGGTTATATATATCTGATCAAGGTTTGTATGAGCTCATTGATCCTATACTGTATAGTCTAATGAATTTTGACCAGATCGTATACCTAATCTCCAAATACACACAGGCAGCCATCTTGACGTAATTTGCTCACTCAGAAGGAACATGTTGCATGTTCCACGCAAGTGGGCAACTGGAAGGCTGCTTTTAGTATAACCATCTGTCTTCAGTAGATGGTCTACCTGTAATATTCTCTTCAGTACAGTAGTTAACAATGCAAATGTGGTAGTAATTTAATCAGCACACAGAATGTAACCAATGCATGTGTCTGAAGTTAAGTACCAGTGACATCACTGGAAGTTATACATAACTGGGACTTAAAGCATTGTAAATTCTTACTCAGAGTAATTAAATCTACATTTTGTCTAAATTGTTTGAAAGATTCTTGCACAATTTTGTTTTCAAATACAGTTTTTTTCTAACACAGATGCAAATGCATGTAATTTCCCCTAATACGTTCTCCAAGAATATATCTTGGGCTTGATGAGTTTTAAATGCTTTCTGTGACGATTTTGCTTTGCATGCAGAAGGTCCTAGGTTTACAAAGTAGCAGGTAGTGGAAGAAAACTCTGATTGACACCCTGGAGAGCCACTGCCAGTCAGACTAATAATACTGAGCTAGATGGGCAAATACTACAGCCTGGTATGAGGCAGCTTCCTATGTTCCTTACAAACCTGTTTTACTTGCAAACTAAGGGTCAAACTGGACACAAATTTAAGCACACTTTTACAGCATATACTTAGACTGGCTATGTCTTTGTTTAAAAAGGAAACTGTGGGGGCCTCAGATTTGCATCAGGATGGTGGTGTGTGTGTGGGGATTCCCCCCCACATTGTTTTCCCACTGAAAATTCAACCCAATGCTGCTATTTGTCTCCCAATATTTATTTATTTATTTATTTATTTATTTATTTATTTTAAAGGCACTAATAGCAGCTCTGGGGGTGGTGGGATTCTGGTGGGAAAACATTAAGGGGGAAGTGCTTAGCCCCTTCTTCCCCATGCCAAAGTCCCAATCTGGATTAGGGCTCCCTGCAATTTTTATAAAGAGAGGTGGCCAGTCTAAGCACATTTTTGAATCATGTGTTTACAATCACATCTAGATTGGCCCTTAATTTTCAGGACAGGCTTATTACAGATTACAGGTGATAAAGTAAGGAGGCGGGGGGAATCAAGCAAAGTAACTTAGGAAAACTGTTTACCCCCTAGGACGACGTCTGCGGCAGCAGTAACAGCAGCAGCACAGTATAAGCAGCAGGAGGGAGCCTGCTACAACACCTATGGTGATGATGATGGCCTCAAAGTTGACTGAAAATTAAAAGCAGAACTTTAGTACAGGCAATGTTATAAAAGTTTAGCAAAGGAAGGAAATACAGCAACAGAGGAGAGCTCCATGGACAGAAGGGACTTGGGTCCATCAGACGTCTTCCTCATAGCAGTGGGAGCTAAACAGATACCATCAGACTTAAGTATTATATCATAATAGGTTGGATGGAATTTACTTGTTTGGTGGAGTAGAAGCGTCTAACTTTGCGAGATGTGTTCATCCAGTTTAGAGATTCCATCTTACCGGGTACAACATGACTACACATTTGTCAGCTTCTCATCTATAATAAAAGAGGATGTCTGTCTGTCTGCACCATAGCACCAGGACCGTGAAACCTAAACACCTGAAACTTGGCACGCATACTAAGGGGATCTTAGCAATGTGCAACTTGAGGATATTTTGTTTTTAAAACATGTTAATTAATTTTACTTAATTCAAATGTGTCCATGTGGTTAAAGCCTGCAGTAACATTTTCAGTTAGACTGGTTGGGGCAGACATCCCTAACCAGCACATAGGTTTGCAGTCAATACAGTTTGAAGCCACAGGAGTTTAGTAGGCTAAGAGCAGAGTTATATGACTGCCCCCTCCCCCTGCTGTGGGGCAAGCCCCTCAGGGGGAAGACGTGGACAAACCCCTCCCTCAGGGAAGCTATAGGGGTGTACCATGGCAGACACCATACCTAGGGGTACCAGTGTGCATGGCTCTACTCAGATGGGGTGGGTACAATTTGTCCAGCTCTGACTGCTGTGTAAGTTTGTTTGAAGGCTTTGCTATATCAAACTAAAGGCTATTCCAGCCCCCCATGCAAGGCAAGTCTGTTCACTAGTATTTCATATATCAGCATGATGCTTGGTGTCTCTTCTCACGAGCTGTATTTTTAACTGAATAAAAGGAAGCACTATGTCATTACTTTTTTGACAAGTGGAAACACTACCAGACAATTAGTTATGCACTGTTTCTGAAAAAGGACAAATTCAATATTTTAACTTTAGACCAAACTCCCATATGGTAGCATCTCTAGATGGCATTGTTGAAAGAAAATGGTTACCTTTCTGTACTCAGCGAATATGCTGCCAAATTCTCTGGAAGATAGTTTAATGTCACTGTATAAAATGAAATTCTGCTTGACATATTGCCATGTACTTCTGAGAGTCAGTACATGTTTTCTCAACCCAGACATCTGTAGCTGTAACCATACTTTACTTTAAAAAAATTTGGTATAAAAATGCCAAAAGCCAGGCAATCTTCCACCTGGAAGTAAAGATAATTCCTACTTCCAAGGATAAGAGGTGCTGCTTCCCACATTTCAACAGGTCAGCTCTTAATACTAAACATCTTAACAAACCATTTCCATAAATACACATTTAAACATACTAAGATATGTCAAATAAAACAGCTAAGAACACTAATACACAATATGTTGTTCATTTAAAATGGTAAGTTACTCCAGGCACAGAGGGTTTCTTTCTGCTGAATATCAGAGGCATTTTTCTGAATATCAGAGGCATTCAGAAAAACAAAAACAAAACCTTCCCCCAAAAACAGTATCTTTAAGATAAAAGCTTCAGGCATTCCAATAAAGCTTAGTATTGTGTGGAAGACTACTGTAGTATAGAGTGTATGTCTAGCCCACATAAAGCTAATGGTACACATAAAAAGAAACACTGGCTACTAGGTGAAACCAAATTGAGAATTCTTGCCTGAAGATTATAATCATCATGTTATGGCTTACTACAGTACAAGTAAACATGTATTTAACACGCTTACACTCAGTACCTACCCCAGCAGATTGCCCAATAAGCCTCTGTAAGTACACACAGCGAGGATGGTGGAATGAGTCTGCTCACAGGATAGTTCATACAAGTGGAATTTTCACTGCACCAAAGACACTAAACAGAAGAGAAATGAAAAATATACACAAATAATCAAGATGTGTGTATCAAGCATTTAAATCTACTTCTTGAGATGTTAACTGAATCCTTAATTCACTATTAACTTCAAATTGTGAATATATTTTTGTCAGCAGGGCTATAAACAGATATGCTGCATCCTGGGCAGAATAAAAACCTGAAGCCCACCCATGCCATTAATTTTTGAAGCAAAAGTAGACCATAATAGTTTGACCCTCAGACCACCCACACATAGAATTGTTGACCTATTCAGAGTTCCAGACTGCATCATGACAATAACTTTAGTAACCATGTTGTCCCATTGACATTATTCTCTACATTTTGAGTGAAAACGTCATGTTATTAGCTTAAGAACTTCTGTTAATTTTTAAATGGCTAGGAAATTTATTACGTAGCTTCTTTGATTTGCTTGCAACCTTGCTTTCTTAAGTTAACTACAGTAAGTGCAAAAAGAAGCAACAATCCCAAATAGTTTTAATGTTGATAATATCCTCCATGTTGCTTCTTATTCCTGTTAATTGTTTTTTTTTTAATCTTTTACTAGAATTAGT
Source organism: Shinisaurus crocodilurus (assembly GCA_021292165.1). Taxonomy (NCBI): domain Eukaryota; kingdom Metazoa; phylum Chordata; class Lepidosauria; order Squamata; family Shinisauridae; genus Shinisaurus; species Shinisaurus crocodilurus. Next base: position 35,721,654 of record CM037880.1, on the reverse strand, counting down.
ATAGGACAGTTAATTTCCAATAATTCAGTATTTTTACATTGGCATTGAATATACACATGCTAATAAATTTCTCTCTTTTTAATGCTATATTTTATGCTTATGAATTTGCTTGATGTAGCCCTGACTTGTTTTTCTCAATGACAATGATGATGATGTTGCAGCAGTTTCCATGTATCATCCATCATCCTGTCATCATAGCAACTTTAGCCACTGTCAGGGGTTTGACTGATTCCAATATAATTTTTTCTCTTGTTTTAGCAACTTCAACATAGGCCAGAAGTTACTTCGTTTCATCATTTGAACTGTGCAACAATTCTTAATGAAATGTTGGTGTAAATGTACTGGTGGGGCTTGGCAGAAAGGGGGCAGGGGTGTCAGCAATTATTGTACAGTCTTCTTCTTCCCCTTCACCCCACTTCATTATCCCTCTCATTCATCAATGAAATATTGCCCCTACTCTTTCATTCCTTGTCTCCTTTTACTACATCCTGGTTCTACTCTGTTCCTAAAAAAGGGGGGAGAACTAGGTTCTCAGGATGCAAACTTTATTAAATAGAGAAGCCCGACGCGTTTCGGCCTGTGTTTTTTTCAAGGCCTTCCTCAAGGGGTTGTAAAAGTCTGCAGATTTCTTAAACAACTGAAGTGTCTTTCACTGTTTTAGTGGCGACTCTTTTACAACCCCTTGAGGAAGGCCTTGAAAAAAACACAGGCTGAAACGCGTCGGGCTTCTCTATTTAATAAAGTTTGCATCCTGAGAACCTAGTTCTCCCCTTTTTTCCGTTGCTATTGGATGCTCTTCTCCTCTGGTTTCTGTCTCTACTCTGTTCCTGCCTTAATCTTTTTCCTTCCTCCCAGTTTTCTCTTTAGAAGTTTGGGTCTTGTTGAACCTAAAGCTATTAAAGAAGACAGCAAAAGGTATTTAAGAATCCTTATTCAAACTGTTACTGTCCAACAGCAGTTTTTGGGTTAGATACTGGTCTGATACAATAAGGCTATTCTTCTTGGCAAAATACAACTAATCAGCACAAAGAGATACCATTCTTTTGAAATCAAGCTTGAAAAATGCTGGGGCCATTGTACCTCAACAATATAAACCAGTCTTTACATGTGAACAGTACACAAACAAGTCAGGGAAAGATAGGAAAATATTCAAAAGCTGCTATTAAACAGTATCAATCAGAGTAGGATTTGGACAAGAAATACAAATAATTTTATACAGGGCCTGTGCTAACAGATTAATATACATATCAATTCAAGAAAATATCTTCAACAACCACAAAAAATGTTCTTTTTAAAATCGAATTCAGAAGAATTCTGTAGCGTTTAAAAAACAGACACCTTTAACTGTTTTTATAGTTACTTTTACGTCAATTCATAGAAACTAACAAAGCCATGGATTGGCTATTCATGCACAAACCTCAGGCTTACGTATTCCCCTGCTCCCCTCAGGTCCTCCTATTTCCTCCCTCACTTCCTTCTTCACGTAAACCATAGCTTACCCTTACATCCAAACTAGGCACACTACAGTCTGGAAACAAACTAGGGTTTGTACAAACCACAGTATGCTTGGATTAAATGTAACAGCAAACAATGAAATTGGAGCCCACAAAGGAAGGAGAAAGAGGGAACATGAACCCAAGGCTTAGCCATGAATTGCTAACCCATGATTTGCTCTTATTTATTATTACTTGTGAATCGCCCATCTGGCCAGTCACCCGGCCACCCTGGGCGATGTACAATTCAAACAATGCAATAATACACAAACATAACACAATTAAAACAGTATAGAAAAAAATTATTTTAAAATCCTAACCCACCCCATATTCCCGCCTAAAATACCATGTTTTTAATGTGCGGCGGAAGCTCATCACGGAGGGGGCATGGCGAAGGTCACTAGGGAGGGAGTTCCATAACTTGGGGCCACCACAGAGAAGGCCCTCTTCCTAGTCCCCACCAGCCTGGCTGCTCTGGTTGATGGGACAAGGAGAAGGCCATCTGTGGCAGATCTTGTTGAGCAGCCTACTTGATGTTGCTGGAGGTGCTCCTTGAGATAAACTGGGCCGGAGCCGTGTAGTGTTTTAAAGGTCAACACCAACACCTTGAATTCGGCTCGGCAAGCAACTGGCAGCCAGTGCAACTCCTTAAGCACTGGAGTGATGTGATCACACTGGCAGCTGCCTTTAACCAGGTGAGCCACCACGTTCTGTACCAGCTGTAGCTTCCGAACCGTCTTCCAGGGTAACCCCACGTAGAGCGCATTACAGTAGTCTAGGCGAGAGGAGACCAAGGCATGAACCGCTGATGGGAGCAGATGATTAGGAAGGTAGGGGTGCAGCTGCCGTATCAGATGGAGTTGATACAGCGCCGCCCGGCTCACAGCTGACACCTGAGCCTCCAGGTGTCCTGAAGTGGGAGGTGAGAAGGCTAGAGTGCCGATGGCGTAAATCCCACTCCGAAGATGATCGAACACAGGTTAGAGCTGCATCCCCAGCCTACCAGGTGGCGGTGAAGGCAGCAAAAAAGAATTTCTATGCTGCCTCCATCGCATCTGCAGAGTGCTGCCCCAGGAGGCTGTTCCAAGTGGTTCGGAGCCTGGTCGGTCCAGTTGCTCTGGATCCGATGGAACAATGTAAAGCCTCCTGTGAGGCTTTAGCAAAGCACTTCGCAGATAAAATTGACCGGATTAGGGGTGGGATTTCGCACGTTGTGGATACAGGAAGTGAGCTACATGTGAAGCTTGCATGTGAAGTAGCCATCTCTCTTCAGTCATTTATGATATTTTCTTCCTTACACCTCTAAGGTTCAGCAATAAGCAGCAAGCTTCATAATTGCTACTGTTCAATACAAACACTTTTATGCATTTATCCTTCCCCCTGATGGGTGGTGGTGCTCTCTTTCGGAAACATGCAATGTGACAGTTATGAATGTTTAAACTATTGGATGTTGAAAAGAAGTAGGTGAAACAGGGCACAATGACTACTATGGCAGCACATCATGGACTATACACACCACCATGGGCCATGATTTTTCCTTGATACTTCAAGGATTTTAATATTCTACTAAAGCTTGCAAAACATTTTCTTCTACCTCTACACCTGTGCATGAAGTAACCTAGCTTGAAAGACAATGACGTTAGCATGTTTTATGGAATCACTGGAGTTTTCCCCAACAAAATATAAATGTGGCACAACTTACTTTAGTATTTTTTACACATTCTTCACAAGTCTTTTTGGTAAAAGCAGCACATGCTGGAAAAGAATAAAGTCTTACATAAAAAATCAAGAGCTTTTAAACTGAAATTGTATTAGAATTGTTCCAACACAACAGTATCGACATACAAGCAGAGGTATTTTGAATCAAATGTCATTTGATTTTAAACAATGTTCAAACACCCTAGAATGTATCAAGGAAGCATAAATCCCCTAAACAATCTTATTCCCCCTTCTATCTACTCTCTTACTCAGTGCTCAGATGTATCTGCAAGACATTCAACAACACAAAAAGGCATCCTTCATAGAACTACAATACTGGACCTTAGGTCTGATCCAACAGGGCTCTTCCCATTCAGCTGAATAGAACACAATAGAGCCAGTGTGGCGTAGTGGTGAGAGTGTTGGACTGGGACTTGGGAGATCCGGGTTCTAGTCCCCGCTCAGCCATGAAACTCACTGGGTGACTTTGGGCCAGTCACTGACTCTCAGCCTAACCTACCTCACAGGGTTGTTGTGAGGATAAAATGGAGAGGAGGAGGAGGATTATGTAAGCCGCCTTGGGTTCCTTTCAGGAAAAAAGGCGGGGTATAGATAGAATAAATAAAAAATAAAAATAGTTTCACAGTGAGGTATATTGGGTTAAATCCAGAAGCACGTTAACAGAAGTCCACTAGGATGGCAGGACTTTCTTCCTCTCTCCTTCTCCCTGCTGTCTTCCACACTGCCCTAAAATTTGCTCAGAGGGTTTCCCAAAGCAGATTTTGAGGGTGTGTGGGGGGATGGGGGAAATCACCTCCCTCCTGGTTCCACTGATGCAACTGCTGCTGTCCATGTAATGACGTTGTTGTTGTTGTTGTTGTTATTATTATTATTATTATTATTATTTCATTTCTATACCGCCCAATAGCTGAAGATCTCTGGGCAGTTTACAACTATAAAACACAATAAAATACAATATAAAAATACAAATTAAAAAAACATCGAAAAAGTTTTCACTAGACATTTTAAAAACAATTTTAAAATTACTTAAATAGCTAAGACAAGATTATTAAAGTAGACCGGTTTTAAAAAGGGGACATAACCACCACCCTGTGTACTATTTGGAGCTGTTAAATGCCTCAGCATAGAGGGCAGTCTTAACCTGGCGGCAAAAGGATAGTAAAGTTGGCTCCAGGCGGGCCTCAGTGTTGGATCCAACCCTTTGATAGCAGTATCTAACATTGTAGCTTAGTAAGAAATGTACTTATTAGCCACCTTGAGCACCATTTTCTTGATGGAAAGGTGGGTATAAATCAAATGAATGCTCAAAATGAAAAATTTATGCATGCTCAAATATGTATCCTCAATAGTTCACACTCAGGATGATAGTACTGAAATATCAACTAGCATACAATGAAAATGGTACTATTTCAGTAGTGTTTGTATTGTTACATGTTATATCTTGTTGGCAAGCTTCTCTTTGAGCAATGATTCTCAAGCTACTTGATTTGGAACAGTCTTAAAAATTGCAACCATCCTAGGACTGTTTATGTGGAAGTAAACACCGCTAAAATGAGTCTTCTTTCAAAATAATTATGCTTACAATGTTTGCTTAGATAGACCATTTAAAATACAATTAAAATATATTTACTTAAATCCTTGTGCTACAGTTATAGTAGCAGGGTTGGCAACTTCTTCAGAATTATATTGTGACCGAAGAAATGCAGCAAATCATACAACTGAAATGTAATGCCAGATGCCCAAGGGAGTAGCACAAAATGCTTTTATAAATAATTTTGAAATTGTTCCTTTTAAATGTGAAAAATCTTGATACAGACTTCAGGATCCTGAAGTCTTTTAAAAGGTGAAAACTTTCATTCACTGGGGCTATTAAAAAGCTCCATGTTTTGCATCCCCTCTAACCCATAAAATCAAAGCAATCTAAACTCTTAACACATCCCTTGACACAAGTAAAAGGTCTGGTATGTTTGTTTTCCTTTTCCTTTCTTCCCAACACTAAAGACATTTTTCAAGACCTATCTGTTAAAATTCCTCAGGCCACTTGTTACTAGACAATGAAAGTCATCAGTCATTTACATCTTTAGATCATAAACAATATGGGTATCTGTCTTTCTCCCACCATAGCTAACAGCAGCTTCAGGCTACAATTTAAATCAGAAAACTACCGTATGTGCTGAGACGTGTGCACACATGTGAAGGAGATGGTTTAAAAAATCCCTTCCCCAGCCCAGATGCAATTTGGGGTCTCCTGTGGCTGATTTTAAGCTTAAATAAATGGACCAGGAAAGTTAATCACAAATCTCCCACATCATGTCTGGTCTGGCCTTTATTGCTGTCAGGCAAATGTTTATTTTTGTGGCAGGCACTGCTTGTAATAAATTAACCAGCTTCTGCAACAGTTTGAGCTAAAGCAGCCCCTCATATGGCAGTAGTCTCCCTACAAGGAAATAGGATACTTGAAGGGATGGGGCGGGTGTGAGTGTGAAGGAGAGAGAAACAGGGCATAAACCAACCAATCCTGCTTATCTTGTGAGGAACAGGTCCACGTTAAGTTAATCAAGATTCGGATAACCTAAACCATTAGCCATGATCACATGGGGATCACTGAAAAAGAGGATGGAACTTCAAAAGTACTGTAGGCTCAAGTTATCTCATTCTGGGGATGTAGTGGCCAGAGGTGGTATGTAGAAGCCGGTGTGGAAAGCAGGGCACAGCACAGGGCCAGGAACTGGACAAGGAGACTTCTAGGTTGGGGTGAGGCACAAGCATCGACCTGGAACAAGGCTGAATAGAGGGATCACTAATATTTAAGGCGACAATCGCTTGCAAAATCATGATGAAGAGGGCTTTAACTCCGGAAGCTCATGCCACAATTCATCTGCTCATTTCGAAAGGTGCTACAACAGCCTTGACAGAAAATAACCGAACACCTTTAATCAGTCCTCTCTTAGATCCTTTATAGCAGCCTCCCCCGACCTGGTGCCCTCCAGATGCTTTGAATTACAATTCCCAGTATGTCTGACCATTGGCCATGCTGGCTGGGGCTGATGGGAGCTGAAGTCGAAAACATCTGGAGGGCAGCACCAGTTAAGGAAGGGGGTCAGCGAAAGGGGAAGCGTATGCGCAAAGGGGTTGGAGAGGCGCGGCTTTGCGCCCCAAAGGGCCCAGTTATGTGGGAAGGGAAGAGACCAAGCAAGGAGGGCACCGAAGGGCCTCATCCCACAAAGGCCATGAGGGGGGGGGAAGTCCTCCCAAATTATGGCGGGAGAAGGGACGAGGACCGAGCAGGTGCCACGCCCCCCCGTTGACAGCCCCCCCGATGGGCCCGCTTCTGGCTTACACATGACGGGAGCCGGGGAAGGCGAGGCGGTGGACTCCATTCCCGTCGCCGGGCGCTCCCAAAGTAATAAGAAAAAGGGCAGACAGATAGCCCAGAGCCGCCACCGCAACCACTGCCCGGCCGTCGCCCCCTCCATCTCTTCTCCCTCCCGCGGCGGGCCTGCGCGGCCCCTTCAACTTCGCTGGAACTCGGGGGGGGGGGGCTCGGTTGGTCCCTCGCTCGCGCAAGCGCACTCCGGACCGCTCAGACCAGTCGGCCGCCTCAGGAACGGCACCGACCCGAGCTCAGCTTCAGCTCGCTCACTCGGCCCGCCCACCACCTTCCCAACCGCCTATAGCAGCTAAAGAAAGCGAGGAGCCCGCCCCTTTCCGTCCTTTTACGCTCCTCCTTCTCTTCCCTCGGAAACCGAAGCCCTCCTCCCTTTCTGCCCCGCCTTCCCGCAGGAGCTCGTGTCATGGCAGGAAGTCACCAACTACGCCTTTATCTCTTTAACGATTCGTTTCCTGCTATATCGCCGGCAAGAAAGGCCTTGTCTGTTTCGAAAAACTGAAATATTGGTTCATTGATTTGGATATTTATAACCCGCCCTTCATCAAACGATAGCAGGATGGTGAACAATAAATACGTAATAAAAACAAGAAAATGCAATAACAAAACAAAAAGCAGTAATCCCCCCCTCATGAGATGGATGTTTTGGACTATGGGAGTTGGAACATCTGGAGAGCAATCAAGGTTGTGACTGATTCGCTTAAAATGCCTGGGTAAATGGACAAGTTGATTGCAAGGTCAGTACCAGTCGCACCTCCATGGGGAGGGTGTTCCACAGATGGGGTGCCACAATGCAGAAGAAGGCTCATTCCTTAATGATCATGCCAGTGGGAGGCACCTTGACAAGGGCCTCCCTGCAGCTCTTAAGACACCGGTGCAGGTTGGTAGAGGGAGAGGCATCCCAACGCAAGCACCTTAAATTGAGCCTGGAAGCAAACAGGTAACCAGTGCAGTGCCCTTAGGACTGGTGTAAGATGATCCCATGCGGCTGCCTAGTTAACTTTTTATCAGCCACATTCTATGCTAGTTGGGACTTCCAAGGCATCCTCAAGGGCAACCCCACTTACAATGCATTATGGTAGTCCAGTCGGAAGGTTACCAGAGCACTTGGCCAGACTATCCCTGTCCAGGAATAGTCATTGCTGGCAAACCAGCTGAAGTTGGTAAAAGACACTCTGAACCACTAAGGCTACCCAGGCCTCCAGTGACAAAACTGGATCCAGTAGTCCGAAACCACACACTTGCTCTTTCAAGGAGAATGCGACCCTGTCTAGAATAGGTTTATTCCCAGATATGAGAACCATACCCTTGTTGGTCCTCTGACTTGTTGGGATTCAGCTTCAATCCCTTACCCAGCCCATCACCGAGTCCAGACAGCAGTTCAGCGCCTGCATGGCCTCTCCTGACTCACATAAGGAGAAATGGAACTGGGTGTCATCAGCATCTTCACAGTAGCTCACTTCAAATTCCGATGAGCTTAGTGGCTTTACATAAATATTAAAAAGCATAGGGGAAAAGACTCAGCTCTCCCAATAATTTCTTTAACTTATCCCCAAACATTTTTTCCTCTACAGTTCCTCCCTAATTAATTTCCCACAGATCCCTTGTGCTTTTGCCCCAAATTTCCCACAATAGTTTCTCCTTTGATGCCCCCCCCCAATTAAGAACATCCCACTTTTCTCATGGCTCCCAGCCATCTCTCCTTCAGTCACAAAAATTTCATTAATACTATGTTTTCTCATTCCCCTACCTCCATCTTAGAGAAGAGAATAAATGCTCCCCCCCCCCCTTAATAGTCACCTAGCCAGCAGCCAGTCAGGCACTAGGGCTGCCATAAACTAGCCTATGTGACTCATGCCTCATCCACAATCTGGGCCTCTGCAGCAAATTTCCTCTTTACAGGCAGGCAAGAGCCAAAACTGTATTTGGGCACCTGGGCCGACACAGGTGCTACTGCCTCATGGCAACTGCCAACTTAAGAGGCAACCCCACCCCCCATAGTAAAACAGGAATTTATTTTTACTGTAGGGTTGAGGAGTTTGGTTTAACATTTTATTGGGGGCGAGGGGATCATGCTGTGCCAGAAAGATACCCTGAAAAATAGATTAATACCTTCATTTTACCATGATCACAATCAGCATCAGGTCTAATTAGCTCTTCTGCAAGCTATCCACTTTGATTTTCAGCCCAGATTGTTTGTAAATGGGACAAACTGGTTTGCATTGTTCTATGCAAGCACAAATTAAAGCTTCCAATGTTTAGGTTCTCTCCAGTGAAAGATAACATTTATGAGACTTTGAATCCTAACTTTAAAGAGGAATAGTGTTTATTCACCTGTTCAGATTCGGTGACTTGCTCATGCTGTTTAAAGCCCTTTTTGTTCTATTAAATCATGAAATTCCTGGTTAAATGTATGTCCCAGATTCAGTGAATGGTGTGGGAGCACCAGATGCTGCAGCATTACTAAAGCTAAGCAGGTTTATAGACCTGATCACCTCCTTGGCTGGGAGACCACAGGGATCCCATGTAAGAGCTGGATATAAATAAATCTATATATTTAAAACAATATGTCCCTACTGTGCTTGCCTGACTCTGAGGCACATTTCACTATCACTGAGCATCTTGGGGTCAGCCTCTCCACTGACAGGTCTTTGGCTGAGTTATGATAGCTGGCTGAATATCTGTACTATGCAGTAATAGAGCAAATATATATGTGCCTTTAGCAGCATGACCTGAATTGAATTGTAGCAAATGGAGTGGTTTCAAAGTAGAAGAGCAGGGTGACAGGGAGAGAGGGGGAACAGTGGCTTCTATACTAAAAAATTAAAAAATAGTGCAATCACAATAATGGTGAATAAAGTCATTACTTTTCAAATGTGGCAAAAGTGGTTTGACCACACATTCCAGAATGTTTTCAGTTCCTGGACCCTCTTTTCAGGGAAGCAGATGTGTGTTCAAACCACTTTCACTATATTTAGGCTACATCCTATACCCACTTACCTTAGAGCGAGTCCCACTGAAATCAATGGGGCTTACCTCTGAGTAGACATGTATATAGAATTGCCATTATTTACTCACACTTGCTTACAGCACAATCCCACAACCATTGCCCAAGAGAGCCCTGAACTGTTATGCTCTAAACTGTTAATGTTCAAGAGTATCTATAGAAATGAGCCATAGCGGTACAAGACCATTTTAATTAAAAAATACATATTTTTCTTTACATAAAAATGCATACCTTAATCAAACATCACTAAAAGCCCAAACCAGAACTTTACAGTAGGTGAACTTGAAGGGAAAAAAAGAGTACATTTTCATGCAAACAGAAGAACAGAGATTGAGAAACTTGTTTTCTAAAACAAATGTTTACCTTCACATTGACAACTCTGTGCCAGACAAATTACCCTATTTGTACAAGCTAAACAAGTTCAAATGCAAAACAGCTTAAAATTTAAACTCAAATTAAAAGCCAGTAGCTTTTGCATGTACAAGCAAGTCCAGCATATTAAAAGGTATTTTTTTTTTGGATAAACCTTTCATTAAGGGTTACATTGGCAACAGTAAGTACATTTGGCCTGTAGTGTATCAATCAAAAGTAAAATTTTACCCCAGAGAAGTGAAAGTTACTCCAAACATAGAACTGGAAAACAAAAGTTATCATTTTGAAAATACAAACATTTAAAATTAACTCCTTTCGCAGATGGCTTTAATATAGAACAACCACATGTGGAATCATGATCCTACCAACTAAAGCGCACCCATCCATGGATGCGCTCCCCATAATTCATGTTCAGATATTTAAAAACACTGGCCACAGTCCAAAAAGCTCCCCAACTATCTACAGTGGGTCTCCTACCCCTGAAGAGCAGCTCTGTTGCACTGCTATAAGCTCACTGAAGTTGCTTGAGATAACGGCACAAAGGTGGGGGGGGGGCAAAGAGAAACAGTCCCATTGAGAGTGTGAAATGCATTTCTGTAGTCATTGGCTATATTGGAAACATTCTAATCATCAATACAGAATACATTTAACAAAGAAAATGGGCCCTTCAAAGTAGGGCTCCCTAATTTATGTTAATTTATAAGATAAAACAGACATGCTGCTTGTCAGTCAGCAATAATTCACAGTGTTAACCAAGAAGAGGTACACCAGAAGGAAGGGATCAGAGTTGCATGGCATGTTTATAAGGGTCCAAATGCCTATGACAAAGTCATAGGATCTTCAACTAAACAGGTGAATGGATTCTTAACCCCTGAATGGGAAAGAGAGGAAAAGCAAATTTCCCATATTCCAGCGTTATCGGTATTTACACCTTTGTCAACAACTGCACATACATGTTAAGGCCTGCCTCATACTTTGAGAATGATACCTCTATGTCAGTTGCATGAATTGTGAGTATTTCAAACAAACTGAAAGCACCTTTGTTCTGAATTTTATGTAATGCAAATACAAAGCACTTTTTCATATGTTCAAATCAATTGAACACCATGTTCCTATTCCCCATAGATGTCAACGTACTCAATGTTTCAGAGGAATCATTGAATCAAAACAAAACTCTCAGAGGCTCAGATTGATGTACACAGAATTTCAAACACAGGGAAACATAAATATGGAACACTTCACAAAAATTGGGTTTAGAGAAATACATATTGTAAATGAGACCCTGAGCTTTCTTCAGATTTACTCCACTACCCCTGCTGCTTAAAGTAAAAGAGAAGAGTCTTCCAGGCAGCCAGTTCAAAAGATATAAAAATTCTCCATATAAATATGAGTGCTTTGCTTTGATCAGATATATTATTACACTTGCTTAACGACTTAAGAATCTACAGTCCCAGCAAATTCAAACTGCCAAGTTTTGTTCAACTAAGAGGTTCAAGTTCCAGAATATGTTCAGAACCTTTTGTGAAAAATCTCTTCGCTTGAAAAAAAGAAAAAAATAAGAAACCAGATTGCATGCTCCATATTGCTGATTACTCAAAGCAGCCTTGATAGCTCACACCTGTTCAGTTTTTCATTATTCAGAAAGCATAAACACCTCCAAATGTAAAATTTACCACATGAAAAAACTTATGTCTACTGAATAAGACAGTAAGAGTGAGGTTGGAGATGTAAAAAGCTAAACCTGTGTCCAAGCTAGAAAACCAGTTTAAAAAAAAAAAAAAAAAGTCAAACACTACCTTTGATATGAATCTCATCTTCAATAATATTTATTCTGAAAATGGCATTCAAAAGCCCATGTGTCAGCTACCATAAAATTAATCCTGATTCAGTAAAATAATCTAAAATTTGGTGAGCATTCATCCACAGACAGACTAGGAATAGTGCACCAGATTTCATTCTAATTCTGTTCTAACTTAACCAGTGCCTAAAATATTTCTGATTTTAAGAGGTAAAGCAAAAGGAATCCTGGTCATCCAGAAATCTGTTCATCAGGGGAATATTCCATGAAGCCTCACTGAGCCATAAGTCTACATAAAATAACACTCCCACTAATCTATACTTCTGATTACTGGGACACTTACAATCCTGAGGCTATTTGGATTACTGGTGTCATACTATATATGTTTTAACTAAATGGAATTTTGGTCAGTTCCTATGTTTAAAGAGAGAAAAATAAAGCTTTAAAGAAATATTTTCTATAGAACAAAAGCCTCTCAGACAATGCAGTTTATACTATTGCTATGGTGAAAAAAATCTAATTATTATTATTATGCTTCTTCTAAATCTCCAGTTCTCACAGGGATCAAGGAGCAGTCTGACAGTAATTCTATGATATTTACAAGCAGATAGTTTTAATATATGCACAATAGAAAACATGAATTGACACAGAACTGAATTTGTACATCAACTACTGCTTTGCAGATTGGTAAAATGTAAGGGTTTCACATTCATTGTCTCAGTTTCTGCTCCAGTAATGCAGAGAAAATTAATGTGTTTGTTGACTTGCTGTACAAGTGGAGGCAACATGATGGGCGAATGTAACATTCTCAAAAATACAAAATGGCTATCAATGAAGGAGATTATTAAAATCCAGGTGTTTTAAATTAGGTGAAAATTTGGACTGCCAAGAAGTTCTTACAAATTCATGTTTCATGTGCTGGATTACAAACACCAGTAGACTTGTTCTTCAGTAGTAGGATTCACGGAAGAAACTAGTCTGAAATATATAAAAGCAAAAAAGTCCCAATCTTTAAGTTACCTATGAACTTATAAACACCACTGGTTTCCATGGGACTTAGAAACTTGCAAATTGCCTCAAGACCAAAACAACTAGGACTTGGAATCTATGGGCTTGCTCATCTAATTACATTCCTGTCTGTAATAAACCTAGAGAAGTTGTAAAAGTTGTCAAGTTACAATGGCAATTCTTTGCACACAACCTTTGCAAATTATTTTTAGAAGGCTCGAAGGAAGTGGAAAAAAATCTCTTGACCTGCAGTATCTTGGTCTATGAGAGAGCAAACAGGCATTTGGCTTTTCTAACCCATTCTTTAAGAAGCGTGTGTAACAACGGGGATGTCAATTTCAATGGCAGAGTGGCGTGATCGTGCAGAATATGGCTGGGAGGCATAGCTATGCACACTGGGTGCATGCGAATACAGAGGCTGCCAGAAAGGGGAAGGTAGTGTTTTGCACGCACAGTACCACAGGAATAAGAGAATGGCTGTGAACAATAAGCCCCCTGCGCTGGCAATAGCAATGTACACAGAGATGTCGAAGGTGAAAACAGGCTCGTATTTTTTGTTCAGTTCTTGATTATGAAAGATGACCCAGACAGATGGCGTCAAGCAAATGACACATGCAAGGAGAAAGAAGAGGCCAGCCACAAGATGGCAGCCTGCACTGTTTATGAGACATCTGGCCTGCTTGATGTTGGGCACGGTAGATATGAAGGCTGTGTTACACATGCCAATCAAACAGAGAAACAGAGCCAAGACAGTTGTTAACATGCTTATAGGAAGAGCAAACTGGAGAATGCGCAGATCCAGCTGATCAACTGCTGTGTACCACTCAGTGTCATAAATCACACAGTCTTTGCTGCCATCAGAGCGAACACACTTAATCCAGAGCCCAGTGTAAACAGTCACATTCTTTTCGTTTTTGTTAAAGGTGTAGAGTCGCATTTGTCTCCAGTTCGGAAGCAGAGCAGCAGCAATGAGTCCCGATAAGGCAGCTGTTCCAGAAAGAAAGGCTAGGACCGTTGCAGCATGGACATCACGGCAACCCATTTTAGCCAATGAAAATGCCTCCTGGGGAAGAAAATGTTACCAAGTCAACAATATTCTGATCAATTCACTTTTTCCCCTCAAGAATGAAGGCGAAATTATTGACATTGCTGTCCTAGAAGTTAAACTGGAACCTGGGGAAGGCACATTGGAGCCAGTGGTGTGCACTGGTCTCTGATCCAATGTTCCCCTCTTAAGCTAAGAAAATAACACTTCCCATCTAGGATCAGAGATAAATGTCTAACTTTAAAACAAAGATAGTCATGTTAGATACACATTCAAGTATATGTTGGGATAAGCTCCTTTCTAAAGGACTGAGAGTACCAACTTACCAAGATATATCAGGAATAGAGGGACTCTTACAAGTAGACGAACAATTATAATAGATCTAGAAAAAAAGCAAATTTTAGAGTAAATATAAATTGCCATATCTTGAGCCAGTGGTCATGTTTGTGCAGAATGATAAGCCAGGATTCCGGAGAATCCTGGCTTATTGTGAACGAGCTGCATGCTGGTGCTCTTAGCCTGTTTGTTCCCACTTTTCCCCTCCCTGCTAGCACAACTGCTAAACTAACCAGAAACTGAAATGTAGCTAGTGATCCTGGCTTTTTGCTCCTTTTACAAGCCAGAATCACAAACCAAAGTTTGTTCTTGGCTAACAAAGTCTGGCTTGTGTTGGAGTGACAAGCAGGAGCCCTGGTTGGGCAATGTGCTAACTGGTTAGTTTGGCAGTTTATTTGGCAGTTGCACTAGTGGGGAGGAACATAGCAGGAACAAAGCGCTGTGTGCACCAGTATACAGCTCACTCACTCCTAGAATCCCAGCTTATTGTTCTGTGCGAATATGGCCACTCATTTCCAGTGTACTACAGCAACTATAAATATATTTGTCCTACACTGCAGAGCATCTAAGCCAAACAGCCCAAACTGACTTTAGATGTTCTCATTTCCTAGGCTCTCCTTTTTATTAACTTGTTGGCTTCATAGAAGGGGATTCCTGTAAAAAATTCTCCCACTTTAAAATCCTTTTATAAAGATGCCTAGAACCTTAGTTCTCCAAATGCACATAGCTCTCTTGAGCTTATAAATTGTAAATTTTGCATTAAGGAATCTCATTGGATTTCAACCGTAACACTGTTAGACCCACATGTATAAACAAGCAATTTAGAATATATGGGATTAAACAACATAGAAAACCATATCTTTCAAGTATAACTAACAAGTACACATTTATAACTTACACAGTGCTTCATACAATCTTCCTCATCCTCACAACAACAATGTGAAAAGAGTTGTTGCTATAACCAATTCTACAGAGCAGGAACTGGAACTAAGATGAGTCCTTCAGCCTACCCAGCAAGTCCAAGGCTGGGTAGAAATCTGAAGCCTTCACCCCCTGCGCTAAAGCAAATGCTCCCTTACTTGGACAATATCAGCTTTTTACATAAGAGAAGTCAGTACAATATTCAGTCATGTAATCGTTGATCACATGCAAGGAAGAACTTCCAAGATGTGCTATGTTTATAGGAAGGAGCCATCAGTCCATCTTCATACTCATCTCTCCCCAACCCAAGACAATGTTACGTTTCTTTGTGTCAAAACAGACTATTTTATATGAGTTATTAATTGCTATCTTTCCACTTGTGCTCTTCAACATCCACCTTGAGGGCACATTGCAAAGATGAAAAAGCATGAATGCAAATCACTCTGCACCCAAAAGTTTTGTATAAATGATTAATACTTGTTAATTAGACCCAAACCCTTTTCAGACTTCAGGTCAGATCCGTTGCGTATATAATTAAAAGATGCACGATGGGTGGTGGTGGCAGGCCTTCAGCCCCAGGCATACACACATTCAAACCCACATCTGCAGCATGCCTCTTGTACATGTGTAGGTAGCACTCCATGTGATCAGGAACCATGCTTTTTCAGGGTTCCCGACTGCATGGAGTGCTGTGTATGCACATAGGCACATTTAACAGAGATGTGTTTAAAGGTTTGTATGGTGAAGCCTCCCACTCTCCCCATGGAGGGCCCAAACTTTGGTATGAAAAGGGCTGTGCTTAATACATATATATTGTTAAACATTACATGTTCATAATACAGTTGCCAATCTTTTTTCCAGCAGGGATCGTGTGTCTCTAACAGCTACACAACGAGAAGAAATTCAATTTAACAATAATAAAATACAAATTAAGAAGAAATCTTAATTAAAACATAACATAAAAATGAATCAATAAAAAACCCAACAATTAAGGGAAGGTTCAATTCCACTTATAATGTGCATCCTCATAAATGTGTAGTGTTAACATGCCAGCACACAAATGGGCCAATGCATGTGTAAGCATTTTTGAACACGAGTAGATTTTTACTTGTGGCCTGCATTTCAGCTCCAATTTATGATTACTGCACTCCAACAAAGTTAAGGAATAGATCATAAATCATCAGACTAAAGAATTCTTTAACATCTTACAGAATCTTAAAAACACATACTGTAGTCACTTTGCTTGTGTTACTAATGATGACTAAGTTGACAGAACAACCCACAAGCAAGTCACAGTGTGTGTGGGTTAAACTATGAATCGGCATAACCAATATCAAATCATTTGAAACATAAACACAGTTAACGGGGGGGGGGGGGGATAAAAGAAAGGCTGTGCTCGATCAGACCAAAGGCCTATTTAATCCAAGGTCCTGTTCTTACAGTAGCCAGCCCGAAACCTCTAGGAAACCCACAAGCAGGACAGGAAGGCAACGTGTTCTCCAGCAGCTGGTACTCAGAGACATATTGGCTCTAAAACCTGGAGACTACATATTGGCTGGGTTCAGACAACACGATAATCCACACTCAAGGATTGAGTTGTTGAATTGTGGGTTGTTGTTGAAACGTGGGTTATCATGTTGTCTGAAACAAGCCACACTAACAAGCCATGGCTTGTTAACTGAATAACCCATGAAGAGAACCCATGTTTGGTGTTGGGTTGTGAACTGTGGGTTGTTCACCATGGTTTGTTCTCTCTGCTGGGTTCAGACAACACGATATCCCACGTTTCAACGATAACCCACATTTCTACAACAACCAGTGAGCCAGTGTGGCATAGTGGTGAGAGTATTGGACTGGGACCCGGGAGATCCGGGTTCTATTCCCCAGCTCGGCCTTGAAACTCACTGGGTGACTTTGGGGCAGTCACTGACTCTCAGCCTAACCTACCTCACAGGGTTGTTGTGAGGATAAAATGGAGAGGAGGAGGAGGATTATGTAAGCCTGTCTTGGGTTCCTTGCAGGAAAAAAGGCGGGGTATAAATATAATAAATAAATAAACCCATACTCGACCTATACTCAACCCTTGCGTGTGGGTTATCGTGTTGTCTGAACCCAGTCATAGTCATCATGAATATAGTTACAGTCTCGCCCTCCACCCATGAATTTGTCTAAGCCCCCTTTAAACCAATCTAACCTAGAGGCTATCACATCTCAGGTAGCAAATCCTAAAGAAATTATACATTCCATGAAGGTATACTTCCTTTTGTCTGCCCAGAATGTCCTGCCAACCACTTTCATTGGATGTCCCCAAATCTTAGTATTATGAAGAAACATTTTTTTAAAAGAAAAACGAAAACTAATGTTTCATGCCAAGTATTAATATGTTCAGTACCACAATTCTTTAGGCTGCAACCCTATACCCACTTACCTGGGGGTAAGCCACATTGATCTCGGGCCCAAAACAGACATTACTTTAAGTGTGTGTCTAGCAGCTATGTCTTGTGTTCATTTTTGCTCCAGAGTAAGGGCAGGCGGCCTGATCAGCAGTTTAAAAGCCCCCCCCCCCCGCACCCACCGGTCACGCTAGTCTCAATCTGGATCGGGCACCCTGCAACTACTCTAGAGTAAAAATGAAGAAGGAGAAGAAGAAGAAAGGCATAGCTGTTAGACACACATTTAAACTAATGTCTAGTTTTGGCCCTTAATGAGGCTTGACTTCTGAGTAGACATGTATATGATTGTGCTGTTAGTGGCAGCCAGATGCAAAATCCTTACACATAAAACACGTTCACTGCCAAGTAAACGCCGTAGATTTCAATGGAGACGACACCTCTGTAAATACATCACGATCCAAGCAGTTTTATTGGTCGGTACTAGCAAGAGAGAACCATGATTAGAATCAAATCCAGCATCTCTGGAAAGAATTATGGTCCACAGATAAATAAGGGAGGGCCGATCTCCCCCGGACTCACCTACTTCCCACGCGCGAGGCACTCAATTCCCGCACACCAAGCCTCTCTCCTCCTGCTCTGGTTGGCGCGGGGGCTTCGCTCTCTCGGTTGTTCAGGAAGTGGCTGCCTTTTCCAGGTTTGCCCAAAGGTTCCTGGGATTGTAGTCTCCATCTGCAATGCTCTTTGTTTCACCCTCCGTCTACGAACTACAGCTCCCAGGATCCCCTTCCAGCAACAATTATTTCGGAGGCAGACACCTTCCCGATTGCACTTCAGGTTTGTTCTTCGTTGCTCATCGCGTATTGCAGAAAGGAAACAGACTTTGCAAGAAGGTGCATCGCTTTTGATTGGGGCTTCTTGGTTATCAGGGTTTTCTCCTACGCTTTGTTTAATACGCCGACTGCTGTACTTTGTATGTACATATTTTATTCCGTATAGATTACCTCCACCTAAAAATATAAAATAAAGTGGATGTCTGGTTTCGGAACTGTAGGTGTTGTTGTTTTTTTCAAAGTCGCAGCCACAGTGTATGACATCCCTTAAGCTTTCAGTTCATTAAAAACTATTTAAGAGTATAGTTTGGGAAGGGCAGCTTTAAAATCTCGTAAGAATAAGGACCGTTTAAGGGCGCAATCCTATCATGTTTAGACAGAGAAAAGGTCTACAACTCCCATCCTGCCCAAGCCAACCATGGCATGCTGGGAGTTGTAAGCCTTTTCTGTCTAAACATGCATAGGATTGTGCCTTAAATTGGGGACTATGCAGGTGGACTCTTATCTGTGAGAAACTCCAATCTGGGCCAACCAAATAATAGGATCCAAAGCACAGCATAACCAACTCAGCATGTCCAAGGGGGCTCTGGGCTTATTTCTTAAAGACCGCCCCCCCCCCCTGCTATACGACAAACCTATGGAGATGTCCAAAAGCAGTTTCTGATGTGGCATGGCAGTGAGGTAGCACAGGGCCGAAGTCATGGGTAGGTATGGTCCGGCACCTGCCAAGGGCCCACACCCCACTGGGGCCCACTGACAAGAGCCCCCTGGAGTTGCTCCTTCCCTTCACCATTACTATCTGCTTGTTCACCTGCCTTTCACCCAGACAACGGTGGTGGTGTGAAGGAGTAGATGCCTATTTACTCACTGGCTCTCTTTCTGTTAAGCAAGCGAGTGATAGCAATGAGAAAGAGGATGTGAAGCAATAGCAGCCAGTGAGCCAGAACCGAGGAAGAGAGCTACTGTTCAAAAAAGAAGGGAGGGCAAAAATCTCAATGGGCAGACCCAATCGTTGGGTGCATCTAGAGTAGTTCTTCATCTTTGATGGTATATTATCACAACTTTCAAACACAAGATACATCACTGAAGCTTTAAAAGCCTCATTACCCTTGACTTTTAAAAAAACCTTGCAGTGCGGTAGAGCTGGCACCAACAATAGTGATTGTAGGGGGGTAACTGTAGCAAGCAAGGAGGGGAGAGAAACACATGACAATTTGGATTTGCAAAGAGGTGCTGCTGGAAGAATGATCTGCATTAAACTGCAACCACCTGGCATTAAATGCTTAAGAAAATAGCTCTTTATCCACAATAAAAGTACTAAAATACAAATGTTTTCCCCTTAAACCTCTTAAGGACATGGAGGTTCTTAACCTCTATAGCCTCTGTCTACTTCGCAATTTGTTTACAGGTTGCATTTCCTTTAATAAAATTATGGAAGAAGAGTGGGGTTTTTTGTTTTACTATGGGTTGGACACAAGATTTGGGCTAGTGGAAACAGACTTCCATGCCCACTCCAGCCCCCTGGAAATGCTAGAGGGTTAGGGCAACCTGCTGAATGGGGTATACTGTGGTGTGGGAGGCTGATGGGGGAAGGGGAATCCCCAAAGATACCCCTTTCCCCCTGCACCACAGGCTACACTAGGGGTCCCCAAACTTTTGGACCCCTGGGCACGTCTGGGAATTTGAGAAAGTGCTGTGGGCACGACCACAAAATGCCTAATCAGTGGATCAGCGCTTTGGTCTACCTGTCGTGTCTATAGATCTTAGGCTGCATCTTATTCAGCAAACTTTTCTCCTTCCCCCACCTCATTCTCTCCTGCTACTGTTGAATCATGTTCTGTCCCTTCGCATTTGTTCGGTTCATCTTTGGAGCACTGGCTCCATGAAAGGGTCCCGAATGATCTGCAGCTATGATGCCCCAGGGGGAAAAGGCCGTTTCTTTGCTCAGAAGCAATAACATACGTAAAAAAGGAAAGTAGCAACCCTGTACTCTGCTCTCACTATCCCACTCACAACAGATGTTCCAATGTCGTAGTTAGCACTGTTGCTGCTAAATAGCTTTATTAGTAATTTTAAATATTCCTGCCCAAAATATTTCGGGGAAGTGAGCAGATGTAGTTTTATATGTTCTTCTCCCACACTGATGTACTCATTCAAAATAAGGATACTACTCTTGAAATATTTGGTAAAGGAAACAGAAAGAGTGTCTCAGTGTATTTATATATAATTTCATATTTATTTACAACTTTTAAAATGTATTCTACAACTTGCTTGCTTAAGGGTGCAATCCTATGCATGGCTGGCTAGGGAAAGCGGGAGTTGTAGGACTTTTTTCTTTCTAAACATGCATAGGATTGCACCCTAAAAGTACTATGCAACTTGAAGACTTGCACACACCTGATAACAAATTGATTTAATAAAAATCATAATGTACATTTTGTATTTTACAGAAACTGGAGAACAACATACTCTCTTGCTTTTAAAATGGTTGGCTTGAAAGAGAGAATAAACCAGGGCTTGCACAAATTGAGTTGCATTCAGAGGCCTGCAAAGACTGATCTCTTAATCATCATACAATGCCTTTTGAGTGTAAGGAGTCACTATGTTTCTGAGAGATGCAATGCATGAAGTTGCTCCCTCTGATACTCTTCAATCTTCTTCTCAGCTTCTTCATCTAGTACTTTTCTTAAACACCTAATTATTTCTTCAATTCCTTCACCAGTATATGTAGATATGGGGATGATCTCTTTGAACTCGACAGGGACTTCAGGAATCATATCTGTTGGAAGCGACTGCATGTGATCTGAAATTATATACTTTACAATTAATATATGTAGTATAATGCCACTGTGAAATTTCCTACAAATAGAATTTAACTAATATTCAGAAACAATGTAAATGTAACATTAAATGGAATTACATGAATCATGTATAATTCTTTAACCATTGCTTCTCAATACATCCCTTAATTTCCTAATTTTTTGGTCAAGTTTACCAAGTACGTTCCACAGGTAAAGTATTAATAAGGATAAATATGAACCTAGTATCAGGGTTGTTTGAACACATTCCATCCAAGGAGATGAGGGTAATTAGCTTTTGAACAGCAAGGATGTTAGAAGATGGAAGGCAGCTGAAGTGGTTGCTGGCCCAGAATACTTCCGGACAGAAGAGACACCTGGTTTGTATCCCACTCTATGTGGTTGGCTAGGATAAAAGACAGTAGCTTGTCTAAGTGAGCTTCAAACCAGATCAGGAATCTGAATCGAGGGCTGCAGTCCTATACATATTACCAGGGAGCAAGCCCCACTGAAAACAACGAGACTTACTTCTCAGTAAACATGCATAGGGTTACACTGTAAGTTTCCTAAATCCAAATCAAAGCCTCTAGCCCTACCCTTTGAGTGAATTCTTTATCATGGAGGAAGTTAACATTTGATTTGTGTTGGATAAGGTGATTTATATTGAATCACCCTGATCCACTGAAGAGGCAAAGATGCAAATCTTGTAGGATTAGGATCTATATGCACAATAGGGTGTGCATATCAGTTGGAGCTATGCTCAATTATGAACATTCGTGCCAGAACTGTACAGAAAGCATCCAGCACATGGTTTGTAGAGATCAGATGCATATGTGTATCAGGCATAGGTTACCACATCAGCATAATTCAGAACAATGCGGTTGGAAATTTATATACCATCAGCTATGTAGTAGGACCACTGCGCATAGTTATTAGTTCATGAATTATATTACTCATTATTCAAGTCACATCTTATGAATTAAAATAAGATCATAGTTTGTTCTTCTTTTTAAGAGCTCTACCAGGATGGAACTCTTTTCACAAATAACTCAATAGTTGCTTCATGACAAAGAGATGTGAATATCTTATCTTAAAAGGAGCTGTAAAAAAATATCTCACCTTGAGAACTCTGCAGTTGTTTCATAAGCTCAATCAGTTTTTCTTGTGCATTGGGCAAATCCATTTTATTAACAGCAAGTATTGCAGATTTACTTCTAAGTTCTTCTTTATATAGTTCCAGCTCCTTCAAACATAAACCACTTGTAAAATATTGTCATTGGAAACATTTCGTTTTATATAAAGGACTCTGATTTCATATGAAGGACCACAGATTTTGTTAACAGTATGTTTTCTAGTTAATAAGAGGAAGCCATTCTGAAGACTAAAATGCCTTGCTTTTTCACTTCCACTTGAAAACAAATACTTTTTCGCTTACTGGTGGAAAATGAAGTTAATGAAGAACAAGGTGCCTAACAATAAATTAGCAGCACTCCCTTGTAACATCTGGACCATTCCAAACCTCAGGCATCTCAGACACAATAAAGCCTCTGCTGACAATTCTCAAGTCAAAATTATAGACTTTGATAGGTTTGCCATACAGATAAATATTTCAAATTCAAGCTTTATATATTCTTTCGTGATAGAACATACACATATTACAATATATAAAAAACATCCATAAATAAAAGGACCAGCAACTTTACCTTTGCTAGTAGCATTACAGTTTCAAAGGCTGTTCTGAATGGCATTGCAGGAGAAAGCTGAAACCCGGATACATCAACCTGAAAGATTGATTTTTTAAAAAAAATCACACACAATCAAATGCTCTCTCACATTAGTCCTCGCTAGTCAAAAACACCATCAAGATGACGAGCAAGGCTGAAGGGAAGCTAGTGAGGTAGTTCTTACACATTCATAAACAAAGCAGTATTTTCAGGAAATCGTATCCATTCTAATATTTCTGAACAGTTCCCAAGTCAAGGAAACCATTAATCTATTTGCATAATTTTCTGTGTTCCATTACGATCTGTATAAACCAAGGGTGGAGAAATCTTGGGCCCAAGGACCAAATACAGTCCTCCTGGGATGTAAGAGCTTTAAGCTAAAGCTCCAGTAAGAGCTTTAAGCTAAAATATACTGGTATCTTTTGTATTTTTGGCCCCACCCCCTTTGCCTTAGGTGCCGCCCACCACTGGAATGTGGCCCCCAAGAGCTTCTCCAAAACTGAATTTGGCTCTTGGGCTGAAAGAGGTTCCCCACCCCTGGTATACATCCATTCTATGGTAAGCCCTTCACACACTTTGCTTTTGTCTTACTCTAGGTCTTACTAGAACCACATCACAAGAAGCACCTTTCCCTTTTACTAGCTACACAGTTCACTACGAATTATTCCTTGTTTTTCCAGTTATCTGAAAGCCTTACTTATATGGGATGTTCAGCAGCATTTATAATAGAAGTGGTAATCCTGGTGGTTCCATTAGCAGACCCAAGACACGAACCTACTTCATCAAGAAAGCAAATTGCCATAAATTTTGCAGATTTCACACTGGTAAATATATGTGCAGTGATGTATGTTAACAGAAACATTTCATCATGATATATCTGAACAGGTTTCCAACACTGTAGGATAGGGATCTTGAACCTCTTTCAGCCCAAGGGCCAAATTCAATTTCAGAGAAGCTCTTGAGAGCCCAGTTCCAGTGATGGGCAGGGCTGAAAGCTAAGGGGATTTTTAAGGCAAAAGTGGTGAGGCCAAAACCCCCAGCCTATTTCAGCTTAAAGCTCTTACTGTCAGTAACTAAGCCTTAGGAGAGACATTTCAACCTTTTAGAATGGGGGGAAAAACTACACAAAAACCAGGAAACCACCAAACAACAGGGGAAACGGCCATCTGGGGAACCAGAGGAACGAACTGGGACCCCAGACCAGCCAGATTTGGCACCATAGGTCTGAGGTTTGACACCCCTGCTGTAGGATCTGGCCGTCCTCGATCTAAATGGGTAGTTGCTACATGTTAAAATTTCATATATAATATCAGTACTACCAAGGCAAGATGTAATGATCAGATGTTCTATGGTACATCTAGATGTTCCTAGGTTATTACTTTGGTACACAGCGCCTAAATTAAATGGGGCATCCTAAACCTGACAAATAAACCAAGCAACACTGATTGGGTTCACACATGATGTTGCTACCCACGATGGGTTGTCGTGTCATGTGAACCTGAACTAATTCCCGCAGGGTGGCTTGTTTGAGGGCAACAAGCCACCCTGACAACTGGGTTGTAGTTGGGATTGCTGTACCCATGATGGGTTGTCGTGTTGTCCAAACCTGGGCGACTGGCCCCACATGGGTACCAGGGATCAGCTAGCGACTCACTTGGCAAGAGTGGCAAAAAAACCCTTGTCATTCTTGCCAAGCTTGCGTGGGCACCCACCAGTGCCAGCCACCCCAGAAGTGCTTATGCAGCACTTGGGGGCAGCTGGCACTGGCTTGCTGCCCTCCCGCCATGACTATGAGCCAATTTCAGCTTGCTGCAGCTTTTTTGCACTTTACCCTCCCCCCCTGAGATTGTGAAAACTGGCTTGACAGCCGGCTTTTTCGATCTCCGTTTTGACAGCCACTGACAGCCCCTTCAAAGTTTCCAAGCAGCACCTTGGAGGGGCTGACAGTACTTTTTTAAAAAATTGCACACACAATGTGCAATTTGTTCAGCCTTTAAAAAAAATATTTTAAGCTGTACTTGCGCAACTGCAGAGGTTTGCAGTTGCACGGGTGCGGAAGTTTGAAGCCTTAGCTGGGGCAATGCCTGCCGAGGTGCAGCAGGTACCAACCCTGAACACTTGCCCCAAAGAGGTTCCAAATAGGGTTTTTTCCCCTTTGGTTTCTCTTGACAGCTGTCAAAAGGCAAACTATCAAGAGAAAGCAAAGGCACGAGTGATCTTTGCTCGTGAAAAGGGGGTGGTGTGATTTATACCCCTTTGCAGCAAGATCCTCATATTTTTTCTCTCTTATCCTGACAGTGCTCAGGGTGATGCACATTTTGCACTTTCCCCCCTGAGACTCTAGGTGCTTTTTTTGGGGGGGGGGAAAGAGATATACAGCCATATGTCCCAGTCAAAAAACAGCCATTGCCCTGTCAAAAAACCCTTTTAAGGGGGACCCAGAGCTATCTGTCAAAACTAATTTCCCCCAGAAAAATGGGGTGGGACACACTTTTGCACTTTCCCTGGCTTATGGCCAGGGTGGGTTGCCGTGATGTGCCAATGCACCCACTGTGTTCTTACAACAAAGAGAAGCTGTTTTGTTCTTTCCACATGTTTCAAGAAGTTGTGACCTCTTCCTTTATTAGCATGTGCACCTTCAATCAATCCTGGAAGATCAGCGACTGTGATCTAGGAGGGGGGGAAAGACAAAACTCTTTCAAAAGAAGACAGGGTCTCATGTTTGGGTCTCATTAATTCACTCAGGGTGGTACAAAAATTGTTAGTGTACCTCCGCTACAGATTAATGGCTTCAATTTGGCAACTATGTAGTCCAAATCATCTTAAATTATTTGAAGAGGCTAAAAACAGGAAATTTGTGTGGCACAATCCTATGGAAGTTTAGACAGAAAAAAGGCCTACAACTCCCAGCATGCCCCAGTCAGCATAGCAAGCTACGGCACGCTGGGAGTTGTAGGCCTTTTTTCTGTCTAAACTTCCATAGGATTACGCCTTAAGCGAACAAACACACATAACATGAAGCCTCCCACAGAATAACAGCCAGCATTCTAACATGTCCTAAGCCTCAAGGTACATATGAGGCAGAAGTTTTCTCTTCATAAGTTTCGATTAGCCTCACTCAGTTTGAAAAAGATGAGGGTGCGGGTTAGGGGATTGCAGTAGCGTGCAGAATTCAAGTTGTAATAGGGAATATAATTATAAAGCCTTTACTTGAGAATGACCACCTGTTTTGCAAGAACTAATAGTGCTCACAAGTAACTGCAAGTACTTTACTTGGCCCCATTGTAAAAACTGTCCTAAAGTGCAAAAGAATATGTACACTTAGGGTAGGACCAAATATTTTCTGTGTTGTAAGAAGTAGAGTAAAATGAAACAGACACAAGAAAGATTTGCTTTAACCCAGGGCTCTCCAACCTTGTGTCCCCAGATGTTGCTGGACTACAGCTCCCAGAATCCCTTGCCATTAGCCATGCTGGCTGGGTATGCTGGGAGCTGTAGGCCAGCAACATCTGGGGACACAAGGTTGGAGAGCCCTGCTAAACTTTTCCCAAACATTATTATTTCTAAATTCTGATTAGAATAATTTGCCTTCATAATAAGCCTGTCCCCTAACATGGAAAAACCTAACATGGTTTGGAGGATTACAAACAAGGGGTCACTCATGTATGCCCCTTCGTGTGCAGCTTCTCTCTTTCCTGTTTAGCACCATCCATAGTTTCCATGATGTCTGAATTGGCAAACAGTGCTATGTACTTCCACTTCAAAGCAT
This sequence comes from Shinisaurus crocodilurus, assembly GCA_021292165.1. NCBI lineage: Eukaryota > Metazoa > Chordata > Lepidosauria > Squamata > Shinisauridae > Shinisaurus > Shinisaurus crocodilurus. The sequence goes on along the minus strand of CM037880.1, from coordinate 35,695,053 downwards.
GGTTTCTAGTTGTGAGGTCATTTCTGATTCTTTTTGGGAGGCCAAGCTCTAACCATAGTTGGCCAATTCAGCTTTCACAGCAAATTAGTTAGTGCTAAACAGGAAACAGGGACTGGGTTCACACAACATGAAAAGCCAGTCCCAGTTTCCAGTGTGGCTTATTTTTCGCAAACAAGCCACGCTGACAACCCATGGCTTGTTCTAGGGGTTGTTTGTACCCTGATGGGTTGTTGTGTTGTCCAAACCAGAGACAGCAATTTTATCGTGGGTTGCTGGGATCGGCTACAGAGCCGCTTGGCAAGAGCAGTGAAAATCCCTGCCGCTCTTCGCAATCTTGCCCGTGCCTGCCGCCGCCAGTGACTGCCCCTCCACCAATGCCCAAATGGCACTTTGGAGCGACCATCACTTGTTTGCCACACTTTTTCTTTTCAGTCGCTGAATATTGCACAAATGTGTTTGTAATTTTTTGTTTTAAAAAATTGTTGGTCTTTCACAAGTGCACAGGAGCACAGTAGCGGCTATCTGAAATGTATAGTCTTGCCTGGTCAATTTCCTTGTACGTGTCAGCTGTCAAAGGGAGCTCCCAGGTAGAGTAGGGGACATAAAAGGAAGCCGTTTAAGAGAGACTGCATATAGGCGATTGTGCCGTTCACTGGGGGGGGGGGTCGATTACTGTGAGGAGGAGAACCATCACGCTGGAAAGGCACCAAATGGGGGGGGGGGAAAATAGGTAGCACCAAAGGGAGAGACGGGGAGGGACGGGCACAGACCACACAAACACACATTCACACGCCTGATCCCCGCGGTTCCCGGTGAAGGCAACCGAGTGCCCCCGGGCGGACCCCGAAAGTGACACGGTCGGAGCGGGGTAACCATACGGGTGATCACGTGAAGTCGGACAGCGGGCGGTCCCGCGGGGCCCACAAGACGCAACCAAGCGGCGAGCGCCGGAGTGTAGGGAGGCCTGGGATCCGGGACCCCTACGCAGGGCCCGCACACGGGAGGGGTCTGCCACCGCCCGGCAGCGGCGCCCGCTGACCGCACGCCCGCTCTCACTGCCGAGATGAACGGCCACACAAATATCTCCAATTTAGCAGTGTAATTCTCTTGATTTTAATTGTTGAACTGACAGTTCTCAGTGTCCTCCACCTTTTCAACACTTCCCCAAGTCTGAAGCTAGTCAAGAAAGGGGTGATAACTCCCCCCCCCTTTCTGTGGTTTCCTTTTTGGAGCACTTACTGCTGTGGTTATTGTGGTTCCCTGACAGTTCTAAAAACCCTCCTGAGGCGGCAGCTGAATGGGACTGAGTGAATGGTGCCCCATTGGGGTGTGTGCAAGTATCGCTGGTGCTGGCACCCCATTAACTCCGTCCCATACAGCCACATTCTTAGGGGTTCTTTTAGAACTGTCAGGGAGCCACAGTTCTAATATCTCCCCTTTCTGGAGTAGCTGCAGAGTCAGGGAAGTGTTTCTTTTCCTTTACTGTTTCTCCCTTGGTCCGTCACAATTGTACACAAATTAGCCGATAGGCAGCCTCGTCTTGTCGCTTTCCTTGCATGTCGCCTACTCCACCACCCTTTGATAGCTGAAACATAGAAGTAAATTGACCAGGCAAGACTACATATATCGGACAGCTGTAAGAACATACTTGCAAAAGACCAACAGCAGCAACAAATTAAAAAAATTACAACCCCAACTGCACATTTTTGAGGCTCTGGGAAAAAAAATCCAGGGAACAAAAAGGGGTAACGGAGTAGGGAGGGGGCCGGGGTGAGGAGACAAGATGGGTTCAGCTGCAAAGTCCCCTTGGATATGTGCCAGAGCTGGCTGGAAGACTGAGAGGAAGAAAAGGAGAACAACCTATGGCAAGCCCTGATCGTTTGTCGGGCATACTGTGGGTTGTTCAGCAAACTACCCATACTGCGCAGCTTATCCACAGGGGTGGCTTAGCCTTACGTGCGAATCTGCCCAGATGGAAGATGCATACAAGGGGGGAGGAGGGAGCATACAGCTCACTCATGATCCTTCAAATTATGCTTTGGATGGTCATTCAAGTTGAGCCATTACTTCTGTATCACGGCATGCTTATTTTGGTGTTTATTAAAGATAGTGAACACTGTTCTAAAGGCTATCTGGTGTAGTTAATTGAATCTTGTTGCAAGAGTTCTGAGTAGTCTGAAGAAGACTAATTATCACCTAATTTGCAAGCCTCAAAACCTGACATACAAAGAGTCATTGACAATGCTGCACTTCTGTGTACATAGGGGGTGGGGGATATGAATGAAAAATTGTGTTCATTAATTCTAATTTTATGCCTGCTACAAACTACAATAATGTTGTTAAGAGGCTTGTAAAGACACTTAATGGGATTTAAAGAGTATTTTAAAGAACCCACTGAGATTTTGTAAGTAAAAACTACAAGGACAAGCTTGCTTGTGGAGTGCAACATTACAATTTTTATTCATTTCATACTATCTATTTGGACAAAGATTAAAGCATCATCTGCCAAGCCCTCTAGTTCCTGGTTGCAGGAAGGAGGAAAAGCACTTTCACTCATTTTACATTTGTGAACTTTGTTGTTGAGCTGATGTTGTCAAGTTACCTCTTGATGCAAGCCTTTCATCTTAGAGTGATATTACTCTCATGTGCCAGCTACAGATTTTTGCACATCAAAGTAAAAATTAGGTTGTGTGGAACCAAATGTTTGAAAGCCTTATAAATAAACATGGTCCCCAATTCTTCATCAAAACCTAGTAGCAAGGACTTCATATTTGCAAACGTTATTTTCCTGAACACAAGGCAATTTTTAAACTGATTGCAAGGCCTGTGTTTAGTAATTTACAGAAAGGTGGAAAGATAAAGAAATAGGCCCATTAGGCCACTCTCAGCTTTACAACTTTCTATACTGCAACATGATACCTTGCCTAAATTAACTTGGTCAAACCATTTTTTAAAAAAGTATATATAAAGCAATTACTTTGGGTATAAAGAACACAGTAAAACCAGTGTACAACTCTAATGAACCTGTTCACCTGAGAGGGCTTGCTCCATTTATTTAAGGATTTCTGGGTTCCAAGAAAAGCCCCTCCTCAGGAATTTACCACATTCAGTGCCACCAAGGCCCTAGATGGCTAGTCTTCAAGGTAAGGATCACGTTTAGAGACTGTTTAGGAGGGTGCATTGTAGGTCCAGATCTGTGACTCCTACTGTCTTTGGCCACATTCAGATGATCATGTCAACTTAGTAAGCCAAGATATGGCATGCCACAATTAAACCAGAAAGTCTCTAACCATAGTTTTCCATTTCGCCGAAACTGGGAAACTAGTTACAAGCTTTTGAACAAGCCAGGATCTTAAATCATGGTTTGTAGCTTGTTTAAGATCCTGGCTTGTTCTGTAGCGGATAACCATAATTTCCTGGTTTGGACAAAAAGAGAAACTATGGTTAGAGACTTTCTGGTTTGATTGCTCTCACCATGAAGGGAGGAGTGAAAAGGCCATGTGTGCTGGCAAAACACTCAGATTAATAAGCCAAGATATGATTGTCTGAACCAGGCCGTTGTGTATGAGGTATTTCCCATTTTGCTAACTACTGTTTTCTTCTGGCCAATAGTGTAACTCAAGCATGAGATATTGATATTGATGTTCAATTGAGATATTGAACATGAGATATTACTGAGCATGCATACCACACCAGCTCAGAGCATTTAAATTAAATTTTAAGATGTCAGAGATAAAGTCCCAACAGGTGCAGTCAAATTAGAAAGAGAAACCAAAAGAAAACACAATTTCTTCTGGATTTGCACTGATGTCAATTTGTTTATCCAGCTGTAAGACATCGAAAGTTAGCAAGCTAGAAAGTCAACATTCTTTAAAAAAACAGCTCATGGTGGGTGATTTTTGAAACCTCATGGGAAAAGCCTCTTCAAAAAGGCTTTTGGGAGATGAAATGTTGCACTGGGCTAATCAAGGCCTAGGTGTTGTGACTCAAGTGTGCCTGGCAAATTTGGGACTAACCAATAGGGGAGTTAGGTTGGGCATGCTTCAAAGCTTTTTCTATATGTTGTTAATTAAGCAAATGGGGATGGAAGGGATTATCTATCAGAAGAAGAAAATTTCCAAAATCTTTATCACCATAATTCCTTTATTAGATCAACCCAAAGGTCACAAAATACTGTGCTATCAAGACATAGATATTGTTTAAGATCATCACATCCATCTGGAGAGAAGTCTATTGCATTTGAAAAAGCACAGGGTGCAAGACCATTCCTAGGCTACTGCTGTTTCCTGGAAAGTGGATCATCAGCCAGCTCTCATGGGAATCTTGGGGCCAGTTTAAGTTATAAATAACTGGGTCCTCATAAAATAACAAGAAATGATTTCTCCATGACAACATCTTTAATACAATCTTACTTTTGGGAACTGACCTGTTTGTAATCAGCATATTTAACTGTTCCAAGTTCAGGTTTTATTGTTGTGACTGCGGAAAGAAGGGAAAAGTTAACGTTGTTCTGAGAAGTACTTTAGAACTTTACTGCTGGCTTCTATGCATCTGCCCAACACACTTGTTTACTTTGCAAAGAAGGGCCAAAAGCTGGCAATGCAGGAATACCCCATCTTTCTCAAAAACAACCTCCTGAATTGTGGGGTTGGCAGTGAGGACAGGCAGAGATAGCATTAGTTTTCTGCAGATATTCAAAGCTGCTTACTTTGGAGGATACACAGAAAACCAATCAAAAAGAAATTTATTATCATTATCATTATTATATACTAGAAAACACTTGGCTTGAGGACAGACAGGTCTTACTCTGTTGACTGTCTAAGAGCCAGATGGATTGCTTGAGCAGTACATACCCACACAGGGATGCATATGGCTAATCACACAGTACAAGCTTTCCTCCCTTCTTCTGAAAGTGTTGTGATGTTCAGGCTGCTGCTGTCTTTGTTTGGGCTGCCAGAGGATTCAAGCTCCTGCTTGCAGGGAATCCTAGAAGTTATAGTTAACAGGTGCCAGTGGCTGCCCTCTTACAGACAGCACTAGAGAGGTCTGTATTGGAGAAGGCACTGTCAAGCTCTTTACTTGGTTGTGCTTAGTATATGCATGAGGGGGCGTAGTCTGGGATAACATACATTGATTGCTGACTTTCCTGCATGTCCAATGGGGATGCATTGTCAGCAAGAACAATCGTGACTGGTGTATTGCAGAGCAGGTTGCCCAGGACACCGTGGGAGTAACAGTCAATGTTGCTATATTATCTCTTGTTCCTACTGATATTGTTTTGCTTTCTACTTCGCTGGTGGGAGGACAGAGGACTGTGATGACAGTACGTTGGCGAATTAGCCACCGTTATATTGGGATCGTATAATCAAGCCATACATTGATTTTTAGGTGCTACGATATGCATTGTAAAAGTATTAACATAAGAAGACTCAAGAATACTTCTCTGCAATTACACCCTAAAAACCTTGGTAGCTGACAGACAGGAGCCCTGATACAGCAAGGTTGTTCATGTGCGGAAACCAATGTCTGCATGTACCCAACCGCATTCAACATTGCATGTGCAGGTGTTTGTGCACACAACAGACAATCTGTCCCTCAACTACACTCCCATATCTGCCCCTGCCTCCCCGCTCCAATTGCAACAGACTATTGTAGGAGGTGAGGGAAGAAATATCCTACACATTCAAGGTCTTTAGAGTTGCACAACGCAAGCACTGATCCAGAGGCATTTAAAATCAGGGAGCCAATGCTAATAAAGGGACAGTTCTTACTTACAGGCATAATCTGCAATCTGAGGTGTAGCATGAGAAATCTTGGTTAGCAAAGAGGACTTTCCTGCATTTGGAAATCTGAAAGAAGAGGGAATTACAGAGTTACCATTTAGTGCAGGGGTGGACAACATACAGCCTGTGGACCACATGCTCCCCTTCCTTTTTTGTAGCCCACATTGCTGGAGGTTTAGGGCGGTGGGGGACGGACGGACAGAAGAGACTGCTATAGTTTAAATAGGCCTGCCAGCTTAAGAAACTTGTGGTTCCTAGCAACCATTATTGCTGGGGGTAGGACAGTCCGGTTTTGTTTGCCCTTTTAAAAATATTGTTGAGAGCACAATGATATCTGGGAAATTCACTGCTGCGTACCTATGGTAGGCATTCTCGGCACAAGTTTGTAATATATCGAGATAAAGAACACCCAGCCCGTGTTTGATTGAAGGAAACACCATTTTGAAAATATACATACATGAAAGAACTGCTCAGTTTTATCAATCTCTTTCTGAACTAAGTATAAAAGCATCAAAGACAACCAGTGACAACCATATGACACACTGAAGGGATTCATAACTCATTGTGGACTAATGAGATGGGGGCAGGGTTTCAGGACATCGGTGGGGTGGAGTGAGGGGCATTCGAAAATTTACCATACCTTTACAGGAAGAATTTTATTACATCAGAGCTAGATGTACCCACTCTGAAATGCATATAAGGATGTTGTTTCAATTTACCCCATCCTAATGCTTCCCCGCCCTCTTTCCAAAGACAATGTGATTTTTGTCTGAGAGATCTAATGGTAAAGCACTTATGTACATATGGAGATGTATAAGCAAACTCAGACTGAGATCAAAGCACAAGCTTTCAGAGGCTGACTCAACAGTTCAGCTAAAGAAAGCACATGTGTTTCCATGACTCCCTAGGAATTATTTTGTACTCTACAACAACCCTGGATTAGAGATAGAATTAGTTGGGGGGGGGGGGAGGTTGAAATCTTTCACAAAGCCAAAAGTATTTCTGTGACACAGTTTTGAATATCCACCACCAAACTTGCTTTAGTTCTGTATAAAGCTATAAATTGCTGTTCTGCAAAACCTAAACAAGGGTTCAAGTTCACAGGTTAAACCAGAAACAGGAAAAGAGAAGAGAGCTTCAACAGTAGCTACTACAATGCACCTTGTGGCTATGGGCAGACAACTAGATTCATCTGGAGGCAGTGGAACTGGTTGTGTGATTAATATTCCCTAAACCTATGTCTATTTGAAGTAAAATGGATGTAGCACATAAATATTTCTAGTATAAGGGCAATCATGTCAATATAGAAATATGATTTAGAGACTCCAGAATACAATTTTTCAGGATCCAAGACTTACCCAACTAAGCCAACATCTGCTATAAGTTTTAAATCAAGATGAATCGTGTATTTTTGACCTTTGGAGGGCAAGAAATTTGTAACCAGGCATCCACCAATACCCCCACGTGCCACCAACAGTCTATCTCCGGCTATGTTAAGTTCCCCTAAAAATAAAGATTGCACAAGAATCTGAAAATAATAATGGCTTTTTGCAAACATCTGCAGAAGACTGCTTCTTCCCATTAAGAATCATTTCTTCCATCTTTTAACTAAATATTCCATATTGGTTTGGCATGGGATATTTTTTATAAGCAGCAACAAACACCAAGAAACATAGCAAAATTATAGTTCAAAAAACTGATGTGAGAAAATAACCCGTGTAGGCTCCAAAGGGTCTATGAAAATATTATTTACATTAAAGCTAAAATCTTGCACTCATTTGGGAGTAAGTCCTATTGCACAAAGTATAACTTACTTCCAAGTAAACAAGCACAGTATGTAGGTGAACACACATCAGTCAAGGCAAATATAGTATCTTCTGTTAATCAACATATATGGAGGGATCAACCCTATGGCCCCTAGACAGTGTCTGAGGGGTCATCAGATATTTCAGATTTCCAGCTCCGAGGCTGGAAACAGCACTCCAACCTCAGAGCTGGGAATCAGAGCGCCACCACCCCATACAGCTGGTACGGAAAGAACCACTGCCGGCGACCTCCCTGAGGTCAGAAATGTGACCTCGGAGAGGGGTAAAAGGGGGCCTTTCGGTGGGTGGGGGGAGGAGACTGGAGAGGCTAGGATATGAGCTATCCTGAGACCTCTCCAGCCTCCTTCCCTCCCCCTCTGAAATTCATAGATCACAGAGTTGGAAGGGGCCTACAAGGCCATCGAGTCCAACCCCCTGCTCAATGCAGGAAACTAGAGGAGGGGTCTCCCATCCAAGGAATAACTAGGCCTGACCCTGCTTAGCTTTCCACACTCAGACAAGCTGAGCCAGCGTGAGCCACAGGACTGTTTCACCTGTTTTTACCTGTTTTCGCTAGATGGGCAAAAAAGCCCGTCTAGCAAAAATGCAGGGCAGCGGGATGGGGAGGCGAAGATCGCCTCCACTGCTCCTCCCGCCCTGCATAGGATGCTCGTAAGCATCAGAGTTCAGGGGCTTACAAGCATCGAGGGTGCAACCCATAGGATTGTGCCCTAAACTGCTTCTGGGAATTATTATATGCCTACAGCGCATGCAAATAACCCCCGCAATCCCATCCCAAGTGTCAATCTGTGATGTTGCACTGGCTCAATGGAAAGTCATCATCATCATCAGGCGATCACTCGTGACCGAGTAAGCTTGTCTTCCGGGATAAAAGGAGGAAATTCTAAAGAAGATTGTGTAGACTCTGGCGATGGGTCCGTAAATGACTGTGGAGGCCAATTCTAGATCCACACAGCTTCCCACAGTGAGGACACAGGTTACCAGATAGAAGATGGTCCTGTAAAGGATTCATTTGACGTGCTTTTCGCTTAGCACATTTCTCCCTTTCACCTTGCACTCGGGCTTCTTCAAAGTCCATGGAACCTTTGTGAAAGGTCAACCTCCATTTAGATCGTTCATGGGCCAGAGCTTCCCAGTTTTTGATGTTTATATTGCATTTTTTTAGATTAGCCTTATGAACATCTTTAAACCTCTTATATTGACCACCGATATTCCGCTTTCCATCCTTGAGTTGGGAGTAAAGTAACTGCTTTGGAATGGAAGTAAACCCCAGCTAAGCCATTATTTGCAGCCTCAGAAAAATCATACAACTCATGTTAAATCTTCAAGATTTGGGGGGGAGGTTCACATAGGAGATTCTGCAGTGCTGAAGCTTCCAACTGGTTTGACAACATGTACATTTCGTACTAGGTACAAAAGTATGCATGGTGAAGAGATAGTGGATAGGGAAACATTTTTCTCCCTCTTTCATAATACTAGGGCCCAATGGGATCATCCCATGAAACTGACTCGTGGGAGATTCAGGACAGATAAAAGTACTTCTTCACACAGCACATAGTTAAACCATGGAATTCACTGCCATAAGATGTAGTGATGTCCACCAATTTGGATGGCTTTAAAAAGGGATTGGACAATTCATGGAGGATCAGGGCTATCAATGGGTTCTAGTCCTGATGGCTATATGCTACCTTCAGTATCAGAGGCAGTATGCCAATGTACTTCAGTTGTGAGGGAACACAAGCGGGAGGGTGCTGTTGCACTCATGTCCTACCTGTGGGCTATCCACAGGCAACTGGATGGCCACTGTGGGAACACAATGCTGGACTAGATGGACCCTTGGTCCGATCCAGCAGGACTCTTCTTATGTTCCTTGACATAGCATGAGGATGTGCGTGCCAAATTCTTGCTAAGCACGCAGCTGCCATACTTCTGATTCAGTATAATAACATAAGAGTGAAGAGCCAAAAGATCCTTACCAAACAGTTTTCCGTCATCTGTAGTAACTGATATTCCTGTAGGCACTTTTACTTCACAATCTTTTCCATTAACACCTTTCAACGCAGCAGTACTTGGGGAACCAAAAAATAAAAAATAAACATTATAAGATTGTTTTCTAGGACATGAAGAGTTGGACCACATTCATTCTCAATCAATGAGAAGTACTCACCTACTGTTAGCTCCTGATCCTGCCACAAACCGTTTCTTTGGATATCGATCTTTAATTCTCTTCAAGGTAAGTTTTTCTTGAGCTACCAGCCAGACATCACCACCTTTTCCTCCTTCCCCACCTAATCGAGGATAGCCCATTCCGCCAGTTCCTCCTCTCACATAGATCCGTAGGTCATCCATAAATCTACCATACTGCCAAAAGAATACAGTAAATACAGATTTACCAGCAAATCACTTCTCATTATGAAGAGTGAGATAATGTGCTGAGGGAGGGCTTGTGTATTTCAAGGACTCCCTCAACAGAAGCAGTCCCTTCTAGGGACATGGGTGGGCAGAAAGTAGATCTCCAGACAGTTTGGATATCAACTCCCAGCATTCCTGACCATTAGCCATGCTGGCAGAGGCTTCTGGGAGTGGAAATCCAAAACATCTGGAGATCTACCTTCTGCCCACTCCTACTCTAGGACTGCAATGAGCAAGGTCTAGACCACCCAGTTTTGCCCTCACTTCAGTGTTGTTTCCAAGAATCATGCTTTACTTCTCTCCATAGTGGTAAATGGCAACCATTCTCCTATAAAGAGCAAGTGGAGGGAATCCATACTGGATGGTGTCTAAACTTGCCTCTGGTGAGCTCAGCCATTAATAATCAAGCCAGATCCTATTTGCATAACCCCATTCTGGGCTATCAGGGATCATGTACATGGATCCAACCAGATTAAGGGTTGTTGTGAGGATAAAATGGAGAGGAGGAGGAGGATTATGTAAGACGCCTTGGGTTCCTTGAAGGAAAAAAGGCGGGGTATAAATATAATAAATAAATAAATTACATTTATATCCTGCCCTTTTTCCTGCAAGGAACCCAAGGCAACATACATAATCCTCATCCTCCTCACAACAACCCTGAGAGGTAGATTAGGCTGAGAGTCAGTGACTTGCCAAAAGTCACTCAGTGAGCTTCATGGCTGAGTGAGGACTGGAACCCAGATCTTCAGAGTCCCAGTCCAGCATTCTAACCACTACACCACACTGGCTCCCTTAAAAGCATCTTAAAAGCATCTACCGGTAAATCAAATTCACTCTATAAAGTCCTCAGTAACACCTTTTAACCACCCTTCTATAATCACAGTGACTGGATTAGATTTACCACCACTAATTTTTGACCAGCCTCCGATGCCTTCACCAGCAGCTTGACCAGCAGCATTACAACAGGTACAGCATTTCCCAGCATGAAGATACAATGAATGAAATGGGTTTTCCGGATTAATTTCTGCTTGCCATACAGCAGTTAAAGGCACAGGAGCCTGCTAGAGAAAACGCAAGCAACACTATTTATGTTGCAACCCCCATTGCTACCCCTCAAGGAACTCAGGGTGGCATACATAGCCTAAATCTCATTTTATCCTCAGAACAATCCTGTGAGATAGGCATGTCTGAAACACAGTACTGCCCCACTGTGACCCAGCAACCTTTACTACTCAGCAGGGATCTGAATTCAGGTCTCCCTAGTCCAGTGGTGTAATCATGACTGCACCACACCAGCACATTGTGGAAATATAATAAAAGATTTGTACAGTGATTCTAAAGTAGGACCAAGTGGTCCTCCAGGGGGCAATCAATAAATATTGAGGACATTCAAAACTTTTGGGGGCAAATGAAGGGTATTTGGGATTTAGGCAGCCCCTTCTTCCCTCTTGCAATGGCCTTTGACAACCAGAGAATCAAAAAATCATAGAAAAGTAGACTTGGAAGGGGCCTACAAGGCCATCGAGTCTAACCCCCTGTTCAATGCAGAAATCCAGGTCAAAGCATCCCTGACAGATGGCTGTAATTGCAGTTGTTGTTGCCTGTGTCATCATCATCATCAGGCGATCACTCGTGACCGAGTAAGATTGTCTTCCGGGATAAAAGGAGGAAATTCTAAAGAAGATTGTGTAGACTCTAGCGATGGGTCCGTAAGTGACTGTGGAGGCCAATTCTAGATCCACACAGCTTCCCACAGTGAGGACACAGGTTACCAGATAGAAGATGGTCCTGTAAAGGATTCATTTGACGTGCTTTTCGCTTAGCACGTTTCTCCCTTTCACCTTGCACTCGGGCTTCTTCAAAGTCCATGGAACCTTTGTGAAAGGCCAACCTCCAGTTAGATCGTTCATGGGCCAGAGCTTCCCAGTTTTCGATGTTTATATTGCATTTTTTTAGATTAGCCTTATGAACATCTTTAAACCTCTTATATTGACCACCGATATTCCGCTTTCCATCCTTGAGTTGGGAGTAAAGTAACTGCTTTGGGAGACGGCAGTCAGGCATTCGAACAACATGACCGGTCCACTGAAGTTGGCGTTGAAGGATCATTTTTTCAATGCTAGTAGTCTTTGCTTCTTCCAGTACACTGACATTTGTTCGCCTATCTTCCCAAGTAATTTGCAGGATTTTCCGGAGGCAACGTTGATGAAACCTTTCAAGGAGTTGGAAGTGACGTTTATAGATAGTCCATGTTTCGCAGGCATACAATAAAGTTGGTAATACAATGGCTTCATAAACCAGTGTTTTGGTCTTCTTACAAATATCCCGATCCTCGAACACTCTATGTTTCATTCGAGAAAATGCGGCACTTGCGGAGCTCAGACGATGCTGGATTTCACTGTCGATGTTAGCTGTAACAGAAAGATAGCTGCCAAGATAGAGAAAATGATCGACATTTTCCAGTATTGTCCCTCCAAGCTGGATAGATGGCATCACCAAAGGATTGGCTTGCACTTGCTGATGAAGCACTTTGGTTTTTTTGATGTTAAGTGAGAGACCAAGTTTTTCGTATGCTTCTGCAAAAGCATTTAGGATAGTTTGGAGATCATCCTCTGAATGTGCGGAGACCACATTATCATCAGCATACTGAAGTTCCACAACGGAGGTTGTAATTACCTTACTTTTTGCTTTCAGCCTGCTGAGATTAAAAAGCTTTCCATCTGTTCGATATATAATTCCCACACCGGTGGGAAGTTTCCCCTTGACAAGATGTAAAACCATGGCGATGAAAATGGCAAATAATGTTGGGGCGATAACACATCCCTGTTTAACACCTGATCCCACTTTAAATGGAGCACCATGAGAGCCGTTGTTGTCCAAAACCGTTGCCGTCATGTTGTCATGGAGAAGTCGCAAGATATTAACAAATTTATTGGGGCATCCAATTTTCATAAGGATAGTCCAGAGAGCTGTACGGTCTACAGTATCAAAGGCCTTAGCCAAATCGATAAATGCCATATAAAGGGGTTGATTTTGCTCCCGGCATTTTTCTTGGAGCTGACGTGCAGTAAAAATCATGTCTACTGTCCCTCTAGAGGGGCGGAAACCATATTGAGTTTCAGGGAGGATCTCTTCTGAAATAGATAGAAGACGGTTTGCGAGAATCCTAGCAAATATTTTACCTGCGGTTGCTAAGAGAGAAATGCCCCGATAGTTTCCACAGTCTGTTCTATCACCTTTCTTAAAGAGGGTGATAATTATGGCATCCCTGAAGTCTTCTGGGATCTCTTCTCTTATCCAGATTTTTTCGATGAGTTTATGAAGATGTTGTACAAGTTCGGGCCCCCCTTCTTTAAAGATTTCAGCAGGAATCCCATCTGGTCCACTAGCTTTGTTGTTCTTCATTTGATTAATGGCTTTTTTTACTTCATCCAAAGTGGGGAGTATTGCAAGTTCCTCTTTAATTTGTTTTTGCGGGATTTGCGAAAAAATCTCATTATCCACCTTAGACTTACGATTTAAAAGGTCATAATAATGCTCTTTCCAACGCAGTGCAATAGACTCTTTGTCTTTTAAGAGTTTGGTGCCATCTTTTGATTGTAAAGGGTTTGTACCATAGGTTTTTGGTCCATAAATGGCCCTTGTGGCCTTAAAAAAGCCACGTGCATCATGAGATTCTGCAAGTTGTTGAATTTCTTCAGCTTTCTTTTTCCACCAAGCGTTCTTAAGTTCTCTTGTTCTTCTTTGGACCTCAGCCTTTGCGCTAGCGTAGGTTTTTTTCTTGGCAGCGCAGTTAATATCATTTTGCCATATTTGGAAGGCTTTCCTTTTTTGGTCAATTATATATTTAATCTCATTGTCATTTTCATCAAACCAATCCTGATGTTTCTTAGTTTCATATCCAATAGTTTGTTCACAAGCTGCAGTAATGGAGGTTTTCAGCTTAGACCAATGGTCCTCAATGTTGTCAGGAGGTTCCGTAGGTAGATGTTCCTTAAGAAGTGATTGAAGACGAGTTTGCTTAATAGGATCTTGAAGGACTTGGATGTTCATTTTACGCCTTGGTTTCCTTCCTTGAAGCCTACGTTGGGGAGCAATGTTGATAACCATTGTGGACCGGATTAGTCGGTGGTCTGTCCAGCAGTCGTCGGCACTCACCATGGCCCTAGTAAGAAGTACATCGCGGCGATCTCTAACACGGACAATTACATAATCCAGAAGATGCCAGTGCTTTGACCGTGGGTGCTGCCATGATGTTTTAAACTTATTCTTTTGTCGAAAGAGCGTGTTTGTGATAGTGAGATTATGTTCTGCACATATAGACAAAAGTAAGAGTCCGTTCGGGTTGCTATTACCAACTCCGTTTTTTCCAATAGTTTCTGGCCATAAATCAAAGTCACGCCCGACTCTTGCGTTAAAATCGCCCAGGAGGATAATTTTATCCTCCTTAGGTATCTCTGACAGGAGAGTGTCCAACTGGCTGTAAAAACTTTCCTTGATGTCATCATCAGCATCTAATGTTGGTGCATAAGCGCTCAAAATAGTTACCTGTTGGTTATTGGCGAGCTTTAATCGAAGAGTTATCAGGCGTTCGTTAATGCCAGTAGGAACTTCTGACAAAGAGTTCACGAGTTCATTTTTGATGGCAAAGCCTACACCATGTATTCGTCGGTCCTGCTCAGGTAGTCCTTTCCAGAAGAAGGTATAACCTCCTTTTTCTTCTTTCAGCTGTCCCTCTCCTGCCCTTCGAGTTTCTTGAAGTGCTGCTATGTCAATTTTAAACCGTCTCAGCTCCCTTGCAATAATAGCAGTCCTATGCTCAGGGCGTTCACTATCTATGTTATCCAGCAATGTCCGTATATTCCATGTTCCAAAATTCAAATGTCTTTTTCGACCGCTAAAATGGTGACCCCACTGGACGTGGTAATCCAGTCAGGGGAGAAAGAGGTAGACTATGTTTAGGGCACCTTTTCTAGCCCCCTCCCCATACGGGGTGAGCAGAGTGGATCCTAAATAGGGCTGCTCAGTCATGGATACAGCTGCCAAGCTGCTCGACTACCTCGTTCCTTGAACAGGGCGACTGAGTCTGCATCCACCGCCCATGTGCTGGTCCATGACTAGGGGCTTCCAGATTCACAGTCCTGCCCCCGTTGCCATTCGCCAGTCGCCATGGGACTTTTTTTGTTTTGTTTTGTTTTGTTGGGTTGGGTTGGGTTGGATGGGTTGGGTTGGAAGACGCCTGTGCGTGAAACTGTTTTATGTGGGGAGATCGGTGCACAACGAATCACCACACAAACTTGACAGAGTACGGCAGAGATCCAATGGCACGGTTACCCTGACGATTGGAAAACCATTCTCTGCTGCAGCCTTCATCCGCCTTCACAGCCGTTGTAATTTAGGTTTAATTATCTTCCGCCTGTTCTGCCATTGAGGACTTTATGTTTTGGATCGTTCTTTGTCTGGTTCCTCTCCCCGGACCTTACCGCCATGGGTGACCCTACTGGGAGTACATAGCTCCCGACGGCATTGCCCCTCGCCGGATCGTCACCTTGAAGTGGTGAGTGGGCTTGCGTGTTCCGATGAATCCTGTTGCCTGTGTGTATACATGTAAGTGTGTGTGTGTGTGTGTGTGTGTGTGTAAAAGTATGTAGTAGCTCACCCTACCCAAACGATAAAAG
Organism: Shinisaurus crocodilurus; assembly: GCA_021292165.1. Taxonomy (NCBI): domain Eukaryota; kingdom Metazoa; phylum Chordata; class Lepidosauria; order Squamata; family Shinisauridae; genus Shinisaurus; species Shinisaurus crocodilurus. Next base: position 35,679,354 of record CM037880.1, on the reverse strand, counting down.
CTCAAACTCTAGATTTCTCTTCCAGGCCCTTAAAAAGTGGTACATAGCATAGAGAAACAAACAGGAATGCCTCCTCCCTGCTTGGGATAAAACAACAACAAATACTCCTCCATGCATTTACAAGGAGACTAAGTATGCCTGATGAGTTTCCAAGAAAAACAAGAGGGGATACTATAACAGCAACACAGATAAAGGAGAAATAGGTTCTCTCAAAAAAAGTGCTAATAAGGCTCAAAGAAACCTAATATGAATGAGTTAGCTGATGGCCAAGGGTCTCAGTGAATATATGTCTGAGATCTCTGTATTGTACTTCTTTGCATAGTGCTTAGTTTAAATATGGAATTTGCTTTCACAAGATGTAGCGGTGGCTGCATTAAGAGGAGATTGGAGAAATTACTGGTTGATAAATCTATCCATGGATACTGATGGCTATATATAGCCGTTTGGAAGTAACGGTGGCTTTCGGCGGCAATTCATGGTTAATTAACCCATGGTTTGTTTTGGGGTTAACCTGCATTTGCTTAACCCACAAAGAACCCCAAGTGCCTGAGTTCGGACGTCACAGAAACAACCTACGAATGCCACATTCATAAGTTGTTGCTGGAAACTGGAAGCAGCTTGCACACATCTCCACAATTCATGGGTTAATTAATTAATTAATCAATCCACATATTGCCACCCAAAGCAGCGGTTACATCTGAAGAGGGTCTATATATTACCACCAGTATCAGAGGAAGAATGCCTCTCAATACCAGTTGTTGGGGAACACAAGCGAGAGAGTGTGATTGTGCTCATGTCTTGCTTGTGGGCTCCCCATAGACATCTGGTTGGCCACCGTGGGAACAGAATGCTGGACTAGTTAGGCGTTTTGCCAGATCCAGCAGGGCTATTCTTATGTTCTTATATCATAAGTATACCTATATAACAGAAGTAGTGGTGAGAGTGTTGGACTGGGACTCGGGAGATCTGGGTTCTATTCCCCGCTCGGCCATGAAACTTACTGGGTGACTTTGGGCCAGTCACTGACTCTCAGCCTAACCTCACAGGGTTGTTGTTGTAAGGATAAAATGGAGAGGAGGAGGATGATTATGTAAGCCGCCTTGGGTTCTTTGCAGGAAAAAAGGCGGGGTATAAATATGATAATAAAATATGTCCTGATTTTTTTTATTTGTGGCTTAGAGGGCATTCAGTGATAATGTTGCATATTAATTAGTGGTACTGGATTAAAGGTTAAGAACTGCTGAGTTAGTAATATGATGTTTTACAATTCAGCCTTTTTGCTATTCTTGAATAGTTATTTAGAATTTGGGATGTGGCTATATCATCATTAGTGAGAATATCTAAAGGGAAATCTATTCAGAAACAGTCTGTTTTTATTATGTTCCGGAATGATAAATTTTATGCAAGACTATATGCACTAGTTTATTTGGTTTCACAGTTTAATTACTTGTTCTGTGTTAGGGTTTCACATAGGGATTATATACAAATTGTGGTTAATAATATTTGTAACATTTTTATTATGAGTATGTAACACTAAGTATGAAAAACAGCAGAGACTTGTGGCACTTTAAAAGCTAACAGATTTATTGCAGCATAACCTTTCATGGACACATGAAGTGGACTCGAATCCCACAAAAGTTTATGCCATAAGTGCCGTATGTGGAACTCCCTGCTCAGAGAGGATTGGCCAGTGCCTACTTTAGGTGCCAGGCAAAAATGTTTATATTCTCCTGGGCCTTTTAGGATTTTTAGACCCCATTCTGGTGGTTAGTGTGTTGGACTGGGACTTGAGAGATCCTGGTTCTAATTCCCGCTCGGCCATGAAACTCACCGGGTGACTTTGGGCCAGTCACTGACTCTCAGCCTAACTATGGAGGAAGAGGGGGGGCTGGCTGGCCCGCCAGACCTCCACCCTTTCCTCCTTCAAAGGAAAACCCAGCACTTGCCACCATGTGGCCCGGAAGGGGGGGCTGGCTGACCCGCCACTACCCCACCCTTGCCTGCTGGCAAAGGAACCAAGACCCCCAGAGATCTCAAGGTACCAGATTGCCAGCCTCAGCTGTCTGCAACCCTATTTGAATCTCTGTTCAGGGACTCGCCTTTAATTCTGTAACCTGGATTTAGATACTGAACCAACAGAGTACTACAAAACCCATTTGGGGAAAACCACGACAAGGTTTATTTCTGGTAGCATCTTACAACAAGATTAGGGAAATGAGAGAAGCACACAAAATAGAGAGACACTTTAGTACACAGTAAAGCTATAAAATAACAAAACCTGATTCCTTAAAATCTCTCAAGCACACACCTGTTACCTGAGGGTGTCTTCTTCAAAGGGTTAGATCCAGCACAGCCTTGCTGCCCGATGGAGAATTACCACACCTACCCGAAGGTCCAAGATGGGTAAGCCCCTACAAGGCTTGCCTTTCTAGACCCTTCAAACCAGCCAATTTTACCAGAGGCTGCCTGGGGTCGAGTCCTGAGGTGGGCCCCCCCTAAAGGCTCGGGCCCCTCGCTGGCCTGGCATGGCTCCAACCGCCAGGCAGGCACCCAAAAACCTAAGACCAAGACTGACCAAGAACAAAGGCTACACGTGGGGAAATAGCTCATCCCCCTCCCCTTTTCTGTAACCTTCTTGCTTCAGCCAATCAATTTGAATTTCACCTGGCCATGCAGGGGGAAGGAAACTGGCCAGGCAGGGGGAAAGGGAACTGTGAGTCATGGCTTGAACTATTTGAATTACATCTGCATATGAACGCTTTCAGCCTGGCTCCTCCAGACTTCTAGATGCCAGGCCCCATCTCATGTTCCATCACCTTTTGCTTCCTCCCAGCCCCCACCTGGTTTACTCATGAGGAGGCGTGTGTGTGTGTGTGTGTGTGTGTGTGTTCCTGCATGCATGCATGCAGGAACCCTAAAAACTCTTTTCTCTACACGCTAACTATGCACACCCCACCCCAGCCGGTTCACACATGAGGTGTGTGTGTGTACCCCCAAAGGCTCGTTTCTCCACACTAACCTACCTCACAGGGTTGTTGTGAGGATAAAATGGAGAGGAGGATTATGTAAGCTGCCTTGGGTTCCTTGCAGGAAAAAAGGCGGGGTATAAATATAATAAAGGTACAGTATGGTTTTGTTGTAAACTGCCCTGCGATCATTTTTTTTTATAAAGGCAGGTATATAAAACCTCTTAAAAACATACATAAAAGTTATCCTCAGTTGGGAAAAATTCATGGAGAGAAAAAAGGTAAACAGTGAGGATTACTATAGAACATAAGGAGAGCCATGTTGGATCAGACCAAGGGGCCATCTAGTCCAGCATTCTATTCACACAGTGGCCAAGCAGCTGCCCACAGGATCCCACAAGCAGGAGCCCGTGGGCAGCTGGTTGCTCACTGTGTGAACAGAATGCTTTCTACGTTTTCCATTCTTATATTTTAATTAATGAATACTCAGCGGCTTGCATCCATTGTTCGTCCTACTTAAGACTCATTGAAACAAATGGGACAAGTTAGTCTAACACTGGATACAACCCAGTAATTTCATGTGCGAGGGGAAGACCTTCCCTGCTTGGTACTAATAATCCATTATGGGTAAAAGAGAAGGGTCTCCTCTAACCAAATATTCAGCGGGGTCCCCCACCACTGGGCACCCAAGCGAACGCCCCCACCCCTCTTTACGCCGAGATGGCACATGACGAGGCTGGGGGGAAAGAACGGCTGAAGGTCGCGCACTGACCTGCCTGAGTAGGGCTCGGCTGACCCACACCATGGCAAGGGCCAAAGCCCCAGAGAGGCTCCCTCCTGCTTCAGCGAGGTTTGGGCGCACGCAGGGCCAGGCAAGGCGGCAGACCGGCAGCGCAGGCTAGTGACGCGACGCCGCCATCGTCAAGCCCGCCCAGCCGGGAGGCGGAGCGGGGAAGACGGGAGAGCCGCGTGCAGCGCGAAGCGAGGGCGCCCGGGGAGGGGGCGAGCCGAGCCGAGCCGAGGGCGCGCCAAGGCGAGGCTGCCTCGCCGGGGATGTACATTTTGTGCCCCGATGGCGCGGCGGGGACGCGGTAGAAAACGTGGGCTGCTGCAAAGCGCTGGTGGTGCGGCGCGTCTCTTCTCAGACGTCAAGTGGATCGAGGGGTTTTTACGAGCAGCGCAATCCTATCAGCGTGTCCACTTAGAAGGAAGTCCCCCACCGTCCAAGTTCAATGCGACTCACTCCAAGGCGACAGTTTGTTAGTCTGTTGCGGCAAAGCCAGCCAAGAATCTTCTTGTAGCACCTTAAAGACGAACACATTTATTGTGGCATAAGCTTTCGTGGACTCAGTTTGTGCGAGAATACACTCGTTAGTCTAAGATGCCACAGACCTCTTCGTTGTCTTCATTCTTAGGTGACTGCTTCCAGAGGGTTGGCTGTGTTAAGTCTGTTGCAGCAAAAACAAGAAAGAGCCTCTTGGGATGCCTTAAAGATTAATAATAATAACAACTATGACGGAGCAATCCTTTGGCCCATAGACAGTGTCTAGACGGCCATAGGATTTTTTAGATTCCCAGATCTGAGGTCCGAAAAGAGCTCCGATCCCGGAGTAGGGATCCGTGCTTGGATCCCCCCCCCCCCCGCTGTTGTGGAAATAACTACAGATGCTTCTCCAAGGTCAGAAAAGTGACCTTGGAGAAGGGGTATTAGGGGTGGGGAGGGGAGGAGACCACTGCCGCCAAGATAGGATGTATCCTAGTGGCACCTCCGTCTCCCCCCCCACCCACCCAAGTGCTGCAGTTAGCAGGAATTGGCTAGCTGCTTTGCAGAGCAGGGGGAGTGTGGAAGCAACTTTCGCCTCCGTGCTGCTCCCGCTCTGTTTTGTGAATGGTCACAGGTATGTATGGTTGCAATCCTATACATGCCCTTGGGAGTAAGTCCCATTGAACCGAATGGGACTTCTGAGGATACATGTACAGGATTGCACTGCACACTGGCCAACTAATTATGTAATAATTGAACTGATTTGGATGTTCTGGTGGGTGCAAATTTATCGGAAAAGTTATTTGAAGCTACTTGGCTAGAAAATTAATTGACTTGCTTACTGTGAAGTGCATATTCTAGTAACTATCTCAGAATTTGGAGATATGCTTATAAATCAGCTCATGCAAATGTGTGTCTGTGGACCAGTACCTAGCAATACCTCTGCAGACATTAGTTCTTTCTTTATTGCCCACTCAAGGTGATGCCTGAAGTGGTTTGCTTCACTGTGCTACTACATGGTAGGGTCAAACCTGTGCGTATGTTTTAATAATGAAGAGTTCTTTGTGGGCTGTTGAAACATTTTTGATTGCTAATGTTTATAAACTAATGTTCTTTGGGAGCTTGCTAATGTTTATACAGTGTACAGCTTTATAAATAGAAATGCCCTTTCCAAGGGCATTTCTTATTCCATTTTCATAAGAAGAGTTGTGCTGCATCAGACCAAGGTCCATCTAGTCCCAGCATTCTGTTCACAAAGTGGCCAATCAGCTGCCCATGGGAAATCCACAAGCAGAGCATGAGTGCAAAAGCATGCTCCCACCCATGTTCCCCAGCATACTGCCTCTGATACTGGTGGTAGTATACAGCCATTGATAGCCTTCTACACCAGGAATAGTCCAGTCCTCTTTTAAAGCCATCCAGATTTGTGGCCATCACTACATCTTGTGGTAGTGAATTCCATAGTTTAACTATGCGTTATGTGAAGAAATACTTCCCTTTATCTGTCCTGAAGCTCCCACCAATCAGCTTCATGGGATGGCCCCATTGGGTTCTATTATTATGAGAGAGTATTTCCACCAGAGGGACTGGCAACCATTACAATGAAGAGCAAAATCAGGATCTTTGATAGAAGCCTAGTGACCACTTCTTATGCTGCTGTCTTTACATCCAAGAACAGAACCTGCCCCAGGCGGTATAGTGGACAGACTGTTGGACTTCATGGGGATTCACAAAGTCTCATTTGGCCATAAAGCCCCACTGGGTAACCTTGAGCAAGTTGTCATCTCTTGGTCTAATCTCACAGGGATGTTATACAAATTTGACACTTGCTCAAACTAATTGACATAATGTTATTTTCAAAAACCTAAATGAAATGGCCATTTAAAAAAAAAATGGATTACATATTTTTATTTATTTTATTTAGAATACATATTTCCAAAATCTTTACCATACCTCAGAACTCTGATGTTAGCATGGCCTCTGCCCTAGAATTGACAGTTCCTCAGATAGAAACTGTATTTCTGAGGACTGACGTTTCTGAAATCTTAACAGATCTTCCTATGGTCCTTGGGAGAGCGGCCCAGGGACCACAGAATATGGCGGATCCACCCTCCCGAGGCCATGGACACTGCTATGACCTTGGGAGGGGACTCGGGTTCAGACAGTTCCCTCCACCTCTTGCGGCCGCCATGGGAAGCATTATGGCTGCTGCTTTTCCAAGGTCACAACGATGTTGTAAGAGCTCAGGAAGAGGGGAAAAGGTAGGTGGGAGTGCAGGCAGGGCAGGAGGAGGAGAGGCCAAGATCCAAAGGATCCTAAAGTCTCTGTTGCCTGTCCCGTCCACAACACGGGAGGTCAGCTAGACAAGCCGAAAGGAATGGGAAGCGTCGCCTCCGTCCTCCTCCCGTCCTGCCTGGCTCCTGCCTGCAGGGCATAAGATAGACCAGTGTTCTCCAACCTTGGGTCCCCATATGTTTTTGGCCTACAACTCAGCTGGCTGGGGCATGCTGGGAGTTGTAGGCCAAAAACATCTGGGGACCCAAGGTTGGAGAACACTGAGATAGACAGAGGACTACGATCTCGGAGCCTTCTATCGAGCAGCAGCAATCCGGCAGGATTGTGCTGTAAGTGTCAGCAGGCTTTGTATTGCTGTTGTGAGCACACTCTTTTGAGACACACCACTAAATTTAAACACGTGATTTATTCACATTACAAAATATTATATCACCAAAGGCAAGAAAAAACTGCATACTGAAGCACCACTAGATGGAGTAACATAAACCTATTTTAGTAAGAACTTGGAAGTTAACTAGAAAGTGGCAGTTGTTGGAAAACCTCTATGACTTTTCTGATCTATCTATCTAGGTATCATATGCTCATCATAGATTTCATAGATCATAGAGTTGGAAGGAGCCTACAAGGCTATCGAGTCCAACCCCCTGCTCAATGCAGGAAACTAGAGGAGGGGTCTCCCATCCAAGTAATAACCAGGCCTGACCCTGCTTAGCTTTCCATGCTCAGACAAGCTCACATGTAGCCCTGACATTTATACTCATTTCAAAACTGTACATTTCAAAATTACCTTTTCCCTCTAGCAGTTCCAAGGGCCTTTTTAAAAAGGTTTTTTTTGTGTGGGGGAAGTTTCTGATAGATATTTAATTATTTTTCTACTTTGGGTTGTTTTTAGATCTGTTGTGAGCCACCATGAGTGCCTCATATTAAGTCAGAAAGGTGGGGTAGAAACAGGTTAAATTAATTTTGATTCCTTGGGTAAGCCCTCAACCTGTGGATGGCAGGTCTTGAGGTGAGGGAATAGGCTAGCAGTTTCCCGGCTGTGGAACTGGGAAACTCAGTAAACTTGGATGTGATTTTGCAGCTCTCACCATAGGAAGAGCTGACAAGCTTGCAAAATGAGATTGAAATTTAGAAGCTCTCTTTTTATTCATTGCTCTTTTGAAATTCCGCACACTGTTGGGCAGACCAGCAAGTCCAGCATATCCTTGCTGGTTCTGGATAAGACATTGTCGCTGCTTTCCTCCTCAACTTTGTTTCATTCACCATCACCACAAGCACAACACACAGTTATGCTTGAATTGCAGCAATCATCCACAACACTTACCTCTTGACATCATTTCTGTCCTCAACAGTCAATCTCCTTTGTTCTGTTTGAGTTTCACCAGTTTAGATGAATCCATTTTCTCCCCATAAACCTTGTGTTGGATATTGTAAGCAGCAACAACAACAACAACAAATAGGATGGGAAATGTCAAACAAACACAAAATGGCGTCAGCCTGTTATACTCTGTGCTGGGCTTTCAGTGTTGCTGTTACGGACAAACTTTGGGGTGTATGTTTGGAGGCCAATAAGCTGTAGCCTGGCCAAAACAGACAAAGAACCAGCTCTCCTAGTAGCTACACCTGCTTGGTCGGCCTGGAGTTGATGGAGGAGGTATATGTAGGCGTAGTGTTTCTTTAAATCTAAATTGTGTGAATAGAACACAAAAAGTGCTTTAAACTGGGGCCTTTCCGCAATAACAAACAACAACAAAACCATCCAGCCCCTCAGAGTTACTCGTTGTGCTTAAAAACCAGAGCTGTAGAGGTGTTGGAGGGAGCAAAATGCTGAAGGGGGCTCAAAACCCGAATGTGTCTTTTTGTATTTCCCCCCACCCAAAAGCTCCCCCTCCTTCACATCTCCTTTTCTTTTCCTCCAACTGCCCTGAAAATGCGGGACCAATCCTGACAATTTTAAAACAAAAAGCACTGCAAGCACTGACAACCCCCCCCCATGAAAAACACCAGATATAAACAATTAAGGGTTTAAGTAAGGTTAAAAAAAAATACAAAAGCCACTAATAAAATATTATAAAATAATATATAAAATAATACTGTAATGTAATAATTATATAAGATTTTGTGTATTTCCTCTAATAACTTTTGTACTTGGCCATGCCCTTTGGTTGCCAGGCCATACCCTTGGCCACACCCTCACGTTGCCTGGCCACGCCCTCTTGATTACACCTTCATGTTGCTTAACCATACCTCTTACAAATTCACACGTGAAATGTTGGCGGGTATGCTAATGTATATGTACGGATGCAGCATTAGAAATAATTGCTATAATTTAAACAGATGTACAATACGTCTTGCTTTAGTGCAGGGGTTCTTAACCTGTGGGGTACGCCTCCCCAAGGGACTGACTCCCGGGGAGGTGTGAGTAGCCCCTCAACTATAAATTGTTTATTTTATACGTACATAGCAGCGCAGGTTGGCGGTTGGCCCAACCTTATTTCTACTAATCTTGGGAGCTACGCCATTCATTTAATTGAATACAGCATGCTTCTTTTTTTTTAGTCCAGAGACAGAGCATAAACTAAAAAATGCAAACTCGTCCTGCCTAAGCCTAAATTTTGGGCCGTTAAAATAGTACATGGGAGGGATGGGTCAAAAGATTTTTCACAAGGGAGGTGTGACACCCAAAAGGTTAAGAACCACTGCTTTAGTGGGAGTGGGGAGGCTGTGGCTGGATGACCTGTGTGCCTGTGCTCAGCCTGCTGTTCAGGTGCTATGTCTGGCCCATAGCCAGCCTAAAAGTTCGGGGGGGGGCTGCCAAAAAAGTAGGGGGTGGAAGCTCAACTGGTTCGCAGGCCTTTTAAAGACAACATTGTAAACTGTGTTTTAATTATTCGTTTGTAAAAAAAAATTAGGGGGAAAGAGAAAATTTAGGGAGGGGAGGCCCCCACTATCCCACACCTGGCCACGGACTGTTCGAGGTGTTGATGATAAGCTAACAGTTCCTTATTGTTAAACTAGATTTCAACTGGACTGTCATTTAAATATAGGGCACCTTCAAATAAAGAATTGTCCCCAGGCTTATCCAGTCTTTCTTTCCTGTCTAAATGTTTGGATCTGAACATTAGCTATCCAGCAGCATGATACAATACATATCAACTCAGAAGTAAGTCCCACCAACTTAGAATATGTTGCTTTCCTCTTCCTCTATATCCCTTTCCCCCCTTTTGTATTACATTTATTAGATTGTATACCTGTGGACAGGGAATGTCTTACCTGTTAATCTCTGTAGAATGCTTAGGAAATTTGAGGCGCTTTATAAATCATTGTCATCATCATTGAGTTCAATAAATCCTCTGGAGAAACCTCCACTTTAGCCTCAAATGTTGTTATAGAGCTTTCTGCGGGATTGGTCAGCTGCAGAAGACCAAGAAGGAACCAGCAGTGAAATTCCCCTGGTGGATTTCATACATCAGTCTATATAAGATATACCAAAAAATGGAGAGGAGAAGGAAGATTGTGTAGGCTGCCTTGGGTTCCTTTCAGGGGAAAAGGCGGGGTATAAATATAATAAAATAAATAAAATCTCATACAACTGACATCATCATCATCATCATCATCATCATCATTATTATTATTATTCTTACCCGCCTCTTTGTCTAGATCATGCTGTGCAGGAACTCTGCATATACAGAACTGCATAAAATACACTCACTCAGGGCTGAGCAAAACATTCTGCTAATCATGTGTGCTAGTTTTCCTTTACTTTTGTGTAGGCTTATGTGGCCCCAATTTGGATTGGGACCATGATTCTCCCGGAGGTGGGATTAAACCTTCCTGTACCTGTTTTCCCCTAAAATTCCATTCCCCCCCCCCTGCAGGTTTTTTAAAAATAATGTCTCCATTAGAGGCCTAGAACAAAAACAAAAAAACAAATTAGCTGGTGCTTTCTATGGCCCTTACATGTATTTCTGAAAATATAGTGTGTGACCCTAAATTTAGAAAGAACATCTGAATACACAAATAATGAGTTTTACAAAAATCATCCCTTCAATTCTTCTATTTAAGGGATTATGCAAGAAAGGCTTCTGAGCTTTATGACTGTAGTAGTTGTTTGGATGGATAATCTCCCCAATGACATTGTGTATTTGTCTATTAAAGCTGTTTAGGGTTTCCAAGTGGTAATTGCATGTGATGTAGATTTTTGCTGCTCTTAACTCCTGGAAAAGCTCAGTGATGGCCTTGGATTGAGCCACACAGATCAAGTTGTCCAGTTCCATCCATAGACTTGTTTATGTAGAGAGAAAGGTCAGCTTATGTCTTTTACATGCAAAAGGAAGTGATTCTTCCTCTAGCAATGCTGTAAAGATTTCTGGTAATGAGGCGGCAGTAAGTGCTGTCTTCAATTTTATTAGCTTCCAAGCAGTGGAACAGTGTTATCTTAACTGTATTGGAAGTTTTACTGGTTTGAAGATGGCATTGCTTTCAGTGGGACTCTTTTCAAGGTAAGAATGCTTAAAAATGATTAGACTTGTATCACCAGTATTGTACAAGTTTACAACACAGCTTTGGGATGATTGTATTTATGTATTTGTTACATATCTATACCACCCAACAGCCAAAGCTTTCTGGGTGGTTCACAAATATTAAAACCCTAAAACACAACATGATAAAACATAATATAAAACAAAAGTTTAAAACAGAATAAAACTAGAGTAAAAACCAGTAGCAGGGAAAGACCTAAAAATACAGCACACATTTAAAAACAAAACCGGAAGAACTAAGAAGCAATACAAATATAAAATTAGTATTGTTATTTATTTATTTATTATATTTATACCCCGCCTTTTTCCCCCACAAGGAACCCAAGGCGGCTTACATAGTCCTCCTCTTCTCCATGTTATCCTCACAACAACCCTGTGAGGTAGGTTAGGCTGAGAGTCAGTGACTGGCCCAAAGTCACCCAGTGAGTTTCATGGCCGAGCGAGGACTAGAACCTGGATCTCCTGAGTCCCATCTCCATTGATATAGTTACCCTCCCTTGCTGTTGAAGGTGACTGGCAGTTTAAGGAGAGGGAGCACTCCGTCTGTATGTTGGAGGGGAAAGGACAACGTTTTGGGAAGGAAGATTTGTATTGAAGTTGAATTGATGACATTCATTATGCTGACTTAGGCTATTGGTTCTTCTAACCCAGCAGTGTCTACTGGTGGTTCTCCTCCTACCAGCCTTACTAACTGAGATCTTTCACCCCAGGAGATGCAGGGGACTGAACCTGGGATCTTTTATAGGGCCTATGATGGTCTGCTACTAAGCTACAGCCCATCTCAATTTACTATTGTGGATGAACCAGTTGTAGTTAAGAATGCATAGAAAGGGCAGGCTTACATCAAGGAAAAGAGAGGAAAGAAAGTGTGAATGGAGGACATATAGTATTCTGGCAGTAGGTATTTCCCTTGCGTGTTTGCCTTTAAGACAAAAACATGTAAAAAAATAAAATCTATGAGGATAGCAGGTATGGAAAACATCCACCAGTGGATGGTAGGAGGAAGAAGAGGACATCGACAAGGCCAAGAGCAGAACTGAGCATCTTGTGCCATCAAGATGTTTTGGCCTACAACTTCCATCATCCCTCACCATTGGCTGTACCGGATAGGGCTGATGGAAGTTGTAGGCCACAACATCGGGAGGGCCACAAGTTCCCCATCCCTGGTCTAAAGTTTGTCCTTTTGGTGGGTTAATCCCTTACTGCTATAGAAATGTAGTCCAGATACAAAATTGGTGCATGCTAGTCTTGCTGAGCAATTAAGGGTGAGTCTAAGCCACAGTATACTGTAGAACAGCCTTTCTCAACCAGGTGCCCACCAGTTGAGTTGGGCTACAACTCTCATAATCCCCAGCCACCAAACCATTGGCTATGCTGGTTGAGGATGATGGGGGGGGGGGGGAGGCTGCAGCAGAGCAAAAAACTTCATAGTTACAAATACACTATAACGCATGTTAACCAATACCACACCGGTGTAAACTAAAGTAATGGAAATCTGAAAATGGACTTGCATTGAGGAACAGAGATAATGTAACAGGAAATATGTAAAAGAAGTGGAAATGGGTTTACGATCCATGGGTCTTTCCTGTGCTCTTGTAAGTCTAATGGCTTAGATTGCACGGAGATATGTTTTGTAAGTATCTAAATCAATGAAATGTAATCTGTCCCTCCATCTGGGGTACTGAGATAGAGGAAGCACTCACTGGTTGATGTACCCTGGAAGCTCTTTTGACTCCCACAGCATGATGACTGTTCTTGTAGGCCCTTTTGAGGGATGCTCAGTGACATACGTTTTTACCATAAAGATGCCAATTTCCTGGCCTGGCCCCCTCTTCTTTTACTGCAATGATACCATTATAACATCTTTAGGAACACTATGTGTGGTTTGTTGTTTGATGCAATGAAGTAGTCACTCAAGCAAAGAACCTTGATTCGCATATGAAAAGCCAATAGAAAGTTTGTTTCCCTGTCCTCCAAGACCTCTCTCCCTGCTAAGGAAGCAGCATTATAAAATACAGGAGCTGATTCTCTTTTCACTGTAACTGTCCATATAACAATTTACATGTACATATTGAAAATGATGTAGTACTTGAAAACATCCCCCCATTAAAAAGAAATTACATTTTGTTAGGAAATGTTCAGCAAGTGCTTCAAAATCATGACCATGCCTTAGGGTATAAAACAGAACAAAATAGTACTTAAACTCATATTCACATTCACATCACACCATCAGTGAAATTAGTCAGTATATGCTTACTTGCTGAATAAAATTAGGAAATATAAACAGGGCCTTTGCTCTGTAGTGAGTAGAAAATAACCTCCAACATTTGTTCCATGAAGAGCACCAGAATGTCAGTTTCCAGCTGTTCAAGATGGACAGTTCTCTGGGCACCTTTACATACAATGGTTGAATCAGTGCATTTCTTGCATCATACCTCACATTTGCAAGCAGGTGTATTAAATTTAAAAATAGTTTTCTTCCACTTTCTGTACTGCATTAACAACTTTTAAAGAAGCTTTTAGTGCCATATGTGAAAATGCCATCAATTGTATTACAACAACTCATTTATTTTGAAAATGGCACTGGATACATATATTTATTTATCTATTACGAGTTTAGTATTGTAGGAATGTCGAGTCATAGAAAAGGAGAGTTGGGAGGGTCCTACAAGGCCATCGAGTCCAACCCCCTGCTCAATCCAGGAATTCAGGTCAAAGCATCCCTGACAGATGGCTGTCCAGCTGCACCTTGAATGCCTCCAGAGTGGGAGAGCCCACCACCACCTCCTTAGGTAGTTGGTTCCATTGTCGTATTGCTCTAAAAGTCAGGAAATTTTTCCTGATGTTTAGGTGGAATCTGGGTTCCACCTAGACGTAGGAAGCTGCCTTATACTGGGGCTATTTGCATGACATGACAGCGCACCATAGTGCATGCGGGGCACATGTGGTGCGTGCGGGGCATGTGCAGCTGCCATTTTGAATATGCAACCCCAGCAAGTGTGGGTTATGTGAGGGTTAAACAACCGTTGCATAACCCATACTTGCCTGGGGTCGCACAACATGACAACCCCCAAGGTGGGTTGCATATGGAACCTGGCACCTGTGGGTGCTGCAGCTCATGATGGTTAAATAACCCATGACGAGCCATGGCATGTCATCCAGACCTGGTCACTGAGTCAGTTGGCATATTGTCAGGGCCAGATTAAGGCCAGCTGATGCCCTAAGCACAGCCCAATAATGGTGCCCCCTGGGCCGCCCTTCCATTGCTTAGCTGGCAAGACATTAAGATTCAATAAGTGCTGAAGGTGAAATAAGACATTAAAAACTCAGTTTTCTTCTTCAAGGCCATCCCCCTACGCCAGAACACACAACTATATTAAATATAAACTGTCTTTTATTATATTTATTTAACACTAAATAGCAGCAAGCAATATAAGCCAATTACTTACTTATAAATAGGGCAATGGAAAGAAATACAAATTTTCATCACTGTTTTATGCATTTTTAAAAATAAAACTGTTATAAGGGGGAAATGCAAATACCCTCCTTCCCTTGGTGCCCTAAACACATGCTTATATTGCTTAATGGTTAATCCAGGGCTGCATATTGTCCAGTCACTGAGTCACCATTGGTCCATCTAGCCCAGTATTGTCGGGCAGTGGCTCTCCAGGGTTTCAGGCAGGAGTCTTTCTTAGAGCTACCTGGAGATGCCAGGGATTGAACCTGGCTGGGACCTTCTGCATGCAAAACAAGTGCTCTGCCAGTGAGCTGTGACTCCTCCCTCTACAACAGAGTGGTTAAAGCAGCTAACTCCCACCCACCTACCCCTCTGGTGGGTGCATTATTGCAGTGTTCTCCAACCTTGGGTCCCCAGATGTTTTTGGCCTACAACTCCCAGCATGCCCCAGCCAGCGCTGGCTGGGGCATGCTGGGAGTTGTAGGCCAAAAACATCTAGGGATCCAAGGTTGGAGAACACTGCATTATTGGATTATTGCTTTATTTCTCAGTGATGTGGACCAGGTGCTTGATGAGTTGTGGCCAACCGGCTACTTTTTTTACTCAACCCTTGCTGTTCATGGCAAATCACATCTAGCCAGAAGGGGTTCGACTGGCTAGGTCCAGGAAGTTATTAGTGCTTCTGTGTGGGATGGGGAGGTGGCAACTGCCTTGAAGGAGGCAGTTGTGAGACTGTTCCTACATACGCCTTCCTTGGACTCCAAGGATTGTAAACAACTATTATTTAGTGGCAAGTATCCCCTTGGGCAAGATGCTCAGGCCGATGGTGGCTCGTTACCTCTTGTCAATTTTGGACAAAATTTATTATCTGGATCATCTCTTTCAATTTGGCTTCTGTTCTGACCTGGTTTCAGTGCAGAAATTGCCTTGCCCACCCTATGCTGGGAGAAGGACAGAGGGAGCCTGGCCCTGTTAATTCTCCTGGACCTCTCAGTGGCTTTCAATACCATTGATTATGGCATCCTTCTGGTTAGGCTATCTGGGTTGGGAACTGTGAATACTGTACTTCAGTGGTTGTGCTCCTACTTTGATGGCTTATTCCAGAAGGTGCTGCTTGGGCAACTACACTTAGCTCTGTGAGACTGATGCTGAGGGATCCTGCCAGGTTCCACCTTCCTTGTCTCCCACGCTCTTTAACATCTACAGGAAACTGGAAATCTGGGAATTTGGAGTGAGGTGCTGATGACACCTAGTGTTATTATTTCTCCTTTTCATCAGGTTTGTGTGGCAGTGGAGGAGCTGAATCGTTATCTGGAAGCAGTGACTGACTGGATGAAAGTCAATGTAAACTGATCTGAAGCTCAATTTCAGCAAGATGGAGGCTCTGTTGTTAGGTGGTTTGCTTGACCAGGGAGGTGGTGTTCAGCACTCCCCCTAAAGCAGGCGTGGCAATCTTTTTTTCTGTTGAGGACCACATTCCCCCAGGGGTAGCCTTTTGGGGGCTGCATGCCAGCAGAGGGCAGGACTGAAGTCAGTGGTGGGGCCAGAGCCAAAAGTGGGTGGGCTCTCTCTCCCTGCCCAATTGGCTGCTTGGGGAAAGACAGATCTTTCTTGCCAGAGGTCTAAACTGATAGCTTGCAAAGGGCTTTTAAAATTAGACTGAGGGCTGCATGAAATTAGGCCTAGGACTACATGTGGGCCTAGGGCCACAGGTTGCCGAACCCTGCTCTAAATGATCAGGAATGTAGCTTGGGAGTTCTGACTGATCCACCACTGTCGCTGGAGACCCAAGTGGCATCCATGGCATGCAGCACCATACATCAGTTAAGGCTGGTGTGCTGGCTGCAACTCCTCCTGGATGTGGATTACTAGGGCATGGATCACTGTGGCCAGGCTATCTCTTGAATGCACTACTGCAATGCTTTGTACATGGGGCAGCCTTTGAAGACGTCCTGGAAACTTCATCTAATTCAAATGCAGCTGCTAGCTTACTAACTGGGACAGGTTGCAGCAGCCTATCCCAACCCGGTGCTCTCCAAATGTTTTGGATGACAACTCCCAGGATTCCTTACCATTGGCTATGTTAGCTGGGGCTGATGGGAATTAAAGTCCAAAACTTCTGGAGTGCACTAGGTTGAGGAAGGCTGGGTTACAGAGAACACGCCTCGCCAGTGCTTAACCAGCTGCATTGGTTGCCAGTCCACTTAGGACACAATTCAAAGTGCTGGTCGTTATCTAAAAAGCCCTAATTGGCTTGTGGCCTGGCAAACTGAAGGACTGTCTTCTCCCACATGATCCTGCCCAAACCTTTTGCTCTTCATCTGAAGCCCATCTCGGGGTCTCCCCACCATCTGAAACTAGGTGGGTGGTGACCAGCAGGCAGGGCTTCTTAGCTGTGCAGCCTTGAATATGGAATTCCCTCTCCAGAGAAGCTTGCTGGCATCAACACTGATTTATTTATTTTAGTAACACATACATGCCGCCCAATAATGAAGTTCTCCAGTAAGGTTAGAATAATAAAATACTAAAATACAAATTGTCACCGTAAAGGCAAAATATAAAATATGGCATAAAAAATCAGCAGCAAAGAATAAAATCAATACACTGGGGGGGTGGGGGGTGCCAACAGCACCAATGATGTTTAAACAGATGTTCAGCATTTCAAAAAATATCCGAACCCACATTAAATTACTAAAATATATATTTTAAAATATTTGTTAAAACTCGAATGTCCTTTTGGCACCAGGCAAAAGGTTCCTTTTTATTTTATTTGTTTTAATTTCCCCAGGCTTTCCAACATGTTGTATAGCCTTGATAGATTTTAATGGCTTTTATTGCAACTTCAATGACTTCAGCTTTGTTTTTGTCTTTATGATTTTATTGTACAGTATCTGTTTTTAAATTGTATACCACTCTGAGAGCCCTGTTTCTGAAAGCCATCATATAAATTGATTAAATCAATAACACATCCTTTATTTCCTGTCTGCTGCTGCTTTTATTTGTATTTTTCTGACTTTTTTTACATTGACTTTATAAATGTTCATAATATTGTTATGCCACCTTCAATATCGTTTGGCAGAAAGGAGGTGTATAAATCTTTGAAATAAATGAATAGTCTCCTTTATTCTAGAATCTAGGTAAACTAATCTTCTTCTTCTTCTTCTTCTTCTTCTTCTCTTCATTCAAGAATTTATTAGTACTAATCAGATTAGTACTAATCTATCAGGTTTTAGCAGAACTCAGAACCACTTACCCATGCACAATAACTTGCGTGGGTAAGACCCATTAAACACAGTGGGAATTAATTCCAAGTAAACATACATAGGATTGAAGTCAGGAGGCTACAATCCTAAAGCCATTTACCAAGGAGTAAGTCCCACTGAACTTAGTGGGACTTACTTCTAAGTAAAGATGCACAGGTTTGCATTCTCTTAGCAGGATGCCTGCCTGGTCTGTTATTGAACAGGGGAATCTTGATAGGCTAAGGGAAGAGGGATGCAGGGATGTGTAGCATATTGACTCAGAGAAGATGATGTGGACAGAGGCGGGGTTATGTGTTTTATAGCCCCTCTCCTCTCCATTTTCACCTAATAGGGTTATTATTGCTGTGGATGCTGCTCCTGCTGCTGTCAGTGTCTTCCTCTTGCTGTGTAATCTCAGTACCCTACAGTAGCAGCAGCAACCACCAGCCAGCAGCTTCAGACGTCTGGTCCTGGGAGCCAGTTGAGGACTGTTTCCCCACTTCTGTCTTTAAGTGGCCAGTCAGCATCGACAGCTTCCACATAAGACTGTAGCTCAGTAAGTACCGTATGGCTTTATTTTGCCCATATTGCTGCTTAAAACAAATGTTTTAAAAGTCTTTCATTAACTGAGCAGGGAGGACCTGGATTCCAGAACTTCCACTGCAATACTATGCATGTTTACTGGAAGCAAGGGTGCTTCCAGACAGAAGGCTCCTAGCGCCACTAATTTAAAGGCTTTGTGCAGCTACCCCATCTTCCCCTCCTTAACGGTATTTTTTTGTGGTAAGAAAAAAGGCGGAAGCAGCAGTGGGAAAAGATGGGAAGGCTACAAGGGGAAGATGTTGTCATCTGAAACATTCTGTAAACGAGGCAGGGTAATTGCACAATAAAAGCCTCATCTGGAAGCACCCTTAGTCCCACTGTGTTCAGTGGGGTTTATTCCCTAGTAAATGTCTTTAGGATTTCAGCCTTAATTGTTTTTGGTGTTTGATAGTCCAATCATATTGATTGGAGTTTTCATGTGAGAACTGCTTTGTGAGAAGCGGGTTGTTGTTGTTACAACAACTGAATTTTACAAGGGCAAAGAAGATACACTTTTCCAATGCATATGGCACTGAAGAAATCGATACTCCCTAGGGATACAAGCAAGAACAAACGACCAGAAAAACTTTAATGTCTTTCTAAATAATGGTACAGGAAGAAGAAAGCAGAGATCAGTGAAATCTACAATGCTAGTGTTAAATTAGTAAATATTGTTTACAGGTCATGCAGATTCAGCATTAGTGATGGTTCTTAAGTTGCCATGTGTGTGCTGATGAATTGGTGCTATCTACAGTATAGCAGAAGTATTATTTGTTTGTTTAAAGCATTTATATCCCGCTTTTTAGCGAGAAAGAGCTTCAGCCAGAGCAGCTTCCATTCCAAATGTTTTTGGATGGGGTCTGTCTGAACTTTTACTTATTCAAAAGAACTATATTCTAGTAAAAGAGAGTGAGCTGAGAAGTCATCTCTGGTTCTAATCTCATTTCAGTCTAGAACTCACAAGGTAACTTCAGAGTGCAATCCTATGCATGTTTAGACAGAACAAAGTGCTACAACTTCCAGCATTTGTATGCTGGGAATGCTGTGAGTTGTAGGGCTTTTTCCTGTCTAAACATGCATAAGATTGTGCCCTTAAGCAATTTTCTCACAATCTGCAATGTGAAACTGACATGAACCACCTTACAGGGTTGTTGGAAGGATTATCGAGATAATTTAAATGTTTTTGAACATACAAAACATACTATATAAAATTTGTCATCCTCATCCTTAATAGCAAAGAATGGAACATCCATGTTTAGAGGCAGTGTATCACTGATTTCCAGATGCTGGAGTAACAATAGGAGTATATTATGATTATTATTCAAATAACCTCTGAGCGAAAGTTACATAGGAAGCTGCCTTATATCGAGATAGATGATTGGTTCATCTAACTCAGTATTGTCTACATTGACTGGCAGCAGCTCTCCAGTGTTTCAAGGTGCTTCCAGATGAGGCTTTTATCATGCCTTTGCCCTGCCTCATTCACAGAATTTTATGGGTGGTGGTGGTCTAGACATGGTTGTTTTCCATTTGTGACCCTTGTGTGTTTCCCCACCGCTTCTTCTTTTTCTTTTCACAAAAGCTCCATTGAGGGAAAGAGAATACCTGCACAAGGGCTTTTGATTAGTAATTCTTGAAGTCTTCTGTCTGGAAGTACCCTCAGAGAGCAGTCTTTCCCAGCCTTACCCCGAGATGCCAGAGCTTGTTGAACCTGGGATCTTTTGTATGCAAGCAAGTGCTCTACCACTGAATGATTCCCCTAAGAGCTAGAAACAGAAATAGTTGGAGATTTAAGGGGTGTATCTATTATATTTATACCCCTCCTTTTTTCCTGCAAGGAACCCAAGGCATTTTACATAATCCTAATCCTCCTCTCCATTTTATCCTCACAACAACCCTTTGAGGTAGGTTAGGCTGAGAGTCAGTGACTGGCCCAAAGTCACCCAGTGAGTTTCATGGCCAAGCAGGGACTAGAACCCAGATCTCCTGAGTCCCAGTCCAACACTCTACTCTACATGGGACTAACATTGGATACTACCCTAAGAGCTGATTCTCATGTAGCTTTGAGGTTACATAAAAATCATGTAATCCCCCCACTGACTGGAACTGTTCATGTGTATGTGCGCATTGAATCATATAATCTGGTAGCCTACACATATCAGTCTCAGCAGCTTCCATGATTTTCAAGATTCTGAAGTATTCATGAGAGATTATGAGAGTTGCTGAGATGGAAATCTATGAACTGGTCACATTTGTAATGGGTGACCTATGAGGCTGTGTTGGCTTCACCCAGAATTATTGTCCCCAACACTTTCAAAATACACTCTTTTGAACTTCATGAACAACACTGGGTCTCTCTTAACTAATACCTAGTTCCTCACATGTGGCAGGGCATACTTTGGATTTAATATTTTGCATTGGCCTGCAAGTCTACTGGTCTCTCAAGAAGACAGTACTGTCATGGTTAGATCATTACCTGCTAAAGGAACAGATCCGTCTTGTTGCCACTGTTGCAGCCATGGACCAATTAGGTTGGTCTGCTCCATGTGACATATGGAACATACTGGTTTCTAGATGACTTTTCACTCACCTTCGCTTCTCTGTCAGTGGCCAGGTCAACCTATGGAATAGTAGTTTGATGTGGACTTTTTGACATGGTTGCATCCAAACACCTACTGCTATTTAATAAGAATAGGTCTCCCAAGTGCATGAGACAGAAAGGAGCATAGGTCATTCACAGTTTATGCTAAAGAAAGTTAGTTATGGTATAGATAATTTAAGAATCTTATTCCTATAGACTTCTCAGCATGGTTTTAGGTGCTGGTTTTGGCCTTAAATCACTGGACAGCTTGGACCCTCCATGCCTCAGAGTATATCCCCTCCCCATACTCTGTTGTGAACTCTAGGATAAGTTAAAAGTGCATTCTTAAGTTTAATATCTGTAAGAGAAAATAGACAGCTTCCTAGTTGAGTTGAGACTTGAAGCTGGGCCTCATCAGGCCTACTCCAACTCTCTGTTGATGGGCAGGGAACAAATGCCGGACTCAGTCTAGGCATTCCTTCATCCTCCTCAGCCACCTATCAGGAGATCAGTGCTGTCATAACTAATAGCATTATAACTTTAGGTGTGGAAGGAACTCTTCCTGCTGCATTGCTGGTTGCTTGAATTGGGACCATTGTGTTAATGATACAACCTCAAATGTTTATTGTGAAGATTATGCTAATGTATGTTTCAAAGTTAAAAAGTATAAGACTAGAGGAAGAACCAAGTCATATTTCTTTGTATTGCTTCCAGATACCTCTGTGCAGAATGGAATCCGTATGCAGAAGAAGGTGGTATCTTCAACTGGGTTGTCTCTTGATGGTGAATTTCGTTTATGGCATCCTAGATTATCAAAAAGAAGCCCCTGCCGGCCTGGGAGAGATTGATAATCAGTGCTGGGAAATTTCCTCTCTTAGGCTGGTGGAAATGAAGAAACTCAGAGTAGCAGGCACAGTTATTGCTTTCTGGGAATTCATGATGTTCTTAAAAGAGTCGTCTAAACCCAAGCATAATGATGTCTTCAATGATTTGGCTCAGAACTTCTGGGATATGTACATAGACTGTGTGCTCTCAAGGTCTCATGGAATGGGCAGGAGACAATTAGTATCTCCAGAGAATACTTTTACGTATGCACAGAAAATCTCAGAAGGTAATTTCATCATATTAGCCTATTAAAAATACAACCCAGTAGTATTGATTCCCACCCCCACCCCTTTGCCATTTTGTATCAGAGAGATTGAGGAAATCATTGTTGATGTTTGTCCCTATTTTTCTCAATGTATTACTACTAAGCACTTAATGCACCATAGTTGTGTCATGCCAGTCTAACACTTCTATGTGTTACTACAGTGCAAAATGAAAGGCAGACAGTATTTTCCCAATTTTCATAAGCACAGAATTTGTATTTCACAGATGAAGTTTGACAACTTCAAACAGAAAAAGAAAAGATGGCAACAAAGCCTATTCTTATTTGTAATCGACTTTCTTTCCTCCCTTCTGCAGGTTTGACAAACCCTAACTGTAGGACAAAGAGGCAAATATACAGAGGACACCTCAGCAAGGTGATGCCAAACTAAAGGAGACCAACCTGCTTTTCAAAAAGCACATCCTTTACTATAGATGTTTCTGAGAACTATTCCCTCTGATCTTTTTCTGATTGTGTTCTAATTTGATAAGCCTGTTCCAGACACTCATTGCCAACATGGTCTCTTTTCTTATCAATGTACCGAAGTTCCCACTGCCAATGCAAATGCTTTGTGTATTTTAAGTAATTACCTGTGTTCTTTCAGGTAAATCCATGTGTTTAAAACTAGCATAATATTTTTGTAGACTCCTCATCTTTTGGGGGAAAACAAGTTTCTCTCATTTTTAAAAGTGCTAAATTAAATAGAAACCCAATATATTTTTATAAGCTAACAAATCATGGTGCAGCAACAACAAGCCTATTTTTTACAGTGTCTTCTAAATGATACAGCTTTCATTTTTAAGACATACAAGGGGGGGGGGGAAATCTTATGTAAACCCAAAGGAAGAAATTATTCTTGATGTAATTTTCTGTGAAGTCCCTAAACTTTGAATTTGATTACTGATTCATGTTGGTTATAACAAATTAAAATATTTTTCTATGCAGTGAAGACAATTGCAATGGTGCTCTTATTCATTTGAATATTGTCCTGCGATCTTGTAATACCTATAGGGCACAGTCTGAAGCCTTGTGCATACAAACGATTGTATCCAATGGTAGTCCTACTTAGAGTAGACCCTTTGAAGTGACCGGGACTTGAGTTAGGCGAACAGTGGATACAACTCAAAGTCTTCCTTTTCTCTACTATAAAAAGAAGTGCTCCACCAATGCACAATGATTCTCCACCGTGTGTGCTGATCATTGCATATAGTATTAAATATTATATTTTTAAGAAAAGACTTAATGTTCTTTGAAGAATTCTGGAACATAATTGGTTGGAAGGTTCCATTTCATTAACACAACAGACTGAAAATTTGATTCCTTTGCCTTTCAGGTAGGTAGAAGGGAACACCCCCCCCCCCAACTCTATAGCAATAAAATGGCTGGATATCTATGGCCACAATATTTTATAAAGCTAGATTGATTTACTTCAAGTAAATCAATCTAGAAGTAATGATTGATGCTCCTAGGTTGATGTTGTTTTACCCATGGTGGGCTGTCGTGTCGTCCGAATGGGGATGACCAATCCCACCATGGGTAAAGTCCAGTTGCCAGCGACTCGCTTGGCAAAAGCAGCAAAAACTCCTTCCGCTCTTCTGGAGTTCATCCTGTCCACTGCCAGGGCCAGCCACCCCACAAGTGCCGAAGCAGCACTTTGGGGTGGCTGGCACTGGCTTGCTGCCCACCCTGCTGTGACTGAGAGCCGTTTTCGACTCCCCATGGCTTTTTTGCATTTTAACCATTTTTTTGGAGATCACGAAAGCTGGCTTCACAGCTGGCTTTCTCAAGACCTGTTTTGACAGCTACTGACAGCCCTTCAAAATGCCATTGTAGGGACTGTCAGATCTTTTTTATTTTATTATTTTTGTGCACAAAATGTGTGCAAATAGGTTTGCATTTTTTAAATTTTTTAGCTGCACTTGTGCAACTGCGGAGATTCACAGTTGCATGAGTGCAGAAATTTGAAGCCTTGGCTGGGGCAATGTCCTGGGGGGTAACTTCTGGCAAGGTGCAGCAGGTATCAACCCTGGACACTGCCCCAAAGAGGTTTCCCCCCCTTTAGTTTCTCTTGACAGCTGTCAAAAGGCAAGTTGTTAAGAGAAACCAAAGGGGCATGTGATCTTTGCTCATGAAAAGGGGGTTGTGTGATTTACCCCCCCCCCCCTTGTGCAAAGATCCTCAACTTGTTTTTCATCCTGAAAGTCCTCAGGGTGGTACACATTTTGCACTTTTTCCTGAGACTCTAGGTGCTCGAGAAAGTGCTTCCCTCCCTTTTTCTAGGGAAAAGAAAAGGGGTTTTGATAGGGCAATGGGTGGATTGGGACTGGGACATATGGCTGTATATATCCCAGTCAAAAAACCCTCCCTTTTTGTCACAGTAAAAAAAAAAACCCGCTCGGGAACATTGAAGGGGCTGTCAGTAGCTGTCAAAATGGGGATTGGAAAAGCTGGCTGTCAAGCGGCTTTTGCGATCTCCGAAAAAAAAGGTTAAAATGCAAAAAAGCTGTGGGGAGCCAAAAACAGCTCTCAATCACTGCAGGGAGGGAAAGACTATTGGTCCTGCTGTGGTGTCCCCTGAGACACTGCCAGGAGGACAGAGGGGGAAGGAGGGAACAAACAACTTATGGTGAGCCTGATCATCTGTTGGGTGCACTGTGGGTTGTTCACAGAACAATCAACCCACCAAGGCTTATTCCCAGGATGGATTGTCACGACGTGCGAATCCTCCCATTGCCTTGTATGCCTAGATAGATCCATTGCTTCATATATCTAGGTAATGTTTCATACCCTATTTCTATACAAGCATGCTCCTGAACATGCGAGGACTCAGAATGTATAGGGGGATGGAATTGTGCACACTGGCCCCACATCCTGTATCTCTGTGCACACCAGCTCCTGCTCCCTCAGTCCCTGACCCTTCCGTGTTGAGTGGTAAAGTCTGAAGAGACATTCTACTTGCATTCACTTGAATGCAAGTAGGATGCAGCCCACTACAGAGGACCATGCTTTTTCAGGGTGAATGCATGTATAGGGCTCCTGTTCAAGCACCCAATTTAATTTCCCCCCACATCCATTTCAGAGGGGTCACCTACCCACACTGGGAACCTGGTTGCTTCTCATAGGGTGTGTGTGAGGGTTTTTCACTTTGGGTGTATAACTGCATCGGTGGGGCTGCAGACTTGGGTGGCCTACCCTCTTGGACCTACGGGACAATGAGACAGTTATGGTTGTAGACTTTAAGCTCATTGTTTTTGTTTGGTGAGCAAACTGGGAGTCCAGGGAATTGTACCAAGATATTTCAGGTTCTTGAGCCAAACACGCACACACAATTAGCTAGCTTCCCTTCCTTGCTCCCTTCCTCTAAGTTCCCTTGCCTCTCTTCATGTTTGTTATTTTTGGCAGTATAGTCTGGATCCAGCCTGGTTCTGGGGCTCTCTACTCCAAATTCTATTTTTGAACTGTACTCCAAACCTTGTTATGGGGCTCTGTGTCCCTAATGATGGCTTAACCAGCCATTTGGTCTCTCCATCATAACTTTTTTTTGCCCAAAAATCTAAGCATCTTTAAATATATCGAAGTGGATGGTGGGGTGGTGCATTGTGGTTCTCAGACCCATCCAAACTGAGGCTAGAACCCCTGTCCCAAGGCTGGTAAAGGCTAAGACAGCCTATGTCCATGTGGTGGGTTTCCAAGTGATCAGGACCAACCAGGAAGTACTGTCCTTTGTGTTCCTCTTCTGCTAAAACAGGTAAATATACTTTATTTCTGACTTTATTTGTCAGTATTTCTTCCATTTCCCCCTCCCCCCCCTGAAATGTTTCTAAACCTATCCATAATGGTCCTTGTATGTCCTGCCCTTTGCCACTGAAACTCAAAAGACTCTTTGCTGCACTCAGCTCCCCAGCCTTGCTCTTATCATTTCCTAGTGAACCATAACTTTCTGCCTTCATCTTTTCTTTCTCTATCAGTGTTATTAGGAATAGTCTGCTAGTCCAGTGCTAGGGGACTGGCATAATAAAACCATCATTTCTTTCTGGTAAACATTTGTCGTAAAATAACACTTCTATATTTCAAATGTGGGTGTTCTGGAGTTTTCCCCAATTTTGTCATAGTACAGTATAAAATCTACCATGTGCACACCACAGTTCTGCAAAAGATCTCGGTACACATGCAAAGCCAGTGTGGCGTAGTGGTGAGAGTGTTGGAAAGGGACTCGGGAGATCCGGGTTCTAGTCCCCACTCAGCCATGAAACTCACTGGGTGACTTTGGGCCAGTCACTGACTCTCAGCCTAACCTACCTCACAGGGTTGTTGTGAGGATAAAATAGAGAGGAGGAGGAGGATTATGTAAACCACCTTGGGTTCCTTGCAGGAAAAAAGGCGGGGTATAAATATAATAAATAAAATAAAATTCATGTGCACACGTGAATGAGGACATTTGATAACAGATTACATCCCTTGCTGTAATGGAAACATTACATAATATGTCTACCTTTCTATGTTGATTTTAATTTTCTCTGCTTACACTACTTATCTATTCCGATGATAAGTGCAGAAATGTGCAGATACACTTTCTCTAACTTTCTTTCCAAGAGTGAAAAACAAAGT
Organism: Shinisaurus crocodilurus; assembly: GCA_021292165.1. Lineage (NCBI taxonomy): Eukaryota > Metazoa > Chordata > Lepidosauria > Squamata > Shinisauridae > Shinisaurus > Shinisaurus crocodilurus. Next base: position 35,652,671 of record CM037880.1, on the reverse strand, counting down.
TGTCTGCCAGTGAACTGTGAGGCAGAGTTTCTGCACTTAACAACCAGCTGAAAGAGCAGTGTTGATCTCTGGGCTACAGGTCATTTTGGTCGTGGCTTTCTCTGAAAGTTAGGGTTTGCTTCCTACATTGCTCTTGTTGACTTTGATCCCACTGTGTGTGTTAGGGAACTAAGATACATGTAATGAGAATGTATGAATCGGCCACTGCCTGTTTATTTAAGCTTTAAAGTCTTTGCCTATAACACGTCAATGTTCCAGCACTTTTCCTATTCCCCTCATGTTGAAGCAATTACTGGATATGACAGTGTTTACCAATGCCACTTACACTTCATATCCTGAGTGGCTGCAAATATCCTGATAATACACATAGCTCTATGTATTTATATTAGTGCACAGTGACAACAGAATGCAAATTGAGGCAATTTGGCAATGATTAGACATAATTGATCTTTGTAATGCACTGAATTTATTCATTAGCATCATGATATACACATTATTTCTTAAGTAAAGTTTTTAAATCTAAAAATAACTATATTTTACACTATATTGTGTGATACAACAGGTGCTTAAAATATGCATATAAATTAACTAAAAATAGAGAGAGCTGTCTAAAACGGTACTGGACAATGTTTATTTTACAGATACTGAACCTTTCTTGAATGAATCCATCACTTTAACTCCTTTGATCCTTTTTAACGCTCCTCCACGAATAGGGAGCCTTTTGAGCGCAAGATCTGTATCTGCTAGTGGCCCTCCAGTCAATTCAGAAGGTGTACTTTCCACTGTTACTAGGCGACCAGATGCAATCTGGAAAAATAAAACACACTGCTCAGTATTCTGACAAATGAAACAAGAGCTGTTTCAGGTCCTATTTTCCAACCATTCCTTGGAAATAGAGACATTCTGAAGTTCTCATATCTTCTTTCAAAACATCTTTTGAAAAGAAATAAGCTATTAGTTGGCTTTGTGAATGGATTGTTTTCTCATTCATAGCTCTGTGTGTTATTCTTCAAAATTTACATTTTGGTTGACTGTGTTCAGAAACACACTTCCTAAGTTTATGTCTTAGGTTTGGGTTATGCAGGATTTATTTATTTGTACATTTATTTATACATTTATTTGTACAGGCATGGCTTAAAAAGGAACTTGATGAAAGAGTAAGCAGTGTCCTTTATTATGAGGAAATGTAATATACAAAAGGAAATAGGTGAGGGCTAGGACACCCTACGTACTCATTTTGCTAAAATGCAGGAGACCAATCATAAGTTCAAATCTTACATCAGCTATCTGTGCTTCTTTTCATATTTCTTCCATAACTGCTTCTTATGCTCACTCTAATGAATAAAGGTCTTTTAGATGCTGTTTATTTCCTCTTACAAGTAAGTGATCAAAGAGCTTGCACAAAGCTTAAAATCCACATCTCTTATGTCAAATCACAGGGCTTGACCAGACAAGGCTTTTAATGTGCTATTGCTTTGCCCCGCTTGCACAGTTTTGCGAGCTGTCCACACAATGTCATAGTCGTGCAGCCGCCCTGTGATTTCCTCCCGCTTTGCCCGTATTTTTTCACAAAGATAATTCTGTTAATGTTTTCTGGCGTGCCATAGTACCGCAAAGAACTACTGGTGTGATCCCTGTTTCAGAGCCTTGCAGCATATTGTGGGGATGTGGTTGTGATGTTTAGTATGATTTTTCTGAATGGGCATGTTTGTGTAGTGCAATTTTGATGGCACAGTACTTGCACACTTCTGGAGTTACCTCCTTTCGAAAATGGACATTTGCAAACTTCCACCATAACTCAGCTTGTCTGAGTGTGGAAAGCTAAGCAGGGTCAAGCCTGGTTATTCCTTGGATGGGAGACCCCTCCTCTAGTTTCCTGCATTGAGCAGGGGGTTGGACTCGATAGCCTTGTAGGCTCCTTCCAACTCTATGATCTATGAAATCTATGAAACACTTTGTGCAATTCGTCCTCCTCATTTTAAAATAAGATGTGCACACAGGTGAATTAACTCACCTGCATGCTTGCCCAGAGAGGGAGGCAGAAATGGGAGAAGGGAAATTGTAGTGGAGGGGTGGGGAAGAGGTGATGGGGGAAGGATGAAAGGTAGGCATGTGGATGGGAGATAGCGTTACATACTGGGGGTAGGGGGCAGGAGGAAAACTTCGGCAGTGTGAAATTCCGCACTTAAAGAAAAAACCAGGACACAACAAGCTGCACCCACAAGAAGGCTACCGTGTCATCAGACCCATAGATTAGCTACTTATCTACAATGCAGATGTATTTATGGGTTGTCTGAAAATACTGTGTTGCAATATGAAATGTGAATACAGTGCTTACTGAATTTGTGAAATACCTGCTGTGTGGCAATGTAAAACAAAAGTTTGCATGAAGCCATTCTCAGAATTTTCAACCTTAAATACACATTCAGTAAGATTTTATACTATTTTAATTTGGGTTAAAAATGAGCAACAGAGCATTTTACTTACAGTTGTATTTAGGCCTTTAATGTCAGTTGAATGGAATGTAGCATTATATTGTTTTATCTTTGATCTAGAATTCTCAATGGATTTTTCCTGAAGCCTTTTTGCTTTCTATAAGAATTTCAATAAGTTATTCTTCAGAGGTGAGAGATGCATGATACACCAACAATTTTTAGCTTCATTTAGCTCAATTTTTAACTGAATGAGTAGGCTTACAGTGCAATCCTATAAAAGTCTCATTGAGTTCAATGGGGCTTACTCCCAGGTAAGTGGGCATAGGATTGCAGACTTACTGTGATAATGATACATATAGGAGTGTCTTTTTCTAAGTATTATGATGTAACCCACCCTGAGCCAAAGCGATAAGAAGCATTAAAGATTAACTAAATAAATAAACAATCAAGCAAACAATGTTGTACATAAAACCTCCTTCTATACAAGTGAATAAAACAACTTCACATAGGTCAAAGAGTATTGTCTGTGGCAGAAACTGAAGGAATTCTTGTAAATCCATTTTAGAGGTCCATTTGGAACATCCCCAAATTGTGCAAGCCTGCCTATTCTCAAAGTTCTTTGTCATGTTCTTTGTTTTTTTAAAATCTATTTATCTTAAAAGTACAAATAATAAAAAAAACCAAAACAGTGTTATGGCTTCCTCGATAAATCTCTATATTCAATAGCTTAATGCAATGTGAGTTAGATGATATCACCCCTAATGCAGCTTTCCTAATAACTTTCTCACCTTTAAAGCCTCATAATTTGAAGTCCGGTTTAAGAAATTCTCCCAGGACTTACTGACCATTTCCTTTTGCTTATGGAGAGATTGAATCTAGAATGTGAAAGAAAATAAGGAGAAAAGTCAAAGCTCTCCCAACCCTCATTCTTCAAAAGTGTTTAAAGTGGCATCGTTCAGCGTCCACCTTTCAAATGGAATCTTATTTTATAGATCGGGGAGGGCCAAGTTCATAGAGCAGGTGACCCGGCTGCACTGTAGGCACCACTGTTGGTGCACCTCACACCACGTTTGCAAATGGCTCCCTACCCCAAGCAGAGTAGGTGTTCTGAGTATACATTCCACAGGAGACACCATATATAACCTTTCAGCTTTTAAAGAAAAAATAGCTATTATCAATATATGTAACCAACAAAGAAATTTAATCTAAATGCATGGTTCTCTCTCACATACTTGCTCCTTTGCTTACCTTGGCATAGCTTTTTTCTTCCTCCTGAAGTTCCTGGTATTGCTGGCTTTCTAACATTTCAGTTTGGAGGGAGCCAACCATCTTTCCAACATGTTCAAATGCTTCAGTAATAACTTGTAATGCTTCCTGGTCAGGAGTGACTGGTCTGAATTGTTCTTTTTTAAGTTCTGCACACACTTCACCCCAGATTTCACCAACCTTTATGAATAACAGACAAATGAGAGGTTTTTAAAAGGTAATTTACTTATTTGTATTTTAAATATTAATTCTCCAGAAAATAAACTCAAAAGGCTATCTAACTTAAGTTTGTTCCAGAAGTTTTATGGATTTTGGGCAGCAGAACATCTGGAGGGCACTGGATTGTCTATCCCTGGTCTAGAGAGATGAAGAAAGGAATGCTTACTCCTTGTAGCTCTTAATTGGAAAATGAAGTCCTGGGAATTGTGTCAGAGGAGGCAATTCCTTTAACCGTGGGTTGACTAGAATAATAGATTTTGAACTTCACACCAACTCTCCCTTATGACCTACAATTTCCCCATTTTTATGTATAGGCTGCTTAAGAAAACTGTCAAATAGGAAATGAATGGATTATATAACCCTGTATTATCAATTATAGACATGAACTTTGTAAAAACATGGTTAATTTGTTCTAAATTACACTGGTAATGATGATACTATGATCCTACCTCCAAAGGATACAGGTCAGGTGAATGCTACTCTTAATTCTCTGTCCAAATTTCTATATACTATTTAGGGTACAATCCTATCATGTTTAGGTAGAAAAAAGTCCTACAACTCCCAGCATTTCCCAGCCAGTCATGCTTGGAGTTGTAGGCCTTTTTTCTGTCTAAACATGCATAGGATTGCACCCTTAAGGTGTGAACAAAAAATGTTTTTGAAGAGTTTTGCATTTTAAATTCTAACATCCTGTCCTGCGTTATGTCAATGAGGAAATAAATATACACAACTGCAAATTCTTAGTTCTACTATTTCAATAAATGAAACTATAAATAAGAAACCACATTTTGAACAATGCTTACCTTAAAGTCAAGATATCTACGTATAATAGCAAGTGTAACAAAATCCTTTGCAGAGAGGCCAGGCAAATTTTCAAAGCCTAAAGTAAGGCATCAATAGAAATCTTATTCCTGTATTAAGATTTACACTGTCACAAGGCAATTTTAAAATGCACACATTAGCAAAACTAAACGATTCCGCCAAAAAAACCCTTGCAGCTCCTGGATTAATGTCCTTAATAGTTGGTTGGCAAGGAGAAATAGGCCTTTCCTTTCCTATTGCACCTGTGGCAGAAGAAGATGCACTTGAGGAACCTCTCTTTACAAACAGAAATTAAAAGTGCAGAAGCAGCCCTCAAGACCAACTGTTGGCAACCATATCAACAAATGTAAGTAACAGTAGGTCTACTATATACTTTCTTGTAACTCTGTTCTTTTATTTTCCTGTTTATACAGGCTGGCATTGATTATATAACAACAATTTTTTCTTCTTTCATACCTACCTTCACAAGCTAGTATATATGGAAGGGCTATTATAAAATGCAGGAAAGAAGTTCATCGTTTTTACCTAGTTTACATATTATACAATAAATCTTTGCTCTCATGTTTTCAGCAACATCCATGACAGCAATAGTGGGACAACTGGCAGGCATTGGAATAACTTCTTGGGTTTTTTGGAACTGGCCAACTAATGGCTTCTTTGTATCTGCAGCATAAAAAACAAGTACACAATGTTAGGTTCCAACCATCATCAGAAATTCAGCATTTTAATTCTTTTAGTGAAATACAATACAAAGTTATATATCAGTTAGCTACTAGATATTGAAATAAATGGAGGCATTAGAAAAAACGATTAATATCTGTGATGGACCTGGGCCTGTGTTGCTTAGGATTATTAACAATTTGCTTATCAATGCAATGCTGTGGGTGAGGAGACCAAACAACAAAGCACTACAGTCTTGGAGGCTCTGTTCCATCCAGTGCCCTGCTGGACTCTTGCCAGCAGGGCAGGAGGGACAGCTGAGGCATTTTTTCCCCATCCATCCTCCTCCAAAAAAGGAATTTCTGTTAGACAGGCCTCAGAGCCCATCCATGGCCAATCCCTCCCTGCTCACTGGCATGCCCCTGAAACACTTGCCCTCCAAGAGATCGGAGTTCTAACCTAGTAAAAGGAGCTGTCACACCCCATCCCACATAAGGCCTCAAGCTTGCCCTCCTTATTGGGATCTCTGGGTGTGCTTACGTAAGGTTGGGGGTTTCTTTTCCTCTAACCCTTAACCTTACACCTGTCACATTGACTTTGGGATGTCTAATCCCTACCTTATACCTCTTTGACCAGTACAATAAGCACAGCTTCCCACACAGGTTGTTTCAAATAACAAAGAAAAGTTTATTCTAAAATAAAACAAGTTCTGGAAATAAGTTGCATGTGTAAGTTTCAGTCAATCGTAAGTAATGTACTACCTTATCCTAGTACCAATCCTCCGTCAACAACTGTTCCCAATATCAATCCCTGAACTCACTAGCTAATCTCTAATACAGTCATGCCTTGGATTGAGAGCATAATTCGTTCCGGAAACGTGCTTGTAATCCAAAACACTCTTATATCAAAACGAAATCCCTCCAAAAAAATTTGTACAGAGATTTTTAATTTAAGCCGTACTACAGTACTTGTATTGCAAGACGTCGCTTGTATATCAAGTAAAAAAATAAATAAATACCGGTAAATATTTAAAAATTTGCTTGTCTTGCAAAACGCTCTCAAACCAAGTTACTTGCAATCCAAGGTATTACTGTATAATCTCTCAACTCTCTCCAGTCAGTTTCGCAGACTCCCAAACAGCACTTCACACACTCCTGCACTCTTTCTTCCCCCCACACTCTCCCACTCTTCTCAGAATCCTCCTTAAAAAGCACCTCCCACTGTTTATACAACACAGGCTTTACCCCCCTTCTCACTCTCTCAGCCAATCATGTCACATATGCAAATACACCATTCTTCCCGCCCATCATTTCTCAGTCACCCAGATACAGCAGGAATACATACTTATACTTACAACATATACACTTTATATTTAACCCCAAATAACATAACATCCCAGGAGCCACCAGAGTAACTTCCACGCTGACTGAGGAGGGGGGTTCCAGCGTTAGAAAACCCCTCCGAGGTCTAAATTCTGATTAACACCTCTGAGGGGGGTTTCTAGACAATCATATGGCCCCTGGATGCTGTCTAGGGACCATAGAATTGCTCTGCAACTCAAGCATATTTTAAAAGTACAAAAATTATTTTGAGAGGTTTGGAGCAGGACACTTTGAAAAGGCTACGAAACACTCACAACTCCTCTCCACATTTCTTATTAGTACCAGCCAAAGAGCTGCAATTGTTTGCAACCACTGGTTTCCCAACTACTGGATCACTATTGCGATCTAGTATTCATATACATTTCAGTATATATTTTCCATCAACTGCTCCAAACAGCAATTCTCATGTTTTCCAATAAAACTGAAGGGTTTCTGTTTTCTTAATCTTATTACTTAGTGGTTCGCACAACATGGCCAGCTCATCATAGGTTATTTGAGAGGATTAATAATTGCTGGTGTCTACCTATCTTTGAAAAATTCAGGTTGTCTTTACACTTTGCTTATTGTTTTAATTTACAAGTATGATGATATCAAATACACTGTAAACTAATACTTACCAACAATTCTCCCAACTCTGTCATGTTTCACTCCCATCTCCTCCTCTTCTTGTCTCCACAAATTTATTAATAGATTAGCTGCTGTTTGGTCTTTTTTCCCTCGCCAGGCATTGATATGAGAAGCAGCTTTAGGGTTGTCACAAAATTCAACTAATATTCCAAGAATTAGATTGCATACATTCTTTTGATTAAACTTTGCAGAAGAAAAACAAGGAGAGAATTAGAAACACAATTCCTTTTCTATATTTATGATGATTATAACAAAAAACATGAAGGCTAGCACTCTGATCTTGTTGCCCAAGGTGTATACATGGATTGAAATGCATAGATGGACCTCCCTGACACATATCAACATCAGTGGATACTTTGTGTGGTCAGGGATTGCACACATGGAATATTCCTTAACAGGGAGGTGGTTCAGGAAGCACTTTGTCACACGGAGCGACATACACTAGAGCCTCATAGAGCTTTGACCTGGGGATAAAATGTTTAATATTGGCTACCTATATCTCTAGTATAAATCCTGTGGATAAATGAAGCATATACTTTAGAAGATTAGGCAGAGTTTACTGATCTGTACAACTGGCAGTATCCAACACTGCCACTCCACTTATGCAATTAACATAGTGCTAGCGCACTATGCCAATAGTGTAAACTGGTGCAACAGGTTTCCATGGAAAACCTGTCACGACAGCTTACGCTATTGATGTAGTGCTAGAGGTCGCTTATGCTAGCACTAAGTTAATTGCTTAAGCGGAGTAGCAATGTTGGACACGGCCCATAGTATTGCAATTAAGAGAAATATGTTTGAACAATAAAAGTGAAAGTTGCATGATATTATTGTTTTCTCTAATTCTAGGGACATGACATTCTGCATGGAATCTGATATTGTGAAGAAAAGAGCCTTTGGGGGGGTTCACACACACACACACACACTCACCTCATGTGTGAACCGGCTGGGGTGGGTGGGGTGTGCATAGTTAGCGTGTGGAGAAAGGGGCCCTTGGGGGTTCCTGCATGCACACGCACACACACATGCCTCCTCATGTGTAAACCAAGTGGGGCCAGTTGAGGGGGCTGGGAGGAAACGAAAGCCTCGGCGCCTAGATGCTTTCATATGTAAATAGTTCAAGCCATGAGGCATGACTCATGAGCCTCCCTCATCCTGACTGGCCAGGTGAAGTTCAATCTAATTGGCTGAGAGGCAGCAGAGTTACAAGGAGGAGGGGAGGGGGGAAAAGGTATATTTCCCAAAGTGTGGGTTTTGGTCTTTGTTCTACCCGGCTGTGGCAATGGCGGTAAGCCAAGGACCCCAGGCAGCTCCTGGTGAAATTAGCTGGATTGAGGGCTCTAGTAAAGGCAAGCCTTGTGGGAGTTTTACCCATCTCGGACCTTCGGGTAGGTGTGCTAATCTCCCTCGGGCAGCAAGGCTGTGCTGGATTTAACCCTTGAAGAGAACACCCTCAGGTAACAGGTGTGTGCCTGAGAGATATTAAGGAATCAGGTTTTATTGTTTTGCAGCTTTACTGTGTACTAACGTGTCTCTCTCTTTATTTTGTGTGCTTCTCTCATTTCCCTAATCTTGTTGTAAAATGCTACCAGAATAAACCTTGTCCTGGTTTTACCCCACATGGGTTTTGTAGTACTCTGTGGCTTCAGTATCTAAATCCAGGTTACAGAATTAAAGGCGAGTCCCTCAACAGAGATCCAAGTAGGATTGCAGACAGCTGAGGCTGGCAATCTGGTACCTTGAGATCTCTGGGGGTCTTGGTTCCTTTGGAGTAGGAAAGGGTGGGGGTGTGGCAGGCCAGCCAGCCCCCCCTTCCTCCACAGATATGAGGTGCAGAATCTAAATTTTTGAGAATCTTTGTCCCCATTTAAATAAAACAAATAAGTTAAATATAAGTTTCTGGCTTTCAACATGGTTGAAAATGTGCAGGCAGTCTCAGCAAAAGTTCATTGCTCTGATTTTGTACTCCACATTTTGTTCATACTTCTTCTTGCTTCATAGCATCTATGTTCACCTGCCTGTAATCCTACAATTTAGAATTCTTTTTCTTTTCTGTAACTACAGCATGTATATTGTACACAATTTATTAATATTGAATGGTGGTTCATTTACATTTCTTTCACTTCATTCCAACACACATTCCCTTTCTAAAGAGTTCCAAGTTCTTCAAAACCTCAACTGTGTAAGTCTCAGAATAACGTATGCAAATTGAAAATGTTTATGAAAACTATGAGCATTTGGATAAGTACTACTGATCTACATAATTTCAAGGCATGTTTTTCTTGGAACAGTTTATGTAAACATGTCATTTAGATTATTTTGACAGAGTTCAAAAATATGACAACCTTTTGCAATTTGCCATTCCTTTTTATGAAATGGCCCTCCTCAGGTAGCAACATTCAGATTGCTGTGCATATACAGTGAAGGGTATTTTGCATATGTTTTTCTGTAAATAAAAATTCACAGTTCCCATTTGTAGCATACAGTCTTCATGTCGTTTCTCTAGGCACCACCTTCGTTTCAGGGATATTGCGTTTTCAGAACAAAGAGTCATATTTTCCAGATGGGAAAATTGGAGATGTGTCTCTCAGTGCATTTGTAGCCTTTATGATTGCAGTGTAGACGGTGTTTGTAGAAGTGTCATAGGCACATACTGGCTATTGCTTGTGATGTAGTTTCTGACACGGAGAAATGCAGTAATAGATATATAATCGAAAACCTGGTACCATTTCCATTGCAGCTAATCACTGTAAGAACAACTATTTAACTTTAGGAGGGAACTATTTAACTAAGGAGAGAAGAGGAAAACAAGGAAACTCAGGTACATACCAAGTTTCCTTGTTTTCTTCTTTCTTCCTTATCCTTCTTTCCTTATGTCATGTCTTTTAGATTGTAAGCCTGAGGGCAGGGATTGCCCATTTCAGTTCAAGAGCAGGGTAAAAATTATTTAAATAAGCAAACCTGCAAACACCTTGCGAAGAGTCAATAACATAGTGTAATTAATATTTCAGTATAGTTGGTATTCAAATAATATTACTCACCATGACCAAATCCAGAAGAGTGAAGAGGCCTTCTCTTTCAAGAAAATAGTCCTCTAAAATGGTACAGCCCATGACACAGCACCTTAAATGAAAATAATTTCAATGTATAGAATCTCTTTTCAGCTTGCACTCAGAAAACACACTGGATTTATACTAACACATTGCTAAAGAGAAAAAAAATCTTCCAATTTTATTACTTGTACACAAAGTACCCAGAGACTTACTGCTAAATTTTGGAGACCGCATCCTGGGGTACTATGTGGTTTTATTTTCTAAAATGTTCATTTTTTTATACAATACTTACTTGAAGAAGATTCTTATTTTAAACACTAGTCAGAACAATGCAGTTGGAACTACTTTGGCTGTCATTAAGTTACCATAGACTGATTTGGCAAACACTTGACCTCAGAATTTCAATTCTCTTCTCCTTTACTAACAAAACTTTCCATGCTCAAAATGTTGCTATCTATTGATGGCATGAACTGCATATTGGAGGATCATTTCCTAACAAGGGAAAGTCAGCATCATCAAATGAAGGAAGATGCATGCTGGCCACAGGGCAGAGGAATGTGACTCCCTCAGGCAGCTGATATTGAGTCATGAAAGGGCAACAAATTGTTAGTTATTTAATTTATTATTATTGTATTTTTACTACAAGGGAGGGGGAAAGGCACTTGTGGAATTTTCTGCCTCAGGTGCCAAAATATCCTAATTGGCCTTGGGTGCTATATACCTTGACTTGGGGAGAGGGGTGCCATTTGCTACCCCACCTTAGGCAGAAAAATATCTTGGGCCAGTCCTGGCTGGCAGTAACATCTGAATATAAATACACCAGTTTTATTGCAAAGGCGTCTGTATGACTTCTGTAAAACACTGCAGAAGTGGAACACTTCTTGGCTATAAACCAAAAATATATCTAGTCACTTTCAAGTTGCCGAATCCACCCACCCAAGTACTCGGTAATAGTTAGGAGGTTGGTTCATGTGAAACCTAAATTATGCCAGCAGCACAGGATGCCACTGCATTTCTGAGCCCAATTTAAAGTGCTGGTTTTCACCTTTAAAACCATAAACGGTTTGGGGCTGAGTTACTTGAAGGACTGCCATCACCCATACCTGCCTGTCCACACTTTAAGATCAGTAACGGAGACCTTTCTCACTTGCCTGCCTCTGAAAGCAGTCAGGTTAGTGGGTACAAGGGAGATGGCCTTTTCTGCAGTGGCCCCACATTTCTTGAATTCATTACCCATCAAACATTAACACTATAGGCCATTAAAAAGCACTCAAGACTCATTTATTTTCCATGTTTTTCTCTCAAGCTGTATTTTTTATAGGACTGCTGATGGTTTTGACTGCAATGTTTTCTTGGTTTTAGTATATCTTGGGTGGAATGTCTGTTTTATTATTGCCACTGGCTTTTAATTGTGATGTTTATTACTAAATTGTTTTTATCTTGTGAACCAGCTTGAGAGAGTTTTATACCCTAAAATGCATTATGCAACCTAAAAATATTTTAAATAAATAAAATTTAAAACGTTGCAATGGGTATGTTTTCCCTTTTTCCTGATATCGGTATTATTTCCTGTATTAGGAAAAGCAATGTAAGGAAGACTTTGGAACATTTGTGCTTCACTGATACTGAAGTGGTCTACGTGCTTATGTGTTCAGAACCACAACAGCCTATCTAGAAGCAGCTTGGTGGCTAAAAACAGATGGAGACTTTTAAATATACAATCCTTTGTAGACTGACTCTAATGCAGTGGAAGAAGAAATGAACTTATTTACTGTGGCCATTCACAAAACAGTTGCTGGGTGATAATGCAAGATAATCAGCTCACCATTGCAAGGCTAACACACATAGGCCTGGTTCGCACATAACACTAACCCATGGTTTATTTAGCCCATGGTTTGTTGCCCTATCCAGAATTTGTCTGGCAGATGATTGAACAAACCAAACGTTGCTTTCTCAATTCCTGATTGTTTGTTTCCCTCCTCCCTCCCTGTATCCCAAATGCCTCTGCAGCACTGTAGTTCTTGTACTCTTGTACTGGTATTTGTACTTGTACCTGCTGCTCTGCAGCAAGTAGAGTAGCTGGTGTTTTTTTTTTTTTTAATGCTCTTGCCTGTCACCTCATTAATCTGGCGAAACAACTCACAGTTCTGGGTTCACATATAATGACAACCCATGGTTTAAACAACTCAGAGTTCATAACCCAACAACAAACTATGGTCCTCTTTCTGGGTTGTTCATGGTTAACAAACCATGTGCGGTCACATTTACACATCACAACAACCCAGAATTCAAAAACCTATACCATGGATTAGTGTTACATGCTAACCAGGCCATAGTGTGATTTTTAAAAATCCCTTTGTCCCTATTCAATCCACAAGAGATAGACTTGAACCTCTTGATGAATTATAGTTCAGAACCGTATGCATTTACTACTGCAGAGGTGTGAGATTATTAAACATGCTGCTAAATATACTTTAAAATAAACTGCCTTTTGTACCTTAACATAACCATTTTTTGAACCCAGTTCTGTTTAGTGGGAAACTATTCAACAGGTGCAGTTGTCTTCTCAAAGAGAAAGTTAGTAATTCACTATAGTAAGCAATGTATCATTGCGAGTGTATGGGTGAGATAAAGAAGAGTCAGACACAGAGTATATGGTTTCAAATCAGGGCCACATTTATTGAATTGAAGATCTGTGAAGGGCGAAGGGCGGTACTAACCTAGCCCGGCCATTGGCTGGGAAAAAACCAATATTTTAAATATTTTGGCGAATACATCCTAACCGCACCGGAGGCGGGTTGGTCCGCCCCCGTCCAGTTGCCCTCCATGTGGAGCTGGAGGGCCTTACCATCGTCGCCTTACTTTGACGCCTCCAGGCACCCAATGTAGGCAAGAAAGGCAAAACCCCAAAGACGTCCCAATCTCCCTCCTGCTAAGCCTCACGGCATTAGCGAGGTCAGCCTTGGGTAAACGTCAGTCACCTTGAAAGGTGCCACTGGATGATCACCATAACCCTAAGCCATACTGCCTAATCCTGCACTTCCCGCCACAGAGAGAGACAAGCTATTGCTTAGTCGAATCTCCCCCACCTGCCCGATAAAAAAGCGAGCAGGGCCCTTCGCAGATCTCCAATATTATTATCATTACCTACACCGGATAGGTGAACCCCATCCGGGCGATACAGCTCCCTCCGGGCCAAGGATATCATGGGATGGGGGGGAATACAAACCCGGCTCAGGTGCCTAAATAAGCCCTTTCCTGTGTCCCCGCCTTTTTACCTGTGACCAACCTGACCTGTTACCTGACTCCTCTCTCCTCCCCCACTCGCAAATCTTCTCCCTGTTCCCAAGTGAGGGGCCAGTGGAAGTCTGTTCTCACTGTCTGTATTTTAAATCCCTCTGACCTCACTGTTTACAATTCCACCGCCCACACATACAAACACATATGTGTGTGTGTGGGCTCCCAACATTTTTTGTGATTGGCTCTCCACCCTAGTACAGCAGCTAATTTGTAATAGTTCCCAGGGCATTTTTTCAAAATGCCAAATGTGCCCACAGGTCCAAAAAGGTTGGAGACCCCTGGAGTAGTGCAATGTGAAATTTAAAAGGTACTGGTGAAGAACCATAATCTTGTGGCATAATGCATTCATGTTACTCTTGGCCTGTTCAAAATCCTCTTTTACAGAAGGTGGAATTTTTCAAAATAGCAGTATTTACCATAAGCAGTCCAGAGCACTAAAAAGGAGACGATTATGACCCAATCCACTGTAGAATTTCTTTGCACTCATCTTCATAAATGGAATGAGTGTATCTACTCCTTCCCATCCAAAGAGTTCCTGTTTGATGTATCAGTCAAAACCACATTATTCTGGAAGAACTACACATATTATAAATAATAATTTCTATCACACTTTACAATAATTATTACTGTCACATTCATTCCCTTTTCATTTCAGAGCCAAGCTATCTATTAATACTGATCACATGAAGAGCAGTCCAGCTCTGCCAGTTTAGAATCCTGATAGACTCTTTCAAACACACTGACTCTATCAAATCAAGGAAAGCTGTAGAGACTTGAAGGCCTAGGGATGTTGGAGAAAGCTGGGTTCAAATCGGTATGAATTTCTATGAATCCGACCTGCACATTCCATAGTGGACCAGCTTTTTCTGAGTCATGTGGATTCTATGTTGTGGACTGGTGTTTTTTTTAAAAAAAACTTTTTTGGGGGATTTGTGCAACTGCACTTGCACAAGTGCACATTAGGTAACAGGAATAAAATTCCTCATACATCCCTAACCCCCCCCCCCCCCATCCAGTGCCATCAGTGAGCAGATGATGGAATGAAAGCTACCTGAGAATCTGAGAAACACAGCTGGAATGGATTTAACAAAATCTATACCTCCCTACTTGAAGCACTGGCTCACTCATCACTTTTCTTTGCCCCCCCAAGAAAGAGGGAGTCCAAACTTATTACATTTGCAGGAGTTGCTCCTTGCCAGATGGAAAGAATTGTGCCCTTGCGACTGGCAAAGCTTTTCAATCTTACAGTGTTTAGAAGCAACTAGTTTTCTATACTGCGGCTACTGCTCCTCCTCCAAACTGCTAGGGAAGATTAGCTGCTTGTTACTTTAACACCATAAGATTTTTTTAAAATTGAAGCAAAGAGTACATGACCTACATAAGGAAACTATGAATGTACAATACCGCTCAATTGTATATGATAATATTAGACTTCATAACACAGACACCTCTGGTTTTAAAAACAAGGTGAGAATACAAACCTTTCTATGAAGATTATTTTCGCAAAGTGTTGACAGGATAAGTAAGATATCAGTCTGAATTTCAATCACAATGGCATCTTCTGTACAATTTTTTATGGTATTATTTAAGATACCTAGTAGAATATAACAACAAAGAGTCTTGTGGCTACCCCACTGGAAATTGTTACACTAACAGAATATATAAGTGGATAATATCAAATTTACTTATCTTGAAAAATGAATTATGTTTGACCAAAATCAACAGAGTTATTTTAAGTACATGTAAAGGCTGTGCATGCTCAATGTTTGTTTTTTAAAACAGCATGATCCCCTGTCCGCCATGCACTGCAAACTGCTTTTGAACCCCCCATTATTCCAAAACGAAACAAATGACCAATGATAGCACATCCAGTGTATAAATTTATAGATTTTAAAAATTATAAACAGATTTTAAAATATGAAACGTTTCAGCACAAAATGCCATAAATGCAAAAACGTTTCACATTTAAAAATCTGTTTATAATGTTTAAAATCTATAAATGTATACACTGGATATGCTATCATTGGTCATTTGTATATATAAATTATATGGATGATAAATGAGTTGTTACTTCAAATGTCTCCTGCCCAGCTGTTTCTGCATGTTTCAAGCTGATAACTATGCTCTGTGAGATCTGATTGTGGTCCAAATTGGCAGCAGGCCAGAAAAGGTTTCAGTAGGTTCTCTCAGGTTCTCTTGATTTTAAATTAGAAACATTCTCATTCTTAGGATAAAATTACTGCCCCTTCTCTGGCTCCAACAAACTATCCTTCTGTACAACGTCGTTTATAAAGGGGGGAAAAAGATAATTAAAAACTGATTGTTAGAACTTAAAAAGTAAAATGTCAAAACATAATAAAAGTGAAATCTGGAAGAGTTTAGTTTGGCAATCCAGGCAATCTTGAGTTAATGAAGCAAAGAGAACTTAAGCTATAATTCACCCAACAGTTGATGAATTGCTCCCTGATCACAAAGATCAAGATTCACAGCATCATCCCAAAGAGACACAACAGGATTCAGCACTCTTAAGCTGTAACGCATCTGTGCAAGTTTGGAGCCTCGACCACCTGTACCATAAAAACTGTTCCCTTGAGCAAAGAAGGGATCTGCAAAAAACAAAAACAAAGAAAGCTGAACATTTTATTTTGCAATATACTGTATGTTCAACCTTCAGCAGTTGGGATGCTGCAAGGCCTTTTGTTTAAAAATGATTTAAAGAATATTGTAAACTTTAACATTGTACTTTGTTACCATGACATAGATGTTTTTCTAATATTTAATCAAGTACCTAATTCAGTGGTTGTAATGTAAGAAGTTTAATGGAAGATCACCATAAATAAAGGAAGATATTACCATGGCTTCCTGGTGTCCTTGTGCAGGAAGAAATATTGAGACAGGAAGGTATGTTGTATATATGGGCTCCAGATTCCTGAAGTGCATGGTGACAAAGGACATGGGGCAATGCTTGCACTTCCCCTCGCATAATAAAAAGGAAATCTGAGTATACATGTACAAACTATTTCCTGAGGATTCCTCCATAACCAAGTTGTATCCTACACTTGCAAATTAATTAACTACAGTTCCCCATGTACCATGTCACCGAATAGGGGCTTTATCCTGGTCCCTGGAGCGTCAGGCGTCCCCCTGGTGTTTGAAAAAAGAGTAGAGTTTTATGAGGAAAACTAAAATTAATTTTTAAAAGCTTTGTTTGTATTGATGCCTGTCCAATGTTAGTGTCTACCCAATTAAGGTTCTATGTAACAGTCAATGTTGTTCAAGATTACTGACTATTCCTCTTTCTGTGACTGAATAATCCAGCGACACCAGCAGGCCTTGACACATTACTAAAAGGTAAATAAAACATTTTGCCTAATCACAATAATCAAAGTCTAGCTCAAATAAAAAGATACTGCACTGCTTCCAAAAGATAATCAGGCACTGGAGACACTCCATAACTGTTGAGTACTGATAAGAACATATCTTGTAGAAACACTGTAAAGCACCATGCCTTGTACATTGTTGGCATTTGTGTAATAATAAATAACTGAACAAGCTAGAACTCATTTATGGATGGAGAGCCAACAGATCATGGGCACTGGCAGAACATTTTACTACACTTCCAGTCTTGTGAAGGGCATCTAAATGGTGTTTTGCTCCATGGCCATCATGTCTTTGGTTCATTACCAAAAGAGTAGTGACTCTGGGGACCATTGGACTTGCAATGCCTTTTGATGACCAAACTCTACGGGATTTAATTGTGAAATTATTGTTGAGGTGGGGAGCATCACATGGTGGGAAATGGATTCACTCAGCCTCTTGCTTTCATGAGTACAGGGATTAAGCAGAACCCACTCCCCTCACAGTACGTAACTGTGACCCATAGTTTTCAGCTTTAGAGGACACAAGTTGCATTGAGCTGTGAGTCCACAACTACTACTATGTATAATTAAAAGTAGTCCTAGTCTGTCTACTCACCATTGCCCATACACCATTCTAGAAACATGAGAAGGCGAGTATTTCCTTGGCACATCATGTAGTCTTCTACCAATAAGGGCGCCATTGTAGCTAAGGTAGCAATTGCATGAAGTTGTAATTCTTCAAACTGTGCTGCAGACATGTCAACCACTCCTGGCTTTTCATTTGGTTTTAAATAATGAAACAAAGCCAACATAACCTTACCCTCATGCAGCAGCTAAAGAATGAAAGAAGGTAAGATATAAAACATTGATTTAAATATTTAAAACTATGGAAGTAATATAAAATGCACTTAATAATTGTCTTGCAATTATTTATAAAGCATGTCTTTAACATTTATGATTTTGGGTGGTATTTCAGGTGCAAACAAATGCTCTCTGTGCTCCTCTGACATTTTCTCACTGATAAGACCAATGGTCATCCTATTGTTATGTCATAGCAATTGGCTAGTAAGAATAGGTTCTTACCTAGTGGTCATTCTAGTAGGTACGGTAACTATTACAACTTTAATTGTGATCTTATAAGATTGTTAAGCTGTAAGTCTATTTCCACTAGGACAAGCTAAAGCTATTTCAGACTTCCAGGGTGGGAAGGGGAAACATGTGTCTGAGTATTTTTACTTTTAGAAGTGATAATACACACATGAAGCTCTTGGATGGCTCACAGCTGATAAGACAGAGTGGAAACATTTAATAAACTCTTCTGGGAAAAGTAGTCTTTCTGGTGTATCTCTAATGAGCCAACTTTCATTGGCTTGGATCACTTGTAGCAGCTTCTTATAAGGTTACAGAATATACTGCAGAGGAGTAAATGAGATTCATTTATAGAGCATTAAATTACTCAATATAATACTACACAATTTGAGTCTGCCATTTAAAAATGAAATGGGCTGAAAACGAAATGGTCCAATTTATACTGAAGTTGGACCGCTTCCAGAATTGCATGTACACAAATAGGCAATCTTCCAAATATAGCCTAGATGTGCAGCATATTTTATTTGCTGGTCTTATGACCGTAATAAATAAATTGAATTTGCAGCATATTTTAATCAAAATTATATTGTAGTGGGGAAACAGCAGTTTGTTTCAACCTACATGCTGGTGTAGGATAATAACCTCTTTACAAACAGATTTATATATGTGGAGGAAGGGGGGGCTGGCTGGCCCGCCACACCCCCACCCTTTCCTACTCCAAAGGAACCAAGACCCCCAGAGATCTCAAGGTACCAGATTGCCAACCTCAGCTGTCTGCAATCCTACTTGGATCTCTGTTGAGGGACTCGCCTTTAATTTTGTAACCTGGATTTAGATACTGAACTCACAGAGTACTACAAAACCCATGTGGGGTAAAACCACGACAAGGTTTATTCTGGTAGCATTTTACAACAAGATTAGGGAAATGAGAGAAGCACACAAAATAAAAAGAGAGACACTTTAGTACACAGTAAAGCTGCAAAACAATAAAACCTGATTCCTTAATATCTCTCAGGCATACACCTATGTTACCTGAGGGTATTCTCTTCAAGGGTTAAATCCAGCACAGCCTTGCCGCCCGATGGAGAATTACCACACCTACCCGAAGGTCCGAGATGGGTAAACTCCCACAAGGCTTGCCTTCACCAGAGCCCTCATCCAGCTCATTTCACCAGGAGCTAACTGGGGTCGGATCCTGATGGCTCCCCCAAAGGCTTGGGGCCTCTCTTTGGCTTGCCGCCATCACCCAATAGCCAGGGTAGCCGGTAGCCACGCGATCCAAAGACAGACAAAGACAGACCACGCTTTGGGAAATATACCGTACCTTCCCCCCCTCCCCTCCTCTGCTGCCTCTTAGCCAATCACCATGCACCTCACCTGGCCAGGCAGGGGGAAGGGAACTCATGACTTGAACTATTTACATATGAAAGCCCTAGGCCAACTTCTCTAGTTTCCTCCCAGCCCCCTCAACTGGCCCCACTTGGTTTACACATGAGGAGGCGTGTGTGTGTGTGTGTGTGTGTGTGTATGCATGCATGCATGCAGGAACCCCCAAAGGCCCCTTTCTCCACACGCTAACTATGCACACCCCACCCCAGCCAGTTCACACATGAGGTGTGTGTGTGTACCCCCAAAGGCTCGTTTCTCCACAATATAAAACTATATAAACATGGGTAATTAAAATGCTTAATGATTAAATGATCCCATCCCATTCTGTTATGTCTTACCTGCACCATACATAAATCTTTCGCTAGTACGGTAAGCATGTTAAGCAGCAGCTTTTTCAACTCAAAATCTTCGTAACAGTAAGTGAGCTTGAGGCCTTTTACCAAAGGATTATGACTTTTCACTGTGAAGGACACAAAAGTCATTTTACAAACAAACAATCCTAACCCTATCTTGATAAGCAGCAGTACCAGTTACTCAAAAGTTAAATTACTTACCTTCAACAAATGTAGCAAATAATATTAACTGCTTGGCAAATCCAGTTTCCTAAAAATACATAAATACAGTTAAATTACAGTGAATAATTTTACTGTAAATGTTATTATTTTAATCTGAATTTGTTTAATGCATGGTACCAAAAGGTGGGGCTAAAAAACTAATCAATAAAAAGTAATAATAAATAATAGACCACTTTGATCATTTCTAGAAAGTATCATGAATGTCCTTTTGTCTAAGTAATGGAAAGGCAACTATTAGTGCAATCCAATAGATGTCTACTCAGAAGAAAGTTGCATTGAGTTCAGTGGGGCTTACTCCCAGGTAAATGAGTATAGCAGTCCTATGTCACAAGGTAGGGCTTAAAATCTTCTAAGATCAGTAGTGAGGAGTTGCCCCACTCCAGAGACTAAGATATAACTTCAGTTTCCTGGAACCCTGCGGAACTGTTTAAGAAACTAAAATTTTGTTCCTACAGAACAGTAAGAGTAAAGAAAAGAAAGAGACATCCCCAGGAGGCTTTGAAATAATGAAGCAACCCATAAGGTATGCTAGAAACAACCCCATGGGACCTCCAGGCATCAGCAAGCAGACTGGAATTACCAAATAATAAACTATTGGATGGGGCTGACTCCCTTTCCGTCACTTAGACAGACGGCAAATCCACAACAAGTCCAAATTTCTTTTCTCTTCCACTGAGGAAAGAGTCAGCAATGTGATGTCCAGAGCATTCAGTCATCCTTGGAAGTGTCAGAAGTTCTTGTTTTTCTGCCACCCATGTCTTTAAAGCATTGGTTGAAACATCCTCCTACCAAACAATGCTTTGGCAGAGACTTTCAAGTATTCCCAAATGTACCTACAGGAGCGGCCTAGTTGATTCTTCTGCTAATGATTTTAAGTGAGGTGTTCAGAGAAAACAGCAGAAATGGTTTCTCTGCACTGAAAGAATAAAGAATGCACAATGTTCCTGCAAGAAGGACTTAGCCTTCTATTGCCTCCTGGGCCCTTGCACTGAACCTCTTCCTCCTTCAGTGGGGAAGAAAATGGGCCTTTCCTCCTTGTCAGAGCACATCAGTGGCCTTTGCTCACTGGGTGTCCTCTGGAACTGTGGGCCTGTCAGTATGGCTGACAAGGTGGTCATTGTGACTGGAATCTTCTCCATTACGCTGTTCATGGCCTCTACTACTGATTTGACTATTCTGAGTTTTAAAAAAACCATTGCCTTCCTGCCACGTAGCAGGAGACAGTGGGGAAATTTTAACTCCATAAATTGGGAGGATCAGAAAGCTTTAGAGTGGTCTATGAAAGAAGGGGGGAGGGAATCCTTTAACTGTATGAGATAGAACAGGTGGGCAGAAGGGAGATCTCCAGATGTTTTGGACTTCTTTAAAACCTTTGACCTAGGAGCTCAGAATTAACCAATTTCTCACTACCTTTCCTCATAGGACGAAAATTGATTAGGGAAGACATAAAAAGTGGGGTCTTATAGCACAGTAGCATCTAGAACACACGGCACAAAAAAGGACAGGTTGCTTACCTGTAACTGTAGTTCTTCGAGTGGTCATTTGTGCAGTCACACACATGGGCTCTGCACCTGCGCGGAGGCCATTTCGGAATACTCTAAAAGCTGAGAAAAATTGGGCGGGAGCCCCTCCCCCATCGCGCATGCTCCTTAGCGCAGCTCCCGTCCTTTCCCTCAGTTCCCTGAGACCGCCTATTGCGAGCCTTGAGACTGAGGGACTTAAAGAGGATTTATACCTCAACATCGGACTCGACATAAATATCGAGATTGAAGAATTTCTTAGCACCAAACCGATCAGATATCCATCGAACTCGATGCAAACACCGAAGCGGGGATGGATGGATGGATGGATGGTGTGACTGCACAGATGACCACTCGAAGAACTACAATTATAGGTAAGCAACCTGTCCTCCTTCGTGGTCTCTGTGCATCACACACATGGGCCGAGTAGCAAGCTGACTTATCGGTGGTGGGTCGGTGTGGCCAGATGAATCGGTAGTCAATGTAGCACTGAGGCCAAGACAGCTCTGCCAAATGCAGTCTGCGCTCTGGCTCGGACGTTAAGTTGGTAGTGGCGAATGAAGGTCGATGGTGAAGACCAAGTCGCCGCCTGACACAGTTCTGGAAGTTGAATTCCTTTCCCAAAGGCAGTCGACGCAGATTGAGCCCTTGTCGAGTGTGCCGTTACTGCACCTGGCAAAGAACATCCTGCAAGTTCATAAGCCAATTTTATGGTGTCCACAATCCATGAAGCTAGCCGCTGCTTTGAGAGTGGCTTACCAATCTTAGGTCGACGACAGCAAACACATAGTTGCCGAGTCTGCCTGATCGACTTTGTGCGTTCCTGATAAAATGCAGGTGCTCTACGAACATCGAGGGAATGCAAAGATGTCTCCAAAGATGACGTTGGCGATGGAAAAAAGGTTGGAAGTATAATGTCCTGGCCTAAATGGAACTCAGAGACGATTTTTGGCAAAAATTGAATGTCCGGTCTAAGTAGAACTTTGTCGCAATGGAAAATCAGATAAGGTGAATCAACTCTCAAGGCGCACAGTTCACTGGCTCACCTAGCTGAAGTTATCGCAATCAAGAACGCTGTTTTCCATGACAACAGTCGAAGATCTATAGCTGCCATCGGTTCGAAAAGTTTCCTTGTCAAAGCTTTCAAAACTAGAGGAAGATCCCAGCCGGGTATGATGCATCGAGACGGTGGATTTAGGTTTTTAAGTCCCTTCAGAAATTGTTTCACTGTCAAATTCGTGAATATCGATCCCGCAGAAGTGCTCACTCTATATGCTGATATTGCGGCTTGATGGAGGAATATTTCAGTCCACGCATCATCAAGGCATGCAAACATTCTAACACTGTCGAAATCGAACAGGATTCTGGATTTTGGTGGAGATCATTCACATATTTTGAGAAGGCTGCCCACTTGCGAGAGTAAAAAACTCTCGTGGAAGGCTTTCTTGCTGCTAACAGAATTTGTTGAACCGCAGCTGAAAATTCCTCTATGGGAGTTATTGTATTTGCCATGCTGTCAGACTCAATGAGCGCAGGTCTGGATGTAGTATCTTGCCCTGTTGCTGAGTGAGCAGATCCCTTCGAATTGGAAGCGGTAAGTAGTGACCTCGAGAGAGGTGGAGAAGGTGGGTGAACCAGGGTTGACGTGGCCACCATGGGGCTATCAAGATGCAAGCGGTCCGGTCCTGAAAGATTTTCGATATGACCCGAGTCAACAATGGAATTGGAGGAAAAGATAGAATAGCTTCCCGGTCCAAGTCAGCATGAACGCGTCGGAGATTGAGTTCGGGTCCAACCCTGCTCGACGGCAAAATAGAGGGCACACTGTGTTCTCGTTGGTGGCGAAAAGGTCTACTTCCGTCTCTCCCCATTGCAGAAAGATCTCTTGAAGCAGGTCTCTGGGTAATTGCCATTCGTGAGATTGCATCGTTGTCCTGCTCAGCATGTCTGCTAACACGTTCAACTTCCATGCTATGTGGATTGTGATGAAGGAGATGCCCTAGGGGACCGCCCATTCGAAGATCATTAGAGTGAGATGAAGTAAGCGTGTCGACCTCGTGCTTCCTTCTTTGTTTAAATATGCAACCACTGTTGTGTTGTCGGTTGCTATTTGAATGTGATGATTGCGGATGTGATCTTCCAGAGATTGAAGAGCTTTCCATACCGCTAGCAATACGAGGTAATTGATGTGCCTCTTCCGTTCCCGAGTTGACCAGGTGCCTTGAGTGGTATGTCCGTCGGAGTGAGCGCCCCAGCCCAACAGAGACGCATCCGTCGTAAGGATGTGTGTGGGTGTCAGCGGATTGAAGGGCATGCCGCTGGTGAGGTTTCTTTCCGACATCCACCACCTGAGGGATCCCTTGATTTTTTGAGGCAATTGAAATCGCTTTGACGGCTTGTCTTTCTCTGGGTAGAAGTTGCATATGAAATAAGATTGAAGTGGTCGCATTCGTAGCCTTGCATGTCGAACCACCGATATCGTGGAGGCCATGTGGCCTAGAACAGCGGTCCCCAACCTTTTTGGCACCAGGGACCGGGTTCCGTGGAATAAATTTTTCCACGGACCAGGGGGTCGCCCACCGCTCACCTCCTGCTGTGTGGCCCGGGTGGGCCCTAGTGCATCACTTCCTGGTTCTCCAGTGCTGCTCTTTTTACGTAAATAACATGGTAAAGTACCTTAAAACGGCTGCGATTTGCTATTCGTGGCCATTTTAAGGTACTTTACCATGGTATTTGCAGAAAAAGAGCAGCACCGGAGAACCAGGAAGTGATGCAACGGGTCTCCCGCCGTGTCACTTCCGGTTTTACAAAAATGCACATCAGGAGGCGAGCAGAGGGACGAGATAGTCTTTAGAAAGTTTTAAAGCATCCTATGCATGTTTACTCAATAGTTTCTCCTTTCTGTGTTTTTATAGGGTTCATCGAGGTCGCAAGCCTATCCATGTTTAGACACACAAAAAAGTCCTACAACTCCCAGCCAGCTATGGGAGTTGTAGGACTTTTTTCTGCCTGTTTAAACATGCATACCCCAACCAATGGAACATGACGTAAGTCCCACTGATTTTCAATGGGTCTACTCTGAAACATGACCACAGCTGGATCTAGCCCAACATATGATTTTCTTATGATAAGGCTTACTGCATTCCCTCATTGGAAAGGCAGGGTAGCCAACTAGAAACACCAACTCCTCACCCACACAACAAAAAACAGCAGTGTGGTTTTAAAAAAATAATAATAGAATGCAGAACAATTTGTAGTCTTTCTAGGAAGCTACAGGGGAGAAGACCCATAGATTTCAACTTGGGGGGTTTCCACACACATACACATACTGACAATCAAACTTTTCCTTACAAAATATAAACTTTCCCTTGGATCCTCATCCCACACAAGCAAAAGCCCCGAGTGAGAACTTTTAAAGATCTTAAGGATGATGCTTCTATTTAAAAAAAATTAAAATGATCCCACAATATTAAATAGGTGTGGATTTACCTACTTTCAGCACCGGAGATTTGCAAACTGAAGCTTAAGGTTTTTGCACAAAAAAGGAACTCCAACCTGGGTTTCCGGGGTACGGAGAAAAAAAGGTTAAGAAAAATGCAAATCTCTCCATGAAACAACTGCTTGTTCCAGAATGGAGATGCAGCCTGCAAAGCGGGTCACAAAAGCCCCGGGGGTGACTTGCTGTATGTGGGGGGAGAGGAGGGAGATTGGCGGCGGGGTGTGTGTGTGCACAGCCACTCTCCGTCTCGTCCCCCCTCCCATCAAAGCACTTTGTTTGGAAAACGGGGGAGGGGGGAGTCACAACTCTTTCCTGAAGGGTTACTCTGTTTATCAAGTGGACAGCAGTCCCAAAAGACAAGGCAACACTACTCGCCAGCGCCGAGACGGGGACCGGGGACCTGGGTCAGCAGCGGCGGACGGCGGCAAACCCACCCCGCATGAAGGGGCTGACTGGCACGAATTCCTCGCAAGGCGCAGTGCGTACGTGTGTGAGGGGGAATTAATGCTCGGCTCTCCCTCTCTCCATCTCTCCAGTTTTGCCTTAACCCTCCTCAGTCACAAACTCTGGGGAAAGAAGATTATCGTGAGGGGGGGGAACCACCGACCACCTCCTCCAAGGAGAGGCGCTCCGAATTAAAAGCAGCCACTCTTTCTTGCTCTTGTTCTGCTTTCACTACATGTTGTAGCAGCAGCAGCCGCCACTGTGAGAAAGAGGTGGGGTGAAACGCAACCCACAACCCTCCGGGGCGTGGTGGCCGGGCGGCGCAGCGGCTGGACACTGTGCGGCCCACTTCTTAACAGGCCACGGACTGGTACCAGTCTGCGGCCCAAGGGTTGGGGACCCCTGGCCTAGAAGACGTTGCACGGCGTGAGCTGAACAGATGTTGAGGCGACTTAGCCTTTTCGACGTGGTAATTATTTTTTGGACTCTGTTTTGGGGCAGCTAAGCCCGGCCGTCGATTGCATTCAGTCTTGCTCCGATGAACTGAATGTCTCTTACAGGTCGAAGAATTGATTTTTTCGAATTCAAGCAAAGTCCCAGTTCGTCTAGAAGACGAAGCGTGTCTGTCAGTGCATGCCGTAGCGCAGGTTCTGATGGAGCCACTATCAACCAGTCGTCCAGGTACGGGAAGATGGTGATTCCTCTTGCCCGGAGAGTGGCGCAGACTACGGCCATGCATTTTGTGAATACTCTGTGTGCGGCGGAGAGACCGAAAGGTAACACGACTAACTGGTAAGCATTTTGCCTGACTTTGAACCGGAGATATTTTTGGCTGCCTTCGTGGATGTCGATGTGGAAGTAGGCATCCTTGAGGTCGATGGATGCAAACCAATCGGTCTTGCGTAGAAGTGGTAAGATCGATTGGAGTGCGACCATGCGGAACCTTTTCGGTGGAATAAAAAGGTTGACCGTTCGAAGGTCTAAGATCGGTCTGAGTCCTCCATCCTTTTTCTCTATGGCAAAGTACCTGGAGTAGAGGCCCTCTTGCTGATCTTCTATGGGAACTGGTCTTATTGCTCCCTTTTGAAGGAGAGAGGAGACTTCTTCGATCAGCACTGGTGTTGGTTGAGTTGCCTTGACCCTGAAGAAAGGAGGGAGGACCCGGAACTCGATCTCGTATCCGAGTCGGATGATGTTTAATACCCACCGATCCGTGGTGATGCTGTACCAGGATCGGAGGTGTCGACACAGACGAGAGCCGAAAACAATATTTGGAGCAGGAGATGAGATGACGGCCGGACAAAGACAGAAGTCAAACCCGCCGCCTGATATAGTCATCTCCTTTGCGGGAGCCCCGGTACCGCTGCTGGAAAGTCGAACGCTGCAGTGCCTGGGGCTGCTGGTTACGAGGCTGGCGTGTTCAACCTCTGAAGGGTTGCAAAGATTGGAAAGATTGCGCTGGGTATGGTGGTCTTCCCCATCGTCTTTGTCTATAGAGTCTCGTCATCGGCTGGTGTGACAGACCCATTTTCTTGGCATTAGCCAATGCCTTCTGAACTGCGTCCAAGGAATCGTCAGTGGTTGCATGAAACAGACCCTCGCCGTCGAAGGGCAGATCTTCAATTTGCGCTTTCGAATCCATGGACAAATTTGTGGACCGTAGCCAGGCATGTCGACGCAACACCACCGAGGCAATCATGGAACGAGCATGGCTGTCCACTTGATGTCTCGATGTGTTAATTTGAAGTGTAGCCATGCTGGTTGCCTCCTTTTGAAAAACTCGTGCTAGTTCTCGTTTTTCATCGGGCAAATAGTCACATAAATTGCCAATTTTGTCTGTCAGGAACATCTGGTAACGCGCCATGATGGCCTGGTAGTTAAAGATTTTTAGCCCCATGGAGCTTGAGGAATAGACTCTTCGACCGTAGGAGTCGGGTTTCTTGCCCTCTTTGTCCGACGGAGTCGAGTGCTGTCATCCTCCATGAGATTGAGAGGATTTCACTATTATAGAATTTGCAGTCGGGTGCGAGAATAGGAATTTTGCATCCTCCTCTCGCACCCTGTACATGGACTCCAGTTTCTTTGCAGTTGGATGTGCTGATGCTGGGGTTTTCCAAGTCTCATGCACTGTGTCCAACAAAGCTGGAAGGAAAGGCACCAGTGTCGTTGACATTTGAGTGTTTTGAAGAATACAGAAAACGGGATCCTTAGTTTTCGGTTCTTCGGTTTTCGTCTCTATGCCCAGTGCCGATGTCATCCTAGAAATGTGTTCGGCAAAGGACCCCATGTCCTCAGGTGGAGACATGGACACTTTGGATTCGACTTGAGCGTCTGGCGAAGCGGAGTGCGTCGATTCGGATATTATAGACTCGGAATCGGTTGAGTAGTCCATCTCTGAGGATGATTTGGTTTGTGAACGCTCAACTGTCGCCGTGGCGGTTTGTGTTGGTTGTTCGGTTGTTGGGCGTTCCGCAGTAGGTACACGTCCAGACTCTGCCGGTGGTAGTCGAGGCGGAGAAGAGCGACGGCTATAGGATGGTGATCTAGATGGACGTCGTGGAGAAAGGGTTGGTCGTTCTCGACGTCCAGGTGACAGACCGTGTCGATGATAGTATCCAGCACGACTGGCGGATCGGTGGCGAGGGTCCTCATAGGTGTAGCTGGAATAGTAGGACCTCGAAGCCGAAGCAACTGAATATATCGAGCCCTCTCAAAAGACCGGAGATTGAGATCGATAGTGGTGTCTGTCATAGCGGCTCACAATCGTTGGGCTATGCCGTGGTGACAAGATCTCTCGATGTCGTGATGGGGTTTCCCGACGTCTTGAAGGTTCTCGAGATCGAGTACGGGATCGAGAGCATGACCTATCTCGTGCCGGTTGTTGAAGTAACTGATGAGAGGTAGATGGTGAGTCCACAATTTCGCCGTCTGAAACGGACTGGACCATCGGTCTCATAGCTTGAGGCCGAGGTTCCGTTGATTCCAGGATTGCATCATTAGATGGGACCAATTCGTGCACCAAAGGAGACACAGGTTGGGCAGTGTGTGTCCTTGGGCTAGATGGTCATGTCGACACGGCGGCACTAGCAGAGGCTCCTGTAGTGACTGGCTGGTCCGTAGCAGGAGCTTTGGTTGTGGAACGTTCTCCTCCGACGTTCAGGCTCTTCTTTTTCTTTTAAAGTTGCTCCTTTGTTTTCTTGGCCTTTTTAGCTATTTTTTTTGCTAGATAGGCCTCTCTTGTCATGGTGGAGGATGGCTTCGATCCTGAAGCGGGGCGAGATCCTCCAGGTCTTTCTTCAGGAGTTGGGGAACTCGCGGAAAGGGATTTCTCCCACATGAGTACCCTTAACTTCATAGCCCGATGTTTCCTCGCCTGCTTAGTGAAGGCTTGACAATGCGGGCAAGTTTCCATGATATGTGCTTGCCCCAAGCAGAGCAAGCACAAGGATTGGCCATCCGCTGGTGGGATTTTTGTCCCGCAGCGAACACATTTACGGAAAGGGGCCTTAGGAGGCATAGTGGAAAGTGAAAGAGAAAGCTAAGGTCGGAGAAGAATGGGAGGGGGGGAGAACGGGGATAGTAAGAATTTTTTTGGTTTAATTTTTTTTTTTTTTAGAAACAGAATCTAGTTGATAAATAGAGAGAAATTATGAAGAAAACTATGGAGATTTAGTAATATAGAAGTATAAAAACGCTCAGTATACAGATAGAGAGAGAGATATTCCTGAAAAACGAACCACTCGCAATGGCGGTTGAAGAGGAACTGAGGGAAAGGGCGGGAGCTGCGCTAAGGAGCACGCGCGATGGGGGAGAGGCTCCCACCCAATTTTCCTCAGCTTTTAGAGTATTCCGAAATGGCCTCCGCACAGGTGCAGAGCCCATGTGTGTGATGCACAGAGACCACGAAGAAGAACGTGTGAAGACCTCAGTGTAAGATTCTTGGGTTAATCACACAAAAATGCTCAACAGTGGCCTACTACAATTTTTAAAAAGAAGTTTTAGGGGAAGAGAATTTGGAGAGGAGAAACAACAGCAGGAGTAGGGGAAGGTGCTTTATCCTTTCTCCACCTGCTTCAGTTTTGCTACAAATTAGCCTCTCAGCTGCAAGACTAAGCCTTGCTGTTTGGGCGCTTGACTGTTGAGGTACTCAGAACACCTCGGCAACTTGGTGCCAAAACAAGCCCCAATTCAGATCCACGTTGGGAGCTGGAAGGGGTGGACAGGGATCATAGAGTTGGAAGGGGCCTACAAGGCCATCGAGTCCAACCCCCTGCTTAATCATTCCCACAGTTGTGCTAGGCTTCCACAACTGCAGAAATGATCCTTGCCCTCCTTTAAAAAAACAAAACTACATGAGAAACAGAAACACCGTAAGAAGGGATTTCAATTGAGTCCCAAACTTGAGAGGGAATTGAGCATATGCACTCCAACCACACCTACTTCCATTTGAACAGCACTCAGTGGGCCTGTCTAGTCCACTCCCCGCTGACCACAAGAATACTTCACAGTAAACCCAACATTCCTTTCTCAGTCAGTAGTGTAATGGAGCAGACACTGAAGGGATGGCCTAAAACAGCATCCTCAATACTGGTGGGAAAAGTACTTATTACAGCAACTGCTGCAGAACTCTTTCCCCAAACAATGCTCAACATAAGCACATTTATAGATCTTGTAATGCCAGACAGTTAGACTGACTCCTGTGGTTGCTCTACATATATCTTCAATGGGGGCATTGGAAGACTGAGTGGCTGACGCGGCCATTACCCTTAACAAGTAGGCTGCGAGTCCTACCAGAGATATCTGAAGTACACCATTCCCTGATCCATTTGCTGACGGTTAATTTGGTTACTTTCTTCCCCTGAGTACCCTCTTTATAAGAGAAAAACAGAGAATATGATTGCCTAATGTCCTGAGTTTGCCTCAGATAAGATGCAGAGAGCCTGGCGCACATCAAATTTGTGTCACCTCTTCTCTCTTGGGTGAGATAGACTGGGACAAAAATTTGGAAGCACACTTTCTTGTGCCTGGGAAAACCAGAATTAACTTTAAAATGAAGATTAGATCTGGACAGAGTACTACTTGATAAAAAACACGTAACTCCTGTAGGACAGATAGGGCCCACAGTTCACCCTCCTTAGTTCCTGATGTTAGCTCCCTAAGATGTACAGACTACATGGGTTCAAAGAGTGAGGCTGTGAGTGCCCTCAGGGCCAGGGGTAACTCCCAAGCAGAGAACCTATGAACTGTGGAAGGAAAAATAAGAACAGTTCCACATAAAATCATTTGAGTGACAAGAAAGACCAATCCCACCCCTATTTGCTAGCACACTCCCTAAGGCTGCCACTGGTCTCTCTTGAGTGTATTCAGTGCTAGTGCCTGGTCCAATCCTACTCGAAGGAAACCCAAAACATCGGGCACCTGTGCTGAAGTAGGGGAGATCTGCTTTCTTTTGTGCTACCTTTGAAGTACAGTCATAATCTCACAGATCTTGGTGGAAGATTTACAATGGGCTAGCATAGTTTGGTCTACCAGTGTTGAAAGGCCAGAGTCTAGGAGCTGCTGCTCTTCAATCTCCAGGTGCAGAGCTGGAGCCAATGTGAGTCTGGGTGGATGACTCAGTAGTTTCCAAAATAGGTTGCTACTGAGGTCCATCAGCTCAAACAACCAGGGCCATCTGTGTCCTGTTTTGGCCAGGCTCTGAGCTTACAGAGGAAGTAGACTGTGGCACTTACTAGCAGGGCAGCATAAAAACAGGTAAGGCAGAGTCACATCCCATAAAGTTAGGTTAAGGCAGGTAAGGCAGTCATGTCTGCTAAGGTCAGGTCAAGGCAAGTAAGACAGAGTCACATCTGGAAAGGTCAGGTCAAGGCAGGTACAGCAAAGTTTGACTTAGATAGGGCAGAAGCAGTCAGGACCTTGGACAGATCTCTGTGAGAAAGTTGGTTAGAGTAATAGACTATGGTCCCCATGGAAGGCTTCACTGAAGTACACAAGCCTTCTGAGGTCTCCTAGGCTGTCTAGCTTAGACCTGGTACTGGCCCACACCCTCTGAGGAATTTCTGTGCCCTTAAAGGGCCGCTGCCTGGTTTTGCAGCTGCTGGCTTCTATGGAATGTGTGTGTGGGAGAATGGGAGATGGTCTGGAAGCGAGTCTTTTGTAACTGAGGAGTCTGGTAAAGTGATGTGGCCTGGAATGGAAGGACTATGAGTGGGGGAAGGCAGCCCTACAAGAGGTACCTTCTCCCCATCTGTATCCTCCACTGTGATTGAGTGTGGGACGGGGCAGAGAAACATGACAGTCCAGACAAGTGGGGAGCCATCATCACCACCTGCACTTTGTGTGCTCGGACCTTGCAGAGGGTCCTCACCAGTGCTTTTTTTCTGGAGAAAAGGGTACCAGAACTCTTGGATTACATTTCCTCAGGAGTAGATGGCGATTAAATTGTAATGCAATTAATAGAAGAAAAGGTGCTGGAACTCAGTTCCGGTGAGTTCCACCAGAAAAAAAGCCCTGGTCCTCACTATCAGCAGGAAGGGTGGAAATGTGTGCAGAAGGCCCAGGGCCAACACAGTGAAAGGGCATCTATTGCTTCCCTTCCAGTATCCCGATTCCATGAGACGTACCATGCTACCTTCCTATTGGAATTTATTGCAAAGAAGTCTAGTACTGTGTGGCGAAGTGGTGAGTGTGTTGGACTGGGACTCAGGAGATCTGGGTTCTAGTCCCCACTCGGCCATGAAATCCACTGGGTGACTTTGGGCCAGTCACTGACTCTCAGCCTAACCTACCTCACAGGGTTGTTGTGAGGATAAAATGAAGAGGATGATGATGATGATGATTATGTAAGCTGCCTTGGGTTCCTTGCAGGAAAAAAGGTGGGGTATAAATAGAATAAATAAATAAATAAATACTGGTGTCTAGTACAGCTATTTGCTGGAAGCTGTCTGGGCTGAGGCCTCATTCCCCCTGGTCTAGAGTCTCCTGCTTCAGCAAATCAGCCTGGACATTCAATGTCCCCTGGATGTACTCTGCTGATACTGAGACCAGATTGAGTTCCACCCAGTTCAGGAGGAGGCTCACCTCTATCTGGGGACTGCTGAATTGAGTACCTCCCGCCGGTCCAATAACAATCTTTTGATGTTGGCCCTGCCTTTCACAGAAGAGGAGTTGACCCTTCACTGTCTGCTCCACTACCACACTTACCATCAATCAAAACAATCTAACTGTGGGTTTTTTAAAGTTAAGTGAGAGATGCATAGCCATAACTCACTTGCCAGAGTTAACTGCCATGGCGAAAACATTGTCATAAACACATTTCTCTATAGTACAGAAATCTAAGAAGAAACAGAATTATTTTGCAAGACATAAAAGTAACCAATTCATTTCAAGGAAGAAAAATTGTGTCTATATTGGATATGCTGATGCTAACTGAACACAGTAATATAACCACTTTTAATTTTTTCTTTTCAAAACACAAGCAACAAAAGGGCCTATAACATTCAAAATCATGTATACATACAATCATTGGTGTTCCTGGGTTCTGAGCTATGAGAGTGGCTATCACCAAAATGTCATTTCTTAACTGACGATCATAATGGCGGGAACCATGTATAAGTAAGTTCGTAAATGCTTCCTTCAGAGCACTAATAAAAAAGTGAAATTCTGTATTTTAGTTTATACATTCTATTTCTAACTACTCAAATACAGAATATAACCCTTGCTGAAGTCTGAAATTCCAAACATTATTTTCCTTCACCTATTTGAGTTAGGGTGGTATCCAATTTTAGTCCTACACAGAGTAGGCCCATTAAAATGAATGAGACTGAAGTTAGTCACAAGTAACTTAAGTACCATTCATTTCAATGGGTCTACCCTATGTAGTGTTGGAGACCATGTGAATTTGTACCCCTGTTCTAATGTTTAGTTAGGCCTGGCTAAAGAATCTTGTTTTCCTGCTTTCTTGCTGTTCTGTGAAACTGTTTGCTAAAGTTGCAAAGTGTATGTGGATTGAGATGTAAGAAAGAAAAAGTAAGGTTGCAAGCTGCTTTGTTTACAGCTGCAGTAAATGGGAAGGGAGGAAAAAGGCCCGAGAAGAGGCGAAGAATGTGTGTGTATGAAGGACGCTGATAAGGGAATTGCAAAAGGAATGTGTGTGCAGTAAGTAGAAAGGAGGAGGAAGGGGGAAGGGATTTTTTTGCTAGTGTCAGACTGATGCGTGTACTTTCCAAAAACAGAAAGGACAAGATAGAGTTGTACTGATAGAAAGGAACAGAAGGAAATGTATGTACAAGGAAGGACAGAGGAAGTCATTGAATGTATGTGGAAGAGGTCATGATAAGGAGAATGTTTTTCTACGCAACTGTATGTAATGTGACTGTATGTGATGCAAACCTGTATCTGATCCCATGCTGTATAAAAGATCCAAGAAGAACTTGAAACGGGGCTCTTGATTTGAGTCCCAGACTCCTAGAGCTTACTTGAGGCCTCAAATAAAGTAGGTTTCCCTTCTCCAACTCAGTGTGTTTATTGGGCAAGGCACACTGAGGCATGGACCACCACTTTGCCAGGAGAGGACACCTTTTTGGTGCCGACAACAGTAGGATTAACATTGGAAACCACCCTTAAACTTTAATTTTTTGGGGGGAAATATTAAACTACTAAGCTCTTGAACTATCTACAAAATAGGGACCAGATGCGAAGTAATACTGGGTTGCTGACAACAGTTAATTGAACATAAGAAGAGCCATGCTGGATCATGCCAAAGATCCATCAAGTACAGTATCCTGTTTTGTGCAGTGGCCAGCCAGATGTTTCCAGGAAGCCCATAAGAAGCGCATGAAGGCAATAGCTCTCCCCCACTGCAACTGATATAACTTGGATGTTTCATTTAGATATCACAGTGAATAACAACTGAAAGACATGAATTTGACTAATCCACTTTTAAAGTGAAGCCAGTGGCCACCAGCATGTTTTGTGGCAGCAAATTTCCTAAGTTAATTATGCATTGTGACACAGTGAAACAGAAGTCTAAAATACAGTTTGTTTATTTATTTATTTAAACTACTTATATACTACTTGATATCATAAGATCTCTAAGTGGTTTACATAAGAAATATATTATGTTTATGGTAACTCTGAAAGATTCGGTTGATACTAAGTATCAGTAAAAAATAAAAGTTTATTTTGCCTTTTCTGTGAAAATACAAGATAAAACATACCAAGGTGTTATAACTTATGAACCAGCAACTAGAAGCACAGGTTGCTTACCAGTAACTGTGGTTCTTCGAGTGGTCATCTGTGAACTCACACATATGGATTGTGTGCCTGCACAGAACAGCCATTTTGAACATTCTAGAGCTAAACAGAGCTTTAGGCGGGAACCCCACCCACCTCCTCTGTGCACATTCCGGCTGTGGCTCCTGTTTGCCTCTCAGTTCCAAGTCTGCTGCAGCAGAGGAAATAAAAAAGGGCGAGGCATCAAAGCAGGGAGAAGGGTGGATTGTGTGAATTCACAGATGACCACCTGAAGAAGCAGTTACAGGTAAGCAACCTGTCCTTCTTCGTGGTCTCTGTGACTCTCACATATAGGTGACTGAAAAACAGTAAGACTTACTGGAGGAGGGAGATGTCACACACACACCACGATCAAAGAAAGGAACACTCTGCCAAAAACTGCATTGGCGCAAGCTCTGATAGCCAGGTGGTAGTGCTGAATGAATATAGATGGTTGAGCTCATGTCGCTGCATTACAGAGGTGCAGAAGTGAGATACCTCTGAGGAAGGCGGCAGAGGAGGCTCTGGCTCGGGTTGTGTGACCCCTTACTTGTAGGGGTACTAAGAGGTGAGCTAGTTGATAGGCTAGGCATATGGCTGAGACCACACACTTGGCGAGGTGTTGTGAAGACACAGATTGATCTTTCCTGGGACCGGAGTGGCAGACAAAGATATGGTGGATTTCCTAAAGGATGACTTTCTAGAGATGTAGATCGAGAGTGCCCTTCAAACATCTAGAGCAGGGCTCTCCAACTAGAGAATGAAGCTTCATCTCTATCAGGGAGGGAGGTTGAGGAAGGAAGACTGGTAGTACGATATCCTGAGTTATATGGAATTGAGAGACAACCTTCGGGAGGAAGGAGCAGCATGGGAACAGCATTGTCCTTGTGAAAAATGAGAAATGGTTGATTGTGACGTAGCTCATATAATTCACTCACCCTACGTGCCGATGTAATGGCAACAAGGAAGACCATTTTCATGGTGAGTAGCCTAAGGTTGGCCATTGCCAAAGGTTTGAAGGGCTTAGCTGTCAGTTGAGTCAATACTACCAATAGGTTCCAAGCCAGGATCAGAGAAATTGGTGGATAGAAGTTAGCAAGACCTTTAAGGAACCGCAAAGTGAGGGTATGAGAAGAAAGAAAATCCCTCAATGTTATTATGATAAGCTGAGAATGCTGCTAAGTAAACTCTGGTGGATGAGAGGGCTAAGACTTTGGCTTTCAAAGAAAGTAGAAAATCTAAGATGTTCAGTAGACCACAGGATATTGGGTCTTGTTGAGTTGGTGCTAGAAAGGTCTGGAAATTCTTCCACTTGGTAGTGTATGAGGCCCGAGAGGAAGGTTTGTGCAAAGCTATCAGCTCTTCTAAAATTTGGTCAGAGAATCTATAGGGTCGGTTATTCTCTATGCCATGAGACATAGGGACTTGAGGTCCAGCTGTCTGATCCTCCAGTTGCTCATCAAAAGGAGGTCTGAGAGGAGAGGAAGATGAAGGAAAATACGGTTGGATAAGAGAAGTGTCACAAACCATGTTTGCTTTGGCCACCATGTGGTTATTAGGATGCAATGAGCTCCATCATCCTGTATTTTGTTTGCAACCCATGTGATAAGAGGGAAGAGGGGAACATGTAAGTTAGGGTGCCCCCTCCAGTGGAAGAGGAAGGCATTCCCCAGAGAGTCTGGGTTATGCCCTGCTCTGTTGCAGAAGGAGTGGCATTTCACAGTTAGAGCCATGGCGAATAGGTCAATTGTGGGGAAACCCCACATGTTGAAAAGTCTTTCTGTGACTTTCAGGGAGAGTTCCCACTGTGATGGATTGAGGCCTACACAGGATTTGGTTTATTGAGGCCTACACAGGCTTCAGTTTGTTGAAGCCTGAAGGCCCAAACACTCCACGATGGGAGGGGGAGTTTAAGAGTTTAAGTTACCCAATAGAAGATAAGAATCAGTTCTCCTGTGCAAGGTCACATGGTTATAACCTTCCAGTCCTGGGAAGACTATATATGTGGGGTGTGGTCAGCTAGCAGTCAGAGAGTGTGTGCTGAGCAGCAGAGTGAAACAGCAGAGAGAGAAGCAGAAACTGGCTGGCTGACTGCACAGGAATTAGGTAGACTTAAGTGAAACTAGAGAACATTGTTTGTTTGTTTGTTTTATTTTATCATACCTGCTTTTGATTTAAAACCACTCTATTAAGTAATTTCCCTACTACTATAAGTAAAGTTTGTTGTGTACCCTGGAGTTTGGAGTGACTTATTCACCACGCCTAAAGCCTTCACCCACGTTACTGGAGGAAGCAGGCAAAGGACTGGGTCTTTGGGAAGAGGCAGAGATCTCCCAAAGGGCAGATCAAGGGGTCCTTGAAGTAGTGGAACCTTGACACCCACTCATGAGGAGAAGTTCACAACCTGCTGAGCGAATCGGTAAGGGTGTTGGATGCTCCTGCCAGGTGTATGGCGAGTGAAGTAATATGGCAGTGAACACACCAGTCTCAAAAGTTGGGGGTGAGAGTTAGAAGAGGAAGGGATTTTGTCCTGCCATTTGTTTATATAGAAGATAACAGTGGTATTGTCTGTTGCAATTTAGACAGATTGCCCTATTAAAATGGATTCGAATGCCCACAGGGCTTTGGCAACAGCAAGATGTTCCTTTCTTAGGGACCCTGCTTGGGCCAGAATAAGGTTGGAGTCAAGGCAGCCATTGGTGTTGCCAATACAGGTGCAATCACTTGGTGGTGGTTGCTGAAGATTGGGAACCTACTCCCATTTTGCGAGCAGATGTTTTCATTTTGTGAATGCAGTTGAGAGTGTCATCTGTGAATGCACTGAAGAGCCCCATAGCCATTGAATGGGAGGACTTCTACCCTGGATCTGGCTTCTTGATGAAGGCATGAGGTACGGAGCTATGCCTGGTGCCTGAGAGAGATGGAAGCTGTCATGGCCTTAGAATCATAGTCAGCCAAGTGGTGGGCCATGTTGATCTATTGGCCTGCTAGTTTGTGGGCCTTGGTTTGGAATACCATCACCAGATTCTTAATTTTCTGGGAAATGGTCAAAGAAAGTTGCCACTCTGTCCCGTAAGAACTGTTGTTAGGCTGACATACATGCCTGTGTGTTAGACACTGTGAGAGATAGTGCTGCTGTCAAGTAAATTCTATGGCCTATTGAGTCCAATTTTCTTCCCTCCAAGTCCATGGAGACAGAGTGAAGTTTTTGTTTTGTCGTTGACTGGGATGCTTCTACTGTTATAGAGTTTGGAGTGGGGTGTTTAAAAAGGAAGGAGCAATCCTCTTCTTGGACTCCATAGAGGTTTTCTATTTTGCTGGACATGGGTGGCAGTGTGGAGGGTTTTGCCCTTGATAATCACATGAAGCAAGGTAGGAGGCATTGGGATGGTAACTGGTGGTGTTAAGTCTGGTTGCACTATCTTGAAGACCAGGCCCATCACAGGGACTGAGGGAACCTTACTCTCCAGCCCAAGAGATTTGCCCATTCTCAGAATTTGCTCTGCATAAGGTATGATGTCATCTGATGGGGAGAGGGGATTTTGATCACCTACTGCAGCATCCAGAGAAGAAGTTGATGCTTGGATAGAGGAGCTAGAAGACAAGTCCAAACAGTAGTCATCCTGGCCCAAAGGTGTTTGGTTAGTAGGGGGCAGTGATGGCTGGGTAAGTTGACCTGCCGGTGGAGATTGTGTAGCTGCTGCTGGTTCCAGAACTTTTTTCAGGATGATGTCCTGAAAAAAGTTGGCTGGAAGAGGGGGGCAAAGAGGGAGTGGCAAAATTGTAAAATATGGTACCGTACTAGGTTCTAGTAATAGCCTCAGGTGGTTTAGATACCATATGAGAGACAGATGCGCAGTTAGAAGTTGTTTTAGGTCATTCCAAATGGTGCAAGGAACAAGAGCATAGCCAGTGGGGATAGTAATGTGGGTAGTTGGTATACCTGTATTCATAATGATGCCATCTAGGTGGTGAATGGTCTTTGTAATAATAAGGAGGAGACTGTAGTAGTGGGGGCATCTGTGGCTCTCCTGTGGCATATCATATCGATAGTGGAGGAAAACTCCAGAGAACGCTGAAGAAGTCAGTGCGGCTTGTCGGTACTGAGGTGACCTATACTTTTGCGGGGATGGATCCTGAGGCAAATGATAGTATGGTTCTGGTGAAAAGCATTCCTGGGACCCACCATCTCACACTGAGCCCAGGCATTGGAAATCATCCAGGGAATTACAATCCCTTCGTAGTTGTAGCTATTCCAGGATTGGTGTCAGTGGCTGCATGGGTGTTTGAAGTGCCATACTAATGGAGGGCAGCAGGACTCCAGCCAGAGTAGGCTCAGGTTCGATGTCAAACCCCATCCTACAAGCCATCTTTTTCTTCTTGTTCTTGAGTCCAGGAGCCTGGGGGTTAGTGGGCAGTTTACTTTGGGGCTTGGTCTGTTTGAACTGCTTGGTATTGACCATAGATACCGAAGGACCAGTCTCAACGCTATTGGTCCACAGGGACAGCTGAAGCTATTGGTACTGGATGGGCTACTGCTCCTGATATTGGGGACTGTTGCCCTGAGGCACTTTCCATGATGTTGTGCATTGGAAGAAGTTGAGAGGAAGCCGGAGTTGGCTTCTTGCAGATGGAGGCCGAAGTGGTATGCAGGGGCCGATTCAGTGCAGCTGTGTCTGCTGCCTTGAGGGCTTGTTCCCACAGCAGGGCAGGAAGGAGTGCTGTTTTATTTCTCCTGACCTGCTTAGTGAAGGCCTGACTGTGGGTGCAGGAGTCCGCCTTGTGCAGGACTGGGACTCAAGAGATCCGGGTTCTGGTCCCCGCTCGGCCATGAAGCTCACTGGGTGACTTTGGGCCAGTCACTGACTTTCAGCCTAACTTACCTCACAGGCTTGTTGTGAGGATAAAATGGAGAGGAGGAGGAGGATTATGTAAGCCACCTTGGGCTCCTTGCAAGAGGAAAAAAGGTGAGGTATAAATATAATAAATAAATTAGAGTGGCTGTTGGTTTATGGTATCTTCCCGCCACAACAGGAGCACTTTTTGAAGAAGGCCTAGGAGGCCATGTACCCCTGGGGGGTAGAAAGAAGGGAGAAAATTCAGAGGGGGTAGGAAAGAAAGAAAAGAGAAAAAGAGAAAGGAGGAGAAACTCTGTTCGGCAACCCAGAAGGGACAGGAAGGTTTTTTGTTTTGCTTTTTGAGCCATGAGGCAACAGAACATTCCAAATGCTGCTAATCATTGTGGCAGACAAAAAGGAACTAAGAGGCAAGTGGGAGGCACAACTGGAGCGTCCACAGAGGAGCTGGGCAGGGCTCCCACCTAAAGCTCTGCTTAGCTCTAGAATGTTCCAAACGACTGTTCTGTGAAGGCACATAACCGATGTGTGTGAGTGACAGAGACCATGAAGAACACTGGCTTATATGCAATTTGAGTTCACTTAACTGTACACATTCCAAGTTACTGAGCTGATTAATAATTTCTTCTTTGGAGGTTTTTTCTAATAAATTCCAGAGGATTTCTGAGGAACGGAATAGCAGCTGCCCAGAGGGGTCAACATCATTCAGGTGAGAACATAATCTTGTTGGTGCTTGAGCTTTCATCATAAGTTTGCAGTTTGCTTCTGCAAAATGAAAGGATCACTAATTAGCTCCCTTCATATTGCTATTGCTTTATGAAATAGAAAGCAAAATGGGTAAAAGATTAGAAATAATGAATCTGAAAATATAAATTATACTAACCAGAAATAGAAAGATGTTGCAGTGTTTTAATTATCCATAATTTCTCAGGAAGTTGATTTTCAACTAATGTCAGTGACAAGACCAAGGTTTCTGCTAAACCTCCTATTTCCACCATTTGCTTTTTGTAGTTTGCACTTATAGGTTGGTAAACTGCATAAACAATAGTTGAAAGAAGTCTGTCAATGATATATAAACCATATTATCATAAAGCAAACAAAGAATTATGTGGGCATATGAGATTTCTTCTTAGAAAGCTGCAGAAAAGCACTACTAATTAACTAGTTTCCAGATAAAATGAATTTCTAAACATATTATTATACCAAAGCTGGTCAAAATTCTAGACTAATATTTCACTGAATTAAATGTTACCTGAACAGAATATAAATCTATTTTTATTTAAGAATCAGATTTTTTAAAAAACCAGTTATAGGCTCATTCCGATTGTGAATTGTATGCCCTCTCCTACACTCACCCCATCCTTCCTCCTCTCACACACCGTTAATTTATTACTTTCTGTTTTAATCAAACTATAGTTTGCCATTACATCTGAAATGGCAAACTAGGGTTTTTGAGAGATCTCTCCAAACCAGGATTGAAAACCAGGTTTTAATGAATTACTTCCTGTGTGAGAGAGGAGGAATGAAGGGGAGGGAGGGAGGGAAGAGGAAGCATGCAAGAACAGTGCTCAAAGATAACCATGACTATCAATCAAATATATTAGCCTGATGC
Organism: Shinisaurus crocodilurus; assembly: GCA_021292165.1. Classification (NCBI taxonomy): domain Eukaryota; kingdom Metazoa; phylum Chordata; class Lepidosauria; order Squamata; family Shinisauridae; genus Shinisaurus; species Shinisaurus crocodilurus. The sequence continues at coordinate 35,611,291 of CM037880.1, read as the reverse complement.
ACACATTAGTTACATGTAGGGCACTCATGTACAGCTGCAGGACCAGGACTAGGCTTCTGGCCCCATCCTCAAACATTACACTCCTGAGCTAGCTCTGCCCCCAACCTCCCATGTTGGGTGCTGTTATCAAGTAGCTCGCTCAGAGTGAACAACGAAGACTCCAAGGCCAATAAGCTAGAAGTGATGGAATAGGCAGGAATCCACCACGCGCACTGGGACAATTGTTCCCGCCAAAATTTCTCAGCTATAGAAGTCCCCTGTCCATGCAGGCACAGAGCCCATATGTATGATGCAGATACCATAAAGAACAATTCAGTTTCTCTAACAGACTTCCCAGATATGTATGCCCCAAGGCAAAGGAAGGGGTAAAGTTGAGCAAAACATAAATACACTGAACACCCAGTATTCAGCTGCTCCTACTGTGTGTTTAACACATGTAGTTAAGAGAACCATCTTCCCCAAGCACCCTCCTTTGTCATAAGGGAGGAAGAAGCATCAGGTCTTTTGTGAATGGCAAGTACTGCCATTCCCAGTAAAAGGAGACAGTTTTGCAAGTTTTAAGCAAGACTATCATAGGGGTTGTGATATCACTTCATTTGTGTAAATAGTATAAAAAGGGAGAATTTCAGTTGCAAGTTGTCACCTTTTTTCTAAAAATTGCTGTCCAACCATGGCTAACTGGTAACCCACTGGGTTGCCTCGCCAGAGGACCCTGCCTAGAAAGGCAAACTCAGCATCCTGCCACTATTCTATAATCGTTATGTTTTTATTGTATTTTAATGTGCTTTATTGTTAAGCTATTTTAAATTGCTTTTGTAAGCTGCCTTGAGTGCCATTTTTTGGTAGAAAGGTGGGGCATAAATCAAATAAATAAATAAATAAATAAATAAATATCAGACAAGCCCAGCTCACAAGCCCCCAAACAGGTGATGAATGCTGCAGCTCTGCCCCGCTCTGCCCCAACCACACATTGCCCGCCTTGCTAGTTGACAGCCTGACAGGAGAGGTCTGCATGTTGCCCCTGTGCAAACACAAGCCTCATTTTAAAAGGCAAAGTAGTTCCCCCACCCCCCTCTCTATAAAGAGGTTGGCTTGAAACACAGAGGAATATTGCAGTGAGGTAGCCCTACTGGCAGACTCTGAGGTATACCAGAAAGGCATACAAATTGGAAAGTGTGTGCGCTTTAGTCAGAGCACTGTTCCACTTTCTTTTAGAATAAGCTTTCTTTTCAGTCCATTCTTTCCATCCACTCCCAAGCCCTCTGCCCAGCTCTACGCTCTCCTGCTCTTTGCTCCCATAAATGTTGAAGGCAGTAGAGTCCCCAATTGGTGTAATGTCTAACAAATGCTTTGCTCAGCTAATTTCCCACAACACAGCTTGAGCATTTGAATCCATGTAAACATGAATAAATGTGTTGACATGGCATTATCCTCTTCAACCTTGCTGGAGTGTGTATCTCTTTCAGTGGGAATTGACTTCTTAGCCACAAATGCTCTATTTGCCAATGTCTAAAGATTCCTTATGGTGAATGCATGTTTCGTCGGAACATGCACGAGTTCATACCCGTATCTACAGGAGTACATTCCATAACAGCACGGAGGCCTGAACAGGAAATTCTGATGAGCAGCTGCTCATGTGTTGGGGTTCCAAGACATTTGGACAGCTACAATATTGAATGTCTGGATTGCATGGAGCCCAACATGCAAGCAACTACTCACATGTAGAACTTTCTATTCAGACCCCTGGGCAAAACCTGAGAGGCAGAGTTAGCCCAGGAGTGCAAGTTGGGGTGGGGTCAGCAGTTCAGCAGGGCTACACATGAGAGTCCTACATGCATGCATAGGGCTAATGAGTTAAAGTCGTTTTTCTATGTAAAAGAGCAAACCATGAAGGAAAAGATCTGCCTGCTGAGGATAAGCATTATATAACAATAAGTAATTTCCTGCTGGACCCAGGGATTAGCAAGTCAGGACATCACAATGCAGGAGATGCCATCCTATATTTCACCAGGTCACCCACTGAGTTCATATGGATCATCTTCTACTTCTCTTTTATGTCCTCCAACTACTTGAGCTCTGCATAATTCTCAGATCTCAAATTATGAATATTTATGAATCTACCAACCAAACATAGCAACCAGTTGGAATGCAAGTTTGTTCAGGAATTGTATGAATTTAAAATGGAAACGTAATTTATATAATTAATTTAAATCACCTCGATTTAAATCAGTCTGCAATGGAAAACATACACTATCATCAGTTTGGAGAGGAACTGCATTTAACTAGACAAGAGAAGAGAGAGAGGTAACAAACTAAAACTAAAATCTAATACTGACATGTTTTCACTTGTACTATAGACATCAATCAGTACTAGCAGTATCTCTGGCCCAGTTCAGACCTTTATCAAGATAAACATTCTTGTTCCTACTGTTTAGATGCGGGCCCGTGCATCTCCTTCCATCACACTCATAATGTAAGGTGTGAAAAGGGCATTCCATACAGAATGCATACTGACTTGAAACTCATAATTTTTCCACCTAAAAAGGGGGAAGATGTCATTCAGCCCTATGCATGTTGAGTACCTGTGTCTTACATTACATGGTACACCTCATCCAATATGCTTCTGCTTGCTCTTCCATTACTACAGAAATAGGATCTTCAGGCTATCTGATTCAGGCCTATGATACACTGACTACATTTCATTAAGTAAATATCAAAAATATATAGAAATAAAGTTTACCTTCAAACTCTTTCTTTGGAGGCTCAGCATGGTAAAAGCTAATAACACATTTACAGATTTGTATCCTTACTTGAGAACATGGCACCCTCATCAAGTAACCTGAAGAGACAGGTGTAAGATTGACAGGTATAAGATCGACAGGTGATTCAGCTGTAAGACTGTGATACAGTTGCATGAGTTACATCCCCTCTATAACAATAATATTTCTTCTCAGTATTTTATTGTGATAATTTTGGTTTCCAGGCCTGGGAAATGCGGGAATACCTGAGAAAGGGAATACTTTGTTCCATATATGACCATAGAAAAACACTAAAAACAAAACAAAACATGCAGGCATTTCTAGTCCACCTCCATAAAAGCACACAATGTCCTGTTAGAACAAAACCCGACATCCTTTATAATACTGCAGAAGCATCACCACGAAGGCAGGCAGGCAAAAATGATTTGCGTCAAAAGCACGAGAATAAAGAAAGCCAGATGCCTTAGATGGCTTTCATGGTATTATACAAGTGACATGTAAGAAGGTTTGATGCTCATGAACGGGAACCCAAGGCTGAATTATAAGCACACTGCCTTGAAGGGGTTACATAAACATAATTTGATGGAAATACATAGCACAATCCTAAAAAGAAGCAAATTCTACTTCCTAGTAAGTTTAGGATTGCAGCCAAAGGTTGTTTTGTTAGTCTCCCTGACACTCAAAGTTATTAGTTGGAATAATCTGTATGGGGCAATCAGCTCTACAATGTATTAGATAATTTCTGATACACAAAGACATGCCTAAAAAGTATGCAAGCGCATGCAGTCTAAAATTACCCAATTGTGCAATCGATTCTTGAACTTTTTCTGCATAGTTTACTTCATCGGATAATTTCTTTTTGTATAATGGTAACCTGCAAAATTTAAACAAGGTAGTTATTACAAGTACATGGTAGAACAAAGATACATTCCTGGAGGGATGGGCCCAAATGGTGCTGGGGTACTTCTGTTCCACCCCTTGGCCACTGACATTTGGAGTCCCTCAAAATTCTGTCTTGTCTCCTATAATTTTCAATATTTACATCAAGGGTGTGCTGCTTCCAGGGGCGAGGGGGCTGTACTGACCAACCCCGGAACCCACCAGGAACTGCACCCCCCCCTGAAATTACTGTTGCCATCACCAAAATTGCTGAATCTGTTGCTGATGCAGCAGCAGTGAAGGGAAAAAACCCGGTTTCCTGGAGTGCAGTTCTGTTTGCAAACAAGGTGCACAACTTTTTTCAATAACCTAATGAATTAGATGATGTCAGGACACAGTGAGGTCAATCAGATTTAGCTAAGAGATGATGTCACTGAAAACTAAGTCAACTAAAAGGTCAATGCTTCCTAGGTCAGACATAATTGATCCAAGTGATTATATAGTAAATGGGATGACATCACACTGCTGTTTAGCCAAACAGATTTGGATATATTGTAATGCTGCTAAGAGCAACATAAATGAATAGCTGAACATTTTTGCAGCCATTATCGGGGTGGGGGGGGAGATTGAAAAGGGGTGATACTTTTAACACTGCTGAAAATGTTCACCACATACAGGGAGTAGTTTAGGCTCAGCAATTTCTTCAACTGGTAGCAATGTATTATTCAGCATTCCATAGGATTGCGCTCCCCTTAGAAGGAAGCCTCCAATCTTGGAGGCTTACAAGTATCCCATGCCCTGCCGGGCTGCTGCTAGCAGGGCTTGAGGAGTGACGGAGGTGATTTTTGCCTCTCTGTCCTCCTTTTACAAAATTTTCCTCTAGATTAGCTTTTGAGCCAGGGCTAGAGAGGCCATAGGATCTCATAACCTGGCCTCTCCTCTCCTTTCCCCTCGCTGCCCATTGGAACGCCCCCTTTCCCCTCCCTCCCATGCTGCATTTGTGACCTTGGGAAACAGCCGGCACAGTTCTTTCCATAGCAGCTGTGAGGGGTAGGGGCTCAGGACTCAGAGTCCCCCTCCTGAGGTCACAGCAGTGTCTACAGCCTTGAGAGGGGAACTCCAAACAACCCTATTTTTCCCAGGAACCATAGGATTGCTCTCTAACAGTTGTATAAATACAACTATTTACATACCACTATGTGGCAGCAAAACTAAGCAATACAAATTATTAGGATAGCATAGAAATACCTTTCAGGATATGATGCAGATTATTTTACCAAATAGAAATATTTTCAATATTAATTACTATTAAAACCACCATTTTACATGTATGAAATAGAAACTCTACCCATATAAAATGAATATTATTTCTATGTTAAGGTGTAAAAGGTGTCCAAAATGCCAAATAATGAAATGTTAGATTTCTAAAGCAGGTTTAAGAGATGTTAACGAAAACTAATTTGTTCTCTACAGAAGTGGCCAAAAATTCAAAAATCCATCAATGAGGTTTGATATGGTGGTTTACAGTCATTTTCTTGGATAAGCACTAGATTCTAGAAACACTGTATAAAGAGAGACGCTATTGCCTGAGTCAATAGCTATTTTTATCTGTTGGCCATTATGAACAAGCACTCTTCTCCCCTCCTCTGTTCTGCTACATAAAAGAAGTGGAGTGGAGGAAGAGATTGCAGCAAATGAGTGAAAGCATTTGAAATTATTTATTGTTGGTCTCACTTCTTGCCTGGTTCCTGGTTATGCTTCTAATAAGCAACATAACAGGCATGTCAGGGAAACAACATAGACTGGAGGGAGGGAGAAAGGAGGAACATGTGCTCCATTTAAATTAATTCAGTCCAATTACAGCTACCTACTTCTGTACTCACAATTGCTAATGTGGATTTTAATCCAAAATGTCATTGAAAAAAACAATGACCCCTTTCTCACACCCCCTAGACTGTGTAAATCACAAGGTGGCTGACAGTTCAACCCTATGCATATTAACTGAGAAGAAAGGCCCACTGTATTCAATTGGGTTTACTCCCAGGAAAGTGTGCACAGGTTTGCAACCTAAATGTGAAAAATAAGGAAGCAAAACCTGAGGCATTTGGTCAATCAGATTCCTAGAAACGTGATGCTGGTGTAACTGAAATATTTTCCCAGTCTTGTTGGCTCTTAAGAGGATGGTTCATAAAAACTGATACTGGCTTCAACAAACTGGGACTATGTCCAAGCCATGGTTAAATAAAGTTTCCTTTTTCCATGACACTGACATGAGGACTGATATTTCAATACATAAAGGTTTTACCTGTTTGATTATTTTTGATATATTAAAATCATGGAGGGTTCTTTTCCCAAAACAAAACTTAATATTTTAGGGCATATTTCTATGCATGTTTAGACAGAAAAAAATTCCTACAGCTTCCAGGATTCCCCAGCCCACCATGGCTGGCTGTGGAATGGTAGGAGTTGTAGGATTTTTTTCTGTCTAAAGATGCATAGGATTGCACCCTTAATCTCTTGGTGACAATAACTCCTGGCCAGTTTATCTAAGGCAATGAGAGACCTATGGGAATCCTACTTCCCTGTAACCACAATAGTCTCAAGTGCTGCTTGAGAAGCTTCACTCTACCTAACCACTAATCCCAGAATATTTGTGATTACAGAAAGAAGACTTTTAGAAAAATCAGTACATAAAAAGAGAACAGAGATAGTAAATGAACAAGAGAAGATTAGTTAATACCAGAAGAATCCTGTATATAAAAAGCAGCATTACAATAATGAAAACTTACCCATATAATTTAAGAATTTCACATGTAGGTTCAATAAAAACATTGTCAAGCTGAATTCTTTCCGCACACAGGTTTAAAATTTTAGAGATTTGTGTTAAATCCTTAAGAGGCTTGTAATGATTAAGAATCAAGGAAACGTATGAGGTTAGGGGAAAGAGAAAGTGATGATTAATAACCTTTTAAAATAAAAGAGTAGCCAAGCTTTAAACTTCTGTTGTAAAATTAGGCACAAATTCAGACAGGCAGCGGATGTCAGATTTCCAACAGTGAAGATGATACACCAATCCCACAGAGCTAATTTACCCACAGGTCTCAGAGCAACTTCCTTCACTCTAAATATGAAACTATTCATAGAAACTTAATAGTTAATTAGATTGATTGATCAGATACCCCAATCCTAAAATATCTTCCTATTTTTCTAACAGATACATCAGGCACCCAAACTATGCACACTGATCATCAGGACCGGTGCAAGGCAGTTTGCCGCCCTAGGCAAAATCAAATATTTAGCGCCCCCCCCCACTTGAGCCCTCCCTCCCTCAGCGGCAGCAGTCCCAGCGGCAGCGAGGAAGAGTCGTCCAAGCGAGCGAGCTTCCTCCTGCTGCTGCTGCTGCCAGCCTCCGCGGCCCGGGAAGGGAGGAAGGAAGGAAGGAAGGCGAGAAGAGGCGCCAAGCTGCAGCGGATCAGCAGCCACCAGCCGCTCCAGCTGCGCCCTGGCGGACAGAGGCAAGCCCGCCTGCCCGGAGGAGGTGGAAGAGGCGGAGGAGGCAGAGCGGGATTCGGCGCCAAGCGAGCAGCCCCGCGCGGAGCTGCCTTCACGGGCGCTGCTGCTGCTGCCCCATGCCCGCCTGGCCACTCTCCTGCTCGGCTTCCTTGCCCAGATCCGTGCCAAGCGCAGCGAGCCCCGGCTGCCTGCCGCCTCGCGCGCTCCTGCCGCTGCTGCCGCCGCTGCTACCACGAGATCAGGCTTGCTCGCTCCCATCTTCCTCCTCTTCCGTACACACGTCACGGAAAGCGGAGCGCAGGCCCGCGCCCTCCCTTCCTCGTCCGTTCCTGGAGGAGGAGGAGGAGGAGGAGGAGGAGGAGGAGGAGGAGGAGGAGGAGGAGGAGGAGGAAGAGGAGAGGGCGAGTGTCTGCGTGGGTCTGGGGCACAGGCGAAGCAGGAGCGGAGCGTTTCTGCGCCCCCTTTAGCCATACGCCCTAGGCAGCCGCCTAGTTGGCCTAGTGGTAGCGCTGGCCCTGCTGATCATATGATAGCAGAGAAAGTCCATGTGCAGTCAACGTATGTAACAGTGCTTTCCTGTTGACAGCTATGGGGAGATCATACACAAGTGGGATTCTAGATTACACACATTACATGGAAGTAGATTCTATTGAAATTACAGGGATGTAATATAGTACTGTTATATATCCAAGTTTCATAATTTGGACTGGTTATGTATTTTAGGTAATACAAGTATGTTTTTATTTGTTACATATATAGCACATTACAGTCATTAAATGAGCTATCTTCTTTATTGTAATATACACTCATGTTTCTATAAATGATTCATTATGTCAGCCTTCCCAAATCAAGTGCTATCCAGATGTTTTGAACTACTTCTTCCAGCATTCCTGACCATTAACCATGCTGTCTGGAGCTGATGGGAGTTGGTCCAAGACATCTGGAGAGCATCAAGTTTGGGAAAACTGTATTATATGAAGGCTGGCAGAGTTTTAGAAGAAACACAATTACAGGCTTGGAGCAAGAAGATTTCAGGGTTGCTAATGAAGCAGTGTGTGATTTCAGGGGTGACCCAGGATTCTCTGCAATTTTGCAGAGGATGCTACAATCTACTTCATGCAGTCCAATAACTGCATCCTATGCAAATATTGCAAAGTATTCTGGAGTACCTTTCCTAACATCCTCTGCAACATTGCAAGGTATTCTGGTGCAGCTGCTTGGGATGACAAAATGGTTTGGGACAAAATTATGTGAAAACTCATCATTATATATTTTTTGCCCACCATCTCCTATTTATTTATTCCAGTATTTTGATACTAGCCCACCAGAAATACCACTACACGATAAATCATAATTCATATTATGCAACATTCAGGAAAATTAACAGCCAACATATACTGAGGTTGTTATTTTGAAACTAGAAGTACCATACTAATGTAAGTGGTCTGTGTTTATCTGTTATTTTGTGATAAATGGTAGCAAGTAATTATTTATTCAGATTTTTAACTTATTCTCTTCTCAAAGATACAGGGAATGTAATAACCTTTCATAAACAAAAATAAATCACTGAAAATAATTTCATTTAAAATAAACATACTGAGTTGGACCCAGATTTAGTCATACTTAAAGTAGACCTATTGAAATCAATGATACGTAAGTTAATCATGACTAACTCAAGTTCCACTGATTTCAATGGGTCTCCTCTAGGTATGACTAAATCTGGATTCAACCCATTGCTGACATTCCCTTGCTGCATAAAGTATATCACAGGCAGGCAGTCCTCTGTTAGAGCTGCCATCTATTTGACATGAAGCAAACTACAAAGTGTTGGTTATTATCTTTAAAGCCCTACAAGGTTTGGGTCCAGGCTACCTACGGGATCGCCTTCTCCCGTACAATCCACCCCGCACACTTAGGTCCTCTGGGAAGAATCTGCTTCAGTCAGCCAAAACTAGGCTGACTAGCATTACCCAGAGGACCTTCTCTTCTGCTGCTCCCAGATTATGGAATGGCCTGCCGGAGGAGATACGTCAACTTGTCAGTCTTTTGGAATTTAAAAAAGCCGTAAAGACTGAACTCTTCCGGCAGGCCTATCCGGCGGAATTTTAGGATGTTTTAAAGATGTTTTTAAGATGTTTAAAAGATGTTTTAAGATGTTTTAATATGTTTTAATAGTATATATTGTGTTGTTTTAGTTTAGGTATTTTATATTTTCTGTTGTTCCCCGCCTCAATCTAGATGGAGAAGCGGGTAATAAATAAAATATTATTATTATTATTATTATTATTATTATTATTATTATTATTATGCCTTGGATTGAGAGCATAATTTGTTCCGGAAACGTGCTTGTAATCCAAAACACTCTTATATCAAAACAAAATCCCCCCCAAAAAATTTGTACAGATATTTTTAATTTAAGCCATACTACAGTACTTGTATTGCAAGACATCGCTTGTATATCAAGTCCAAAAAAATTAAATATTTTAAAAAATGCTTGTCTTGCAAAACGCTCTCAAACCAAGTTACTTGCAATCCAAGGTATTACTGTATACATTAACTGAAATACAACCAAAATTATTTTGCATTGTTTTCGCTTCTGTTTGCTTGCAATAAAGAGGCGGGAACGGGGAAAAGGATACAATCCCATATTCAAAGCATTTTGCAACCATCTTTAGCGCTTGGAGCTGTTCTTCAGAATTACTCTTAAAAAGAAAAAAGCAGGATGGGTGAGAGCAGTAAATAGGGTGTATGAGCAGTGCTTAAAAACATTCTGCATGTGTGCTATTCAAGGTGCTTTTTAGAGAGGCAAAAGATCCAAGTGGCCATATTCCTTAAGAAATCCTCTTTCGATCCAGGAGATCTTGATAACTAGTTGGTAGTATTCCCCTTTTCGGCAAAGTCTTGAACATGGTGGCAGCTCAACTCCAAGCGCTTTTGGATGACACGGATTGTCTTGATCCATTTCAATCCGTGTTTAGGCCCGGTTCTGGTACTGAAATGGCACTGGTCACCCTGATGGATGACCTCTGTCAGGAGGGAGACAGAGGAGTGCAACCCTGTTGATTCTCCTAGATCTCTCAGCTGTTTATGATACCATTGAGCATGGTATCTTGCTGGACTGACTCTGCAGTTTGGGGGCACTGTGATACAGTGGTTCTACTCCTACGTGCACAGTCAGTTTCAGAAGATAGCATGGTGGGTGGGTTCTGCTTGACTCTGTGGCATTTAAGCTGTGGGTCCTGCAAGGTTCTATCTTATCACCCATGCCATTTAATATCTATATTAAGTTGCTGGGTGAGGTCATCAGGGGATTTGGGATGGGGGTGCCATCAAGATGCTGATGACATCCAGCTCTGTTTCTCCTTGCCATCTAATTCAGGAGAAGTCATGCAAGTGCTGAAACAGTGCCTGGACTCAGTAATGGGCTGAACTCAGTAACAGGCTGGATGAGCCACCTTGGGTGGCTTACAAATATTTTAATTAATTAAATATGAGGGCCAATAAACTGAAGTTGAATCCCAACAAGATGGAGTCTCCATGGGTATGGTACTCATGCCTGAGAAGTGGGTGTGCAGCCTGTTATAGATGGGGTCATATGAAGAGCTGTACTGGATCAGACCAAAGGCCTATCTAATCCAGCATTCTGTTCACACAGTGGCCAACCAGATGCCTCGGAGAACCCCTTGCAGTAACAGGCTAAAGTGCTGCATCCTATTATATATCTTCTGGGTGGGTGATCACCCCATTTTGAATTTGTAACCTCTGCAAGGGAACAGGCTACCCTCTGGTCCAGAGACTTTTGGTTACAAATTCAAATTGGGGTGATCACCCACCCAGAAGATATATAATAGGATGCAGCACTTTATTTATGAACACCCAAAAGAAAGGCTTTTGGATGGGCGCTGATGGGGCTGGTCAAGTCATTATTAGGGACCCTGTAGTGATAAAGTTTGTTGCAAAAATAATATTTAGATTGGGAAGCCTAAAAATGAAGTCTCCCCTTGGATCCAGACCATTCAGAGGAAAATAACAAGCATGGAGAGAGACAAGGGAACCGGAGAAGGCGGAAAGGGAGAATGTGGGTATGTAGGTGGTTGCGCTTTATTCGAGATCCCGAAAAACCTTGGCATAATGCCCCAGACTCCCAGCTTGTCCACCAAATGAATAAACCATTGGAGTCAACAAATAATAAGAACAGGCACAGACTGCTTCAAGGCATGGCTCTCCAGAGGGGAAAGTATTGAGACCACAGTTTGCTGTATTTCTGAATTATATATGGAAGCTTGGTAGAAAACCACAATGGGTGATTCACAAGGGGATGAAGCTCTATCTGGGCAAACAAGGCAGCAAGGTGTTTCCAAGGGAAAGGGAGAAAAAACTTCTGGCCCTAGAATCATCATCATCATCATCATCATCATCATCATCATCATCCATTTCATTTCATTTTCCAGACCCATTTGAAACAGGCTTCAGAGAAGGATATGGAGTTGAGACTGCTATGGTTGCCTTAGCGGATGATCTACGCCCGAGTACTGACAGGGTGTGTGTGTCCCTGTTGGTGCTTCTGGACCTCTCAGAGGCTTTTGATACCATTGACCATGGTATCCTTCTGGAACGCCTGAGGGGATTAGGAATTGGGGGCACTGTGCTTCAGTGGTTCCGGTCCTACCTCTCGGGCAGGTTCCAGATTTCACCGATTTCATAGATCATAGAGTTGGAAGGAGCCTACAAGGCTATCGAGTCCAACCCCCTACTCAATGCAGGAAACTAGAGGAGGGGTCTCCCATCCAAGTAATAACCAGGCCTGACACTGCTTAGCTTTCCACACTCAGACAAGCTGAGCCAGCGTAGTGATGCTTGGAGATAGCTGCTCCTCAAAGAAGGAGCTGCTATGCAGCGTACCACAAGGTGCCATTCTTTCCCCAATGCTATTTAATATTTACATGAAGCCGCTGGGAGAGATCATCTGGAGGCATGGGGTGGGGTGCTATCAGTATGTTGATGATACCCAAATATATTTCTCTATGCCTTCGGCAACTGCATCAGCTAAGGATAGTGTGTCTCCTCTGAATGAATGCCTGGAGGCGGAAATGGGGCTGGATGAGGAAAAAGAAACTGAAGCTGAATCCAGACAAGACAGAGGAGCTTGCTGTCAAAGGTCAGAACCTGGGTTTGAAAGTGTGTCATCTAGTTCTGGATGGGGTTACTCCCCCTGAAAGACTGTGTTCGCAGCTTGGGGGTGCTCATGGATCCATCGCTCCAAATGACAGCCCAGATAGATGCGACGGCTAGGAGTGCCTATTATCAGTTTTGGCTGATACGTCAGCTGCGCCCCTTCCTAGAGTCGGAAGACCTAAAGATGGTGGTGCATGCGCTGGTAACTTCGAGGCTCGACTTCTGCAATGCGCTGTACATAGGGCTACCTTCGTACCTAGTCCCGAAACTTCAACTAGTGCAAAATATGGCAGCCAGACTGGTCACCGGTACACCTAGGGGTGCCCATATTACACCAGTTTTAAAAGCACTTCACTGGCTGCCAATTAGTTTCTGGGCAAAGTATAAAGTGTTGGTTATTACCTTTAAAGCCCTACATGGTTTGGGTCCAGGCTACCTACGGGATCGCCTTCTCCCATACAATCCGCCCCATACACTCTGGTCCTCTGACAGCGGCCTGTGGCTCAGCTGGCTCAGTTTGTCTGAGTGTGGAAAGCTAAGCAGGGTCAGGCCTGGTTGTTACTTGGATGGGAGACCCCTCCTCTAGTTTCCTGCATTGAGCAGGGGGTTGGACTCGATGGCCTTGTAGGCCCCTTCCAACTCTATGATCTATGAATCTACTTCAGTCAGCCAAAACTAGGCTGACAGGTATTACCCAGAGGACCTTCTCTTCTGCTGCCCCCACACTGTGGAACGGCCTGCCGGAGGAAATTTGTCAACTTAGCAGTCTTTTGGAATTCAAGAAAGCCATAAAGACTGATCTCTTCTGGCAGGCCTATCCGGTGGAATTTTAGGATGCTTTTAAGATGTTTTAATAATGTATACTATGTTTTTCAATTAGACTATATATTTTATGTTTATTGTTGTTCCCCGCCTCGATCCAAACAGAGAGGCGGGTAAGAAATAATTATGATGATGATGATGATGATGATGATGATGATGATGATGATGATGATTTCATTTCATTTCTATACAGCCCAATAGCTGAAGCTCACTGGGCGGTTTATAACAACATTGGTTAGGTAGCAGAGCAGGAGAGGGAGAATGCTAGGAAGGATCATGATGAATGGGTCTGAGAGCCAAGTGAACCCTGGGCTGATGTCAGAACTGTGGAACAGTAAGTCTGTCCATGTCAAGTCCCATGACTGAAGAAAACCAGAGACTGGATGCCTAAACTCAAGGGCAGTTATACATTTCAAAACAAAAGATGAAAGAACAAATGGCTCTAGGCAGGACTCAGGATGGAGTAGAGTGAAGGGATCAATAGCTTGGCTCTGGGGAATGCAAGGAAACTTCAAGGAGGTTCCTGGCTACTTGAGTGAATTTAAACTAGCTGACTGAGCATTACAAAAGCCATGCTTCTGAGAGACAGGTAAAGGTACCGGTATACAGAAAAAAGGCATACCACAAGAGGTGCCCAGGTGGTGCTTTAACCCGCTGATCTATCTTGGAGTGAGTACACTTCAGGATTGGACCATGTTTCCTGCCAGGATTTTAGATTGGCCAATTTGAAAGTACTTTTGTAGGTATAGGACTGCAGTAGGCTTCTTTTGAAATAAATGGAAATCCAAGAAAATGTATGCAAAAGAAAATATTTTTAATGCTTTGGTCATACTTACTGATTCTGGTTCTTCAAGCAGTGTGATAACATGATTAAGGTCCACAGTTTTCAAGTGATTACCCTAAAAAGATTCATTTAATCAATACTGAAATGGTTAATAATTGCTATATATATATATAACACATGTCCCATTCCATTTCTAATCATCTTGCCTAGTAGTTCTGAAGAGAAGTCTGCCTCCTTCATTTTCAACTAAGGGTGTGTGTATTTCACAATTCTACACAAGTACCACACAGTCAAAGCATTTGGCATTAGGTGCAAAATTTAGCATCTGGAGACAGTGCTTTCACATTCTAAAAAGCAAATATTTGACTCATACAGCTGCAATGATAAGCGTGTGGGCAAAGTGCTGGTTATGATCTATCTGAAAGACCGTATTCTCCCTCATGAGCCTGTCAATACCCTGAGATCTTCAGGGGAGGCCCTTCTCTTAGTTCCGCCACCATCTCAGGCATGCCTGGCAGGAACTCGGCAGAGGGCCTTTTTGGTGGCTGCCCAACACTCTAAAATTCCCTTCCCAGGGAGGCTAGAATGGCGCCCTCGTTGGTATGTTTCTGGAGGCAGGCACAAACTTTTTTGTTCCGGCAGGCCTTTGGGAATGGTCTGGACCTGTGAGAATGTGATAGATTGCACTGTCTATATTATTGCTGTTTTAACTTTGATATTTTGTGTAATGTTAATATCATAGCTGATTTAATAATATTTTTAACTTTTGTATATTTCTATTTATATGTTTTAATTGTACAAATTTTAATGTGGTAAAGCTGCCTTGAGTCCCAGTACTGGGAAAAAGGCGGGATATAAATAAACAAATATAATAATAACAATAACAATAACAACTACTGCTACTACTACTACTACTACTATTATTATTATTATTATTATTATTATTATTATTGGTAAAACCTCGAAGCTGAGGAAGGGACTAAATAAGATTTGCAATTGTGAGAGGATGGGACTGCAGTGATCTGAATTGGTCCTTGTCCTTCTATATTACTCGTGGAAGTAGAATTATGCAAAAGTAGTATATATATGCAATTTTTCTTAATGTCCATAATTTATTCATACCACTTTTCTTGATGCAAGATTTGGGCTAGGTTGGCACTTAATGTTTTCAGGGTTGTTGTTTTAGCAAAGAGTATATACAGTACTGGCTACAGCCTTCCTACTTATATAAAATTCACTACAACTGGTGTGTCAAATCCAAATGGGTTGGAAGGCCAAATATCTCACCCAGATGTCAAGAAGCCACACCCAGAATTTTTCACACACAGGACATGTAAAATTTAAATTTTCTAGGGTGGCCAAGTGAAAAAGAAGACAGAGTTCCTGTATTGTTAATCACTGTGTAGAAGAAGAAATTCTACACTTCCTGAAATTCTTTCTTTTATACAACGATTAAAGGTGCAATAGCCTCATCCTCTTTCACTTGGCCACTCTAGGATACATAAATGTAATAAATAAATAATAAAATAAAAGTATTCCTTCACAATCTGTTTCAAAGGGACTGTTTATACAGTAATTTATACCAGAACAATCCCTCAACTGAATTCAACCTGTTATTTGTTGACTCTTCAAGAGGTGCATGAGGATGTCATTCTAAGTAACTATGTAAACAACAACAAGGTTGTTATCTCTGTTAGGTGAATTTCATATTCATATTGCCAAGGGTCTTATCCCAGGATAACAGCCCTGGGATAATCCCTGAAATCAAGGCCAAATCTCTGCAATGTAAAAGAGCAGCTGATCTATTGAACAAGAAAGTAATGAGACCAAATCAGTTATTTGAATTCAAGTGGCTAGGAGAGCCCACTAAATCAGCCTTTCTCAAGCTGGTGCTCTCCAGATGTATTGAACTATAACTACCATCATACCCAGCCAGCATGACCAATGGCCATGCTGGCTGGAGGTGATGGAAGTTGTAGTCCAACACATCAGGAGAGCACCAGCTTGGAAAAGATGGCACTAAAGAATTTTGGAAATCTTACTATGAAAACACAGTTTTCCTTGCTATCTAACCCCCCCCCCCCCACAAACATCACAAATCTACATAAACTACATTTTGTATTTCTAGATCGCCAAAACACTTTCAAGAATGTAAAAACAAGGCTATTAAATATTGTAACAAACCAAAATAGCAAAAAACAAAACAAAAACAATGCTTTTATTCTAACAGGTTTACTACAGAACATGATTGATTGGAGATCATAATTGGAACGGAAAAAAATAGTTGTGTGCCAATGGGCAACAAAAGCATTCTCGTTCTGCCTTCATCTCCAAAAAACTATCATCTTTAAATCTTTTGAAGAAAATCGGGCTTGCTGTTTCAAATACCTGATCTCCATACATATACATAGGCGATCACTCGTGACAAGTAAGATTGTCTTCCAGGATAAAATTACAAAAAGAAAATTATAAAAAGAGGAAATTCTAAAAAAATGTGTAGACTCTAGCGATGGGTCCATAAGTGACTGTGGAGGCCAATTCTAGATCCACACAGCTTCCCACAGTGAGGGCACAGGTTACCAGATGGAAGATGGTCCTGTAAAGGATTCGTTTGACGAGCTTCCCAGTTCTCCATGTTTATATTGCATTTTGTTAGATTAGCCTTAAGAACATATTTAAACCTTTTATACTGACCACCGATATTCCGCTTCATCCTTGGGAATAAAGTAACTGCTTTGGGAGACGGCAGTCAGGCATTCGAACAACAACCTGATCTCCACAGCACATATAAACCAGGTACATTAGACATGCTAGACCTCTGTGAATCCACAGGGTTTACAGAGATGGTTATGGCACCATTGTGGGAGAGAAATGTACCCTATTCCCAATACCAATTGGGAGGGGCAGCAGTGCACTAAATAATGGGAATCCCCTTATTATCGTGTACATAAGGGGATTCCCTTCCCCATTGGGAGGGAGAACTAGATGGGCTTTTTTTTGCCTGTCTAGTGACAAGCATTTCAAAGGGGGAGAGGAAGGAGGCTGGGGAGGCCTCAGGCTAACTGTATCTTGGGCCTCTCCAGCCTCCTCCCCTCCCCGCCCACTGAAACACCCCATTATGCCCTCTCCAAGGTTGTTTTTCCGACCTCAGAGCAGCCAGTGCAGTTCTTTCTGTGCTGGAGCAAGGGGGAGTGGGGTTGGAGCTCCAATTCCCTCCTCTGAGGTTGGAATGCTGTCTCCGACCTGGGAATCTGAAGTACCCTATGGCCCCCTCAGACGTTGTCTAGTGGCCATAGGATTGCTCCCTCCAGCTTGCACAGTCTCATACCAACCAATACAAAAATATATCATTTGGTTTTTATATCTTCTCTCCATTAGGGCCAATAGATACCATTCCATATGTCCTAACTTTACCTATTTGTAGTGAAGGAAACGAAATAGTTAAAATAAAATCTTACAAGAGATTCTAGCCAAGCATGTAGACAGATTGCCAGAGTAATGACTGTGGCAATGACTGACAATGGCCGACAATGGCTATGTTGATTCAAAAGGGTTGAGGTGTTTTGCTGTCTCACCCTGCCTACGTGACCAAGATCAGATAATACCTACCAGCTGCTTGATTGTAAGATCATCCTCCTGTCTCCTTGTAAGGAAATCCCCCTCCCCTAAAGCAGCCCCCCTTTTGTCTTGACCTTGCTGACCAATGTAAAGAATTGTTGCCAAATGACCAGACTTATGTATCCTATAAAAGTGGTTGTAAAAGCCCCGCCCGGGGTTCTGCTTTGCGACACAGTCCGCAGGACCTATTGTGCACAATAAACCTTTTTCCAATAACCCGAGTTGGTCCTCGTTGTCCTTGTCTGAGGTAAAGGGTGACCACTTCATCTGGCGAACCACGAAGGGACAGCAAGGAAGCTTTGTAGCTTGCTTGGGGCACAGCCCACCGCTGCCCCCTAAGGAGAGGCCTTGCGGAGCTCCCAGCGCGCATCACAGCACTTGGCTGTGAGGGAATCCGAACAGGGGGCCTGACGGAGCAGCGGTCGGACGGTGACTCCAAGAACCAACAAAACTCGGTGCGGAACTAGGACCAAGGGGGCCGGACCGGCGGAACAGGCGAGTATACTCTAGGGTTCCTACAGGAGAGAATAGGAACAAGGGGAGGAGGATTTGGCCATCCTCCGGGGATTGGACCTACGAGGCAGCTGAAAAAGGCTGAACTGGCCTCCCTTTTGGTAAAGGAATATAAGAGATCTCGGGAGGGAATGTGTTGGTATGTGTGGTGAAGTGTGAATGCCGCTGCAGTTCCCGTAGGTGACCGTGGAACGTCCGGGGCCACGGGTCAGCGGAGCGTATGTGTGAAATCCCTTAACGTCTAACAGGAGAGACCCCTTACTCTCCTGTCCATACCCCACCCTTCTGTTTCTGTTCTTGTTGTTGGTCTTAGAATTAAGAGAATGGGGTGGGAGGGAAGCAGCGTTCCAAGGACACAGCTTCAATGCATGGAAAAGAATTTCAAAGCAGGGTTTGGGAGAGACTACGGGCGAAAACTTAAACGCCAAACTCTCCAGACCCAGTGCAAGGTAGAGAGTGGCCATCCATGGGAGTGGGGTGGCCAGCACAAACCCACCCCATGGTTAAAAAGGAGTGCAAGATGGGGGCAGCACACATGATTGCCTGGAAAGAGACCCTGCCCTGGCCCAGAAAAGAGGAACGCGCCAGACCAAAAGAAAGGCAGAAAAAGAAAAAAAATAAATAAGTGAGTGCAGTTGTCCCTTTAAAGTAAAACCTCTGTCTGCTCGCCCAGTTGCCTAAGAAAGAAAAGCACAGACTAGCTAATCACATTCATAATGGATTAGAAGTCAAACACAAGATCTAGGAATGGCAAGAAGTACTGGTACTCAAAGAACCCTGTGTTGTGTTAAAGAAATACAACAACAACAAAAATGTTTGTGAGCTTTTTTGCAAAGAGTTCCTGAGCATACGCAAAGTTTTGGTGCCTTTTGGAGTCTCCACCAGTCCTGTGTTTAGTGAAAAGGAAAAGAGTGTGCTCCTAACCCAAAGCACATACTTCCTCAGATCTGAACTAGAGGTGAGAAGTCCCAAAATGAAAAGAAAAAAATATATATATGTTATAGCTGCTAGCAAAATCAAACAGTTCTCCAAGGAAATGGGCAGAAATGAATTGAAATACCTCCTTTTCATTTTCTTCTGGCTCTTGATTATTGCATTGTGTTATTGTTATTGATGTTGAAAGGTTTAAGGTTTAGAAAAGAGGGAAACCTTCAATAAGGGTAGTATACATGTGCGTGTGAAAATGTCTGTGTGCATGAATTAGAATTCATAAGCTGTTGAAGCTGGGGATTGTGGGTTCGAGTCCCACCAGAATCAACAGACAGGGACACCCCCCCTTCTTTCCAAACCTCCCTGCTGATGAATGCATATAAGTCGCTGAACAAGATCTGGGATTAAATCAGGTCAAGACAGACGCCCTGATCTCTGTTGCGGCAGAGTTTCAAAAGCAAGTGGGCCTGATTGAACCCCCCCTCCCATGATCCAGTGACATGTGAATGTTGTGTGCCTGTTTGTGAATTAAACCAAAGCACTACACACACACACAAAGTGAGCTCAAAAGGTAGAATTCTGTGCCACAGTACATCATAGGTGGGAACCAAAATGCTCCAAAAGGGGCACCGTTAGCAATAGTACTCCAAGAATTTGCCTCTTTACCTAGAAGTAAGACTTTGTCAAAGACATAGTGGCAAACTCTTTGTACTGAGGAATGGCCATGCAGAGGGAGAAATACTTGGCCCAAAATGGGTCCTAAGGAAAATGAAACCTGAGAGACCTTCTGGTGGCCCTAGAGAACAAATTCCAAGGACAATTGGATGATTGGTATGTTTAGACAGAAGTGAGATTTCAAAAGCCTTCCGAAGTAGGTTCACCAGACAAAAAGTGCTTCATGATGCTTTAAGAACTTTAAGAACTCAAGCAATTGAAAACAGTTAAAGAATGCTTGCAGTTGTCAGCATAATCTCCAGCACAATTTCTGTACTGGTGAAAACAACAAATCCACTTTTGCGCGGGTATAGGGTGAAATGAAGAGACGAGACAACTGTAATGGTTTGAATCCGAAGTAGGTTCACCAGACAAAAAGTGCTTCATGATGCTTTAAGAACTTTAAGAACTCAAGCAATTGAAAACAGTTAAAGAATGCTTGCAGTTGTCAGCATAATCTCCAGCACAATTTCTGTACTGGTGAAAACAACAAATCCACTTGTTTAGAGGGGTAGAAACTCACTGGGTGACTTTGGGCCAGTCGCTGTCTCTCAGCCTGGCCTGCCTCGCGGGGTTGTTATGGGGATGGGGTGGAGAGGAGGAGGATTATTATGTGGGCCGCCTTGGGTTCCTTGCAGGGGGGAAGGAGGGGTATAAATAAATAAATAAATAAATAAATAAATGAGCCTTTAGTAATATCCATTTGTAAAACATTCTCAAAGGGGAAAGAAAAAACATGTAAATGAGATTCTGGCTACTGCAAGCCATGTGTGTAGCCAAAAAGAAAAAAAGAAGGTTTATGTTCAAGTTAAATGTTTATTCTTCCAAGTGGGGCTAGTTGATGGTGTAAATTGAAAAGGTTTTTATTTTGTTTTGAGTGTGGGTTAAATCTCTGAAGTAAGCAAAGATTAAAAAAATGTTGCTCCTGGTTATGCAAATGCGAGGTTGCTCCCTCTTGTATGGCAAACTAGAGATGTGAGAAGATTAGCAGCCACGAATTGCAAAGATTGAAAACAAACAAACAAAAACCCTCAAGTGACTGCAGGTTTCCTGGTATGCAAGAATTGGCCATTCACGCTCCCAGAGAATCAGCAGCTAACCACTAGAGCGAAAAACGATACTAAAGTGTTTTTTTAAGAACTGTAATTGAGAGAGTCTGAGTATTGAGAATGCAAGTTTTCTGAGCATAAACAAAGTGTTAGTGCCTTTTGAGAATTGAACTGTGTTAGCTTTAAAAGGTCAGAAAAAGTCTGCCCCTGATCAAGGCAGGTTTTTTCTCTGAGACTACAGCTGATGCAGACTAAGCTCAAAAAGAAATGGTTAACTATTTTTCACAGAAAATTCAAGAGCTTCACCAATGAGTGGAGCCCAAAGGTTTTTGAAAAAGGAAAAGAGATGATTATTTAAAGGCATGTAGGCTGTCCCCTCTGCCCTGAGGAGGGGGGGGGGGGAGAGAAGAGGGCCGTAGAGAAAGAGATAGTAAGTAAAAAGTTTAGAAAAATGTAGGGGGGGAAAAGATAAAGAAAATAAAGACTAGGCAAAGAGAAAGGTTGGACAAGGGCAAATGCAAAAGAAACATTAGAGTTGCAAACAAAGGGCATAGAAAAAGAAATAAAACCCTCTCTGCCCAAGGTATGCAGGCAAAGGAAAGTTATAGAAAATGTGATAAAAAATAAAGATTTTGAAAGGAAAAAAGCTATTTGAAAAGAAAGTTGTGTGAAGCAGTGTCAAAAACAAACAAAAAGGAGAATGCGTATCTTTAAATATATATATATTGAGAAGTAATGTGCAGTTCTGTTCTTAACAAGGCAAATTAGAAATCAAAAGTTTTCTTGTCTTCTTGAAAGAAAAATGAGAAATGGTTCTGTTAAGTCATAATGGATTGTGCAAACTAAGGGCTACAATAGAATGTAGTCCCAATTCTCCTGGCATTTGCTGAGTCTCTGGGGAATGAAAAAAAACAGGGCTTTCCGCCAATATTGGCTTTGGTACCAGCAGAATGTTAGGCGGAAAACCAAAAAAGAAGTAAGACTCTTAAAAGTCTACTTCTCTGGTTCAAACAGAAGAAAAGGGAGATATGCTACAATATCCCCTCCCTCGAGAAGCAATAAATGCTATAAAGCTCATTAGGTAACTTGGAGTCAGTCACAGACTCTCAGCTGTGCCTACCTCAAAGGGTTGTTGTAAAAGAGAAAAATCCAGAAAAATTGTAAAATGCTGTGTCACTTAAAACCTTGCCACCTTGCTGCTGCTCCCAACAGAAGGGAAGGGTAAGCAAGGGGAGGGGGAGCATGATTATTTACCAGCAATAAAAGAAGTGCAGCTATCAAAGATCAATCTAAACTACTAACTCAGTTTTTGTACGTTTTAGTGCCCAGTTTTGTTGAAATGGGCTTTCCTGAAATTTTACCCTCTTTATTGTCCTTTTTAAAGATGTATGCTTAGTTAGTTTTTGCCAAAGGCAAACCAACAGGGCAGCTTTGGTAAATTTGAACAGTTTAGTTGCAAAATGTATGCTTGTCTAGTGGCTTTTATAGCAAGCTAACAGAGCACGTTTGAAAAATAAGTATTTAAGTGTAGCATAACGCAATGGCACCAAAATACCAAAAGAATTGCAATCCTTCTGTTGTTGTTAAGTTAGTTTTCAAAAAGTTGTACAAATGACTTGTTGTGTTTTATATAATTTTCAAAAGCTTGGTTTGCCTTGCTAAAAATAAAAGTCTGTGGCTCATGCTGGTTCTCAGCTTGTCTAAGTGTGGAGGGCTGAGCACAGTCGGGCCTGGGTGTTGCTTGGATGGGGAGCCCCTCCTCTGGTTTCCTGCATTGAGTGGGGGGGTTGGGCTTGATGGCCTTGTGAGTCCCTTCCTACTCAAAACAAGTCAGTTTCTCCTGCATTCTTTATAGCAAAGTCACAAATTAGCAAGTTGCTTTCCTGCTAAAGACTATGTACAGCGTCAGTCAGAAAAGCAGATTTAGTTGTTGGTTTAATTGTTAACAAAAAGAGTGGTTTGAATTTAATTTTACATCTGCAGTAACTCAGTACTTTGTCCAGTGTACAGTGTGCCAGGCTCATAATACTGGAAAACCTGTAAAAGACAGGGTGAGCATACAACCTCACCCTGAAGACCTTTTTTGTGGTGTACAATTTGATTTTGTTGAAATGCCTAAGTATTGTTCCTATCAATATGTGTTTGTAGTTGTTTGTATGTATTCTAAGTAAGTAGAACATGCCCCTGTGTGAGAGCTAACGCCACAGCAGCGGGCAGAGAGAAAGAATCCTTTTTGCTAAAATATTGGAAGACAAGCTGGCCAAAGTATGCACAGAGACAAGACTGATGTGGCCAGATGCACCTCCCATCGCCCTTGTGTGTGTGAGATCCAGGCCAGGTCAAGTGGCGAGACCTGACCCCTCGTGAGATGTTGATGAGACATTCAATTCAGAATTACTGCAAGGCCCTGGTGAGATGTGTAAAGACTCTTCATTCACGGGTGAAGGTGGCTCAGCACCAGCCCAGCACGGAGGGACACTCTGTCCCAGGTGAATGGATTCATATTCAAGTACAGCGAAAGGAGGTGTACTTAACGCTGTGAAGTGCCAAGGACTTCAGCCATAAAAAGCCTCAAACCCGAAACAAGAATGAGGACATAATAACGCCTCCAACGATTCGGGGGAACGTGCTAGAAACCTCTTCCCCTGAAACAGAAGAATTTGTGCCAGAACATCAATATCATCTCAGACCTCGGACGGGACGACCATCAAAGACAACACCCAGAGGATCGGACGAGATGAACTGATGTCAACTCCAGCTCAGTCTGAACCAGCCTTACCTATCAGCCCTTAATTAAAAGTGACCCTCAGTGTGCATTCACTTAGAATCAAAAGGAGAGAATGTGGTAAAGTGTAGTTTCAAAATGTGATTTCTATATTGTATAAACGCATAACCTGTAGCCAATGTTTATTGTTATTCTGCTTGAATGTAATCCTATGGCTTACATATGCATCCAGTCCAGACCTAGGAAGGGCTCGATCTAGGAAAAGCTTTCTCTAGATGGTTCCCCAAGTACCAGGGTTGCAAGCGATAGGGCTAATCGCAATGGGTTGCATCCTGCTCCCTTGTATCCTCCCTATTGTGGTCCGGACAATCCAAAATAGCCTGAGCCTATTGGCAGAAAAAGGGCGGCTGCCCAGGTCCTGGCTGTGTGGGAGTATCGCCCCATCCCCCAGGGTGAAACTCCAGATAGGTGTTGAAGTTTCAAGGGGAGGAGTGAAGGAAACGAAATAGTTAAAATAAAATCTTACAAGAGATTCTAGCCAAGCATGTAGACAGATTGCCAGGGTAATGACTGTGGCAATGACTGACAATGGCCGACAATGGCTATGTTGATTCAAAAGGGTTGAGGTGTTTTGCTGTCTCACCCTGCCTACGTGACCAAGATCAGATAATACCTACCAGCTGCTTGATTGTAAGATCATCCTCCTGTCTCCTTGTAAGGAAATCCCCCTCCCCTAAAGCAGCCCCCCTTTTGTCTTGACCTTGCTGACCAATGTAAAGAATTGTTGCCAAATGACCAGACTTATGTATCCTATAAAAGTGGTTGTAAAAGCCCCGCCCGGGGTTCTGCTTTGCGACACAGTCCGCAGGACCTATTGTGCACAATAAACCTTTTTCCAATAACCCGAGTTGGTCCTCGTTGTCCTTGTCTGAGGTAAAGGGTGACCACTTCATCAGGAGAGTGCCTATTTTCTGATACCTGCCCCTGATATATCATTGTATCTATTATGGTGATGCCACCATAATGGTTAGTGTGTACACATCTAGGCACTACCTAGAGGGCCAAAACGTTGGGTATACATTTAAAAATATACAAATAAAAAGAAAACTGTTGTGATCAGTGAAATTAACACTTCTGCTTCAGAATCCAGGGTAGGTCAAATTATTGCAGAATAAATTAACAGCAGGCAAGAGAAGGCCCTTCAGAAATGAGTAATATTGATGAGGACACTCAGGCAGTGATCCTTAGTGGAAGAATAGCTAGAGGTGATATAAACATACTACACTAGAGGTCTGTCAACTGCATTGGCTCCTGGTCCATTTCTGGGCTCAATTTAAAGCACCGCTTTTGACCTTAAGCCCTTCATGGCTTGAGAACAGGGCTGTGCTGGCTCCAGGTTTTTGAGGGCCCTTGAGCAAGACACCCACAATGGGCCCCCTCCCTCAGTGGGTCTACCTTCTCACCTGCATTGTCACCATCTGCTATTGTTCCTCATCCTCTTTCTCATCACTGTAACCGATTGGTTGCTTGACAGGTAGAGTGCTAGTGAGCAAGGAGGCAGCGGCATCTACTGCACCTCCTTCTCTCCACCACTGTTGTCTGGGTCAGAGTGAGAGGCAGGTGAACAAGCAGGTTGCAATGGTGAAAGTCCAGGGGGCTCTTTTGCCTCCCATTGTGGACCTCAGCAGATGCCCAACCATGCCCACCCTTGGCGCCAGCCCTGGAACAGAGTACCTGAAGCATTGCCTGTCTCCACATGTGGCTGCCTGATATTAAGTAGAGGCCTACTCCTCCACGTTCCCCTGCACACTGATGCTATAGAAATCCGGGTTATTTATGGGAAGGGAGAAGTCTCCGAGTCTTTTCCAAGACTCTCCACTGGGGGCTGAACCAAACGAAGCCGAAGCCCCCTTGTGAGGGATTGAGGCCTACTCAGGCTTGAGTTTGTTGAAGCCTGAAGGCCCAAACACTTCCCTCGAGTAGTTGAAGCCTGAAGGCCCAAACACTTGGATGGGAGGGGGAGTTTGAGAGTTTTAAGTTACCCAATAGAAGTTAAGAATTAGATATCCTATTCAAGGTCACATGATTATAACCTTCCATTCCTGGGAAGGCTATATATGTGGGGTGTGGTCAGCTAGCAGTCAGTGTGTGTGCTGGGAGAGAGCTAGAAGCAGAAGCACAGAAACAGCAGAGAGAGAAAGAGAAAGAGAAACTGGCTGCATAGGAACTAGGTAGTCTGAAGTTATACTAGAGAATATTGAATTGTTTGTTTGTTTTATTTTATCATACTTGCTTTTGGATTATAACCACTCTATTAAGTAAAAACCCTAATATTATAAGTAAAGTGTTGTTGTTTACCCTGGAGTTTGGAGTGACTTATTCACCACGTCTACAGCCTACACCCACGTTACTGGAAGCAGGCAAAGGACTTGATAACCTAGAGAGGGAGAGACTTTGGGAAGAGGCAGAGATCTCCCAAAGGCAGATCAAGGGGTCCCTGTAGTAGCGGAACCTTGACACCCCTTAAAAAAAAAACGCCTCAAGAACTTTTATGACAAGCATTCTGCAAAGTCCAGCAATTTGGGGGGGGGGGGGGCAAAATATTCTGTGTATCAGTTTGCTACTCCGGATGTTACGACTTGTATCACCACGCACCTGTTTGCACTCTGCTCTGTGAGGGCGTAGCAGCCCTGAAAAGCGGGGTGTGTGTGTTAGCTTCGTCCTTATAATAAGGACCTTATTATGTGTGTGCGTGCGTGCGTGCGTGTGTAATAAGGACGAAGCTAACTGGGTGGCAGTTAGTTAAGCTAACTGGGTCGCTTAATTTCCGCCCTTCCCTCCTCACCTCCCGGAGGCTGCCGCTGAGCTCGCTGTCCGAAGGGCGCTCCAGCCTAGAGGCAGACGAGAGATTCTTGCTTTTCTCGGCGAAGGAGGGAGCCACGAGGTTCGGCGAAAGCGCGGGCCGGGCCGGAGAAGCCATGGCGCCTCCGAATGTCTCTGGCTCTAGGGCTCAAGCCTCAGCCGGGAGCCGCGGCGCCGAGCACCGCTTCCTCCGACCTGGCAGCAGGGCCGACGACAACACAGGCTGGGCGCGGTTGCCATGGGAGCGAGAGAAGCCGGCTAGCTACGGGCGCCGAGGGAGCGGAAAGGAGAGAGAGAGAGAGACTCCCAGCCAGGAGTGCAGGGGACGGACCGAGGGAGGCCGGTGCGGAAACGCGCTTCAGCACCTCGGCGGGAAGGGATGGGGCAGAGCAGCCCCCTCGCCTCAGCCTAGCCTCGTCGTGCCCCTTTCCCTTCCCTTCGTAGCACGAACAAGGTTCGGGCCGCCGTCGCCCGTAAACAATCCACCTTCTTCCCGCCTCATATTCTCGACTCCAAAAATGCCTGCCACACACCCAGTATGAATAGGCGCTTAGAGGGGGACCCGATACGCTTACTGAAGGGAAATGTGACGGCCTCCCATCTTTCTCTCACATCCTCCCGAGCTCAAGAATCCCATCCGAGGGGAAGAGCTCCCCTTCTTTCTGTGGAGAAAAAGCCCTCTGCAGAAATGGCGCCGAAACTCCCAACGCGTATTTATTTAGTAGTAAGAAAATGATGGATCTGCGGCCGGCAAGCTCCTCCGCAGCGGTGGCAGCTGCTCCTGAACTTGAAATGTTTGTCGGCCCAACGCCTGTCCATTTGTGTCTCAGGCGTGGGAACGTTTTACAAGGCATTCGAGGTTTTGTTTTTTGTTGTCTGGCAGGTTGGTCCAGGCTGTCTTTAATTCCGTAGAACTCTTTTGGAATGGCGGGTGTCATTAGCACTGGCACAAATGCGAAGGAATAAAATCATTATTGTACTCTAAGCGTGTCTTGGAGAGTCAGAATGAACTTCCTTCCCAACTGAAGGCTTCTTTCAAGGATACGAAAGTTTGCGTGGGAATAGAAGCGGCTAAGACAAAATGGCCAAAGGCATATCTGCTTCATGCGTAACAAAATTTGACAAAAAACTGGGAGAAACGTTACATTTATTTTTTAATAAACTACTGAATGTGTGGCCAAATCCTACAGTACTTATATATTTTTTAAACCTGTCATCTAATTGAAACCTAAAATTTGCAGTTAGCTTATATATACCCTGAACTTGCTGCCCCACTACAGCCCCGACATCAGAAAATGACATTACACTGATGTTATGAAAGCATTTCTGACAGGTACGATATAACCACTTTTTTTTTAGTGTGAGTTTTCTACAGTTGCTTTTGCTTAGCACCCTGCCCTTCCCGTTTTTGCCTTTTATATTCTGCATATTGGCTGTATTTTCCTGAGTAATCTAGCCTTTTGGTGTGCTGGCAATGGTGTGCACAACTGCTCTCATTGACACACATCTGTCAATTGTGCACAGCAGTGCATGGATGCTACAGCCTGACAGGATATTGGTGGAAATAGCCTTTGATCTCTTCCAACTCTATGGGTTGTGTCCATTGGTGTCATTCCACTAGCACAAATGACACTGCGCTAGCAGAAACCAAGTTCTGAACTATGCACAAGGGGAAGATCTAACTAAAGTTCTGCTTGTGCAACGGGAAAAGGCAGTGGAGCTCTGCTAGTGCAGCAATTTCTTCTGCTGACGGTACATTGGATTTAGGCCTATGATTCTACACTCAGTACTTTTATATATAACCACTGTGTAAATGCCAAACTACATGCTGAGAAATATTACATAGTACTTCCCTCCTACTTTTGTGCTAGATCAGAATACAAGGAAAGGAATTGCATATTTGAATTCTCTACTTAAAAGCACCCCTTTCCTGGAAGCAGGGCTGGTGCTACCATTAGGCCAACTAGGCAGCTGCCTAGGGCGCAGGGCTAAAGGGGGCGCCAGAAATAGGGAGGGAGGGCTCAAGTGGGAAGGGGGCGGGCTAAATATCTGATCTTGCTTAGGGCACCAAACTGCCTTGCACCGGCCCTGCCTGGAAGCCTAGCATATCTGAAAGAGGTCTAGCCTTCCTGACAAACTAGTTTTTGTTTTTGGTGGGGTTTTTTTTTAAATGTGGGGGAAGCATTCAAGCATACTTCCAACTACATTTAGGCAACAAGCATCACTGATTTTAGTAGAACTGTGACAATATATCATAATTTATGATTTAGATTAAGAGAGATCTTTTAACTGATACATACTGAGCCAGCATGAGCAGTGCTTCCCATCCCATACATTTTGTATAATTTGTATACCTTCATAGCAATGCCTTGAAGTTTTAATGAAGTTATGTGCAATATGTGCAGAATTATGTGTTAATTCTGTCTCTAATTGTATATTTTGTCAATTACTCCTTTGTCCCTCCCATCAGGGCTTTATCATATTTTCCCCTAGAAAGCTGTTCTACTGACATCAATATAAAAGTTACGTTCAATACAAAGCTATGTTAAACTTAGAATCATAGAATAGTTGAGTTGATTTGAGATTACAGTAATACCTTGGATTGCAAGTAACTTGGTTTGAGAGCATTTTGCAAGACAAATTTTTAAATATTTAATTTTTTTAAACTTGATATACAAGCGACGTCTTGCAATACAAGTACTGTAGTACGGCTTAAATTAAAAATCTCTGTACAAATTTTTTTTGGGGGGATTTTGTTTTGATATAAGAGTGTTTTGGATTACAAGCACGTTTCCGGAACCAATTATGCTCTCAATCCAAGGCATGACTGTACATAAAAACCTTAAGAAGATACTCCTAAAGAACATTTCCCCTCTTTGAGAATAAACTGGTTAGGGAAAATGTTGCATTATAGGTTACACAGTAGATTAGTTGTTGGAAATGTGAAATTGAGGGTGCTTCCAGATGGATAGCTCCTAGTACTAGCAATCCAAATACACTGTACAGCTATTCGGTCTTTTCCTCAACAGATTTTTTTATGGAAAGAAAAAAGAAGTATATTAAAGAGTAGAAAACATGGGAGGGTTAGAAGATGAGTCAGTTGGATCCCCTGTAAAATTCCATGAAAGAGGCAGAGCAAATTGCACGATAAGCCTCATCTGGTAGCACCCTGAGTTTAAACAAGAAAAAAAATCTTATTTGCTCTTTGCCACCTTTTTGCTAGGATTGAAACCATATAAAGGGACATTTTTTTTTAAATCCTGGAATCTTTAGTGCTTACTCAGTATTTGATTGTGGTTGGGAACTAGATGTGGATGAAGCTAAATCCAGACAAGACTAAAATAATTGTGATTACAGTGCTTTATAGCTTTGGATATCCTACTCCTCAACACAATTGTAAATATTTTATCTTTGAATTTAATCGGATTTACTTCCAAGCTATGTGTTAGGATCAGAGCGTAAATAAAAGATGGTGACTTGGGAAATGAAACATTTACAAATGTGAGGTAAACATACTCACAAACTTCATGCAATAAAACAGTTTTAAATTAGGACAGTTCAAGTATTTCATCTAATAAAAATATCATGCCATTTCATTTACATAGATAGCAGACTTGAAATCCTGTTGCTTGCAGTAGTGCTTGTGTGTAGCAGGAGCAACAGCAACAAGAGTTGTGCATGCTCTTCCATAATAACAGATTTGTTCTGACTTACAAGGCTTTTGAATTGAACTACACACTTTTTTGACATAACATGGGTAGCCCTTCTTCAGACTGTACCACCACTAGGGCTGCTTTTAGAAATGCACAATGAACTTGTACAAAACTTATGTTCCACAAGTGAAGAATTTTATTCTGATTGTAACACATGACATATTTGTACAAGAATATGAACAATTTTGCACCCATCTCTGGGTCTACGTTGTTACAGCCAAGTAGACAATAAACTTACAATAAAATTCAGTAGAACCTCAAAATAATTTACCTGAAATAAAGTCAAATATAATTAAGCTGTACTTATCAGCTAACAAGTAACACTGTGAAATTTAAAAAACAGAAAAATAGAAATCATTTGCCACAGTTTAAGCATAGGAAAAACCTTTTATAACTGGAAAACAAAAGTTCCAAATGGGCTATAAATGTAATTTTAAATGTTTTTACTGCATATAAATTATCTTTTGAATAGCACACATGAAGTATATTAAGGAGTGTTACAGCATTGTGGTACATTATAATGAGAAAAAGTTATATTAGAAGAAATTGATAAAATATTTGATGTTTTCTAAAAATATATTTAAGCTCTTAAATAATTTATTATATGGCTTATACCCCAACCTTATATCCCAATCCAAAACATATTACATTGGCACAGATTCCATTGAAAACAGTGGGAAAGACTTTCATGTAATGGCTCAGTTCAGACATAATGATCTTGGTCCAAGAAACCATAGTTTATTGAAATGTGAAGAGCATTGTACCTGCATGCTTCTTTTATGCATTGCAGTGGAAAACTTCCAGTTTGGTAAATAATTACACCCAAACCAGGAATCTGTCATTTAATCTCTGACTACAAATCAGGATATCATACTGGTTTGATTATAGTCAGAGATTAAACTAAAGCTTCCTGCTTTAGATATAATGGGAAACTGATTTAACAAGCCTGGAAGTTTCCATTAAGGCACATAAGAAAAGCAAAGAGGGAGTGAGGAGGAGGGACTGTGGCCACAACACTCATTTTCAGTCCAATAAATCATAAAATGATTAATGTCTGAACTGGGCCAATGTCTTTATAATCTGTATATGGCTACGGCACGGCATCTACATTTAGGCAAAAATATGGATGTCTGGCAAAAAGCTTATCTTATGTACACTAAGGTATGTAGCTTCATTGGAAGAGCATGAGCTGGCTTGGGTTCATTAACTATTTTGGAATTATACTGTAGTTGTGAGCATTACACTATCTTATAATGACGATAGACTGCAGTATCTGACCCACAGTGAATTGTATAAACTGGATTGCAATCCTGTGCCTACTTGCATGTTTGTAAGGCTTATACATGTGAAAAGGACCTGCAAGCGTTGGAAATTGCACCATGAATAGCCAAGTCAATGTGACAAAACTCTAGCATATTATGTTGCTCTCCACTGATTTTATCCAAAAATACAATTTTATTAATATAACTATCTGAATAATTTGAAAAATAAAAATCTTTCTCTACACTTTTATATAAACAATTTGAAAAATAATTCAAGTCAGTATTTTCCTTAAGACACTTCTGTGGCTCAGATTTAATGTGACATAAAGTGTCTTTCAAAGACTTTACACCTAGATGCTAAACACCAGCTATGATCCAGAACCCTGGACTTGCAGTGCCACATCTTGTCTAAGAGGGAAATACTTCATGCACAAGGGTGCATGTGTGCACATGCACACACACAGATGCAGGAATTTCTTAGGACATACTGATAATTTCTGCTCATAGAAGAGAATGGGAAGTCCCTACACATAGCAGAATCGAAGGGCTCAACCTTATGCATGTTTAGACAGAAAAAAGTCCTATAACTCCTACTAGACCAGTGTTCTCCAACCTTGGGTCCCCAGATGTTTTTGGCCTACAACTCCCAGCATGCCCCAGCCAGCATGGATGGCTGGGGAATGTTGAGAGTCGTAGGTACCCCCGCCATCTAAATATGCATAGGATTGCTCCCTAAATGCATGAACACAGGCCCTAGATTCTGGCCATGTATCGTCTGATTCTAAGAATGTTTATTTAGAAGAAAGTCCAATTGATTTCAATGGGATTTACTTCTCATTAAAGTAAATGGGAATTTAATTGGGACTGAAGATTTGCCAGTCATTGGAGGTAATTATGTGGTCCACAAAAGTGCTCCAATATGGTGACATGATCCTCTTTGGCACAAGCCTCTGCATCCTAGCAAACCCCAGGTATACCTGGGAGCTGGATACCACATAGCCTGTAGGGTTTGAGATTACTGCAGGTGTTGTACCATTCCTGGTTAGGAGTTGTTGTGAACTCCTAACAGGACAGCACTGATGGTAGTTGCATGGTCTATGTGTATTTAGTTTCCAGGTAAGCTGGGGGGTTGCCAGGACTTGGCTACCACCATGCTGGCTCAGGTAGAGAAGGGACAAAAAGCCTTTTGTAGAACACAAGAGTAAAAACAGATGAATTTCATTTTAGTATCAAGACATTGAATCAACCATAGGTTTTAATCCTTAAACAACTGTTCCACTGGTAGAAGTCTCATTTACCATATGTTGTTATAGTGCATCTCATATATGTGCAGTGCTTAAGGCTCAGGCTATTATTTACTTTCCCCCAAATGCTAAGCATCAGGTTCTAATTTCTTGAAATGTATTAATGTATTAATACATCATGTATCAAATGTATTAATTTGTGTGTGTGCATAAAAGCAACAAAACTCTGAAAAGTAAAGATCTATTTTCAGGATATTCTGCAATTATATAGACATAAGATTAACACAGAGTTCTGCCATTACAAAGCCTGAAAATTCTAATCATTATTAAACTAAAGGTGCAATCCTATGCATGTTTAGAAAAAAAAAAAGTCCTACAACTCCCAGCATTCCCCAGCTAGCATGGCTGGCAGAATTATGCTGGGAACTGTAGGACTATCTGAAATTTGGCATGGAGAATCTTCACACAGTGAATACTATAAGCTGGTGCTGGTGGAGTGGGGGGTTGAATACGAATTGTTTGGGAGGATACAGCAGTTTAAGTATTTCCCCCTAAAATTACAGTTTTCACCTGTTTGTGACCATTTCCCCATTTTTTATACAATCAAAACATACCTTCATTTCCCCCACTTTGCCAGTTTGGGCACTCAAAAAAGAAATGTCAAGGGAAGTGCAGGAGTCTTGCCCTTCCTGGTTTGGTGAAAATCCATTATGTATTCATAAAAGTCTGAGGTTTTAAAGCTCCCATTTAAAATCATATATAACATATAGTTAATATATAATAGCCAAGTACAGTTGTCAGTACTGACCAAGTACCATTCAGACTGTATATTTGAATGCTCCCCAAACAAAAAACATCCCTTCCCATATATAGAAATAGCAGGGGTTTTAGAGCATTCTTCTTGGTACACTTTGGTGTTTTTGTGTGGGGTTTTTTATATGCAGGAATTATTTTCATTAAAAAATGAGTAACCTGAAGCACTTGAAAGTCTTACTGAAGAAAATGGAAGTAAATCATATGCACAATGCCTTACTTCATAAGCTTTGCACCTGGATTTCTGTCCCAAATGTCCCACTACCTTAAAACAACAATAAAAACATACCTTATTAGTACAGTCATGCCTTGGATTGAGAGCATAATTCGTTCCGGAAATGTGCTTGTAATCCAAAACACTTGTATATCAAAAGGAAATTCCCCCAAAAAAATTTGTACAGAGATTTTTAATTTAAACTGTACTACAGTACTTGTATTGCAAGACGTTGCTTGTAGTATATCAAGTCAAAATAATAATAATAATAATAATAATAAATATTTAAAAATTTGCTTGTCTTGCAAAACGCTCTCAAACCAAGTTACTTGTAATTCAAGGCATGACTGTATTAGCTTCTAGTCTGAAGCTACCTATAGCTGGTAAAGCAAGATCACTGTTGGTGTTTATTGTTGCTGGTCATACAAACATTAACAGACAAGTAGTTTTTCTATTTCTAAAGGCAGAAAGGGCAGTTACAATGTTGCAATATAGTACTGTGGATTTTAAAAATTGCAAATGGAATATAAGTGCCTTTGATAATAATGAAAATCATATACATGCCTTTACTTGCAGCATTTATTTCTCTTAACGTGAACTATTATGATGCTTAGTAATTAATACATATCCCACATAACACTGGTATTCTGACAGCAGTTGAAAATAACAGATATTCAAACTCAAGATGGTGCTAAATGCATCATAAAAGTACGTCCCCCATCCCCATTAGGACCACAGTGCAGGGGAGGAGAGGTTTAACTCTTCCCTTCCCTGCTGCAATTTAGGCCAAAAATTCCCCTCCCAGCACATGTGTTTTTTCTAATAGAAGCAATGGTAGTGGTGTGAATCTTCACTGGGATCACACCCAGGAAGGGAATGGTTAAATCTCTCCTCCCTGTGTGCTGAGGCCCTGATGGACCCCTTCCCCATACCTGCTATTAAATAATAATTTAAAAAAACAGCATCCTGATATGCTTCTTAATTATGCGTTCAGCATAATGTCTAAATTGGCCCTCAGGATATGGATTTTATGTGAATCCAGCCAGGCATTCCCTAAACAAAATATTTAAACAAATATTTCATAAATACACAGAGAACTGCTTTGCATTCTTTTTTTAGTGACTTATAAAAAAGTAACATCTATTTTGGCTTTACATTTATCTGACCACTGAGACTGGCTTTAAATGACAATAACAGGAACAAACCTAGATAGTGAAGAAACTTGCAGTTCAGCAAAGAACAGAGTAGTAATCAAAATTCTACATGTAATTCACAATTTTAGGAACCTGGAATTTAAGCTTCGGAGTGGAATGTCAGATATATAAGGGATTATCAATTCATAACAAAGTGATAAAATATTTCTAGTTCTTTTTAGCACATACATTGTAGAAACTGATTTTGTTTTTACAAACATAGGCAAACAAAATATAATTTGTGCAATGTAAAGCACATTAAAAAGGTACTATTAAGCAAGTCAGAGAAAAAAATTAGAAGTAGCCAATGAAACCCCCAATACATGCCACAAAAATATTTTTCAATTATGCTAAGTTATGAAAATATTAGAATTTCTCTAAGCTTAGTGTTCAAAAGGCCTCAGGCAAGAGAGAGGTGAATGCAAGAAGGGATTGTATATGACTATGGGGAGCAAGAGAAACCACTTGCAGTAGTTTCTGTCAATGCACATGGATGTGAATTCTTATCTACATCAAACTGCATCTTATGTAAAGATGCAGAGGGTTGCAGAGTTCTAGATGCACCTACGCTAGAGTGGATCCAAATTCACCACAGAGCATCTCTACTGGCTTGCCCATGCACAGGAGCATGCAGTGACAACTTAACCACAAGGAAGGCTTGGTATCAGCCCTTTTTAGTCTATTTGCAGCAACATCCAGTATGGTTTTATGAATGAGCAACAGGTGTAAAAACCTTACATTTGTAATACCCTTACTGTATGTTAAATGAAATTGTGAAAGTCTCACTTTTGGGCCAAGTAAATAAAAATACTGGCTTTAATAGGTCTAGAGCAGGGCTCTCCAATCTTAGGTCCCCAGATGTTGCTGGACTACAGCTCCCAGAATCCCTTGCCATCAGCCATGCTGGCTGGGTATGCTGGGAGCTGTAGGCCAGCAACATCTGGGGACCCCAGGTTGGAGAGCCCTGGTTTAGAGTTAATATTAAGAGATAACTGGTGGAATATATATTCTCCCAGCTGAGCTCAGAGCTCACTTCCAGTACTGGAGCTTTAGCACAGAACACTGCTGGGAGGAGAGGAACACACTGTGGGGAGTTATGCCATGGGCACAAAAGGTTTTATCATTTCCCACCTGTGTTCCCCTTTTCTTTGAAAAAAATGGATTTCCACTTCCTGCTTTACATGTGATTGAAACAGAACACATCTAGTTTTGCCCTTAGGTGTTGTGGTTTTGATTCATTCTGCCCACCGACTGCACTCCTGTTTAACTTGGGTATTCTTAGATCTAACAGAAACCAGTGGCATTTAAGATTGTGCTTAATTGGGCACAGTTATAATCACTACCTCTATATGGTTTGACTTCCTTGCAATTTCAAAGCAACACTTTAAAAAACTAAGGGTGGAAACTAAGGATTAAGACTAGTGCTGCCAGATGCAAAGCTGGAGAACAACCATGTACTTTTAAATCTCCTGATGGCAAGAAAGCAACTGCAGCTTCTCTCCCATGTCTTCTGGCTCTGTTGTCCACCCCATCAGGGCTGGTTCCAGCTTTGAAGGGTCCCTGGGCAAAGGGTCCTCTGGTATGCCCCGTACTTTGTTAGTAGACCTGATGGGTTTACCTAGCTGCTGCAGCAACACACCAAGCAGCTCTGGGAAATTGTGCCTAGCCACCTTTTTAAATCCTCACAATGCCCCAGAACAATGCAAATTCAGGGGCATGGTGGGAAATTTATGGAGTGGCTAGAGAGTTGGGTCAGAAAAAAAAATTAAAGGTGGGGGGCAGCAGGGCAAGGATCAGCTGTGGGTCCTTCCTGCTAGGGCTCTGGCAGCTGTGCAAGGATGCCAGGTGTTGAGTCCTCAATCTCCTATCAATTATCAAGGCTCCAAGGATGCCACAGGGGAGGGGTGGACAGGCAAAAGAAGACACAGGATTTCTGGAGGATTTGAGAGATTCAGGACAGAGACAAGGAAGTACTTCTTCACGCCACACATAGGAACTACGGAATTTGCTCCCACAAGATGTAATGTGGGATGTAAAAGGGGATAGGACAAATTCATTTAAGACACAGCTATCAATGGCTACTAGTCACGATTGCTATATATGACTCCCAGTACCAGAGGCAGTATGCCTCTCTATATCAGTTGCTGGGGTGCCGAAATGGGAGGATTCTTTCAATAGGTGTTTGGTTGGCCAATGTGCGAACAGAATGCTGGGCTAGATAGGTCTGATCCAGCACATCACTTCTTATGTTCTTAATATGACTGTCCTCCAGCCTTGAGATTGGCATCCCCAGTGATGATAGAAGTAACATTCAAAACAGTGCAATCCTAAGCAGGTTTACTCAGAAGTAAACGCCAATTAGTTCAATGGTACTTATTCTCTAGTACACCCTTCCCTCAACCTGGTGCTCTCCAGATATGTTGAACTACAACATGTGGAGGGCACCTGGTTGCGGGAAGGCTACTCCAGTAAGTGTATTTAGGATTGAAGCCTAAGTGTGGCAATAGTGCTTTGAACAAACTTTCTTTACCCAGAAAACAGATCACTCAGAATGCAGCAAATGTGTGTTTAAACCATTTACACTACATTTAAAATGTTATGTCTGCCTTCACCTATGTTGCTCATTTCCTGATAGTTGACCCCCATAAATTACTTACTGCCCTAGGCTAACTTTTCTGTCTACAGAAAAGCCTGTATGAACTAAAGAACTTTGAAAGGACAATGCTGGCAGGGCTAATAATGTCACTGTACAATCACATGACTGTAATCCTTTCTGGTGAGGGATGTGAATCAGTTCCACTTCCATCTTCCATAAATTGTTTTTTTTCCCATCCTCTTCTTATCCGTCTCAACTTCCTGTTTACACATGGTAGAAGCAAAATTACCTTGCCTAGAATGACTGTGCATGGCAAGACAAGTGCAAGAACAAAATTTGGTGGTGTGTAAAATCTGTAGTATTCTTCTTCAAAGGCTCTTTTCCACCCATAAATTAATACATGGAAAGTACTTATGAGCAGAGCGACGTATCCAAGTGTAGACTTTGGGGTGGGTGGTGGGCAGAAATGGAAAATAAATACAAATTAAAACTCTGAAATCTTGATTAGCAGATACAGCTAATAAACTGCTTAAAGGTTCTGGCAAAACTAAGTTGAAAAATCATTAACATATATTGTAAGAATTTATCTGCCTGGTCTTGTGTGCACCAAACAGGCTGAACAGAGCTCACTTCAGGAAACAGAAATAAATAAATAAATAAATAATAAATAAATCAAAAGCCTGCTTTCAGCATTCTAAAATTTGTTGGTCCCATAAAAAGGTTTTTAATTTTTACTGTGATGGCCCAATACTCCAATGGATTTTGAATTCTCAAATTAAGTCCTGAAAAGAACAACAGAAAAAGGTCAAAAGATGAAAAGGAACATCAAGAATGCTCCACTGGCGATTGGGAAGCTCCAGGGGTATGACACTTTTCGTTGGGTCAGCAGACAGATTTGCTGGCCTGGCAGTGATGCTGGGGAAAAAGAAGGGAGTAAAGACTGCTTGTTTGAATCAGCAGTTATATAGAGAAAAAGACTACAAAACAGTATCTGGAAGATACTGACAGATATCTTCTGTGCAGCATCACAGCTTCCAGGCATGACTGGGATTTGCAGATGCTCAGCATGCTCAGTGGAGCACAGCACAGTGGAACTGTGGAAAGTATCCTAAAATTGTATAAATGCCTCCGCTCCCCAAATTGCCAAAGAACCACTTACAGACAGGTGGAAATAAGTTCTGCCCGATCTCAAGGAAATGTCTTTTGACTAATCATTTCTTAGGATTGGTTTTCTAATGAGGTTAGTTTATATTCTAGGGCCCAATCCTAAGTGTCAGCATTTAGGAAATTATTAATATCTCAGGAAGCAATTGGGAACCACTCAACTGTGTTACACATTAACCTTGTGCTAGATGCTTTGCTACAATACACACCTGAATAAAACTGAATTCCCTCCAATTTAATGACCGATTTACTGACGGAATAGAAGTTACGGCCAGCAGAGAAAGCAGACCAAGACTCATGATTCCAAAGGAGACGTACATTTCAATTCGCCACACTTCTTCCTCATTCCATGAATTTTCAACATTTGCATGAACCTAAAGAAAGAGGGGGAATGGAGGTGTTGCCTTTTTAAAGCACTGAACACATTTATACAAAAGCGGTTTTAATTAATTTGGAAGACTTTTTAACTGATCAACTGTCAAGAGGCGGCGAGGGGAAGCTGAACAGGATTTCCAGCTATTGTGAGGAGGGGGCTTTAGTGCCCTTAACAGAGTTGTCCCTTCCTACAATCAGGAGAAGCAGAATAAATTATGCAAAGTAAGAAAAGGCAATTTTGCTTGCTTTGGATAATTTATACAGATCTCAGAATTCACTGCGTTGGGGCTCAGTAAATGGTCTCTGGGAACAACAGATGCTGCAGCTTTACTGAAGTTAAGCAGACATAGACCTGATCAATAAGTTGCCTCTATTTTCCTCCTCTGCCTGTACTGCAGCCTTCCCCAACCAGATGTTTTGGAGTACAACTCCCAGCATTGGCCATGCTGGCTGGCGCTGATGGGAATTGAAGTCCAACTCACCAGGTTGGGGAAGGCTGCTCTATTGTCTATCCCTTGTGTCA
This sequence comes from Shinisaurus crocodilurus, assembly GCA_021292165.1. Lineage (NCBI taxonomy): Eukaryota > Metazoa > Chordata > Lepidosauria > Squamata > Shinisauridae > Shinisaurus > Shinisaurus crocodilurus. The sequence goes on along the minus strand of CM037880.1, from coordinate 35,571,851 downwards.
GTTTATAGACTGTAAGCTCCTCAAAGCAGGAACCTGTCCTTTCATAATTTGTAAGGCGCCAACATCGATGGCACTGAATAATAATAATGATGATTATGATAATAATAATAATATGCTTATGTAAACCAGTTGCTGGGGAACATGAGGTGCTGTTGCACTCATGTCCTGCTTGTGGAATCCTGTTGGCAGCTGGCTGGCCACTGTGTGAACAGAATGCTGGACTAGATGGATCTTTAGTCTGATCCAGCATGGCTCTTCTTATGTTCTTAAATAATATCAACATAAAAACAGCAACATAACAATTCAGTATTTCTTGCTGCAATGTTTTCTGTCAGGTAACAGCCCTATATATACTCCTACAAATCACATATGCAATAATATTAGGACACTCTGAATTACTTGACTCTTTAAAAGGTATTTTCCTTACCTGTTGATACGCCATATTTAGGAATAAGTATCGTTCTGACCTCCTCATGGGCAAGCAGAGGCTGTAAGCCACATGCACTGTCGCAAAGAAAAAACTAAGCAGTCCAAGCTGTTTTCTGCACTGCAACCAGCTCTCCAACCAGGGTGGAAATCGTTTGTATTTAGTGCCATAATAAAGTTGATAAGCAGCTGCCAGGAGCCCTGATAAATATACTAGAGACAATAAAGTGATAGAAACAACTGGCAATGTCTTATTCACAATCTCAATAGGAATCTTGTAGAAATCACTCTGCTGGTTCCTGACATAAGGATGTATTACATCTCTGATGAATGAATAGATGAAGAAGAAGATAGCCAGGCTGACAGCCACTATTACTGGTCCTTTCCACAGTGTGAACAGTCGAAGAGGTAAATTTTCAATCTCCCTTGCAGATGACAAAGCACCCAAATCAAGGGGAATAAAGTTGAGCTGATGAGCAAGTTCCATAACTTGATGGCGAGCTTGAACGCTGTTACTGCATATGTAGATCTAGAAAAAAAAATCAAATTAACTTAATTATATGTACTGATCTAAAGATGAAATCAACAATTGCATGGCCTAAATGGTCAAACTACAGTGTACACTACCTGCTGTACAGAAAAAAAGAAGCCAGAACCCGAGAGTCCATTTTAAAACCCTTTTACATTACATTACATTTATTTATTACGGTCACAGACCAGCACATCTTTTAAAACCTTGTTTTAAAAGATTACATCTTTTTCACTCATCAATGTCACAGTTATAATTACACACAGCAGGACAGATATGACCATGTTTTTTACCCTACTTATCTCTCCATCAACATAATATTAAAGCTGCTATAATCATGAAGCTGAAAAAGCATCTCACTTTATTTGTAGGATGCATCATATGGAAAATTGATGCATCCTCTAGAGATGGCTTCTGATCAAATGGTCTCTGGGTGGAAATATTATTTGATTGCTGACTAAACAAATTATTTCAGAAGTAGATCTTCCATTTCCCCAAGTTCTTGATAAGGATTCCAGGCATATGAGCTCTTTCTGCAACATTTAGAACAGCTGGCTTTGTTTTAGAAAGCAGGCAGCCTGATCCTACTCAAGGCCATGGGCAATGAAAGCACAAACCTGTGCGAAACCAACAAGGCAAAGCCAGAAGGCCTGCCTTGCTTGCTTCTAAATATAAGGGGAAACTTACTACATTTTGTAGGCAGCACAAGATTTTCCAGTGATACAACTGTGGAGCTACTTTGATACCTTCATATGGTGCTTTTCCTCAGTTCCAGCTCAGCAACACCAATGACTGATTATTGCCTTATTGGCACAGAGAGCAATGTCTGCTCCAAACGCTGAATTTAATACTGAATGGCAAGATAATTCAATTGGCATGAATGTTGAAGAGAATGTCATTACTGTACATGTGTCGACCAGTGTCCTTGTGTCAGTGCTTTATTTCAGAATGTAGCTATAACAGGTCAGCTGTGGACGTTGAGATCAGTGAGACAGTCATATTGCAACTACCATTTTCATTCCTATGGATTAAAATGCTCAAATGCATAGCTTACCTGTCTGCTAGCATCCTTCGGTCCTAACTGCAGTGCCCAGGCTGAAATGACATTGAATCCTTTGACAACAAGGGAATCTGGGAAAAGGGATGCTAAGTATTCTGCATTGGATTCTGGATACTGGTTGACTCTCATGTTGTTGCTGACATCTACAAGGATTTTACCAACAAGCAGATGTTTGAGGTCCCACAAAGCAGCGTAGTGTTCTCTGTGTATGGCAACAAAAATCAAACTTGCTTTTGCTACAGCATCTTCATGATGAGTGACATCAACAACATGTGGAAAGAACTCAGCAGCAAACTTAGGGTTTCTGCTTCCTATGACCACATGGTACCCACACCTGATAAGCCTAATTGTCAGGGATTTAGCAAAGTCCCCACTTCCAATTATGCCTACTGTGATCTTACTGGTGTCCTTGATACCATTTACACCATTTGGCAAGAAAGTTTCATTTAGAAATTTAGGACTTCCCATCATAGAAATTGATTCCATATCTCAACAGGCTGAGATTACAGGGACGTTTTCTAAAAAACAAACAGAAAACACACATGGTTAATATTTACTATTAAATCTTGGAGCAGATTTCTTTATACATTCACACACTTCTCTACGAGACAGGCAATTTTGTTTTTGTACCAAGTGAAATTAAAGCAAACAATCACATATTATGGCTTGGATTCTGTTAGTGGATTTCTGCTCATGGACTGGGGCTTTTCCACCTCTCCTTTCCACTGCAGCCTCTCTACAGCCCTGGAAAATCCGCTTCTGGGGGTTGGGGAACCCTCTGAATCAGGATGTGCCACAAGTGGCTGCAGCAGGAAGGGTGGAATCCCATCCTTGTGCAAACTGAAGTGCTGCTGCACAAGCCAAAACCATCTTTGGTTCCAACCTATGTCTACTTGGAGAAAAAGCACAGGTTAGCAAAAGATTTCAATAGACATCAACAATAGAGAAAATACATTTTTCAAAGATGCTTGGCAGAATCCACAAAATATTTACCTGTATGACCTCAAAGAACATTCCTTACAGAATGCTTGAGCATGTGCACAAATTGAAGTCTTTGTTAGAAATCTGGGATTCTGCAGGCACACATTTGTCTGCCAAAGGGTCACTCACCTTCGTAAATTCTGTGAATTTTGGTCCACAACTGGTGAAGAATTCAGTCACTATCTCTAAGCCTCATCATTTCTTGTTCTGTAAAATAATAATAATAACCAGCTAAGTAACAGCAGCATCACAGTGGTGGAAGAACTATGGACTGCAAATGATTTTTACATCAATAGTCCGATGGGACTAGCCCCCTCATAAGCATGCTTTAGCATTGTCAGTAGATACCTTTCTGCTTTTACTTAGAGGCAAGTGCCTTTGGCTTACAATGGAAACAATTTGTACTTGCTTAGGATTGCAGCATAAGGCAATGTGCTGTTCTGAAGCGTAAACAGACACAGCACATTCCTTGATACTGAAGATAATGGTGTAGCCCATGCTATGCAGAACAGTGTGCAAGGAATGAGACCCAGGTTGTATACTGGTGAGTCTGTACTGAGTCATGAATACGCTGTATAAACAGCCCACCCACCCAAACCTTTTTGGGTCAGTGGGCACATTTGGAATTTTGAGAGAATGTCGCTGGCGCTCTAACAACATGGCTGCCATGATGGTTGTGGCCAGCCACAAAATGCCCATTTCATAGAAGTCAAACTGATGAGGCACAGAGATGAGTAATTTGACCAAGAAACTGAGTACAAGGCAGAGGTGGGGCTGAGAACCAAATGCCAATTTGCATATTTGCCCTGGTGATGCCCAGAAAGATACACACACACACACACACAAACCCAGCCAGCACATAAACAAAACCCAGGCAAAACACACACCAACCCAGGCAAAACACACACCATGCCAAAACAAACTGGCCCACCACATACACGGCAAAATACATACTGAACGCAGGCAACACCCCCCTCGCTCCCTGCTCTAGCCCCCCAGGATGGGATGCATCCTACCACCCCTCACCCAGATTTTCTGGGTGGCTTGGCAATGCTGGGCTGTAGACACCCACTATTTCTATTTTCCAAGTTATTTTTGTTAATTTAAAAAATCTTACAAAATAAAAAATCAGGAGGGGCAGGAAGCCTGGCAGGTGTCAAGAGAGGTGTCCTCGGGCACATTGGTGCCTAAGGGCACCACGCTGAATATCCAAGCTGAATAAAGTATAAATAAATAACATAATAAACTGAAAGATAGTAGTATGTATACTTCTAACCTTATTTATGTTTACTGATATTCTATGTGGACCAAAGTAGGGGGTTGTCACCCAATTCAAGAAATCTCAGTTTATTAACTATGAATTTTAGGGTGCAATCTTATGTACACTTACATGGGAGTAAATCCTACTGAATTTAGTGGGACTTACTTCCAAGTAAACATTCATAGAACTGGAATGACAATCTGCATTCATTTGTGTAGGAGAAAAAGCAACAGCTCTGAAGAAAAAGAAATACTTTCTTTGTTTTAGATGGTGCACACATCAGCCATCATCTTAGAAGGGCCAGTTCCTCTTCTCTGTTACACAGGAAGGAATGCTGCTTCTAATATAGTACTTGCTATCTGCATTTGTTATAATACCTGTACTAAAAGTGTGCTTGATTAATCAGGATGGGGTGACTTTTTAGTTGCTCAAAGTGTTTGTAATAAATTAATGGATTGATTACGGATGGTATCCAATTAACCTGTCCTGCTAACTGAACAGTTTCTGTCAGCAGAATGGGAAAGGGGCAAGACCCCCTCCCCTGCAGCCCCCCAAAATCTGCTCCATGGGGTTGAGGGATCCTCCAGGGCAGATTTGGGGGGTGAGCTGAGGGGGGAGGAAAAAATCCCATTGCATGAGAGGAAGTCCACTTGTGCAATGTTGGATTTCACCCTAAATGTTGCAGTCCAACACTAAAAGAATTCTACAGTAATACCTTGTATTGCAAGTAACTTGGTTTGAGAGCGTTTTGCAAGACAAGCAAAATTTTAAATATTTTAATTTTTTTTAACTTGATATACAAGCGACGTCTTGCAATACAAGTACTGTAGTATGGCTTAAATTAAAAATCTCTGCACAAATTTTTTTGGGGGGCATTTCGTTTTGATATAAGAGTGTTTTGGATTATAAGCACGTTTCCGGAACGAATTATGCTCTCAATCCAAGGCATGACTGTATATCCTATTCTATCTCTTCCATGCCTTGGAGAATAAGGTATAGAAGGAAGTATGTGTAAAAAATAAATCTATAAAGCGTTCATAGAAGATCTAATGACAATGGCATTAGGTTTTAACTTAGGTTCTAACTACTTGCTCGAAGGTCCAGAATACTTCTCTTAACCCTTAATTTAGAGTTAAGAGAAGTCAGAATGAAAGAAAATGCCAAATGGCATTTAGGACTGTGACAAGGAAAAGCAGTTTGTTACCTCTCAAAATGTATAGGCTTTTTAAAGATTGTAATCTTGCCACTGAAATACATTCTTAATCGTTTTTCTGCTTTATTATGCCTGAGCAGATGATTCACTCCTAAATGTGAGCTGCACAAGGACTAGTCAGCCATCATTTTGGCCAAAGCAAACTGATGAAATAAGATTTCTGTCCTGGAAGTGTGACTCACTCAAGCAAATGATGAGAAAATGTGAACTATTGCATCCCATTTGGGAATGGTGGTGGTATTTAAGGCTCAAAAGGAAGATTGTGAAACATCCCAGCTATTTGGTAACATTTGTTTTATGAAAGACCTGTGACTTTTAGTAGTAAGGATCTAAGGAATTGAATACTGAAGTTTCACTTCATTTTCCTTGCTCTTTGAAAAAGTAATTAAATCTAAATACATACTGAAAAGTTCCACACACAGACTTTAACAGATCTCACCCCCCTTTGCGCAGCTTTCAGCGTTGGTTCCAGCACACAGGCCCAGCCTACCCCTTGTAATGGCACTTGCTTCCAGCTTCCCCGTTGCAGATTAATCCATGGAGTCAGGAAACACTCTGTAACACCACAGATTCTAATTCTACCTGTTTATTTACTTAGCAAGTAAAGTTCTACAGAGTATACATTTCCTAGTTACAGTCCATGTGCAGAGTATAAATGCATAGCAAGCATTGCATCCAGTGGAGTAAGTTGAGCTTCACTCCACCTCAGCAAAGACTGCAACACATTGCAGTCTTTGCAACTGCAACACATTGTTGCAGTAACAAAGTAATACAAGAAGAAGACGACGACGACGACAACCAGAGAATGCAGTAAACCTTCTCCTTAAAATGGCCTCTGATTGAACAAGTTAACACGTCATCAGAACATACAAACCATGTGACCAGCTTGTAGCATTCCCACAGCCCAGGTTCCTATACAAGAATACAAGACCCTGGCAAGACATAACAAACCTGTTTACAGAGCCATACTGTCTCTTCCATGTGTAAACAATGTGTTGCAGCTGGTAAAGTGATACATATCACAACAGAGGGATCCCATGGGGAGCTGGTTGGCCACTGTGTGAACAGAATGCTGGACTAGACGGACCCGTGATCTGATCCAGCATGGCTCTTCTTTCGTTCTTACGTCAGCCAGACAGGCCCTTTTGCCAGACAAGAGAGAATGGTACGAGGGGCAAACAGATAGCATTCCTGGTAAAATAGTATTTCATCTCAATTTGCTCATCAATGGATTTACATATACAATCGTGGGATGCACATCACTGTGTGGGGGAATTTCCATGCAGTAATGCACTAAACAGATAGTGGATATGGTTAGGATGGGGAGGGAAGCAGAAAGCATCCAAGAAGTTAGAGTAGATATACAAAGGGGCTTGAATTTAAAATGTTTCAGCATGTTCAGAATCAAAACGAGACAGCATAGCAAATTTATTACTGAGTGAAATGCTGCTAAAAGTGAATAAACTGGTGCTGGTGACAAGACTTGTTTCAGGCATTTAAATGAGAATATACAGAATTTTTCTGTGCTCTTTATTCAAAACTTTCTGCTCTGGCAGTGGAAAATGCTGCCATGTAAGGTTAAGTTCGGTATGACAAAACAAGTGTTGCAACAGATGTAATGTCGGATTTGTGGACTTCAGAGACTTCTCTGTCAGCTCCTCTGACGACTGCAGAGTGAAACAAGTATTGGAGGGAAAAGACTGACACATAACCTAAAGCAATGTGCTTGACTAAAATGTTCCTGCTGGATCATAGCATTCAGCAATAACATAAAATAAAGACATACACAGCTGCACTCTGTCCCTGAACTCTGTCCTGTGTCTTAGAGCATCTGAAGATTGACAGTGCAATCCTATGCATGTCTACTCAGAAGTCCCATTCAATTCAATCTAAACACACTTACAAGGGAGTAAACCCCACTGAACTTACTTCTCAATAAACATGCACAGAATTGTGCTATAAGTAAGCCTAATCCCATGCATGTTTACATGGAAGTAAATCCACATAAAACAGGGCTTGCCGGTAAACATACATAGGATGGCAGCCTAAGCTTTCTGCCCTTGTTCTGCTCACCTGTTGATGGATAATTTCATTGGATAAACTGTCATATATAATATGTACAGTAAGCTATGGTAATATGTTCTTAGTCAGTTAAAAACACAGGGGAAAAAATATAGGATTCATTTGTTATCTCAGGTTGAGGATTACGGTAAACATTTTTAAGGTTATTCTTACTGAATTTTTAAAAGAATATATACAATAAAAAGTAACATTAAAGGTTCTAAAGCAGAAGTAGGCAACCCTTTTGGGTTGTGGGCACATTTGGCAATTTGAGAAACCGTCCTGGGCACTACCACAAAATGGTTTGCCATGGGAGGCATGGCAAAAGACAAGTAACATGCCCAAAAGGCTGAGTACAAGACAGAGGTGGGGTCTGAGCTAAACTAAACACTAAACAACTCCTTTGAACCCAGTTTTCAGCACCAACAGAAGCCTCTTTCACAGCGATCCCAGATGCCAGTAAGAAATGTGTTAATTTTAATGAAAAGAAAAAAAAAGTGGGAGGGCTAGGGCACCTTGGTGACTATCAACGTGTCTGGGGCTGCACTGGTGCCCACAGACTTCACGTTGCCTACCCCTGATCTAAAATAACTGATCAACAATAAACATATTGCTTTGCTTTACAGAAAAATATCTACCAAGAACCAATAATACCACCCTTTCAATGAGGAAACAGGCAATTTTATCGAGAACTAATGGTCATATATACACTTTTAATGTACCACAAGTCCAAGAATTTATCTGATTTCTGTCATCCTGCTGATGCTCTTATTTGATGATACCTGGGGAATATCCACTTATTTGATGGCACTTTTCCATCTGGGGAATATCCATTCTTTAGTATACCAATGTGCTTGGATATGCCTTTTGTTTCCAGCAACAGGCAATAATAACCCTGGCCACTGTAAGCAGGTATGTAAATTAATACGTGTAAGTACAGTGTGCGTCATTGACATAAAGCAGGTTTATGTTTTGGAGACATTGCTAAGTTGTCAGGTCTGGCGTCAGCACCTGGCACCCTTGGGCCATTGCCAGGGTCCCAGCAGGCCACACCACCACTGACACTTGCCCTGGCCCCTGCTGTTATGTGCTATTTTAAATTTCCCACAATGCTCTGGGGTGATGCTATGACAGGCACTTTGAGGAACAGTGGGGGATTTAAAATGATGGCTTGTAGCTGCTTGCCACTGCTGCCAGGAAGCCTGTGGCTAGGAGACCCAGTTTGCTAAGGGCCCCCTCAAACCTAGAGCCACCTGGCCCTGTAACCTGTGATCAAATTTATTTAGAAAATTAACTTTTGCCAGAACTGTTGGATCACATACTCAAATAAGCTCCTGCTTGCAGACAGCCATGCCAGCAGAAGTCAGAGTTGGCCTGTGCAATATATGTATTTCAGTCCCTGAGGAATTAGGCACTAGTATGGGAGTACCTTAGGGCGCAATCCTATGCATGTTTAGACAAAAAAAGGCCTACAGCTCCCAGCATGCCGCAGCCTGCCATGCTGGCTGGGACATGCTGCGAGCTGTGGGCCTTTTTTTCTGTCTAAACATGCGTAAGATTGCACCTTTAAAGGCTTATTCCCTGTATATTGTGCAGAGAAGCTTTAATGGTTGAAGTTGCCTCTTCTTCTGTTGATAATCCTATATCTGACTCCCAGTCGTACACGTTTTCTCACAAGCCTTGACTTACAGCACAACCTGATATGACCTAGAAACTTTTTTAAAAAAAAGTTTTCAGGCTAGCACCATAAGCCAGGCATGGGTAGACTTCAGGCATATGGCTTAAATCCAACATACCAATGGCCATTAGCAAAAGAAATTGCTGCACTAGCAGAACTCTGCCTTTTCCCATTGTGCAAGTGGTTGCACTAATGCAAGGTTGGGCAACATGCAGCCCCTGCTGCAGCTTCCACTGCCCGCCCCCCCCCATTATTTTTTAACAAATAAAATGGCCACATTAGCACTAAAGAGTGCTAACCGGTCCAAATTTAGCTTGTTTTTAAGCTAAATTTGACAGGTATAGCAAATTTAGCTTCAAAACAAGCTAAATTTGGACCATTTAGCACTCTCTGGCACTAGGCTAGCACAACCATTTTCTTTGTTAATGTTTTTTCAGGTGCTCTGTGGTGCCCCATTAAGTGCAACCCAGGGGGTACAATTAATAATCTAATCTAATATGCTAAGTGCAATTAATAATCAAAGAACTTTCAGTAGTCTTTTATCTATACAATCTCGTCCTGAAGACATCAGGACCCCTGGCTTTAATGAGAGGTAAGTATGCACAGGATCATGCCCTTAAATGGCAATTTATCACAGATCCTTTTATATGAATGTGCCAATCCTATGTTCAGTTTGGGGTAATAAGCATCTACTATGAATCAGTTTTCCCCTTGTTAAAAAAAAAAAATCCTCCTCTGACCCATCTATCTGTTTTACTTCTAAATACCCAAAGTGTGTTGTCCATCTCACTGTCTCTCTTCCAACTTCACCCTTGGACCCTTTAATGGAGGATGAGGATATCATTGGCTACTAATGATGGCTATATATTACCTCCAGTATCAGAAGTATTGTGCCTGTCAATACCAGTTGCTGAGGAACACAAGTGGGAAGTCACTATTGTGCTCATGTCTTACTTGTGGGCTTCTCATTAGCAGCTGGTGGGCCACTGTGGGAACAGAATGCTGGACTAGATAGGCCTCTGGTTTGATCCTGCATGGCTCTACTTACATTCTTACATCTGCCTTCTGTCCTCACTAAGATCACAGGTGATCTTTTCAGTGTCAAATCCAAGGGTGTCTACTCAATCCTTATCCCCCTTGACCTCTCTGTTGCCTTTGACACAGTTGATTACCCGTTTTTGCTTGACTCCCTCCATGTCTTATGTATCCATGATTTTGTTCTTACTGGTCACTCATTCAATATTTCCAGTGGGAGAAGCTCTGCCTCTACCTTCCCGCTCTCTGTTGAGGTCACTCAGGGTTCTGTTCTTGATCCTTTGTTTTGCTCTCTACATATATTATATTCTTGGGTGACTTCCCATGGTTTTCAGGACCACTTATATGCTGATGACACCCAGGTGTACCTCTTTACCCAAGATCTTTTTGCCCAGCCTCAACTCTTATATCAGGGAAGCAGAACCTCCTGCCTAAGGCTCCAGTTTCCATGACCACCAATTCTTTGGTGGTTTCCTGGCTTTTGTGCCATTTTTCCCCCATTCAAAAAGGTTGAAATGGCTCTCCTAAGGCTTAGTTACAGGCAGTAAGAGCTTTAAGCTACAATAGGCTGGTATTTTTGGCCCCGCCCACCACTGGAATGTGGTCTCTGAGAGCTTCCCTGAAATGGAGTTCAGTTCTTGGGCTGCAACTGGTTCAAACCCCACCCCCATCTGAATATATGACACTGCAGTATACTGAGTAAGACTACTGGTCTCTCTAGCCCAGTGTTCTCCAACCTTGGGTCCCCAGATGTTTTTGGCCTACAACTCCCAGCATGCCCCAGCCAGCATGGCCTACATGCTGGGAGTTGTAGGCCAAAAACATCTGGGGACTCAAGGTTGGAGAACACTGCTCTAGCCCAATACTGTCTGGTCTGACTGGGAATGGCTGTAGAGTCATAGGTCTTTCTCAACACCTGCTACCTGATCCTTTCAACTGGAGATGCCAGAGGATGAATCATGGACTTTCTACATGCAAAGCATGCGTTCTACCACTGAACTATGGCACCTCCCGCTGAGTTCTCTCTCCATGTACCTGTCCAATATATTCACTTGAATGTCTTATTGCCATGTCAAACCAACATGCTCAAGACAGAATAACTTATCTTTCTTCCTTCCAAGCCTTCTCTCCTCAATCCCTCTCTATCCCCCCTCATTGACAAGGGACTCAGCCTTGGCTTTATTTGTTATTCTTCTCTCTCCTTTGCCACCCACGTCAAACTATTTGCCAAGTGGTACCTTTTCTCCCTCTACAACGGTGGTGGGGAACCTCCAGCCTGTGGGCCAGATCCAGCCCACTGAAGCCCCTCCCCTCCCTGAAGCCCCACCCCTAATGGAAGGGCAAGGAGAGAGGGAAGTCAGCTCAGTTGGAAGGTCTGTGTCAAGGCCCTGGAGGGCTTTGAAGTGGCTGTTCCTGTAGGAGCAGCTTGATCTTTGTTGCTGCTCTGCTGTCTCCCGAAAAGCTGAGCAGTGTGGTGGGGAGGGGGAAAGGTTGTGCTGCTCAGTTACTGAGGTAACAGCTGAGCAGCTATGAAGAGGGATCTGCTCTGGTGATTCCTAAAGGATTCCTCTCTGTACACTGAGAAAAGGGCTCCTCTTTCTCAATGCTCGGAGAGGAACCAAAGCTAGCAGTCAATCCAGGTAGAGAGCAATCTCTTGATGAATTGTCAATGAATTGCCAGGAGATGTGTGTATGTCTGGTGTGTGTGTGTGTGTGTGTGAGAGAGAGAGAGAGACAGAGAGAGAGAGAGACATATAATGAAAAGGGTCCATAATTAAACAAGCTTGACCAGGGTGTTTTCTAAATGGCTTGCTTCAGCAGTCTAGTTCTGACCCTAACATTGAGAAAACGAGCCTGAAGTACTGAGTCTGGTGAACAGAATGATGTTGTCTTGTGGCAGACTCTTGCGGTTAGAGACAGAACATCTGGTATGAGTGAGTAATGTCTGATATATAAAGAAGTGCTAACCATTGCATATTAAGCGAAAGGTTAGGGCAAACACAAAGCGACATGTTTATTTCTGTTTGCTTATTAACTTCGCATATGCTCAGAATGTTAATGGTATAATGCAGGACCTATGCTGCTTCTAATCCTATTGTAGCTAAAAGGGGTATAAAAGATCACCTGGAAAAGAGGATGTGGAACAGGACAGAAGTGTCTGCCTTTGCATTAACAGGATCAACTTGCGTGCTATCCCATCAAGCAGCTGCCCCAGAAGTGACCAGCAAGGTGACTCCATGTTTGGGTTTACCACCCCATGACACATGACTGTCTATCCCATGTGGTAACAGACTGTACTAACTTCACCGAAGTCCAAGCAGAGTTTGTCTGTTCCACTGTCTACCTCTGTTATCTCCAACGTGGTGTCTGTGGGCACCAATTTGCCTGCATATACTCTCTTGGCACCTTCCAGGATCCCTGACCCTCCTGATTTGTATTCTATAATTTTTAAAATTATTTTCTTTTTTTAAGTGGGAAGCTAGCATGCTGCAAAGTGAAGTGCTGGCCTCCAGCACCATATTTATTTCCAAGAATGTCTTTGGGCCCCACAAGGGCCCCGCCCCAGACATATACTTAGAAAATACAGAAGTATGTGGCTGCAGCCCAGTTAAAAAGTGTGTGGCTGCAGCCCAGTGCTTTGTTTTGAAGCATACCCAGCTGTCCAGAAGAAAGAAAAGGGCGTGCTGAGGTGGTAGGGAATGTCCTGTGGCGCTGCAGGGTTGGGGTGGGTGGTAGGAGCATCCTGGGGAGCTAGAAGGGGTGGTAGAGAGCAAGGAGGGCGTTTTGCTTGTGGTGTGTGTTAGCTAGTTTGTTTTGGCATGGTGTGTGTTTTGTCTGGGTTTTGTGTGTATAGTGCATGTTTTGCCTGTGTGTTGTTTTTCTAAGCATCACCAGTTTGCCTTCTGTGAAATGGGTACAGTAATACCTTGGATTGAGAGCATAATTTGTTCTGGAACTGTGCTTGTAATCCAAAACACTCTTATATCAAAGCGAGTCTCTGGTGGGCGTGAGCGGGGCCGATTTCGGCCCGCTACGCCCACTCGAGGAGAGCGGTTACATCCCTACGACTTGTCTTGCAAGACGTCGCTTGTTTATCAAGTCAAAATTTAAAAAAATGTTTTGCTTGTCTTGCAAAACGCTCTCAGACCAAGTTACTTGCAATCCAAGGTATTACTGTATTTTGTTGTGCTTTGTGGAGGCAAATATGCAATTTGGCATTTCGTGCTCAGACACCACCTCTGCTTTGTACTCAGTTTCTTGACTAAGTTACATGTTTCTCAGTCTCATCAGTTTGCCTTCTGTGTGAAATGGGTGTTGAGGTAAAGAACTCCAGGTTCAAAAAAGTGTTTTTGAGCTCACACCCCACCTTTACTATTTACTTAGGTTCTTGGACAAGTTACTTTTCTTTTCGCTTTACCAGTTTGCCCTGTGGGAAATGGGTATTTTGTGACTGGCTATGCCCACCATGGCAATCATTTGGTGAACGGACAAGTCCCCTCCCACAGCAGTGATTTTGTGAGAGTGTCAACTGGATGAACAAACTGTGGCTAATGTTAACGATGGTTTGTTTGAAACAAGCCAATTTCAAACCATGCCGTGTTCAAGCAAACCAAATTTAAGGTTATGAAGTTGTTTTGCTTAAACAAACCACAGTTAACGTTAACCGCCATTTTGAATTTCATAGGTTTCATAGATCATAGAGTTGGAAGGAGCCTACAAGGCTATCGAGTCCAACCCCCTGCTCAGTGCAGGAAACTAGAGGTGGGGTCTCCCATCCAAGTAATAACCAGGCCTGACCCTGCTTAGCTTTCCACACTCGGACAAGCTGAGCCAGCGTGAGCCACAGGCCTGTATACAAAACACTAAACTGAAGTTAATAGAAGATGGAAGCAAAAGCTTCTGAATGCCTCCTCCTTGATGAGCTTGTGGAAGAAAGGAGAGGGGGAATGTGTGGGCCCAAGAGGAGGCTAGGTTTCTTCATGTCACACTAAACAGGCCTGTGGCTTACGCTGGCTCAGCTTGTCTGAGCGTGGAAATGGAAAGCTAAGCAGGGTCAAGCCTGGTTGTTACTTGGATGGGAGACCCTCTAGTTTCCTGCACTGAGCAGGGGATTGGACTCGATAGCCTTGTAGGCTCCTTCCAACTCTATGATCTATGAAATCTATGAAATAAACTATGGTTTAACATGATGTCCAAATGCAGCCATTGTAATTTTAGATTGTAAGCTACTTAGGGGCAGACAGCTCTCTATTTCCCCTCTATTGTATTTTACGTATTTATATTCTATCTCTAAGAACAAGTTCTTCCAAGGGTCATAAATAGAAGAAAAACAATAGTTTCAATAGAAAAAAGAATAGCACAGTAGATAATCAACGTAATTGTGCTGTGTAAATAAACAGATAAATAACCATGTATTAATTCATGTTTCAGAAGAACTACTGAGCTAGAATGTCCACAGATGACCATTTAACTATACATTTTACCATATATCTGCATGGGACCTCCTTCTTATCACTTTGCAGATACAGCTAACCAAACTACCTAGAGGTGAGACTGCTCATATTAAGATAATTTGATCATTTGTATATGCTCGGGCAACCAGCTTACCAAGTGGTTACATAGAGGTCCCACATGGCATATGGTTGTCTTGTCTGTATCCAAACACTACTTGTAGTTGCAAAAGCCAAATGCCCCTAACAAGTATGCATGCTGAAAAAGCAAAATAGCACCAATCAACTGTGTGCAAAAAGGCAACTGGAGGCACTTGGACTCAATCCTTGTCCGATTGAGAGAGCCAGTGTGGCGTAGTGGTTAGAGTGTTGGACTGGGACTTGGGAGATATGGGTTCTAGTCCCCACTAGGCCAGGAAGCTCACTGGGTGACTTTGGGCTAGTCAGTAGTCACTGACTCTCAGCCTAACCTACCTCACAGGATTGTTTATTTATTTATTATATTTCTATCCCACCTTTTTTCCTGCAAGGAACTCAAGGCGGCTTACAGAATCCTCCTCCTCTCTATTTTATCCTCACATTTTATCCTTGTTGTGAGGATAAAATGGAGGGGAGGAGGATTATATAAGCCACCTTGGGCTCCATGCAGGAAAAAAGGCAGAATAGAAAGATAATGAATTAAAAATAAATAAATGCTGGGCATCTCTTCCCCACAATAGGTGATCAATTCTGCCAGTGGCTTTACTCAGAAGGACAACTGTACTGAATCCAAGTGCCCTCTTCTACCAGCTTCCCATCCTTATTAAGGCCTAATCAGGTTGCAATCCTATTCACCAGAGTAAGTCTCACTGAACACTGCGAGGCTTACTCCCGAGTAAACATGCACAGGATTACGCTGCAGGAGAGGTTTCTGCTCTCAGGGATCATCAAGTGATCTTTGGCAACGCGGTGCTGGCCATGGGCGCACCGTCTGGGGGGTGCTCAGGAATAAACTGGGGCCCATCACCAACATCCTACTGAGATTCTCTCTTCCACTTCAAGACTTTGGGCAACCTGAGCCTAGCGGGGCATTCTTTGACCTCTGTGGTTTAAGTCTCGGGCTAATCTTTTTGCCGACTGCACGTTGAAAAGATAAATAAATAAGGCCCAATAAAGGCCTCATTAACGTGTAACTGGCCGCACAAACCCAGTACCACACTGTTATTATACCACGCGGACCCTGCTTTAATCGCGCATTAAATTCCAACCTTGTTTGCCCTTGAATGGTCTGGACGAGGATGGATGCGGCCGGGGGGGGGGGCGGCGGCGGAGGCTCTAGCGGTGTGTGTGGGGCAAATGCTCTATTCTCCAGAGATGTTTCGCATCTAGGAAGCCACGTTAGTATTTATTGGGCCACCTTAAATACAAATCAGTGCTCTATTAGCTGCCGCCGCCGCCGCCACTCCGGTTTACCTTGCAGCAGCCGCCCCCCCCCCCCGCGCGCCCCTGGTCAGGGTTTTCCTGTTCTCCCGGCTTGTTCTCACGTGGGGGCGTCCTGGATAATCAGCAAACACGGGGGGGGGGGGAAGAGGAGGCCGCCGGGGCAGGCTCGGGCTCGGGCTCGGCCTCTCCCCTTCCCTCCTCGCGGGGTTGCGAGGGCAGGGTCGACGGCGCCTCCGCTCCGGCTGCCTCTTTCCGTCCCTGCCTCCCTCCCGCTCGGCTCGGCTCACCTCTCGCCGCGTCCGCCGCCTTGCTCTCGCTCTCTGCCTTGCGCGCCGCGCTCCAGCCTCGCCTGCCCGCTGTGAACTGCTCCCGGCAGCGAGAGAAGGAGGAGGCGTCTCTTTCCCCTCTCGGCGGCCCGGCCTCCTCGGAGGTGCGATGCCGCAAGCGAGCAAGGGCCGGGCTGGGCTGGGCTGTGTGTCTTCTTCGTCCTTCTGCTGGGCACCGGGAGGCGGGGGAACCGGCGGCGGCGGCGGCGTAACAGGCAGCGAGCGGGGCCGCCCGTGTGCGCGCAGCGAGGGAGATGCGGCAGCGGCTGCTGCCTGCTGCGAGGTTCACCCTGCGGTCACCGGGGGTGGGGGTGGATCGATCGATCGATAACCAGGGCAGGCCCCAAAGGCTGTAACCCTTCTCTCTTCAAAGAACTCTCGTTGTGTAATTAATATTGTTCTTACTAATAACATGCATTACAGTAAAACCTTGGATTGCAAGTAACTTGGGTTTGAGAGCGTTTTGCAAGACAAGCAAATTTTTAAATATTTATTTTTAAAAAATTGACTTGATATACAAGCGACGTCTTGCAATACAAGTTCTGTAGTACAGCTTAAATTAAAAATCTCTGTACAAATTTTTTTTGGGGGGGATTTCGTTTTGATATAAGAGTGTTTTGGGTTACAAGCACGTTTCCGGAACGAATTATGCTCTCAATCCAAGGCATGACTGTATTGTTGTTGTTTATCCCGTCCTTTCTGTTCCTAAAAAGAAGCACTCAAGGCGGCTAACAATACCATTGAAAAAATAAAAACCCAACACACTATTAAAACAATCGACAAAACATAATAACAAGAATTGAAAGGACTGTAATGAGAAAGGGACAGCAGATTAAAAACTCCAAATAAAAATCCAGGTTCCCATGCACTTGCTTCATCTTTCTATTCTCAGCATTTCTTGCCATTATTATCCCTTTCTGTTCCTAAAAAGGAACAATCAAGGTGGCTGCCAATATCATAAAGCAAAACCAAACACCCAACACACTATTAAAGCAATCCACAAAACATAATAAGAATTTAAACTTAATGACAAAAATTTAAAAGGAGACACGGACTGCATATAAAAATATCCAAACAAAAAGGCCATAAAAACACATGTTCCAGTGTACTAGCTTTTTTCTTTTTATTTTCAGCATTCCTTTCCAAAAATACAATTTTTATAATAAATATTTTATAATAAAATATATAATTCTAAATATATAACAAAAATGTACCAAATAGCAGAGGAAACAAAGGTAGAACAATGTGTCTGTGTGGTGTCTACTGAGAAGCAAGCCCTGGGTTTTGCACTTCCAGACCTAACACTACCTCAGTGCTCCTTACGGACTCAACATTTTCTCCCGTCTACCTGTGTGATGAAATAAGTAAGCTAAGAAGTGTTATACATGTTGTACACTGATCTATGAAATCTATGAAATTGCTATATAAACAGTAAATCATATTTTACTGACTATAGTGGGGGAGGGGGAGTCTATACAAGTTTCATCATCTGATTTTAGGCCCATTTTCATCTCATCATTTCCCTGTTTAGCACATTGATCCAAGTGTACATGAAAGTTAAGAATGGAAATATACAATCCCCCATTAATATAATGGTGCTCCTAAGAGAGTGGAGTTTAGGCCTGGATTTATTATTATATTTATATCCCACCTTTTTTCCTACAATGAACCCAAGGTGGCTTACATAATCCTCCTCTCCATTTTATCCTCACAACAACAACCCTGTGAGGTAGGTTAGGCTGAGAGTTCATGACTGGTCCAAAGTCACCCAGTGAGCTTCATGGCTGAGTGGGGACTTGAACCCAGATCTCCTGAGTCCGAGTCCAACACTAACCACTACACCACATGGGCTCCAGCTTTATAACTTTATGGTCACATATGCACATTACCTTTGATGCTCAGAGAGCTTGTCTGACCTTCTGACTTGGTTGTTCAGGTTCTGACATACTGTAGAAGGTCTTATAAGGTTGCCAGAAAAGGCTAGCACAAGCTTGTCAGGCCCATGGGTGGGGAACATTTTTCAGCCTGAGGGCCACATTCCCTTGTGGCTCAGCTTCCAGGGCCTGCATGCCAGTGGTGGGTGAGGCTACCCACACTATGACTTGGTTTGCAGGAGGCAGCCCATGGGTTAAACAACTCATGAGCTGTCATGCAAGAGCGAGAAAGAGCAAATGCACTACAGGTAGTGCACCTGCTCTCCTGCTTGTCCCCCACAGCCCATGGGCTATCAAGTTGTGCGAACTAGCCGTCTCTCTCATATGCACACAATTTCCACACACACATTTCACATATAGCACACACACAAAGATCCCTCCCCACTGCAACAATTAGGCTTGAAAAGTGTCCCACTGGGGCCAATGGGAGACTTTTCTCAAGCCTAATTGGTGTGTGTGTGTGTGTGTGTGTGTGTGTGTGTATAAAGGTTAGCCCTTCCCCATCCAGCTGCCCCTCCCCAGCTGGGATCTCAACAAAGAACACTCCTGCCCCATGGGAATTAATCTTGAAGCAAAGCTCCTATTGGCTTCAATGGGGGGAGTGTGGTATGGAGGGCAGGCCACACCCAAAGGCTCTGCCAGTTGGATCCAGCTTGTTGGCCTGTGGTTCCCCACCCACATGTTATACAAAGCCCTATATTTTCTCTGATATTGACAGGTGACAACTGGAGGATTCTGAATGGAAGGGAAAGGGCTAAGCAGTCTCTCCCCGGATAATACCTCTGCTAAAACTCACAGCCTGCTTTCAGTTTAAAAAAGAAAACCCTGGAGAAAAAAATACACGTGGCTGTGTGCAAAGTGTCATTTGGCTCTCAGAAAAGGCTTTCAGAATACTGAAGTTTCTGTCAAGCACAAACAGTTCCATTGCTTATATAATCAAAATTTTCTTTAGCTGAAGATATGGTTTGCTAAGGGAGATTATTCTAGCATCTCTTTTGGAAGCTGGTGAAGACCTCTGCCCTCACGTTATGCACTGATCAAAGGTGTATTTGTGGAAATGTTCTCAAAAGGACAGTCTTTCACCTCATTAAATAGTTGAGGACTGTTCACTGCATTCTCAAGTTAAAAATACAGAACTGCTGGTCAGCAGAAAGCATTATTCAGGGGCTTTGCTCATGAACAAGCTTCCTGTTAATAATTGTTCTTTGATTCTTACTAGCATGTGTGTGCAATTTTAATTTAATATATTGTCTGAAAGCTATCTTTGTGTATTGTAAACCAGGCTATGTTGGTGGGAAAATGTGTAAAATTCATTCATGGCTTTTCATCTGCAAATTAATTGTTTTGATTAAAGCTGACCACCCTTTGTTTGAAAAGCACCACAAGTCTCTAGCTATATGCTTATCTGAAGTGTATTCTGTTTTAAACTGAATGGTTTTTATACTATATTTTATTATGTTACTGTATTTTATGGTTTTATGTTTTGTTTTGTGAACTACCCAGAGAGCTTTGGCTGATGGGTGGTATAGAATTGTAATAAATAAATAAATAAGTTGATGATATCATCATCATCATCATCATCATCATCATCATCATCATCAATCTCTATACCCCCCCCCCCAATAGCTGAAGCTCTCTGGGCAGTTAACAACAATTCATACAATAAAATACAGCACAACATTTATATACAATAAAAACAGCATAAAATGTCTCTACAAAAATTTTAAACAGAATTTAAACAATTTAAACAAATTCAGTACAACCTGTTAAAAACTGCTGACATAAGCATGTGGAGGATTGAGGCCTACACAGGCTTGAGTTGGTTTGAAACATAAACATCTCCTGATGGGAGGGGGGCATTCATGAGTTTCATTTTCCCCTCATGGAGTTTCATAGATTTCATAGATCATAGAGTTGGAAGGAGCCTACAAGGCTATCGAGTCCAACCCCCTGCTCAATGCAGGAAACTAGAGGAGGGGTCTCCCATCCAAGTAATAGCCAGGCCTGACCCTGCTTAGTTTTCCACGCTCAGACAAGCTGAGCCAGTGTGAGCCACAGGCCTAAAGTTTCATTTTCATTGAGAGAAGTCTCCTTTCCCCCCTAATGGAGTTAAGATTCATTTCCCCAGTTTGAGGTCACCTGATTGTAGCCTCCTAAAGTTGTGGGAGTATATATAAAGGGTGTGCAGAGAGCGAAGCTGTGTGGAGGAGAGGTTCTGCAGGCACCAGAGACAGACAGAGAAGCAGAGTCTGAATATCACTGAAGAATGCAGAACAGCCAGAGCTAGGCTGAGAAGGAATCTCTATTAAGGTTACAGGTGAAAAAGTACCTAGGTTAGAGAGAACTGTGTTATTATTTCTTTTATTTCTATTATACCTGCTTTTGAAAGTATACAACTCTATTTGTAATTACCTTAAGTCTTTGTGAATCTACTATACCAAAATTTACTAAAGGAAACAGTTATTGTTAACATCAAGTTGTTTGGAGTGTCTTTTGCACCACGCCTAAGGCCTAATCCCATGGTACTGGGAAGAGAAGGTAAAAGGCAGAGAATTGGCATCCTGATACAGGAGGGGCTCTTAAAGAGGCAAGATATCTTTAAGGAGCTGATCAAGGTGTCCTGGTACAGGTGGAACCTTGACACCCCCATATGCCATTAAATGTCTCAGCACAGAGGGCAGTCTTAAGCTGGTGCTGAAAGGATAACAGAGTTGGTGCCAGGTGGGCCTCGGTGGGGAGATCGTTCCATAATTGGGGGGCTGCCACTGAGAAAGCCCTCCTCGTTGCCACCAACTGAGCCTCCCTCAGATGTTGAGCATAGTGTCTGGGAGGACTGAGGTTGGGAGAGGCACTCTGACACATATTTTGGTCCCAAACTGTATAGGGCTTTATAGATTAAAACCAGCACCTTGAATTGGGCCCAGAAGCATACAGTGTATGCCCATTCAAAACGAGGCAATCCTAAGGGGCTGTGATTCTGGCAACCTGAATACCCTAACTCAAGAGTGAGCAACCTGTGGTCTTGGGACCTCATGAGGCCCTTGGCTTAATTTCAAAAACCCTCTGCAGGAGATCAGTTCAGATCTCTGGCATGGGTGATCTGTCCCTCCCTTAGAAGCCCACTGGGCTGGGAGGAAGAGGGAGAAAAAGAGGAAAGGCAGAATGAGAGAGACAGAGAGAAAAGGGGTGGCAGAATGAGAAAATGGAGCTTGATTGCCTACTTTTGGCTCTGGCCACACTTACTGTGGGTTCCAGGCTTTTGAGGGCCCTTGGGCAAGACACCCTCGATGGGGCCCCTTCCTCTGTGAGTCTACCTCCTGACTGCCATTATCACCAGCTGCTGTTGCTCCTCATCCTCTTTCTCATCGTTGTTACCAGTTGGTTGCTTGACAGGTAGAGAGCCAATGAGCAAGTAGCGTAGGCAGTGACATCTACTGCTCCTCTGTCTCACCACCTCTGTTGCCTGGGCCAGAGCAAGAGGAAGGCAAACAAGCAGGTTGCAATGGTGAAGAGGAACAAGTCCAAGGGGCTCTCGTCACTGGGCCCCTGCTGTGGTGTGGTGTGGTGTGGGACCTTGGCAGGTGTCCGACTGTGCCTACCCTTTGCACTGGCCTGGCCATGCCCACCAGTGGCTTTGGCACCTGCCCGCCACTGGCATATAGCCTATGATGGGTTCCCTCCAGGGAATGTGGCCCTCAACAGAAAAAAGTTTCCCCACCCCTGTCGTAGATTAAATACTTCACTGTGGTCATTCCAGCTTCAGCATGGTACCATGTAATTTCATTCTTCCAGGACAACTGCCACTTCCAGGAAGGATCCCTATACCGTAGTGAAAGCCTGCTGGTGTTATCCTAATAGTGTACATGTGGAAGGAATTGCTGTACATAATTTCATCTGGTAGTTATAGTAAAATATTCCAAACCCAGGTAACTGTGGATAGTGATTTTCTCTCTCACACACACACTGGTTTAAACATACTGTAATACCTTGGATTGCAAGCATAATTCGTTCCGGAACCGTGCTTGTAATCCAAAACACTCTTATATCAAAGCGAGTCTCTGGCGGGCGTGAGCGGGGCCAATTTCGGCCCACTCGAGGTGAGCGGTTGCATCCCTACACTGGTCTTGCAAGACCTTGCTCGTTTATCAAGTCAAAATTTTTAATTTTTTTTTGCTTGTCTTGCAAAACGCTCTCAGACCAAGTTACTTGCAATCCAAGGTATTACTGTACATTTTTAAAGGCACAATCCTATGCATGTTTAGATAGGAAAAAAAGCCTACAACTTCCAGCATGCCCCCCAGCGAGCTATGCTGGCTGGGGCATGCTGGGAGTTGTAGGCCTTTTTTTCTGTCTAAACATGCATAGGATTGCACCCTAAGTGAGGCTAAAATGAAATGGAAGGTCCCAAACACAGGCATATATCCCCTATTGTGCATATGGATGTGCTGAACCTCTGCAGTACAGCAATACTGTACTCGCCCTGCCATTATTGCTGGCAGGCTGGAATTTAATCTTCAGCCTGCCAGCAATACTGAGTGGTTTTTGTTGTAAATTGTAACATTGCCTGCTTAAATCAACGAGGTAATGCAACCACTAGTTACAGTGGGAAGAAAGGGTTAATTGAACAATCCCCAGGATGCATGTTTTGTAACCCCTCCTCCCTGGGCCTCTCTGTGGCCGGCCAGCTCTCTCTCTCTCTCTCTCTCTCTCTCTCTCTGCCTCTGCAACCTGAGCTGGCTTCCAGCCATTGATCTCCAATTTAGCGGACTCTTAACAACAAAGACACTAATCTGCCTATATGCATCCTGCATATATGAATAAATGGACTAAGTAAAACTAATAAATGTCTTTATTAAACCTTGTTTGGACAATCCGTTTCCTTTTAAGAGCCTTTTAGCAAGGGTTTAGCAACCCATGTGGTGATAACCAGTTTCAATAACCAGGCTGTGCATATGGGGGAAAACTCTGCTTCGTCCTAACCAGTATAGGACCAGCTCCTTTCCATATCCTCCAACAGTTTTGAGTTGAGATTACCTTTACAAGGTTATTTATTAACAAGCAAAATAAAAGTGGGCCTTGGTACCCTTCACCTTCTGCCTGCTTATCTCTCATAGACATTTGAACTATTAACCTTTACACTTCTGTCTTCTATGTCCCCTTTTGATGTAGTGTAGTCATCTCCTCTCTCTCTAATGTTATCTCTTTTGACCAAGTACCGGTAGGTTAAACAGACTCAGGCTGCAATTCTACATTCATTGTTTACTTGGGAGTAGGCCCCCTTGAATGAAATAGGACTTACTCCTGAGTAAATATGCATAGGATTGCTATTAGTATCTTAAACCATAACTACTAATTAAACTGCTACGTCTAGTCAACTGTACAAGAAATTACTAAAATGATCAGCAAACACAAGAGGAAGTCTTGTGGTACCTTACTCAATGGCTGCAATCCTAGACATACTTACCTGGAAGTAAGTCCCATTGGACAAAATGGAGCTTACTTCTGAGTAGATAAGCATAGGATTGTGCAGTAACAGATTTCTGGTGCAAGCCTCTAGTTTCCTGTATTGAGCGGACTCGATAGCCTTGTAGGCTCCTTCCAACTCTATGATCTATGAAATCTATTCCTACTCAGTGGTCCCATTGAGTTCAATGGAGTTTACTCCCAGGTAAGTGTGTATAGGATTGCAGTGTTATTGTGGAATAAACTTTCATGGCAGATCCATTTCATTAGATGCATGAAGTATTACCTTCAGTTGGCAGATATAGATAGATATTTTTCCACTATGAGTATATAAGGGGGGGGGGGAACTGGGGTAAAATGGCCATGAAATTCAATAATGATATGTGACATTTTTCAGTACAAGAGGTAGTTTGAGACTGTATTTAATGAATTCATTGCCTGTTGTCTCCACTTTTTATAATATCTTTTCTTAGTATCGATGTGTGTAATATATATGTCTGCCAACCATAACGCATCATTCATCTGATGAAATGCATTGAAGTCCATGAGGACTTATGCTACAATAAATCTTTTTTCTTGAAAGTGTCACAAGACTTTTTTTGTGTGTTTCATGTGTTTCCCACACAGCTATCCCTCTGAAACAACCAGTTTCAAGTACAACAATTAGAGCCAATTGCTACAGTTTCTTCTCAACAATTTTATTTTCAGCATTAAGGCTGAAATCTTATACCCACTGCGTTGTGAGTAAGCCTCATTGAAATCAATTGGACTTCTTTCTGAGTGGACATGCTTAGGAATGCACTATGAAGATCTAAAACAGCAACTTACATTTCACCTATAAGGTAACAGGAAGTCATCCCCTCACGATCAAAAACAGTCCTGAATAGGACGGGCACTTGATTAATGAAATGTTACTTGATTAATCAAATTAGTTTGAATTTATTAATTAAATATGCTTATATTTGCATAGAACCAATAAATTGTTTTGAAAGAAAAAATCTTTTGTTTCTCGAAGAGGCATTCTCTACTCACTCACAAGATGAAATGCCTGCTTTAACTCTAAGATCCTGTCTGCCATCTCCAGTTTTTATATATATTATACACACACACACACACAAACACACACACACTTAATAGCTGTTGCCCAATTAATTGGGATACCTTTTTAGTTGATTTAAAGCTTTTTTAATCAATTAATCTAACCAATTAAATGTTACAGCCTTAATCCTGGTCTAATTATTTTTTTCTAAGCAATTACATCCTCCACATTTTTACTTTCATTATTTCTATTCTTTATTGGTATACCAGAGTATCACAGTGTCCTGAATCCCTCGCCACTATCAACAATAAAAGGTCAGGCTCTGCTCAGTTTTGTGTCGCAATGCCTGGTTGAGTCACAAGTATATCTGACAGAGTACTAAAACAGGTTTTCATAGCAGTGCCTGCTGTAAAAACAACAACAAGCCCTGTACTTTGCTCAGGGGACACCAGTGAAATTCTGCAAATACAAACCCTAAACAACAAAAATAGAAATTCTGGAGAGGTCTGCAATGATTTGGTTTATAATAATTCATCAAGTGTTTGCACCAACAGCCACTTTGGGTGTGCTATTTATAAGCTAAAGTGTAGGCGTGGACCCCATTTCAGTTTAAAATCCAGTTTTTAATTCACTTTTAAAAGCTAGAGAAATTTAGAGAACTGAAGTCTAATTTGATGCAGCCCTAGAGTGAGTCAGACCTTTGCATTCTCAGAGGGGCTCTAACAGCTTTCTTTAACCACTTTTCTTGTTCATTTCCCGGATAAAAAACACCATTCCCCACAGGCTCTGCTGACAAAAATCCCCCTTTAAATTTCTACTCAAAAGCCCTCTGGGTTCTGATGAGGTCTAGTAGCTGATTCACACACCCTTGTTTTTAAGAGACCCTCCTCATCTAAATAATCAGGGGGCCTAGAGCTTTTTAGTTTTTTGGGGGGGTGGGGAAGCCAAGTAAGGGAGACAAGGTAGAATTTTATAAAATTACCGGTATGTACAGTGTGGAGAATGGATAGAGGTTTTCTTACTTCCTCATAAAACTAGAACATGGGGTCATATAATCTGCCAAAGGCCATCGAGTCCAACGCCCTGCTCAATGCAGGAATCCAAGTTAAAGCATCCCTGACAGATGACTGTCCAGCTGCATCTTGAATGCCTCCAGTGTGGGAGAACCCACGACCTCGCTAGGTAGTTGGTTCCATTGTCGTATTGCTCTAACAGTCAGGAAATTTTTCCTGATGCCCAGGCGGAATCTGGCTTCCTGTAACTTGAGCCCATTATTCTGTCCTGCACTCTAGGATGATGGAGAAGAGATCCTGGCCCTCCTCTGTGTGACAACCTTTCAAGTACTTGAAGAGTGCTATCATATCTCCCCTCAGTGGCCAGGAGGAAACCAGTTCTGGGAAAGTCGAATGACAAATATTAATCATGTCTGGAGAAACTTGAGGTCCTGAAGCAAATCCTAAGCATGCTTTCTAAAGAGCAAGTTGTATTCAACCAAATGGTTGAATTACTTCTTTAAAAACCACACTCTATTGACTGGCTACAGGCACTGCAAGATTGTAATGTGGAAGGTAAGTGCCACATAGTACCATTATTACCATTGCATTCAGATGATGATTGCAGAACAGCAGTGCGCCAGACCACTAGCATGGATAGTACCTAAGCATGGGGTATCTTTGGGTAGGTCTTCAGCACAGAACTTTGACAGATCAGCAATTAGGTCTGTATTGCACCAGAGTAGGGGGGGGGGGAATGGCCTTCCTTTTCTGAAGCTATTATCATTATTCATATTGATTTCTACAAAATGCTTTATAATTCATCCATCTGTAGCCTTTTGAATGACTGTTACAGCTGGCATCTGTGAATAGGAAAGGAATTTTGTTTGTGCCGAACATCCTTATATCCTGCTTTTCCTTGGAAAGCTTAACCAGATCCATATACATGCTTAGCTTCAGCACGGCTGTAGCTCTTGGGTGTCCGGAGAACATTCACTGCAACTTCGTCATGTGTTCAGCTATGTATTAGTTCATCCTGTTAGACCAGGAAAGGCTCTCACGGTGTAGTATTTTTAGTGAACCATTGAACAGAATTTGAAAAACAAATGGGAGGAAGCACTGTCAAGCTCTGTATTAAAAAGGCCAGCTTGAGTGTCTTGACAGAAAGTGTAAACCCTTGCACGGAGTTGCTTAGAAAACAGGAAATTGTCTCATTTTATAGGAGCAATCATCATCTAGAACAGCCTCTCCCAACCCTCCAGATGTGTTGGACTACAACTCCCAGAATCCCCCAGCCAGCATAGTTCAGAGAAGGCTGATCTAGACGCTTGTTGAAGTCATGTGACCATGAATCAGCCTTTTCTTTATACTCTTGTTCTTGGTGCTGGACTGAAGGTGTGGATCCTCCTCGTCTGGGACTGTTTTCTGTTATTAGCTTTTCCAGCTGGCCTCAGTAGAAGAAGGCAAAACAGCAAAGCCAACTCCTATTGGCTTGCCTTAGCTGGGACCCACTACAATTTGGCTCCTCTCGTCCCAGATTGGGAACTCGGTGTGCAGAATAGATGCACACTGTCATTGACAGTGCCTCTGTCATTGACCATTCTATCTGATCACTAAACAGATGTGTAACTATGAAAAATAAGCACCTGCATTTGCTTATTTTCTTGCTACTTCCCCATCCGCTTTTCCTTTTGTTTCATGTTTATTGGGGTTGTAAGCCAGAGAAAACAGACTATTAAAGAAAAAGTTTTTGTACAGCACCTTGAAAATTTAGGCACTTCACAATGTATAAATAAATTGTTCCTACAGTTATAATGTCAAAAGCCCATATTGCTCTGCTCAAGCAACGGGCACATGGAACAAGGTTGTGTGTGGCCAGAGACAGTTGATTGGTAAATGCATTCATTATTTGCACTGTAAAACAGGTAAGAAAACACATTTCCATCATTATCTGGCAATGCAAACAGCAGGGATGTTGAAGAGTCCTTTGTCTCGAGTCACGAGTCGAGTCACGAGTCTTTGGACCCGAGTCTCGAGTCCGAGTCCAAGTCCTTGGTCCAAAATGGTGACTCACGAGTCACGAGTCCTGAGTCACTCCCAAAACTGACTCCACGAGTCCCTATTAAAATCAATGGGGTTTCCCCCCAACAAAATAAGGCTACTTCATATGTGTGGCTTAAATAAATTCTAGGCACAAGTGTGCCTTTTTATTTCAAAACTCTGCAACTGATTTTGGCAAGAACAGACCAGGGAGACAAACCCAAAATAACCAGGCAGGCAGAGGAGGCAGGGAACCCCAAAGCAGGCAGGCAGAGGCCTTTGTCTTGGACAATTCAAACTGTGGAACTGGTTAAGAAGAGACCAGGCAGGCAGAGGAGGCAGGGAACCCCAAACAGGCAGGCAGAGGCAGCCAAACCCAAAATGTCTGACCCTAACCCTAACTCCCCACAACAACACATCAATCAAAATAAATCTCAACACATCGTTGAGGCTGCGCTCCTGGTAGCTGTCCATAGTGGCCGAGCAGCGGCGGCGCGCCTCACCTCCATGCGCTCTTCACCGGTGATCGCGCTCCTTCTGGCACAGCCAGAAGACTCATCAACAGCCCAGGGATGTTGACGAGTCCTTGGTCTCGAGTCCCGAGTCGAGTCTCGAGTCCCATTAAAAATATTGGGACTCGAGTCAGACTTGAGTCAGAGGGGGGACTCAGTCCGACTCACGAGTCGAGTCCTCGAGTCCGAGTCCCCATCTCTGGCGAACAGGGATCACATTAGATACCAACCATATTCAGATGCGCTTGTAATGCTTGTGCAATCTGGATATGCATCTATTCTGCACACCGAGTTCCCAATCCAGTAAAGAAGTCATGTGCAAAATATTGATTCTGCACACAGACTTCCTTTGCTAGATCTGAACTGTGGATGAGAACTTGTCACATGATTAATTTAACTCTGCATTGCTGGTTGAACAGTATATATTTCCCATGAAGGCTTGTATATTATTCCACATTATTTCTACATATCTATATACAGTGTGTGTGAAAAATGCAGATCAGGTCAGTAATGGCTAAGCAAGGTCTTCAGTGGGAAAATAAAGGTCAACTGTTTGCTCTTCTCTGCCATAAACTTCCAATTTTCAATACTGTACTATAAAGGTGGAAAAAAAATGCAAAAAAAGGAACAAGATTTATTATTTTAAATATGCTGAATGTTAACAAACATCTTCTACAAGTATACTAACCGTTTCCTGTATTTAAAATGTTATTTACATTACTCAATCTTTGAGTGCAAAAGAAAGTACATACTGATGTGCTTCATTCATTGAAATGAATCAGGAAGCTGTTTCAGGCAGGCAGCTCTATGTTTGCATTTTAAGTTTTATGCATTAGCTGGTTTCTTGTATTGCATTTTTAAGGTCTTACATGGTAAGGAAGTTCTTGTGATAATAGGCACATTATTACTCCAGAATTTCCCTGAAAAAGATTGAAATCTTTGGAATTTTTATGAGAAATTCACAAAGGTGAAATTGATGAGATATCAACATTGTCATTGTACATGTACCAGTTCAGTGTTTCCTGTACTAAACTTGTACTGAAATACAAAAATATTTACTCTAACAATAGAACAAAAATAAGATTGATTTTTCCCTTGTGTAGATGATCCTAAGCATGTATATTCAGAAGAAAGCCTCACTGAGCTAAATGGGGCTTACTCCATGCATCTATACATAGGATCATAGCCTTAGGGATGAGCCTCATTTATTTAGGGGTTTGGGGGGAAATGAATATTGGCAGCAAAATAATGCACACTTTAATCTACAGTCTAGAAGCCATCTGTGTCCTACTTGTCACAATGTTAGCATCACAGCCAGATCTGATCTTCTGTAGTTTCTTCCTAAGGCATGGGAAAAGCAGGATACCTTTACAAGTCAAAACCACTATTGGAATAACAACCGCTATCATAAATGTAGGGGGAGTGTACCATAAGAACTGGCCTATGTCGATCCACTTATTCCATGCAAATACCAGTGCATGAACGGTGCACAGCAGCAGAGCCAAATATCCCATCTTGCTCTAGAAAAAAAGTAGTATATGACAGGTTAGCTTTTAAAATGAAAAAGAAATTAAAATAAACTATAATACACAATACCTCATAGCTAGCCATATTTTAGGGTTGCCTGCTGACTAGAAAAAAAAACAGCTTAGGGCACAATCGTATGCATGTTTAGACAGAAAAAGTCCTACAACTCCCAGCATGGCTGGCTGAGAACGCTGGGAGTTGTAGGACTTTTTTCAGTCTAAATATGCATACAATTGTGCCCTTAATCTGCTCCTGGATGTTTAATGGCAGCTTGATGAGGACAAATCAGCAGGCATGGAGAGAAGTGCCATCATCTGCTGATTGCTGTGGATAAAACTGCTGTTAAAGGCACAGCTACAAGAGCCAGCTCAGAAGTTGGCAACCCTAGTTATATCAAACCACCATGGGTTTAATTAAAATTCTCTGGAATTGCTGAAGAATGTTCTTCATTGTTCTTGTTGTATATTCAGTCTGATGCCAAAAGATCAGCCAATTAAGTATTAATAAAATCAGGATGTACAACCCTGAACTTCTAACACACAAGACATTATGTCCACATAAGACACGTGGAACTCCGACACAGCAGACTTTAAATTTGCTACAGTGATTTTGTATTTTCTGACCTTAATGTATACAGATCCATGCAACTCCACGTTCTATAGCGGAAGAGTTTTGGCTGCTGGGCTGTCTTTACTAGCTCTCCTTTTGTTTCCCGGACAAGTTGGGTCAAATTTCCACCTCTCTGCTGTGGCAGATTCGGTGCTGCTCTTTGAGGTTTTTTCAGTCCAACAAAAGAACAGCACAGGAATTACTTACGCACGCCTCAGTTTGCTGTGTCAACCAGAAGGTTAAGGTGGTTACCTACAAGTAGATCTGCTTATGAAGAGGACTCTACATGCCCCTTGACACTAAGGACAGAAACTTTCATGCAAGCAACAATCTTCAGGCCTAATCAATTTCAGTCCTTCAATATTCTTCATCAAATGCTTGCAGAACTTGTTCTCCAATGTATCTTGGTTTAACTTTTAAGTTTCCTAAACGAGCTAGTTATCTTGATAATCTGACTGTTCCTAAGTATCACCATGTTTTTTCCAGGGCCAGATTTAATGGCCTCCCTTCTGCAATTTTGGAAGGGCAATATCAGGGTGTCCCATATGAAGATAGGCTATGTCCTTGTGGTGATGAAGTAGCTGAATCCTTGGGACATTTTGTTTGAATGTAGTCTGTACCGTGAAGAATGTAATGTAACAGATTACTTAGACCTATTATAAGCAAATGCCCTGGAAGGTCACTGAAGTGGTATCTGGAATATTTTATGACTGACGTAAATCGGTCAACTACAGAGGTAGTGGCTAAGGGTGCAATTCTATCATGTTTAGGCAGAAAAAAAGTCCTACAACTCCCAGCATTCTCCAGCCAGCCATGCTAGGAGCTGTAGGCCTTTTTGCTGTCTAAACTTGCATAGGATTGTGCCTTAAGTTCTTCTTTTCTGTAATAAGGTCTCGTAAGATGATCCTTCCACCCCTATTAAATGTAATTTTTTATGTTTTTAGATTGTATTTTAAACATGTGTAGGTAGAGAGACATGCCCTGGCTATACCGGATGCTGTTTGGAATTATCCTGTGCCTGAGCAATGGAAGTCCTCAGGTGTCTCAAAGCAGAAGCATTTAGATCTTTTCAGCATTTAGATCTTTTCAATTGGCAATACTAGAGCCTGAACCTCACACTGGTAATACATAAAGTACGTGTCCTGCCACTAAGGTGCAGTCCCTCCCCATCCACCTATGCAGTTTTATTCACATGTACCTGAATATAATGAAACTCTCTCCAAGTCAATGAGTGGCTGACAGATGGAATTGATGTTACTGCCAGTATAGCCAGTATAGCAAGTCCCAGAATTCCTAGAGACACATAAATCTCCATTCTCCAGACATCGTGCTCAATCCAGGCATTTTCCTTTTTCTGCTTTACCTGTGGAGAGAGCACTGCACTTGAAAAACTGTCAGAATTACACTCTAAAGACCCAAACGTACTTAAGATTCAGGGCTGGTTGGGCACAATTTTTATTTATTTATTTTTTGGCCTGGGATGTAACCTCTTCTGCATACGTGGGCTATGAGGAGGAACCTCAGCGGGAACCGGATTGTATACGGAGACAGCCCACAGCCATTTCCATGATCGTAAGTGCACTTTTTGCAGTTCCAGCTATCACAGGGACAGCTATGGGCTGTTTTTGTATACATCCTAATTTGCGCAGAGGTTTCCCCCTGCAAAAGTGTACATGGGAGGAATCGCATGGCGAGGAGGGGGGGGAAAGCAGCCAGTTTGCATACATGAACCAGCCCACATGTTTTTTACATCAGTGTCATTTAACAATAATGCTGAACAAAGCAAAAGACATGTGTGGCTTCACTGTCTTTTTCTCCTCATCTGTGTGGGCCACAAATTCGAGCATGGTCACATTTCTGAGCCTTAAGCGAGGCATTGTTTTAAGTTGCTTCAGCCTGAGCCAAAGAAAAGTTAATTAGATTGAGAAGTATTTACTTACTTCAGCAAAGTTTTGACCCCCAAGGAGGCCTGTTCCAATTCCCTTTTAACTTGATTTTCCCAGCAGGAACTGCCTTTATTCGCTGACAAGCAGAATTCCATCTAAGGCTAAATATAACCTTTGGCAGATGGTAACAACAGGTAATGCACTAAGAAACAGTATTTTAAAGCAGCTAATCGGCAGGCATTCTTGACAACTTTTGTCATCCTGCCAGGGCAGCCAAAGAGTTCAGATGTTTTCAAAAACCCTGTAAAATAGATCTGTGCACAGCAACAAGCTGCCATGATTGATTTATTATGTTTATATCCCACCTTTTTTCCACTTGCAAGGAATCCAAGGCAGCTTACATAATCCTCCCCCTCTCCATTTTATCTTCATAACAACCCTGTGATGTAGGTTGGGCTGAGAGTGAGTGAGACTGGCCCAAAGTCACCCAGTGAGCAAGCCAAGTGGGGACTAGAACTTCGATCTGCCGAGTCCCAGTCCAACACTCTAACCACTACACCGTGCTGGCTCTTGTTTTTTTACAGTTATTTACAGTTAAAAACTATGGTGATGAGGAGCAAATGATGACAGGATTCCAGAAACTATTTCAACAAACACAGGTTTTTACACTTTTTTCAACTGCACCTGCCAATATTTTCTGGAAGGTATACTTTATACTGTTCCAATTTTGGCTATAAGTATCGATGTATCTGAGCTCTGTTACTTTTTTTAAAAAAAGCCATCTAAACTAGTAGCTATCAACGCATCTTGTGGCAATGATTTCCAGAAGTTAATTATGCAGTGTGTGAGGGAAAAAAAGAAAATCTTCCTTTTGTTTGTTTAGAACCAACTGGTGATCAATTTCATTGAGTGACTCAGGGCATTAATGTTTTGAGAGATAAATGTTTCCCTTTATGCTCTAGGGGTAGGCAACCTGGTGCCACTCCAGATGTTTGGGATTACAACTCTCAAAGTCCCTGACCACTGGCCATGCTGGCTGGACCTGATGAGAGTTTTGACCAAAACATCAGGGGGGCACTAGATTGTCTACCCCATACCCACTTACCTGGGAGTGAGTTCACTGAAATCAATGGGACATTTCTGAGTAGACATGTATAGGATTAAGAACATAAGAAGAGCCCTGCTGGATCAGGCCAAGGTCCATCTAGTCCAGCATTCAGTTGACACAATGGCCAACCAGCTGACCATGGGAAGCACACGAGTTGAACA
This sequence comes from Shinisaurus crocodilurus, assembly GCA_021292165.1. Classification (NCBI taxonomy): domain Eukaryota; kingdom Metazoa; phylum Chordata; class Lepidosauria; order Squamata; family Shinisauridae; genus Shinisaurus; species Shinisaurus crocodilurus. Next base: position 35,538,137 of record CM037880.1, on the reverse strand, counting down.
TGAGTGCAACAGCACCCTCTCACTTACGTCCCTCAGCAACCAATATACAGAGACATACTGCTTCCGATATTGGAGGTAGCATACAGCTATCAGGACTAGTTACCATTATCCTTATCCTCCATGAATTTGTCCAATCCCCTTTTAGACCCATCCAAATTGGTGGCCATCACTACATCTTGGGTTAGTGAATTCCAGTTTTAACTATGCACTGTGTGAAGTGGTACTTCCTTTCATCTGTCCTGAATCTCTTACCATTGAGCTCCATGGGCTGACCCTGGGTTCTAGTATTATGAGAGGAGAAGAAAAACCTTGAACTTCATGAGAGAATGTGCTATTAGTTGCCCTTTTGTATACTATCACTATTTCTGCAATATCCACTCCAAGACCAGGCAACCAAATTATACATAATGTTCTAGATATGGGTACACCATCAGTTTATATAGATTCAATGGCATTATGATAAAACAAAATGATGTACCTGTTGATATGCCCAGTTCAAGAGTTTGTATCTGTAAGATCTCCTCATTGGATAGCACAAGCTGTAGCAGGCATGCATTGAGGCAAAGAAGAAGCTAAGAAGCCCAAACTGTTTTCGTGATAACATCCATCTGTCCAACCACTGTGGAAAACGTCTATATTTGGTTCCATAATGCAACTGGAAACCTGCAGCCAGTATTCCTGGTAAATAAACCAGGGCCAAAAGGGTAATCGAAACCACTGGTAAGACTTTGTTTATCACCAGGATTGGAATTTTATAAAATACATTTTCTTGAGCAGTTACAAGAGGATGGATGATTTCCCTTAGGAAAGTGTAGATAAAGGTTAACAAAGATAGTATCAGCGCTATCTTCACCGGTAAATGCCACTTAGGGAAAAGGTCATGTTTGTAGCGATTGTTGGGAGGAGATTCAAACTCATCTATATAGATTCTTGGATGAATATGGGGGAAAGCAGCTGCTTCGGGTGTGTCAGTCGCTTGCAAATCCATAATCTGAAAAGGAGAAAACAATACATAAACCTAAGAGGGATTTAAAAGGCTGTACCAGTATTGGTAGAACCCTACATTGTTGGCCTTTGTAGACCCGCTTATGCATGTGCCATGTCAAGCTGTTCTAGCCTGTGCATGAGGTTTTAGATTGCAGGAATTTGGCTACGTTATTGGGATTGAACTGAAGGAACTTAAGGTCACATTTCAGGGGCCCTTTTCACTCGTGATTTTAGGCACCAATGTTTTTTTTCAGGAAGCTTGCCACCACCACCGATCTTATTTCTTCACCAATCTTTTGTGAAGCCAGGTAGCTTTCAAGAAATGGGAAAGCAATGCAATTCAAACTGCATGAGAATGGAATGGAATCTCTGGGTTTTATAACACAAATGTCTGAAAAGGCATGGCAACTCCCATTTCTATCTCCTGGAGAATTATAGGTCTTTGATTTGTAATCCGGAGGTGGACATATCTGCAAAGAGAAGAATTGGGTGGCTATGTCTATATGATTAGGGCATCCGTACCAGGAAGTATTTCAGCAGGTGCCCCTTTTCTCACCATACCACTAAAATGGTGAGAAAAACAACAACACATACCTGCTTGAATTCTTCCTTCTGCTCAGTGATTAAAAGGGATCTTTCCCCTACAACTCCCATCTGCCTTAGCCAATGGTGAGGGCAGATGGGAGCTGCTGCAGGCCAAAACACATGGAGGGTCCTCAAGTTGGCCACCCCTGCTTTACCAGTTGCTCCTAGAGTAATTTTTAGGGTGCAATCCTATCTATGTTTAGGCAGAAAAAAGTCCTACAAGCCGCAGCATTCCCCAGTCAGCATGGCTGGCTGGGGAATGCTGGGAACTGTAGGCCTTTTTTTTTTGGTCTAAACATGCATAGGATTTAACCCTTATAATTTCTTTGCACCTTCAATGGGGGCGTAAATAGTCATTGCACTCTGGTAAGATCTTGACACTTCCTCTTTTTTTTTTTTTTTTTTTTTTTTAAATCCTAGGATAAGTATTTGTGCAAACAATACTAATCCATTTGGCATATATTTATAATGCAACTCTAAGCATACTCCCATACATTTTAGCAGGGGCTGCACTGGCAGCGAGAGAGTGTGGATAAGGAGCCAATTGGGTTAAAAAATGCTTTGAAGTTAAGAAGCCAGAGTGGCAGGCAGATTAAGCAGGGGAGCTGGGCACTACGCCCCAGGAATTAAGGCAGGGGTGGTCAGACCAGGCTTGCCGGATCTACTTTAATTTTGACTAGAACCCCAAGATCCACCAACCAGAGCCAGGTGCAAAAGGCATGTGCTTAGAACTAAATCTCCGTGGATAAAGGCTATAGAGAATAAAGTTACTTCAATAGGTCTGGCCCCCTCTTATCTTTTCTCTATGGATTTAGATAAATTTATAGTCAAACGAAGATTAACAGATATAGACAACCAAGAGCTGCTCAGCGCATCTCAGGGTCCATGCTCCCCTCAGTCACTGGGTTTTTTTTGAGATACCCTCCAAGTAAAGGAATGCCTTACTTGGAGTGGTTAACTATCCCCAAATATAGGAGGGCCTTTTCGTTAGCAAGGTTCAATGCCCTCCCCTCAAGCTTACTGGAGGGTAGATATGGCAAAACTCCTAGGAACACCAGATGTTGCCCGTGCAACAGCATGGAGATAGAGTCCATTTTACATGTATTATTTCATTGTTGCTTCTACCAAGGAGCGAGGAAAGATTTCTAGGGACGTAACCACTCGCCTCGAGCGGGCGTAGCGGGCCAAAATCGGCCCTGCTCATGCCCGCCCGAGGCGAGCGGGCCTTACTGGGTCCCGGTCCCTGCTCGCCTCTCCACGTTGAGCTGCCTGCGCCGCCCGCGCCGGTCCCGTCACATCACTTCCGGCTGGCTGGAAGTGACACGCCAGGACCCTGCGGCAGCGCGCCGGGACCCTGCACGGCGTCTTTTCCGTAGAAACCAGGGCAACAGGGCTTAAACAGCCTGTTGCCCTGGTTTCTATGGAAAAGATGCAGCGCGGGGTCCCGTCGCATCGGCGCAGGGTCCTGTCCGGCTCGGAGAATCGCTCCGCGCTGCTGAGAATCGAGCAGCGGGGGGGCTGCCACGGAGAGGCGAGGCGGGCCCCCCAAGTACATGAACACCCCTATTTGACACTTCCTATAACGCAAAAGTTTCCTGGTCACTCAACGGAGTCTCTTTATGAACCAACAAATTACGAAGTAGCGAAATATTTGAACCTGGCCATCGCTACTAGACCCTGTATGTTGGTGTGCTAGGCTATCGATTTGTCAATTTCATTATTAATGTGTGCTATTTGTTTATGTATATATCTTGGTCTTTTGTCCTTTTATTGTATTACACAGCTGTTGATCAGCTGGGTTTTTAATTGTGTTATAAATGGTCTGTTGACTGTTAATAAAAAGATGTAACTTCTTCTTCTTAGAATTAAAGAGGAGCGTGTCTCTGAGCACGTTCTGAGCCTATGCCTAAGAATTTATTTTCAATACCAGAACTAAACTGACCTCACACAGTCCTTTCTCACAGAAGTCCATTCCTGTTTACCCCAAGCTTTCTTCATTTCAGAAGCCTAATTTAGGTTGTAAAAGCATGTGGTTGCTCCTATTGGTAAACAATTGGGGGCACGATCCTATGGCCACTAGACACTATCTAGATGTCCACAGGATAGGTCAGGAGTTCCAGCTCCGACCTCAGAAATGGATTCCGAGGTGGGAGCTGGGACTCTGAATTCGGAGTGCCCTCCCTCCACCCTCGCAGCCAGAGCAGTTCTTTCCACACCAGCTGCAGCTCCAAAGTCGCAAGACTGACCTCAGAGCTGGCACTGGGTGGGCTTTCCGGGGGGGGGGAGGAGTGAGGCTCATATCCTGGCGACATCTCAGCCTGTCCTCCTCATGAGTGAAATTGTCCGTCCAAGTTTCTTGCAGGGTGCAAGGAGCGCGGAGGCAACCTTCACCTCTGTGCTCCTTCCGTCTTCGATAGGATGGCTGTAATCCTCTGAGATCCGCATTGGATTGCGCAGGCTGAGAGAGAAATCCTTGCACATCTACTGCACTGCACCCAGAGATCTATGAGTAGATCCTGATCTACCCTTTGTCCTGAGGTAAGGTAGAATGGCCTTCAGGCCACCAAAATGCCTACCCAAGGACGGCATAACATGTGTAACCTATGATAAATAAATATATGAAGATGAAAGCTACCAAATGGTTGACATTCTCCAGAGTTCTTTCAGGATCCATTTTCTGATCTTCATCCTGATCCATGTTTTTGACCAATGACTGTCCTGCTCTCTATGGCACAAGGATTTCTGAAAGACAATTTCAGGAGGCTTTTCATTTCTTTGTATTGTGCTAGGTATATGGCTGGTACTTTAGAAATGCATAATTATATGCAGTGTTTGGTCTGGTAGATCATTTTAATTAAGAGAAGCACAAAATTTTGTTGCAGTGGCAGCCAAGCTGAAAGACCTAGAAATTCCTGTTATGGATTCAGAAAACACAAGAGCTGTAAAACATCCGGAACTGGGAGTCTCCTTCTTTTGTTCCTGAGCTCTCATTCTGTACCACCACTGTATTTTCAAACAACAACGAAAGTGAGAGTTCAAAGTGTACACTTTTAACAAGTGAAGTGTGAGATGGTTCAGATTCTAACAAATAACTCTGTGTCATACAATCAGTAGTCATACAAAGAAATGACCATAAGAAAATCTCCTTATTTAAATTAGGGTAAATAAAATCATTTATTAGGACACTTAAATCCCACAAAAGATCCTGAAAGCTTGCACACTATTTTGTGACCTTTACTTTAGCCTAAGAAAAGGTATTACCCTAATATGGATTTTGGAACACTCAGTAGCAGCTCAGGGCCTTCATATGATGCTCAAATTGTTTTATCCCCAGCCAGTGACAGCTCCAGGTTTTTGAGGGCTGTTGGGCAAGAAGTCCTCCTTGGATCCCCAAGATCTAAACAACTTTCGCCCAGTCTCCAATTGGCCATTTCTGGGCAAGGTGATCGAGCGGTTGGTGGGGGCTCAGTTGAAGGCACACTTGGATGAAGTCGATTATTTAGATCCGTGCCAGTCTGGCTTCAGGCCTGGACATGGGACGGAAACGGCCTTGGTCGCCTTGGTGGATGATATGAGGAGGGCTTTGGACAGGGGCAAATGCTCTTTTCTAGTCCTCCTCGATCTCTCAGCGGCTTTTGATACCGTTGACCACGGTATCCTCCTGGACAATCTGGAGGGCTTGGGAGGCACTGTATTGCAGTGGTTCCGGTCCTTCCCTCTGGAAGGTACCAGAAGGTGGTTCTCGCGGAGGAGGCCTCGGACCCTCAGCCACTCACTTGTGGGGTGCCGCAGGGTTCCATCCTCTCCCCGATGTTATTTAACATCTACCTAAAGCCGCTGGGAGCTATCATCAGGAGGTTTGGGGTGCGCTGTCATCAATATGCGGATGACACGCAGCTCTACCTCTCCTTCAAGTCCTCACCAAGGTTGGCTGTTGAGACCCTGTCCAAATGCCTGAAGTCAGTGGGTGGCTGGATGGGAAAGAACATGCTGAGGCTGAACCCCGACAAGACCGAGGTACTTCTGGTGGGAGACAAGGGGAGGTTAGGGGATGTTGACCTGGTGCTGAATGGGGTACATCTACCCCTGAAGGACCAGGTTCGCAGCTTGGGAGTCATTCTAGACTCCCAGCTGTCCATGGAGGCTCAAGTGTCAGCTGTGAGCCGTGGTTGGAACTAGAAGCACGAGAATTAGGAAACATGATGGTGAATATATTATTTAAGAAAAATATAAATAATATTATAAAAGGACTAGAAAATCCCTTTTTGAGGAGTATGTTAGAGAGTTGGAATAACACGAGGAAAATTTTTATACCAGAGGTATGTAACTCCGGTAGTGGCCATGGAGGACTTTCCAGAAAATGTAAGACATCTAGAAGCTATATTAAGGAGAAAAAAGGTGATTAAATTAATGGATTGGGTGGAAAAATTGAAGACTAGAGAACATATAATAGAAATAGTAGAAAGAGAGAGAATATCATGGTTAAATTCAATGCAATTGGAATTGTGGTTAAAGAAGTGGAGGACAAGAATGGATAGTGAAAGAGAACTAACCAATTTTGAAAAGATAGTTTTGACTAGAGAAGCTATAGAAGGTAATGTTTCAACAAGAGGCACAACAAAGGCTTTATATACGATGTTATAAAATGAAGAAGAGCATAAAGATTCTCTTAAAGTGTTATGGGATAATGAATTTGATGAGGAAATATCGAAACAAAGTTGGAAAAATATTTGGGATAGGCGTATTGTAAGAGTTATGTCAACTAGGATAAAAGAGAACTTTTATAAAGTGGTATGGAGATGGTATTTAACTCCAGTAAGATTAAATCGGATAGATAAAAATTGCTCCGCATTGTGTTGGAGAGGATGTAATGTAAAAGGTACGTATGCCCACATGTGGTGGAGCTGTAAAAATGTTCTGGAATTTTGGCAGAAAGTATTTGCAGAAATATCAGAAATAATTGGAATGGAATTAGAAGTCTGCCCAAAATTAGCATTGTTAACAATTACAGAAAAGTTAGTTTGTTTAAAAAATACAAAAGAATTGATTGTGAATTTGTTAACAGCAGCAAAATTAATGATAGCTAGGAATTGGAAGGTTCAACATGTGTTTTCAATTAATGAATGGTATACAGAGGTATGGGATATCGCGTTAAATGATAAATTAACTTGTAATATTAAGTGTCAAAAAGGACAATTGGAGAAAGACACCTTTGTGAACATTTGGGGCAAATTTTTGGATTATGTGTTGGTAAAGGGGAGGGGGAACAAACCTTGTCAAGATTTGTTATATTTTTGGAATATAGAATAATAGTTTGTATATATACACATACAAAAAAAAATACAAAAAAAAATTGGGGTGAGAAATATAACTTGGTCCCAAGAGGTGGGGGGGTGCACAATGTTTATGTTGTATTTTTTGTTGTTGTATTCATTATTTTAAATTAAAAAAAAAATATAAAAAAAAAATAAAAAAAGCTGTGAGCTGGGCAGAGCTGTATCAACTCCATCTGATACGGCAGCTGCGCCCCTACCTTCCTAATCACCTGCTCCCATCGGTGGTTCATGCCTTGGTCTCCTCTCGCCTAGACTACTGTAATGCGCCCTACGTGGGGTTACCCTGGAAGATGGTTCGGAAGCTACAGCTGGTACAGAACGTGGTGGCTCGCCTGGTTAAAGGCAGTCGCTGGCGAGATCACATCACTCTGGTGCTCAAGGAGTTGCACTGACTACCAGTTGCTTGCCGGGCCGAATTCAAGGTGTTGGTTTTGACCTTTAAAACCCTATATGTCTCCGGTCCAGCTTATCTCAAGGAGCGCCTCCAGCAACATCAAGTAGGCCGCTCAACAAGGTCTGCCATGGACAGCCTTCTCCTTGTCCCATCAGCCAGAGCAGCCAGGCCTGCTGAGGACCTTTTCTGTGGCAGCCCCCAAGTTATGATGAACTTCCGCCGGGCTTTAAAAACATGGCTTTTCAGGCGGGAATATGGGGTGGGTTAGGATTTTTTTTTTAAAAAAACCTCTTATATTGTTTTAATTGCGTTTCAATGGTGTTTTATTGTATTTTGCGTTTCAATGGTGTTTTATTGTATTTTATCCTGATTGTACATCGCCCAGATGGGCGATTTAAAAATATGATAAATATAATAATAAATAAAGGCACCCTCAATGGGCCCCCCTCCCTCAGGGAGTCTCCCTTCTCACTGTCATTGTCACCAGCTGCTGTTGCTCCTCATCCTGTTTCTCATCATTGCTATTTTTATTTTATTTATTTATTTATTTATTTATTATATTTATACCCCGCCTTTTTTCCTGCAAGGAACCCAAGGCGGCTTACATAATCCTCCTCCACTCCTCCATTTTATCCTCACAACAACCCTGTGAGGTAGGTTAGGCTGAGAGTCAGTGACTGGCCCAAAGTCACCCAGTGAGTTTCATGGTTGAGCGGGGATTCGAACCCGGATCTCCCGAGTCCCAGTCCAACACTCTCACCACTACGCCACACTGGCTACCACTTGCTTGCTTGACAGCCAGAGAGCCAGTGAGCAAGCAGCCCGTGGCATCTACTGCTCCTCCTCCTTGCCGCCACCACTGTTGTCTGGGCCAGAGCAAGAGATTGCAATGGTGAAGAGGAGGACCAACCTCCCTGTCATCTGTGGGCCCCTGCTGGGGTGTGGGGCCTTGGTAGGTGCCCACACATGCCTGTTCTTGATGCCTGCCCTGTCTCCAGCCCCCTCCCCAAACACCAAAATTGCGGCTCCAAAATTTTAAGATCCCCCCACTCCATGCCTTTATTGTTCTGCTTGGGTTTAATTTTCTGCATGACTCACGTATCTATGGCAGGACTAAACAAAGGCATTTGAGCTGCTAGAATCCTCTGATTTTTCCAAAATGCTAGGAGCAAGAAGGGGTGAAAACAAAAGAAAATATTTATCCGTTCTGTTGTTGTAAAGTGAAGGGAGCTGATTTTACTGAGGTGAAAGGGGAAACAAAGAAATGAAACAGGATCTTTGCTACAAGATTTGGTCCATCCTCCTCACATGAGTATGATAAAAACAAAGATTACTGTGTATTCCAGATTAGAAATACAGGCTGAAGAAGCACAATGCCAGAGGCCCCTATTCAACAGGGAGTATGTTTCATAAAACAAATCCAGCCTGCTTAAGCAAGCAGTGACTTCAGGGTGGTGTCCAGACACTTTGCCATAATGTCTTGCATCACTCTATGCTGATGTAGAAAGGCAAAAACATGTTAATATGAATAAATCCAGTTTTAAACTCTCTTTTTTAAAAAATAATGAAGGCAGTTAAGACTATGCCCACTGTAGAAGTGGACCACAGCTAGTATTTGCAGTGCAGTTAAAGTACAACTCCTTGGTCATGGTTGTTTTACATAGCTTCAGGGCCCTTGGCTCTCTAGACAGGGATGCTAGAAGTGAACATATTAAAGCTATTGCTCCAATTCCTCCTCCGTATGTATTTTGACATCAGCAATTTGCTAGGTGTTACACAGAGAAGTAACATGGTAAATGCCTAGAGGGCTTAGAGTCTACATCAGTTACATGGGACAGGGATGGGAAGATACAGATTAGGGAGAATCAAATGGTAAGTCTTAGGCAACAGACAGTGCAATCCTATAGATGTCTGCTCAGAAATAATGAGATCAATGGGGCTTACTCCAGGTAAGTGGGTATAGGATTGCAGCCAAAGATAAAACAAGACTATAAACTGGTTCACAGGTAACGACAACCCAGAGTACAGGCTGAGTATGTGGAATCGTAGGTTATCGTTATGTGCGAACTCTGCATAAAACCACGAACAACCCAGAGTTCACAACCCAACAACCATGTGTTCTCCTCCTGGGCTGTTCACGGTTAACAACCCGTCAAACCATAGTGCAGGGTCTGCACATATCAACCCACGATTCAATGCCAACCCACGATTCAGCGACAACCCATGATTCAATCCATACTCTGGGTTATTGTTATGTGCAAACCAGGCCTAAGATGACTTTCATTCTGATACAAATGTTGCTGCTTCAATTAACATTCCTAAGTTTACAGACCTAAACACACTTAGTAAGGAGCAAGCACCACTGAACACAGTAGAACTTATTTCTGAGTAAACATGGATGGGATAGCACAGCATTGCCACAATCCTATGCATGCGTATTTGAACGTAACTTTGTCGCACTAAACTCTTCAGAGTAAACATTAATGGGATTGAGCTGTTAGCATACCTAGTGGCTATAAAAGGGCTTGAGAGTTTGTAGATGTAGTAAAATTCACTATTTTAAGAGTCACTGCCTCTCAGCCTAACCTACCTCACAGGGTTGTTGTGAGGATAAAATGGAGAGGAGGAGGATTATGTAAGCCGCCTTGAGTTCCTTGCAGGAAAAAAGGCGGGGTATAAATGTAATAAATAAAATAAAATAAATAAAACATAAGAAGAGCCCTGCTGGATCAGACCAAGGGTCCATCTAGACCAGCATTCTGTTCACACACAGTGCCAACCAGCTGCCCACAGGAAACCCACAAGCAGGACATGAGTGCAACAGCACCCTCCCGCCCATGTTCCCCAGCAACTGGTGTACATAGGCATACTACCCTGATACTGGGGGGTAGCATATATCCAATTCAGTTTTTAATTAAGTAAAGCAAAGCCTGGAATTGTCAAATTCTTCCAGGAAATAAGTGTTCCTAACAATCCTGTGAAAACAGGATGCCCCACTGCAATCTGTAGCGATAAACTCAAGCCATATGACTAGCTCTGTCATATCTTGAGTAATACATTAGGAACGGCTCCAGATTCCATGCAGACTGCACTCAGGCAGAATAAGGAACCAGAGTTTCTCTTGCAAGTTGCAATCCCCTGCACACTTAATTGAATTCAATGGGACTTACGATTAGGCTGCAAGCTGGTCAGAGAAACAGTCCTGAATTAACACCTTGCTAAACTTGACATGGGGGATCAACAATCGAATCTCCAAATGCCTTTGATTAAAAGCTGGGGAACAAATGGAGCCATGGCACAGAGGGAAGATTTTTAAAACAAAACAAAACCCCACCACCTTTCCTTCTTCTTTGCTATCTCTTCTTCTCCTTTTGCTGATGCAGCAAAAGCATTGCTCCAGGCAGCCCTGAGATCTATCTAGCGATAAGTCTGGCTTTGCTCCTGTGCCAATACAGACAGTATAAAACAAGAAATGTACAATCCCAAAAACTAATTGCAAAAAACAAAACAAAACACCAACGTTCAGAAAAAACTCAAGGAGGGGGAACCAAGCCAGTCCAATTTGGACTGCGCATGTTCAGTGGAAAAACAGGTGGTGGAGGAATGGAGTCCTAGAAAAGAGCATGGCTGGCTGGTACCCTGAGCAGAAGCACCCCACACTGCAACATTTGGTTGCAGCAGGTCCTACTTGTAAGAGATATTTCTCATTTCAGGTCTCTTGGAACTGCAGGTTTTGTCCTCATGATTTTTAGAAAGGGAATAAACCACAACTCACAATGTTCTGAACACAATTCATTTTTCCCCCCTTGTGTGAACTGTGTGAACAGAAAGCAGAACTAGTTGGAGACTTGGTCTGATCCAGCATGGCCCTTCTTAGTTTTCTTGCAAGAGCTCTTGGCAAAGTTTGCAGAGGCAGCTCAGATTTAAAGTCCCCAACGCTTAACCAAACAAGGCTCCGGTCGGTAAGAAACATCTTTCTTGTACACATGATGTACCAACCCACCCACCCATCTGTTGCACATTTTGTACCCTATGACGTAGGCAAGACCGTCACGGGCTCTTGCTCCATTACTCCTTGTCACTGATGGCATTTATTTATTCTTTTAAAAACATGTCCTATTTACATGGCGGGGGAGGAAAACAGAACGGAAAAGGCAGACATTGGCCCTGGCTGCCGCTGGAGCGAGAACTGGCAGTGCCGGTTGAGACTCGAGGGGCGGCGGCACGTAAAAGCGGTGGCGCTGGCAGTTCACAGCCTCTTCCTGAGAGCCCATCTGCGGCTCCACAGCAAATATTTGGGTAGCGGCGACGTGTCCTCCCAGCCGGGCTCCGGGAATGCGCTGCTCCGCATGCCGGCCCGGAGAAGCGAGGCTCTGTTCCGGGAGACTTAAGGCTACTTACAACTTTCCTCCGTCTACGGGCCGGGCGTAGGGGGCGAAGCGATCCTCAGGAGACGCGCTGCTCCAGACGGACCGGCGTCTCGTCTCAGCCCCGCAGGTCTGCCCGCTCGGCGTGGCGGAGCCGCCGCCGCCGCCGCCGCCTACCCCGCCCCTTCCAGCCCCGCCTGCGGCATCCTCGCCCGCTTTGCCGGCTCCGCCTTTCTTCTGCCCCGGGGAGCCGCGAGTTCTCGCATCCGCAGCCAGCGCTAGGTTTGGGTTCTTTTTGGAAGGGAGAGCCGGCTTCGGTTGGTGGTAGCGCTCTTGTATACAGCAGGCTTCCCCAACCTGGCACCCTCCAGATGTGTTGGACCGCAACTCCCAGATGGCTGGGCGGATGCTGGGAGTTGTAGTCCAACTCATCTGGAGACACCAGGCTGGGGGAGCCTGCTGTACACATTAGGGTTTTGCATAACAATGTCACAGGCTCATCCAGTGTTACTAGTATCCAGTGTTAGGCCTACTTAGAGTAGACCCATTGAAATGAATGGGACTTAGGTTAGTCATGACCCATTCATTTTAATGGGTCTACTCTAGGTATGATTGACATTTGGTACTACGTAGAGTTTGCCATTTTCTTTCCCCCTCTGTACTCTGTGCGTGCATGTGTGATCTCTCTCTCATGCGCACACACAACCAGAGGTGCACTAGGGCTGGACCTTGGGGCCAAAAATCCAGGGCTCCATAGTCCAGGGCACCCCCAAATGTCCACTGAGAGAGCAGCAGTTGATGAGAGCATCAGGTCAGCTGAACCAAACTCCACTTTATATTTGTAGCCATACTGGCACTATGATTTAAGCAAGTTTAAAATGATCGCTTAAATTCTCAAAATGCACTCTGCACATGCTCAGATTTTTTAAAAAAATTGTTTAGCAAATCAGGATTGGCAAACTTTTTTTGGGGGGGGCTTTTCCCTAAGGTATCAGAAATGTAGAAGTGCTGGGAAAGCATTGAATAGTGGTTGGGAAGGTGGGGGAGAAGAGAAATGATAGTTGCTTGTTTCACAACTGAAGTAATACACATGGCTGCCTAATGCACCCCCCCAAAAAAAGACAGTTACGTTCAGGGTCTAAACTTATGTAGCTGCACCACTGCACTCAACTCTCAAATTCTGAGCAACAACGAAGGGAAATAACAGCATGCTCGGGAATCCCATGGTTTGAAGAAGTACCCCAAAATAATCTAAAAACACATACACATACACCCCAAAAGGGGGCAAAACCTCCAAATGCACATATGCAGAGCCCAATAAGGATTGAGCATGCTTTGTAGCCACATTGGGCAGTATCCAACTGTGTCATTCTGCTAGTGCAAATGATGTTGTGCTAGTGGAAACTAGGTTCCAAACTATGTGCAGGAGGAGAATCTAACTAAAGTCACATTTGCGCAAGTGCGTTTACGGCGCAACAGAAAGATTTGGTGGAGCTCTGCTAGCACTATTTGAGTTTGCGGAATGACACTGATGGATACTGCCCAGAATGTTGAGTATCAATTGAAGCAATTGTATGTAGATCGACATGCCCATGAAAGCTATTTATCTGTTTGTTTGTTTATTCATTTCATTTCCATACTGCCCAGTTGCTGAAGCTCTCTGGGCGGTTCACAACAATTCACAAAATGCACAAAACAAACCACAGATAAAATATAGCATAAAATTTCAATATACAAAATTTAAAACAATTTAAACAGCTAATATCAATTTCAATAAAACTCTAGACTTGTTACAGCCAGCTGACATCAATGGCCCCATCATATGCCATTAAATGCTCGGAAGTAGAGGGCAGTCTTAACCTGGCATCAAAAAGATGGCAGTGTTGGCACCAGGTGGGCCTCAGTGGGGAGATCATTCCAGAATTGGGAGGGGGGCACCACTGAGAAGGCCCTCTCCCTCGTTGGCACCCTCTGAGCCTCTCTTGGAGGTGGCATTCAGAGGAAGGCCTCAGGTGTTGACCGTAGTGTCCAGGTAGGTTCAGGTTGGGAGAGGCGCTCTGTCACGTATTGTGGTCCGAAGCTTATGCCATAACGTTTTAGTCTTTTAAGGTGCCACAAGATTCCTTGTTGCTTTTAATGCACAAAAGTGTATCCCACAATAAATCTGTTAGTCTTGAAGGTTCACAAGACTATTGTGGGGAGCAAGGGGAGGTTGCCCTCACCCATGTACATCAAATCACATGTCAATTATTGCTCAGGAGTATCTCTGGTTAGCTCACCAACCTACCCACTGTGTGACTATTCTTACAAGCCATTCATGTGCGTGCTTATCTGGGAGTAGTCTTACTGAATTCAGTGGAATTTATGTCTGAGTAAATATGCACAGGATTGAGCTGCAGGTATGCATGTCAAAGGCGCAAACCTTTTTTTTGGTAAAAGGTTGGAGGTTGGAAAAGCAACCTTGGAGGAGGAGGAAAGTTGGGCGGGGAGAGGAGGAGACTGGAGAGGCCAGGATACAAGCTATCCAGCCTCCTTCCCTCCCCCTCCAAAGCGCCCTTGCTAGACCAACTAAAAAGCCCGTCTAGGGAAATCTGCAGGGTGGGAGGATAGGGAGGCGAAGATTGCCTCTGCCACTCATTCCGTCCTGCATTGGATGATCGGACACCTCTGAGTTCGGAGGCTTCCTACCACCAAGGGCGCAATTGAGAGGACTGCACCCTAAGAGTGGCTTAGACAGAGAGAATATTGCTACAGTTATCTATGCTTTTTAAACACCCAGTGCATCAGAATGGGGCAGCCCTTGAAGGCTGTTTGGAGACTTCATCTGGTTCAGAATATGGCAGTCCAATTAATGGTCATGCCAATGAGATCATTAGATCAGTGTTGAAAGAGCTTCACTGGCTTCCTGTGTGTTTCTAGGCTCAATTCAAGGTGCTGGGTTTTTTGTTTGTTTGTTTGTTTGTTTTAAAGCCCTAAAGGTTTGGGCCCTGGGCCCTAAAGACTGCCTTGTCCCGTATGAATCTGTCTGGAATTTAAGATCTTTCTTGGAGGTCTTTTTCTAGGTGCCTTCTTCTGTCTTCAGAGGCTAGGGAAGCGGCTTGCAGGAGGGGGCCTTTAAGTGGTGGTACTCTGATTATGGGCTGGTTTAGCTGGTACGAATTCTTGTATGGTTTAGGCCAGCCTTGTATTGAACAATTTGCCTAGTAGGCAAACAGGAATTCCTTCCAGGTGGTGAAATGAAGTACCTGTTCACACAGAGCACAGTTAAACTATGGTTGCTTCCACAAGATGTAATGATGGCCACTGATATGGACAGCTTTAAGAGGGGAATGGACAGTTTCATAGAGGATAAGGCCATCATGATTAGTAGCCACTGATAGCCTTATCCTCCATGAATTTGTCTGATCAGTGGCATTCTTCTTCTTCTTCTTCTTCTTCTTCTTCTTCTTCTTCTTCTTCTTCTTCTTCTTCTTCTTCTTCTTCTTCTTCTTCTTCTGCCATCTGGCTGGCCACCGGCCACCCTGGGCGATGTACATAGGATAAAAACAAGATAAAATACATTTAAAACAGTACAATTTTTTTAAAAAAAATCGTAATCCACCTCATATTCCCGCCTGAACAGCCAGGTTTTTAATGAGCGGCGGAAGCTCAACAGAGAGGGGGCATGGCGGAGGGCACTCGGGAGAGAGTTCCACAGTACGGGGGCCGCCACAGAAAAGGCCCTCTTCCTAGTCCCCACCAGTCTAGCTGCTCTGGCTGAAGGGACAAGGAGAAGGCTGTCTGTGGCAGATCTTGTTGAGCAGCCTACTTGGTGTTGCTGGAGACGCTCCTTGAGATAGACTGGACCGGAGCCATATAGGGTTTTAAAGGTCAAAACCAACACCTTGAATTCGGCTCGGCAAGCAACTGGTAGCCAGTGCAGCTCCTTGAGCACTGGCGTGATGTGATCCCGCCGGCGGCTGCCTTTAACCAGGTGAGCCGCCGCGTTCTGTACCAGCTGTAGCTTCCAAACCATCTTCATGGGTAACCCCACGTAGACTCGTAGAGCGCATTACAGTAGTCTAGGCGAGAGGAGACCAAGGCATGAACCACCTATGGGAGCAGGTGATTAGGAAGGTAGGGGCGCAGCTGCCGTACCAGATGGAGTTGATATAGCGCCGCCCTGCTCACAGCTGACACCTGAGCCTCCATGGACAGCTGGGAGTCTAGAATGACCCCCAAGCTGCGGACCTGGTCCTTCAGGGGTAGATGTACCCTATTCAGCACCAGGTCAACATCCCCTAACCTCCCCTTGTCCCCCACCAGTCTTGTCAGGGTTCAGCTTCAGCATGTTCCTTCCCATCCAGCCAGCCACTGACTCCAGGCACTTGGACAGGGTCTCAACGGCCAACCTCGGTGAGGACTTGAAACAGAGGTAGAGCTGTGTGCCATCCACATACTGATGACACCGCACCCCAAACCTCCTGATGATAGCTCCCAGCGGCTTTAGGTAGATGTTGAATAACATCGGGGAGAGGATGGAACCCTGTGGCACCCCACAAGTGAGCGGCCAAGGGTCTGAAGCCTCCTCCCTGAGAACTACCCTCTGGTACCTTCCAGAGAGGAAGGACCGGAACCACTGCAATACAGTGCCTCCCAAGCCCAACCCCTCCAGGCAGTCCAGGAGGATACCGTGGTCAACGGTATCAAAAGCCACTGAGAGATCGAGGAGGACTAGAAAGGAGCATTCGCCCCTATCCAAAGCCCTCCTCATATCATCCACCAAGGCGACCAAGGCCATCTCCGTGAAAAGGCTAATAATTTCTCCAGCCTTGATGGTTCATAATCCATTCAGCAGAGCGTGAGATGGAAGATACAGCCTCTGTCTCATGTGTGTAACTGGCCCATGTAGTTCACACAGAGATTCACTGTCTCCCATACGCAGCACATTCCAAGCGTCTCGGATTTCAGCCAACCTGCTCCCTGCTGCTTGCTCCAGCTCAACTGTTATTAGGAATTGCCATAGAATCCACCACAGGGTTTTTCTACCTGTTTATTCTATATCAGAGTAAATATAATTTCCTAAGTACAGTCTACATTGCATAGCATAGTCCAGTGGACAAAGTCCACCATAGCATTCAGAGCATTAGAGAGAAGACAAGAAGATGCATACAGAAAGCAATCCTTCTCTCTATTACACAAGTTACAGGAACCGAAACTTAACAATCATACTACGTCATCAGAAAGTACAAACCATGTGATCAGCTCATATTTCTTTCCAGCCTACTTTCCCCATGAGAATAGAATAGTGGTGTCAGACTAAACAAGATTGTTATTCTAGCCATCCTGTACCTTTCCAAATGAAAACACTTGCAGCACAGCTGTTGTTGTGTTACATGTCCCAACATCCCCCCACAGCCTGTGATACATGTTGTTTACATTTACTCAATGAGGCCTAGTGCCCTCATTAGTTTCCTGTGTCTTACTTCAGGTAATGGTTTTGTGAAAAGATCTGCCACCATATCCCCTGATGCACAGTACTTGAGTGTTACCCACCCTTTTTGCACACAGTCCTTTACATGAGAGTAACGAACATCAATGTGTTTGGTTCTTGGCCTACATTTTTCATTTTGAGCCATGCTAATGCAAGCTTGGTTGTCTTCAAAAATTGTAACAGCCTTGTCAACTGGTATGTGCATATCAGCAAACAATTGTTTGAACCACTCTATCTCATTACATGCTTGAGATAAACTGATGAACTCAGCTTCTGCGCTAGAAATCGCCACACAAGTTTGTTTTCGTGTGTACCAGTCAATTAGACTGTTTTCATACATTAAAACTGTTCCACTTGTGCATTTTCTATCTGTTGCAGATCCCCAATCAGCATCAGTGTACACGCAAAAACCTCCATTTGTGTGTGATGACAATTTCAGTTTGCAATTCATGGTACCTTTTAAATACCTTAACACCCGTTTCACAGCTAGCCAATCATAGTTAGAAGGATTTTGTGTTTTCCTGCTAAGTATGTTTACAGCATTGCTGATGTCTGGCCTACTCACATTTGCCAAATATAGCAGGCTTCCAATAACACTCTGATATTTGCCAATATCATCAAATCCAGTGTTATCTCTGTGTTTCTGATATTCAAGAGTCATTGGAGTGGTAACTGGGTTACAATTCTCCAATCCATGAATTTCCAGCAATTTCTGAATTTTCCCACTTTGTTCAACCATGAAAGAACCTTCCTCATCTTGAGATAATTGCATTCCAAGATAGTGTTGTACCCAGTGCTTTTTTTCTGGAGAAAAAGGTACCGGAACTCTTGGATTACATTTCCTCGGGAGTAGATGGCGATTAAATTGTAATGCAATTAATAGAAGAAAAGGTGCTGGAACTCAGTTCCAGTGAGTTCCACCAGAAAAAAAGCCCTGGTTGTACCAAACCCAGATCTTTCAGTTCAAAGTGTGCTTGCAATTCTTGTGCAATTTTGTCCTTTTGACTCACTGTTTGTGTTACCAGTAAGATGTCATCAACAAAAATCAACAAATACACCCAGTTTCCCTGTTCTGTGTAATTTGTATACAGACAGTGATCAGCCTTGCTTTGTTTGAATCCCAAACTAATCAAAACTGTGTCCAGCTTTTGGTTCCAGCATCGAGCTGCCTGCTTCAACCCATATATGGACTTGTTCAGACGACATACAAGACTGGGATCTTCTACAAAACCTTGTGGTTGCACCATGTAGAGTTCCTCTTGTAATTCCCCATATAAAAAAGCAGTTTTTACATCAAAATGAAATGCCATCATTTTTCTTTGTGCTGCCAATTTCAACAATAGTCTGACAGTTGCATACCTTGTTGTTGGTGCAAACACGGAATCAAAATCTACCCCATGTTTTTGTCCAAACCCCCTGGCAACAAGTCTTGCCCTGTACCTTTCTACCTGCCCCTGGTGATTTGTTTTCACCTTGTACACCCATTTACAGGTGATGGCCTTTCGCCCCACAGGCAAAGATACTAGACTCCATGTGTTGTTGTCATGCATTGCATTGATTTCATCCTGCATGGCCTCAAACCAATCATTCTTCACTTTTGGTTCCAAGCTTTGAATTTCCTCAAAACTTTGTGGTTCTAAAGCTATTTTGAGAGCTTTATGTACAACAGTTTTCCCACTTTGGAATTCATCCTGATATCTAACAGGTGTTTTGCGTTCTCCGGTTGAACGCCTCAGAGATTGTTCAGCTCCCTCCTGTTCCCCAGATATCTGCCCAGTGGCCTGTTCTGCCTCAGAAGCATCCTGCTGTGTTTCAGACATTGCATGCATTGGCAATTCCACCAGCTGTTTCTGATCATCTGTTTGCTCGTGAAAAATCACATCCCTGCTCAGAATTACCCTGTTGTGGTGTGGTGACCACAACCTGTACCCTTTTGTTTGTGCATCATACCCCAGCAGAAAACATTCAAAGTTTCTTGCCTGTACATGAACAAAACATTTACACCCAAAAATGCGCACGTGTGCTACCTTTGGTTTCCTCCCATGAAACATTTCATATGGAGTTTTTCCAATTGTGGAATTTGGTAACCTGTTCAGCAGATAATTAGCATTTGACAATGCATCCCTCCAGAAACAGTTTCCCACCTTTGACTCAGTCAATTGGGCCCTCATCATGTCCTGGAGTGTTCTGTTACGTCTTTCAGCAACGCCATTTTGAAATGGGGAGTATGGGGCAGTGACTTTGTGCCCTATACCCTCACTTTCCAAAAATTTCTTGAACTTTGTACTCATGTACTCTACCCCACCATCAGTGAGTAATTCTCCTATTGGATATTGTTTATATCTGTTCCCTGCCCATTTAACAAATGATTCAAATCTCTCTTGAACCTGAGATTTATGCTGCAGCAGATATACAAATCCAAAACGAGAATAATAATCAATTAGAGACATATAGTACTTATTCCCCCCATAGCTAGTTTCAAATGGACCAGCAACATCAGAGTGTACCAGCTCAAAGATTCTTGTGCTCACTCTATCACTGTGTTTCTGAATGTTAGACCTGTGTGACTTTGCAGTACTACATACTTCACATTCCACATACTTTGAACAAGGTTTCATTTTCACACCCTCACACAGACCTGGCATTTTTTCTATGCTTCTGTAATTGGCATGTCCAAAAAGTTTGTGGAAAATATGTAAACAATTGTCATGTGGTTTCAAATTTGCATACTTTGCCTTCTCATCATGTGTTACAAATGGATTTATAACATACAGAGAATTCTGCAAATCACCTTTTGCACAGATCACCCCTTCATGTGAAATTACACAGTTGCTGTTAGAAAAACTTATTTCATATCCATCATTAGCCAATTGTGATATACTTATCAAATTTGTGTCCAGTTCTTGAACAAACAGTGCTCTCTGTTGACCCAAAGAAGCAAAGTCAATTGTTCCTGTAGCTGTCACCTGGATTCTTTTTCCATCAGCCAGTTCCACAAATTGATTTGTATATCCATCATCCAGAGATTGAAACGAGTCTCTGGAATTTGCCATGTGGTGTGAAGCTCCACTGTCAAGTACCCACATGTCTTGGTTGGAAAAACCCACCCGAGCAATCAAACTTTTGCCCATTTTAATTGTATCCTCAGGTGTACTGGTAACTTCCTTTTTCTTTTTTTCCTTGCCCTTAAAAGTACAGTCCCTAAGATGTGAAGTCGAACCGCAATTAAAGCATTTTCTGACTTTCAAAGCTGCCGCTTGGGTAACTCCCACCAGCTTGCCGCTTGCCCCAGCATGGCCTGATTCAGCCGCGCTGTGTGCTGATTTACGTCCAGCATGCCTTCTGTTGCCTTTCCGTTTCTCCCTCTCAGAGAAAAACTTGCCTGACACATATGCCATGGTCAGATTCTGATCTGGTTGCCTGTTAGCTCAACTGGTACAGCTTCCATGCAATTGTAATCCTACTTCCAGATCTGCTTTACAGTGTCCAGAAACTGTTCTCCGTCTCCCACTGCAACTGCAACTGCTTCTCGTATTACAACATTCCAGAGCCTCCGGCATGAGTTAAACAAATGCTGCTTCTGGCCGTTTCATAATACACAGTTCTGCCCAGATAGCTTTACCACTATCTGTGAGTTAAGAGCTTTTGTGCTGCCGCATTCCCGGGAACAGGGTTTCCCCCCTCCTTCCCTTCCAGAAATTCTCGGCTTTGCTGACTGAGCTTCCAGCTTGAACAGAGCCTGCCAGCTCTCAGCACACACACCTCCCGCTCTCTTGTGGTTTCAGGCCTTGTACAGCCGCCGTTCTGGCAACAGGGAAAGCTGCCGCTTCTTCCCCCTCAGAACTCCCGCTTCACTGTCAGAGCCCTCAGCAGATTCACCTCCCTCTTCTTCCCTTTGCTTACCAGCTGAAGAAGGTCCAGGAGATTCGTCTTCCGCTTTAATGGCCTTCTCTGCCATCAATCACTGCTTCTCCGAGTACTCGAAGCGTTGACACACAGCAGCTGGATAAACAATTCCTGCCGCCGCCGGCACAGACCCTCGACCTTGCCTCGAACTTTCCTCCATTCGATCTCCGGCACCAGTCCAACAGGTCATTTTGTAATCTGATATTTCTGGGTGCATAACCCTGAAAAGTCTAATAATTTCTCCAGCCTTGATGGTTCATAATCCATTCTGTAGGCCCGTCCGCCTACGTGAATTCAGCAGAGCGTGAGATGGAAGATACAGCCTCTGTCTCATGTGTGTAACTGGCCCATGTAGTTCACACAGAGATTCACTGTCTCCCATACGCAGCACATTCCAAGCGTCTCGGATTTCAGCCAACCTGCTCCCTGCTGCTTGCTCCAGCTCAACTGTTATTAGGAATTGCCATAGAATCCACCACAGGGTTTTTCTACCTGTTTATTCTATATCAGAGTAAATATAATTTCCTAAGTACAGTCTACATTGCATAGCATAGTCCAGTGGACAAAGTCCACCCTAGCATTCAGAGCATTAGAGAGAAGACAAGAAGATGCATACAGAAAGCAATCCTTCTCTCTATTACACAAGTTACAGGAACCGAAACTTAACAATCATACTACGTCATCAGAAAGTACAAACCATGTGATCAGCTCATATTTCTTTCCAGCCTACTTTTCCCATGAGAATAGAATAGTGGTGTCAGACTAAACAAGATTGTTATTCTAGCCATCCTGTACCTCTCCAAATGAAAACACTTGCAGCACAGCTGTTGTTGTGTTACATGTCCCAACACTCCGTCCCATGTCCAGGCCTGAAGCCTGACTGGCATGGATCTAAGTAATCGGCTTCATCCAAGTGTGCCTTCAACTGAGCCCCCACCACTCGCTCAATCACCTTGCCCAGAAATGGTAAATTGGAGACTGGGCGGAAGTTGTTTAGATCCTGGGGATCAGGACCGGTGCAAGGCAGTTTGATGCCCTAGGCAAGATCAGATATTTAGCCCCCCCCCCACTTGAGAGCGCTGTATTTTTTTTCAAGGCGTTTCTGGCGCCCCCTTTAGCCCTGCACCCTAGGCAGCTGCCTAGTTGGCCTAATGGTAGCACCGGCCCTGCTGGGGATCCAAGGAGGGCTTCTTTAGAAGCGGTCTTATTACTGCCTCCTGGAGGGCTGATGGCATCACTCCCTCCTCGAGGGAGGCATTCACCACCACCTTGATCCCCTCACCCAGTCTCTCCCTACAGCTCATGATGGCTATATGTTACCTCCAGTATCAGAGGCAATATGCCTCTGTCTGAATACCAGTTGGTGGGGAACACAAACAGGAGGGTGCTATTATGCTCATGTCCTGCTTGTAGGCATCTCAAAGGACTCAGGTTGACCTCTGTGGGAACAGAATGCTGGACTAGCTAAGTCTTTGGTCTGAGTCAGTACTGCTCTTTTTATGTTCTTATGAGTGAGCTGGCATAATTACTACTAGTGTGCTCAGAAGCTAATAGTCTGCATCTCCATGATGGCTATAGAGGAGGGAGCTCCCCTTCCACTATTAATATTTTTTTTTGCAGTCTATTAACTTTTGTGGGTTTATTTACAAGGCTGATTTAGGCAACAGGTGGTAAGACCTTTTTATTCTCCAAGGCTTTTAGCAGGTGATTGGTAGCTGCTGCTTTTATTGCTTTGCTCTCTCTCTGTTACGTATATATGATTTTAGACTGCTTTTTGCAGATTGCTGCTTTAATTGTGTGTGTGTGTGTGTGTGTGTATCTTTCATTCTTGGTTTTCATGGCAAGCATGTAGCAAAGTGCTTTGGGTATTTTAATAGGAAGGCAGTGTAAGCTATTTAAAATAAATAAAAATAATGAAATCATGAGTATGAATGGCAGTGCTTTATTTAAGCACCCAGTTCTGGAATCTGTTTTCAATGTCAGCGATCGCGTCCAGAACAAAGTCTGAACTACACATTCAGCAAAACCACAAAGTATTTATTTTGGCACTGCCAAAAGCAAGTCTGAGTTGACTTCAGCCAATGGTATCAGGCTTCACATGATCCGCTCTCTGTGGACTGTGAGGCTAGAACAGGCTAATTTTTCCGATGGTCATTATGTGCTAAAGCAGTGTTCTTCAACCTTGGGTCCCCAGATGTTTTTGGCCTACAACTCCCAGCATGCCCCAGCCAGCTGGCTGGGGCATGCTGGGAGTTGTAGGCCAAAAACATCTGGGGACCCAAGGTTGGAGAACCCTGTGCTAAAGTCTTATGAGAACAGACTGGGTAGATACAAGAGAAGGACCTTAACTTAGTGGTAGAGCACATGCTCTGCATGTAGAAGGTCCCAGGTTCAATCTCTGGCACTTTCAGTTAAATGTTATCTACTTTGTTATCTTTTCGCTGGCTGGCAAAATAACCTTTTCATTCTCTCCAGTCTTTTAATCTTCTGTATATTTCTGCTGCCATGCTGTGTTTGTTTTAGTAGTTTGGCCTCTGTGATAATTGTTTCTTCTTGTTGTGATGCAAGATGTTTTAGCCTCTGCTGCTTTTAATGGATTGTTTTATTATGCTGTTTTAGATTTGATTTATATGTACCTATTTTGTATTTTGCTGTATATTGTCCTGAGCGCTATTAGCTATAGGACAGGAGTGGGCAACTTGGTGCCCTTCAGACTACAACTCCCATCAGCCCTAACCAGCATGGCCAATAGTGAGGGATGATAGTTGTTGTTATGAGTATTAGTATTACTACTTATATTGCTTTCCTGCCCACCAGGGCCTTCAAAGCGATGTACAATAAAATCCAATAAAACCATAACAACATAAAAACAAACCAAAGAGAACATACTGTTCCAGCCCAACAACATCTGGTGGGCCGCAAGTAGCCCATTCCTGCTGTAGAGTGACTAATAAATATTAGAAATAAGTAAACAAAAGTGAAAGACCCCTGCCAGAGAGCCACTGCTAGTCAAGAGTTGAAAGTAGTGGGCTAGAAAGAAGGAACAGCTGCAGGGAGCTTGTTTTGCCCTTCCCTGCAAGAAAAAAATAATGAAAAAAATATATATTTAAGAATCTTGTAACTAAGAACTGGGGCCTGAGTTTTGCTTTCTTCCTCCCCCCTCCCAATCCCTGTTCTTTTTGTGTCATGTCTTTTAGATTGTAAGCCTGAGGGCAGGGACTGTCTAATATTAATCTTTGTAAGCCACTTTGGGAGCCTTTTTTTGGCTGAAGAACGAGGTAAAAATGCTGTAAATAAATAAATAGATGGGAAAATAGTCCAAGCTGGTATTACACAGCTTCCTATAGCAGGCTGGGAGGTGTGGCTTTTGTGCAAACGGAACCTCCGTAGGTTACCTCTCCTTTAATCACTGGTGGGCATCTATAATATCTATTTTATAATTAAATTGGAAGACTAATTAAAGAGACCATAGAGCAGAAATTATCATTGTGGCTGGCTTGCTTATGTATATGCTTCCAGGTTACCCGCTTTCAAATTGCTTCTATTATATATTTCATTGGACCACATAATAATGCTTGCAATTAATACATTTATAATGGGTGACAAGTAATGACATTATTACTCACACGCAGCGTTTCACATTTTAATCACTTGTAATTCTTCGGCAAGGAAACAATGATAGCAACCCGAAGAGGCTAAATGCTAAAACAGCCCCACCACTTAATTTGCTGTTCATTTCTAGGAGCAAGAAGATTGGTATATTATTCACAGTTTGGGAAAACATTGCTTTGCAAAGATGCTTGTAGCTCCTAGGAGTTTTCACGATCCGTGGAACAAATGACTGTCTAGAATTACATGTCTGAAACTGATTATTCAGTATTTGCTGTTCATTATTCCTCCTACCTGTAAAGTTCCAGAAATGCAAAGTAGGAATGGAACCAAGAGCATTTGAGTCGGGGTGGCCAACTTCCAGACGTCGGGGGCCACATTGTACCCAGTGGAGGCTGGTGGCGCCAATGTCAGTGGGGCTCCGAATCCACTCTGGGTTTCAGTCTGAACTTTAAAGGAGCTATCCATGGTGCTTAACCCTCCCTCCAGTCCCAAAATGGGTTCAGCACCATGGACAGCTTCTTAGAGGTTCAGACTAAAACCCGGAGCGGATACAGGACCCATTGACATTGGTGCCACCAGCCTCCATGGAATGCACCCCTGGAATCCACTGGGGGCCACACCCTTCCTCTGCTGGAATTGCCGATGAATTTGCTGTGACGGTGGCAAAGTAAACAGTGATTTTGTAAGGAAACAAGGTATGCGGGAAGCCTGCACCTTGTTTGTTTGCAAAATCACTGCTTTTGTTAGCTCCGATACAGCTGCAAACTCAGCGGTGGGGTCATGGGGCCTGCAAAAATGGCTGATTTTAAGTGATCAGCCACACAAGACCAGCAAACTACAAACCAATAAGTTAAAATGAGCAGGAGGAAAAGAGCCTGTAGTCTCTAAAATCATTGCTAAACGTGGTTTGGGATTTTTTTTTCAAACAACAACAACCCAATTTTGAGTTGTAACTTTTCTCTCCCTAGGGTAAGTTTAAGCAATCATTTTTTTTTTATTGATGTAACCGCAATCATAATAATGAGATGCACTTCTATATTGCCTTTCTGTCAATACTCAAGTTGGCTCAAGTTACCAAAGCTCCCTCTTTCTGAAGGCAAAAAGCTGCTTTATATAGAGTTAAACTATTGGTCCATCTAGATCACTGGCAGCCGATCTCCAAGATCTCAGGCAGGAGTCTTTCCTACCTGGAGATTTCAGGGATTGAACCTGGGACCATCTGCATGCAAAGCATTTGCTCTACCACTGAGCTATAGCCCCCCAGAGGTGGTGTTAGGGGGCGGCCCACTACGGCAGGAGCCCTGAATCTTTCATTTGGAGCCCCACATCTCTGGGAGGCCATCTGCCCCACCACCCCACTGTCTATGGGCACTTGCTGAAATAAAGGTACAGAGCCCCTGATGATCTCTGTTGCATCTGATCCCCCTGGATTGGCTGGCTTTTTGCCCTCATGTGCTTCACCTCCTGCTGCCCCCCCTCTTGAATCTTTCTGCCTGAGGTTTTTTTTTCTGAAATCATATGCTGTCCTCTCCCCTGTCCATCCCTTTTTACAGATAGGGGTGTCCTTAGGAGACAGGGTCCTTTAAAGATGCGCGCGCAAGCACACACACACACACACTGACTTCAGAGCATATGTAAATTCGCACATGCAAATTTGTGCTTTTTTTTTTGTCCTGTGGGTCAGAGCTGGAACTTTTCAGTACCTAGCAGTAGCACCGCCCCTGCAGTCCCCTGCCCAACAGCAGCCATAACACATGTCAAATCAAATACATCACAAATCAGCAATGAACCACAAGCATAAATCTAACCAGATGATTTAAATAGGTTGACGACATATGCAGCAATAGCAAACAACAGGCAGCCAAATGGCCTACTTCCAGATTATTATTATTATTATTATTATTATTATTATTATTAATATTTATTTATCGCCCATCTGGCCGGCAACCGGCCACCCTGGGCGATGTACACAGAATAAAATACATAAATGCAATAAAATACATTAAAACAATATAAAAATTTTAAAATCTTAATCCACCCCATATTCCCGCCTGAACAACCAGGTTTTTAATGAGTGACGGAAGCTCATCAGAGAGGGGGCATGGCGGAGGTCACTCGGGAGAGAGTTCCACAGTACGGGGGCCGCCACAGAAAAGGCCCTCTTCCTCGTCCCCACCAGTCTAGCTGCTCTGGCTGAAGGGACAAGGAGAAGGCCATCCGTGGCAGATCTTGTTGAGCGGCCCACTTGGTGTTGCTGGAGACGCTCCTTGAGATAAACTGGACCAGAGCCGTATAGGGTTTTAAAGGTCAAAACCAACACCTTGAATTCGGCTCGGCAAGCAACTGGTAGCCAGTGCAAATCCTTCAGCACTGGCGTGATGTGATCCCGCCGGCGGCTGCCTTTAACCAGGCGAGCCGCCGCGTTCTGTACCAGCTGCAGCTTCCGAACCGTCTTCAAGGGTAACCCCACGTAGAGTGCATTACAGTAGTCTAGGCGAGAGGAGACCAAGGCATGAACCACTGATGGGAGCAGGTGATTAGGAAGGTAGGGGTGCAGCTGCCGTATCAGATGGAGTTGATACAGCGCTGCCCGGCTCACAGCTGCCACCTGAGCCTCCATGGACAGCTGGGAGTCTAGAATGACTCCCAAGCTGCGGACCTGGTCCTTCAGGGGTAGATGTACCCCATTCAGCACCAGGTCAACATCCCCTAACCTCCCCTTGTCCCCCACCAGCAGTACCTCGGTCTTGTCGGGGTTCAGCTTCAGCATGTTCCTTCCCATCCAGCCAGCCACTGCCTCCAGGCACTTGGACTTGGACTTGGATGTCTTTGGAAATACATCACCACGAGGGGGGGGGGGATCAATCTTTGCAATTATTACCGTACTCCCTTCCTCCTAAGTGGTTGCAAGAAGATGGTAATGCTGGACTTATCATGCAGCCAGAGCCTTCAGATGACTCCATTCGATATAAGTTGTTACAGCAGTTAAGCAGCTGTTGTGCGGTTAGTGCAGCTCTTGTGGGTCAATTTTCCATCAGTGCATAGCTGATGGGCAATTGACCCATGAATTATTTTACACAATAGACAGCAGAAAGAAATGCCAAAGTCTCACTCCAACTAAATGTTTGCAGTATAGTGACGATGGACTGGGTCTCAAAGTGCAACAAAATGAGGTGGTAGAATAGACCATACCACTCAAATTGTAGGTGGGGAAACAGCCTCCCCCCTCCCCATGAAAAAATAACAATAAAATGGGTCAGAAATTGACTGGGAAATATTGGAGCTGCAGCTGAGTAACAGAAGTCAGTTGGAAGATGTGGGATATACGTACCTGGCTTTCTGTCCATACTTACCCCAAAATCATTTAAGACTGGGGTTTGATGTGACCTCGAAGAGGTTATATATGAGCCAGCCAAGCAGGTTCTTGGATGTTGTTCAAAATGGCAGAAACAGGCTGGAGGCAGCACTTGCTAGGCCTTCATGGTCTGTCAAGGTGTCTATCTGCAGACATAAAGGAACCTGGGCCTAGTTCAGCTAGATTACCTGTGTTCTTTATCTTACCTAGGACCCTGGACTGTTTTTATGTCATAATTTTTGTTTGTGTATCAACAAAAACAATACATAATGTCACTCCTTTGATGTAAACTGTAATACGGGAAGAATTTGCACCTATTCATAAGTTATACTGAGGGATGCCGCGGATGTGGGAATGGCTCATCGTAGCTGCATCGTCTGGCTTACAAGTAGAAAGATGAGGAGAGGGCAAAGCCCAGAATTTGCACGAGGGAAACATTTGAGGGGAAAGTCATTCTGAAAAGCTCCAAAGCCATGATTTTTAGAACCAACTACATGTCACATGCTGTTGAGAATTTATTTCCCCTGAACTTTTGTGCCCAGCCTCCCCCTCCCTCCATTTTTGTTTCTTTACTGAAAGGCACCCTCAGAGGCTGTAATAGAGAGTGGAAGAGCTTCTCTACATGAGGCATTTATTGTGTGCTCGTGATCCCTCCTCACTCATGGACATTTGCGGGTCCATTACTCAACGTGGTCATCCCCCAGGACCTCTCCCGTGTTTTCCAACCATTTTCGCAGGTTTTTTTTTTTTTTTTTTTTTGAGCGAGGAAAGTGCAGTATTTGGGATACTGCTATGAGAAGCCTCATGTATATTTGCAATTCCGCTCTATACCACAGTGCCGCCTTGTGTTGTGTAATGGAACATATAGGAGCATATAGAAAGGCAGAGAAGGACACACACACACACCCCAGGGGGAAAAAAAAACCCTCATGTAAAGGACACACTCTTCATCCCACAAAGAAAATGGAAGAGGAAGCCTTGGTAAAACAGCGGGTTAAACACCTCATAGAGGAGCCTGAAGAGTGAGCCTGAAGGGTGCAATTGTGAGCAAATAGACGGCAGGAAGGTTAAGGGTTACTTAACCTTCCTGCTGTCTGTCTGCTCACAATTGCACCCATCCCAAGCTGCTTTTCTGGCTTTACGGTAAAGATTATGGGACCCTGCATCTTTTCTGCTCTGGATGGGAAAGCAGGTTGGAGGGGAATTTTGAGTGGATGAATATCAGGAAGGGTGAAGAATTAAGCTGGCTTTCCCTGCTGGCTCCTTTGTTCTCGTTGGCAGCCTCCTAGGCTGACTTTTCAGTAAAAATGCAAACTGTTGTGGCAAAAGACACACAACCGTATGTAATGTGTAGTTTAGCACTTAGCAGGAGCACTTCAGTGCTTTTAAATGCTTTTACAATAGATAGTCATAAAACAAGCTACTATCGCTAACCTTGGTAGGTTGTAATTTTTCCTGTCATGTGGTGTGACCTCCCCCTTTCGGTTTCCAAATTAAAAGTAGACATAAGTATAATAAATCCTTCCCATATTACTTTTTGTTGTTGTTGGCATGTGAGGCAGTAACTTGAAGAAGCCTTACTATGGACACAAATCGTAACATATTAAACAGCTACCAGTTTGTTATGGGTAGGATTCTTTTTCAAAGAGACTCAACTACCAGCTTCATAGCTGTAGCCCCTAGTCCCCAAAGCTCTAAACATTAGCACAATTTACCAGCCCTAATGAAGTAACTCACAATTATTTATTTATTTATTATATTTATACCCCACCTTTTTTCCTGCAAGGAACCCAAGGCAGCTTACATAATCCTCCTCCTCCTCCTCCTCCTCCTCCTCCTCCTCCTCCTCCTCCTCCTCCTCTCCGTTTTATCCTCACAACAACCCTGTGAGGTAGGTTAGGCTGAGAGTCAGTGACTGGCCCAAAGTCACCCAGTGAGTTTCATGGCCGAGCAGGGACTAGAACCCGGATCTCCTGCGTCCCAGTCCAACACTATAACCATTACACCACACTGGCTGCAATATATATGCAATAATATATCTATTGGATTTTAAAAACAACAATTTCTTATCTAAAAAAACCTACCCCAGTATGAATAAAGGTCTACAGGAGATACCCAACGTTGTGTGAGTGGTCTTACATTCCTGTAAAAGAACTCCCCTCACCCTGTGCCCCCAAAATCTGGTCCAGAGGGTCTCTCAACCCTCCAGATAAGGTTTTTTTTGGGGTGGGGGGTGGGAATCCATTCTGCTGACATATGACAGATACCTTTCCATTGGCAGACAGACAGCATTATGCTATATTCAGATTTGAATAAAATGAGAGGAAAATTGAAGGGCTTTGTACAAAACGTGCTACTTTATTCTATGCAATATAAGTAGTATGTATTGCTGGTAAATACATACCATAATGTAATTAAGTCATTTGAGAGCTATTACCTTCATTCCCTCCCCCCTTCAGAACATATGAAGAAAACATGTATAGAATATCTTAAATGATCACATGAAAGTGTATTGCATTTTTTACATGTCAGGCCAGTAGATGTCTGTGTTGGCTTAGCAATGGAATATTTTCCTATCTGATTCCCACAAGAAAAAGCTACAGAGCAAACAGCATGGATATAGCTTTCCCCTTCTGTAGAAGAGAGTGGAGTAAGGTGCTTTGCTTTGTACCAATCCACCTGCCATTTTGCCTTGTGTGTTTTATTAGCCCAGACTCTGGACAGTATCTCTTTCTGCCGTGTTAGAAGTGCAGCTGCACCATGCTGAGAAGGCTCTGGCCCATGAAAGCCTATGCCACACAAAAAATGTGTTAGTCTTTAAAGTGCCAGTGCCACAAGGGTCTTGGTTGTTTACACTGAAGAGGATGAATGTACATGAGATAGTGGGCAAGTTTGCATGTGACGCTAAGCCACCCTGAGAATAAGCCACGGTGGGTGGGTGGGTGGGTGGCTTGTCTCTTACTCCCAACAAACAATTGCCCACTTGGTAGCTTGCTGTGGGTTATTTCTCCCTCAGTCCCTCTCAGTCTTCCTGGCCACTGCTGGCACATATCCTAGGTGCCTTTCAGCAGAAATCCTCATTTCCTCATTCCCTATGTCAGTGCTCTTTCTGCAGTTGGTCTGCTGGGGTTGCCGGCTCACGGGGGGAAACTCACCCCTATCCTGCATCAGATCACCAAAGGGATTTAAGTTTCTGAGCCCTTATGTATGTGGGAACATGTTTGCAAACTTTTCAAATTTTTATTTTAGGGGTCTTGCACAAGTGAGCTCAGCATAGCACGTCCCCCTCTTGTCAATTTCATCCTCCACTATTTCAGGTCCAGAGAGAAACTCCCCCCTCTTCCCTCCTGCTTCAGATTGCAAAAAGGAAACAATGGTTTGAGCTCTTATGAACGCTGGAACACATTCTCATTTTTTTGGGAGCCGGGGAGCTTGGCTAAGTAGCCTGTCTGCTATTTAGCCCAGCATATGATATCCCCCTCTTGTCAATGTCCTTGTCAATTTTATCCTCCACTTTTGGTCTTTCCCTTGCTAATGAACATCTTTTTTTTAAAAAAAGCCTGCTCCACATTCCACTGAAATAATAACACCCACCCCTGGCTTCTCTCCTGCAACCACCAGCCGCTTCTGTTCTCTGCCCCACTTTATGCTTGTCACTTCCCTCCACTGGTCTCTGTTGCTAGCTGTCAGATGTACATGAGGGTTACAGATCAGTGAGTGGGATCGCTAAACATATGCAAATTTCAGGGCAGAGCAGTAAAACTGAGGGGGAAATTATGCAAAATTCACTTCTGCGCACTTGCTATCCACCAGAAACCCAAATCCTTTTCCTGGTCAGCCATCACTAGCTCAGACTCCGTCAGCATATATGTGAAGTTACAAGTTGTTCTATTCTAGGGTAAAGGAGATGGATGGTTTTTCCATCATTTTCCAGACACAATAGGACACTTACCCTACTATCCCAAGAGGTTACAATCTAAAGAGATCACCTGACTGAGACCACTGTTATCCCTGGATCGTGATTGTGGCAAGAGAGGAACAAAACAAAGCTGTTAAAATCTGTCCAGAAAAAGAAAAACAAGTCTGATGGCTGGTGGCGTAGTGGCAGGGGAACATGGGACAGCACAGCTTTGGGACTTTTTTCAGAGCAGGAACAGTGATGTCATCTGCTGAAGCACCAGGGTAATTGATGAACCCTCCGTGCTCTGTCAAGTGAATGAGGTGATAATGAGACTTTCAAGTTTTAATAGTGTTTATGACATACAGGAAAACAGAGAATGAGGAAAGTAATCAAGCAGAGGCTGGATTTACTTTCTTTTTCTTTGCTGGAGTTCCTACTTCATGGTAGCAGCTTAAATGGTAACACTCCTTGGGAAGATTGTTTACATTTCTAATTTAAAAGCTAAAGGTTGCATGTCAGTTGGCTGAAGATCTTTTGTTGAGGTTCAATGCATTTTACATGTTCTATGCAGTCAAAAATTAGCACAGTTTACTGCCAGATAACTATGCATAGGATTGCAGTCATGCTGATCTTAATAAATTGAGTATTATGCTGCTATGTGCCGCTGCTCTTTGGTGTGTATGTACATGCACTGCCATGGTTTTGAGTTTGGTTTTATTCTGTTTTAAACATGGTTTTTATATTATTTTGAGAGCCAGTGTGGCATAGTGGTTAGAGTGTTGGACTGGGACTCGGGAGATCCAGGTTCTAGTCCCCACTTGGTCACAAAGCTCACTGGGTGACTTTAGGCCAGTCACTGACTCTCCGCCTAACCCACCTCACAGGATTGTTGTGAGGATAAAATGGAGAGGAGGAGTCATCAGTTTGGGTTCCTTCCAAGAGTAAAAAAAAAGAGGATATAAATCTAATTATAAATCAATAAAATCAATCAATAAATGATGAGCTCCTGTGCTTCAAAATGTATCACTACACCAGCGTTGAGGACCAAATCAGAAGTGATGTAAGGTGTGTGAATGGCATACTTGCATACTTGGTTTTTGTTTACTGAATAGCAGCTCCAGGATCCCCCTGCCCCAGATCTGGACTGGGATTGCAGCAGGGGTGCTGTGCATATCTTACCGTTTGTCTTTGCTGTGGTCTTGATCTGGGCATCCCACCCCCTTCTTAAGAACAGATCTAGTTTGACCCTGAGATTTGCAGCTGGCTTACAAGAAGCAGCTTTTGGGAGCTGCAGGGTATGTGATGTCACTTTGAGAAGGGGTTATGCAGTCTCACAACAAGCCTGCTCCTCATCCCCTCTCCGGTGGCATACTTGCAAATAAAGGGATGTTATTAAAACACAATATGGTCGCAGTACTATACCCACCTGGCATTAAGCCCTACTGAAATCAATGTGACTTTGGTAGGATTGCACTGCTGGGAGTTGTAGGACTTTTTTCCTGTCCAAACATGCATAGGATTGAGCCCTAAATGTAAAGGCTGGTTCTGGGATTTCCTACTGTTCAGAAACTTTGAAACAGTATCATAAAACGTTACAATTTTGAAATGCAACACATTCAGAATATTAAAGTTCTTCCCATTTTCTCCCCTGTCTCTCACACAAGGAACCCCCTTCTGCATGTTCATTTAGAACACACACAAACACACACACAAATTAGCTGGTATACATGGAAACTATATTCAGGTCAATGGGAACGGAAAAGTTCTTGAATCACTAGACATGAATCTTCGATATGAATCAATGATATGGTGAGCCTTTTGATCGATATAACATTCAAAGTAAATAAAAGCAGCTTAATTTTATCAGATGTTCTCTTTCTTTTGTGCTTTTAAAAACTTTGGGGGAATGTCCAACTTTGCAAAACTGCCATTCTATCTTATTTCATTTTTGGCTTGGTCGAAAGTATAAACTTCTTTTCTAAAACTAGATGCTTGATCTTCCAAAAAAACAACAACAACCAGATGGTGGCAGTCAAGAGACAGAGAAAACACCCATCTCTCCACATAGCAGGAAGGATTTTCACCTGCATAATTAAGTTTAACCTTCATACCATGCAGGCAAAGCACAGATCCAGTAGACTTCCCATCCCCATCAAAGATACCAGGCAAGTCCAATTAAAGGCATGGTACCTTTAAAAGTGTGTTACCAAGTAGGATATTATATAGCAGGAAGGAGCCCTGGCTTTTAACAAGCTAGCTCATTTGTTTTGGAATGAGGTTCTGTAGGTATGCAATCATAGCTGATTAACCAGGATGAGAGCCTGGGGCCCCGTAGAAGTTACCCAAAGGGTACAGAATGTAAAGTGTTCTGCAAGTGAAAAGTGTTCTGGCATTAACACCCTTGCCTCAGGTGAACTGCTTCACCAATAGTGGTTACCACCGTGGCACCACAAATGTAAAGTGGCTCCCTTCCACTTTCAGGACAAAGTCATTAGTCTCCTGTTTTCACTACAGCTGATATATATATTTCTTTTATTTATTATTACATTTATATCCTGCCTTTCCTCCCTCTTGTAAGGAACCTGAGGCAGCTTACAAGGTCCTCCTCTCTGTTTTTTCCTCACAAAATCCCTGTGAGGCAGGAGTCAGTGACTGGCCCAACAGGGCCGGTGCAAGGCAGTTTGGTGCCCTAGGCAAGATCAGATATTTAGCGCCCCCCCTTCCCACTTGAGCCCTCCCTCCCTCCAGCCCTATGCTCCTGGCACCCCCTTTAGCCCTGCGCCCTAGGCAGCTGCCTAGTTGGCCTAATGGTAGCACCGGCCCTGTGGCCCAAAGTCACTTAGTGAGCTTTACAGCCAAGGGGGGAATAGAACCCGGATCTCCCAAGTCCCAGTCCAACACCCTAACCACTACATCACACTGGCGCTCTCTCTCTCTCTCTCTCTCTCTCTCACACACACACACACACACACACACTGGATTTGCTCCTGTGTCTTTAACTGCAACTACTTGACACACAGAAATTAATGAGGTGAAACTTTTCCTGGCATGGAGGTGATGTGACAGGGAAAACTTCACCGGCTACATGTGTGTGTCAGGCACAGAAACCTGGCCAGTAAAATGCTGACAACTGTATTGAGGAATGATCACCATTGCGATAGATCAGGGTTTTCTAAAGTGGGATACCCTGCGGTAGGAGGCAGTGAGTGAAGCTGAGCTGGAAGAAATTGCAGTGTTCTGGCCTTCAATGTATTGCTACAAGCTTCGCTGAAACTGAATGGGGTGAGATAAAGACAGGCAGAATGCAGAAGATTAGGCTCTACCACTTGGGAGGACAGAGTTTGGGGTGATTATATGTTTCTATCCGCTCTGCAGAAGTGGGGAAGCTTTACAGGAGGCCTGAACTTCTGGAGTGGGGTAAAGGCAAAACTAAAACGAGCTTGAAGTTATATATTTTTGAGCTAAGCCTTCTGTCAGAGCCTTCCATTTTTTTCATTCAGGCCAGTATCCATCATAAAATCTAATGTGCTTGATATCTAGAAATACTTTAGAAAGGAACATAGGAATGCTAGGTGTAATCTGATACCTGCAGCACCTACCACTGAATAATGCGATGAGGATGATGATGATGATGATGATGATGATGATGATTAATTTATCTATTTATTTTATGATTACATTTATATCCTCCAAGGAGCCCAAGGTGGCATACATGGTCCTCCTCCTCTCGATTTTATCCTCAAAACAACCTTGTGAGGTAGGTTAGGCCGAGAGTCAGTGACTGGTCCAAAGTCAGCCAGTGAGCTTCATGGCCAAGTGGGGTGGGACGGGACTAGAACCCAGATCTCCCAAGTCCCAGTTCAACACTCTATCCACTATACCACACTGGCTCTCCAGCCTGCAATCTCCATCTTATGACTGAGTCTAAGCTGCAGACCACATGGCCACAAAATCTGGCCTAGTTTTTGTACTTTTTTGGTTTCCCCCAGTCTCTGTTTTTTGCACCATCTTGCCTGATGAAGAGTTCTGGAGAACTCAAAAGCTTGCACACTCTTTTGTGGCATTTTGGTTGGACCTAATAAAAGGTATTGCCCAACTCTGGATTTTGGATTTTTCCCTTATGGACCAGCATGCCTATCTTTGGGTTGTGTCCCATGGTATTGTTCCTCCAGTGGGAGGGAACCTCTGGTGTTACAGATTTCCTCCTGCTTTCTGCCATCCCCTGCACATCTCCCAAATCCACTCTAGAGGGTGGTGAGACCCTCCAGAGTGGAATTGTGACACGTGTGGGAGGCTGCAGGGTGGAGGAGACGATGGGGAAGAACTGTTGTGCAAGCTGTCTTCTGCTTGTGCTTTGGCTGGATCCAACCCTTCATTATATATATATATATATGTGTGTGTGTGTGTGTGTGTGTGTGTGTGTGTATGTATGTATGTCCATCTACTCTACTCTGATGGGCAGTGGCTCTCAAGGTCTCAGGGAGAAAATGGTATTTCATATCACCTACTAACTGATTCTTTTAACTGAAGATTAAAACTGGGACTTTCTGCATGCAAAACATGTGCTCTGCCACTGAGCTGAGCTATGCTCTCCCTCCCGATTTTTTCTTAATATTTAGCGGTACAGAAATAGTACAAAGAAAGAAAGAGTTTTAAAACAACAGAAATGGAGAGACTAAAATTCCGGGGAAAATAAAAAGGTCTTCACCTGGTGCAGGGAAGAGCACAACATAGGCTCCTTGTGAGGTTGGTTAAGCTGAGAGGTATTGAATGGCCCAAGGCCCAAAGCGCTTGATGATGCCTGAGAGGGAATTTGAACTAAATCTCTGCAGCCTAAGTCCATCTCTCTAACCATGATGCCACACTTGTTCTCACAGAGACACACATGTCACAGACACAAAAGTCTACTAGCATTATTTAAAACCAGAAGTATTTCTTTATTAAATATTTGCAATATTGGTGGGCCACTCCAGGGTGGCTAACAACTGTAATCATATACATAATAACAAAAATAACCAGCATAACATATAAACCACATGAACAGCAGCGGCATTATGACAGAGAAGGATACAAAGATAAGCCAGACTATTTCATATTATTTTAAGGTGTGCCCTGATGAAATGCGTGCCTGAATATTGTTGCTTTGACTTGTGGCCTAAAGGTAGATAATAAAGAGGAAGCCAAAAGGATCTCCCTGGGTGAAGAATTCTAGCACCTGGGTATCTCTAAGGCCCACCTGCTGTTCCCGGATTTGGGAAAGCTACACACAACACTTGATCAAATGAAGTACGTCCAAAGATAAATACAGAAGATTACACTCTTCATATTTATTTATTACATTTTATCTCATCTTTCCTCCAAGGAGCTCCAGGCGGCACTGGTGTTTCCCTCCCCCCACTTTATCCTCACAACAACCCTGTGAGGTAGGTTAGGCTGAGAGATAGTGACTGGTCTAAGGTCACCCCGGTCACCTTCGTGGTTTAGTGGGGGGTTTGAACATGTGCCTCCCCAGTTCTAGTTGGACACTCTAACACAGAAGTGGGCAATCTAGTACCCTCCAGACATTTTGGACTACAACTGCCATAAGCCCATAAGCCCTAGCCAGCATGGCTAATGCTTATGGGAGCTGTAGCCCAAAACATCTGGAGGGCACTGCGACGACACGGTCCCTTACACTTTAGGACCACATGCACAAACCCTTCTCAGGCCAAGCACCAACACTTGAAAACCTGAGGGGAGGGTCAAATGAAACCTTTCCCCTACTAATGAGGGAAAAGATTAATGCTGGTTATTAAGGATCTAGCTTAAATTTATGACGCTGTTGGTACAAAGGTGTGTGTGTAGATTTAAAAGTAAAGCAGGTAATAATGCCAAGCTGACACGTAGGATTTGGGTAGCAAACAAAATAAAAATAAGTTAATTTTAATTCTCAAAATCTTAGTTCCAGAAAATAAACCTGCCTACACCAAACACTTTGTAACTAACCTAACTCCCAAACTCCCAAACTCCCAACTCTCCCCACACTACAAACACTCTCCCATATCACACTAACTCCAACCACCTAAAACTCTCTAACTCAACTCCACACTCCCATAACACACTCACTGCCTTAACTCAACTAACTCTGACATCCCTCAAACACTCCTTATATACTCCTCCCCCCACCCTTTCCAAGACATCACAAACCACACCCACTCAGTTCAACATTCTAGACACACTAAACATACTAATGCAGACATACACCAGGGAACTGAATTGTGGGGTTACGCCACAGGCACCACACTGCCCACTCCTGCTCTAACCATGGCATGACACTTACTGGCTCTCTTATGCTTCCAAAAGAAACCACAACAAGAAATGTATCCCAACAACCAAAAGAACAAAAAACTGGACAAACTGACATATATATTTGACCATTGAAGAAGACATTATGGTGGAAACATATTTAAGTGACACAATGAGGTGTGTGTGTGTGTGTGTGTTTAATTTTTGAGGGAATAAATTTGGTATATTTGTTTTGTATATGTACATTTATTTTGCCTATTTCTATTGTATTGTATCTCCCAATCTGTCAGTTTCATTGTTCTCTTATGTTTCCATTCTCTACAGCAGTGTTCTCCAACCTTGGGTCCCCAGATGTTTTTGGCCTACAACTCCCAGCATGCCCCAGCCAGCATGACTGGGGCATGCTGGGAGTTGTAGGCCAAAAACATCTGGGGACCCAAGGTTAGAGAACACTGCTCTACAGGGATGAACGTTAACAGAATTATTTCTCAGAAAAGGTCTCACAAATATCTTTGGGCTCTGAAAAAATGGTTTCCGGTGCTTTTCTCTGGAAATATTTCGTCTTATAGCAAATACATATGGGTCTCTTTGCTTCTTGAAGAGCTGTCTCTCTCGATGAGCAGTATGCTAGGGCTAGGTATGTTGAAGAATTACCAGTATCTGTTGTCGGCTTCTCACTGTCATTCACATACACTTGCAGTCTCTGGTTGCTTTCTTTTCCTATGAGTGCAGCATTAATCATCTTGGCAGTTTTAGAATACTGTAGCTATAGTTAGTGACTAAAATTCTGGTTATGAATTGTTATGCTTTACACTGAGAATTTTTTTTGTGTGTGGTTCAGGGACCAACGTTTAAAAGCTTCATAGTTAGCTCTTCTCCTGTGGTTCTATGCCTCAAAAGACGTTTGATCTACCTATGCGCAGTCTTGGCCATCCTTAGGCATGGAATTACATGGGCATATGTACTGTGTGAACCAAGCAATAATTGATTTAGTACAGGGGCAGCCAACCTTTTTGAGCTGTGGGCACATCTGGCAATTTGAGAAAGTGTCCTGGGCACCACCACAAAATGGCTGCAAAGGACAAATAATCTGCTCAGGTTATTTAAGTAAAACAACATGTGTGTGTGTGTGTGTGTGTAACTAGTAATGAAACAGCCTCAACTGATTTCCTTCCAGCTCACCTGGCAACTATCCTGTCAATCCTAAAACCAACTCTTGCATGGATGGTGAGTGGTGGGTGAAGCTGACTGCTGTCACTGGAGAAAGGCGACACTTTGGTAGTAAGTATAGGTGTTTTCCTACCAAGTTTTTGTATTCATGTATCCATTCACTTGATGGTGAATGCAGAGATGGGGGTCTGAGCCCCAAGACACTAAACAACCCCTTTGAACCCACAGTTTTCAGCACCAACAGAAACCTCTTTCACAGCAATGCCAACTGCCACAAGAAAATGTGTTACTCAAAAAAAGGGGGGGAGGAGTTGGGCACCTTAGTGGGTGCTCAGAAAGGTGTCTGGGGGTGCACTGGTGCCTGCAGGTACCACATTCTTTACCCTTGATGGGCAGTACAATCCTTTGGCCGCTAGACAGCATCTAGACGGCGGTAGGATTTTTCGGATTCCCAGATACGAGGTTGGAAAATCGCTCCGACCTCACTTGGATCTCCCCCCCCCCCTGCAGCCAGCATGGAAATAACTGTGCCGGCTGCTTCTCCAAGGCTGTAAGAGTGACTTCAGAGATGGGCTTTTCGGGGTGTTCAGGGGAGGGGAGGAGACAGCTGCCGCCAAGATACGACACCTCGGCCTCCTTCCCTCCCGCTCCAAAGCTCCACACTTAGACGGCCAAAATTGGCCGTCTAGCTGCTTTGCAGAGCGAGAGGAGCGCGGAGGCAACCGTCGCCTCTGCACGCCTCCCACCCTCGTAGGATGCCCATAATCCTCCAAGGTCTGAGGGTTATTGGCATTCCCATAGAATTGCGCCTTAGTTTCTTTAAAACATTTTCATCCCACCATTGTGAAGCCCAAAGTCGCCTACTGAATTAAAAAAACGAAACAACAATAAGTAAAACCACACATGGCGGCGACGGGGGACGGGACCAGGAATAAAACAGCCTCAACTGATTTCCTTCCAGCTCACTGGCAGCTTCCCTGTCAATCCTAAAACCAACCCTTGCATGGATGGTGAGTGGTGGGTGAAGCAGACTGCTGAGTCTCTTTCTCTGTGCAGAGTAAAGCACAGAGCAATTGCTCCGGACACAGCATGCCTCTCACTGTACAGGGAATGGTGTAAGATGATGTCAGGTGGGTGGGGCTTTAGGGAAGAAGAGGCCCACCCCGTGACATCATCCATTCCCTCCCCTGATTGGTCCTGCGGGGCTGTCTGGTTCCCCACCCCTTACAGAGTAAAGGTTCCGTTTCTAAGAACTCCAGTTCTCATTTTGTGTACTGCTGCTGGAATATTAAGCAGGTCATATTTAAAAGAATGCAACAGAAGTGGGGGTTGATATAGGGAGAGGGTTTCTAAGAACATCGGTCCCAGGCAATGAAAGGCCCACCTTGAATTGTGATCGAAAGTATACTGGCAGTCAGTGCAACTGATAGAACATGGGCTGAATATGTTACCACCTCCCAAGATCCATAAGGAGGCATATTTTCAACACCAGTTCAAGCTTCTGAGTTGTCTTCAAGGGCAGCCCTAGATAGAGTGCAGTATAGTAGTCAAGTCTGGAGCTTACAAAGTGTAGCCAAGCACGGATGAGTGTAGCAAGATCCTCTCTAGCCAATAATGGGTGAGCCTTCATAATGCATGAAGCTGATAGCAACCACAGCCACCTGCATTTCGGAAAGCAGAGCCAGGTCAAAAAGTACTCTAAGGCTGCATACCCATTCAGATAGGAAAGTCATGACCCCGTCAATCACAGGCAATCCAGACCTACCAAGTAGGGTGGCATTGCCCAAAAAAAGGGGGTGAAAGAGAACACAGGTTTGTATAAAATGTGCATAGGCTACTTTATAGGTTTAGATATATGTTTTACATGTTTAGATATATGTTTTGAGAGCCAGTGTGGCGTGGCGGTTAGAGTGTTGGACTGGGACTCAGGAGACACGGATTCTAGTCCCCACTCAGCCTTGAAGCTCACTTGGGCCAGTCACAAACTCTCAGCCTAACCCACCTCACAGGGTTGTTGTGAGGATAAAAAGGAGAGGAGGAATAGGATTATGTAAGCTACCTTGGGTTCCTTGCAGGAAAAAAAAGGTGGGATATCAATATAATAAATAAATAAATAAATAAATAAATGCAAATGTAGAAATAATTGCTATCATTGAAACAGAAATAAAACGCATCTCACCATAATAGGGAAGACGGTGTCCAGGTGACCCATATGTCTGCTCAGTGTACCATCCAGGTGCTAACACTGATGGGCAACTTCAAGGCCCCTGCTCTCCTTTCTTATGGCTCTTCACCTTTAAACTGGACTGTGACTGGACAGACCTTCAATTAATAGAGGATGCCTGCTAACAGAGGACTGTCTTCTGACAGAGTTCAAATGTAAAGTCCTCTGTAAAGTAGGACACATGGCCACCCTACCTCCAAGGCCCAGGGGCATCTCTCAGAAGCAACTCCCACATGTCTAGATCCAAGTTCAGTCTGCTTGCCCTCGTCCAACTGACTACCGCCTCAAGACATTGGCTCAGAACAGAAACAGTGGGACCCCGGTGCTTGGGAATGGTAACAGAATCACAGAGCGTGCTGACAGCGCCTCACTCCAAAGCCACACATGATCTCTCTCAACAGCTGCATACAGATGTTAAGTAACAATTTCGGCAGATTTAGCAGTGGGAAAAGGGGCAACGGTAATCATGGGAATTAATATTCACAATTGCCTTGTTAACACATAGTTTGTCTATGCACATGCATAGCTGAGGACAGTCTACAATGTAGTAGAAATTAACTAGCCCTGTTAATTCATTGACTGGGTTCACACAACATGATAAGCCATGGTGGCTTATAAGGCATGATTGTTTCAGAGTGGCTTGTCATGTCTGAACCCAGCAGCACGGTTTGTTAACCACACACAAGCCACTGTGGCTGGGTTCAGACCACATGGCAATCCACTCTGAAACAATCATGCCTTATAAGCCACTTACTGTGTTGTGTGAACCCAGTCACTGAAGAATATTGCTGTGCTCTGCTCTCCTGTTTTTCCAGTCCTTGAAGACTAAGCTTTTTTCAGTTACTCCAGCTCCCTAATTGTCAAATAGTTTACAATTTAACACTGATTTCTTCTCAGTATAAATACTCGTTGCATAAGAGCTTGCTTGACATAATGAATAATTACTGGTACTCTCTGTTCTTGTTCACTGTCAAAACAGCATCCTTCAGATTCCACCCCCACCCCCCAACATAAATTCATGACTAAATTCAATATAATGAATTAAAAAATAAAACAAAAATAACAATAACAAAAAACACAACCCTGAGTCATAGTGAGAAATTTTTATATCGTGAGAAAAGTTCACGCTAAAGGGAGTGTCTTGCTAGCACTTCAATATGGAATTTATTCAGACTTTATTACAGGCAGCCACCCACAGCTCAGAGTGAGAAAGTTTTTGATGAAAAGAAAGGTGAGGGCCACTTTAAATTCTCAGCATGCACCCATGTGCAAAGGCAAGATGGGACCAAAAAAAATAAAAATAAAAATATGGACAAAACATTAAATGCTACTACAATATTAATGCTGCAGCAAAAGCATTGAAGAACCTTTTGGGAAAGGAAGAATCCAGCTAAGATAAGCTCTGCAGGGAAGTATTCTTAAAAACAAAACAAAACAAAAAAAAACAGCTCACCTTCAAATGATTATAATCTACACTTCTAAATGGTTCTTTTAATGCTGTCCTTGATGCACTTTTTGGGTACAAACCTATTTGCTGCTAATTTCATTTTTGTCCTCTGATCATGGAAAAAAACACCCTTGTAAAGCACGAGTGGGCAATTTCAGAGGGCTGGGGGGCTCCATTGCCCTGCTGGAACCCTCTGGGGGCCACACTGCTGTCACAAGTGGCGGTGGCACAGGAAATACAGGCCTGTGGCTCATGCTGGCTCAGCTTGTCTGAGCGTGGAAATCTAAGCAGGGTCAGGCCTGGCTATTACTTGGATGGGAGACCCCTCCTCTAGTTTCCTGCATTGAGCAGGGGGTTGGATTCGGTGGCCTTGTAGGCCCCTTCCGACTCAATGATCCCAGCGATTCTGCTGGGAAACAAAGTGTGCAGGGAGTATGCACCTTGTTTCCCAGCAGAATCTGGCTCCTCACAGGCCACCGGACAGCAGCGACTGGGGTCCCTCACAAATGGCCTTGGTGGGCTGTATGCAGCCTTCTCGTTGCATGTTGCCCAACCATGCTGTAAACCAGGAGTAGGCAAACCTTTTGGGCCATGGGCACATCTGGAGATTTGAGAAACTGTCCTGGGTGTCATCACAAAATGGCCACCGTGGGAGGCATGGCAAAGGTCCAGTGGAGGCTGGTGACCCCTATTTTGGTGGGGCGCCTCATCCATTGCAGCTTTTATTTGAAACTTTATAGGAGCTATCCATGGTGCTCCATGGCGGTGAACCTATTTTTTGGGGTGGTGGTGGT
Organism: Shinisaurus crocodilurus; assembly: GCA_021292165.1. Lineage (NCBI taxonomy): Eukaryota > Metazoa > Chordata > Lepidosauria > Squamata > Shinisauridae > Shinisaurus > Shinisaurus crocodilurus. The sequence continues at coordinate 35,494,301 of CM037880.1, read as the reverse complement.
GGAGTTCAGCACCACGGATAGCTTCTATAAAGCTCCAAATAAAACCTGCAGTGGATTAGGAGCCCCACTGACATAGGGGTCACCAGCCCCCCCTGCAAAGGTCAAGTAACCTGCCCCAAAGACTGAATACAAGGCAAAGGTGGGGTCTGAGCCCCAACATAGTAAACAATCACTTGAACCCACAGTTTTTTTTAGCAGTAACAGAAACCTATTTCATAGCAACCCCAGCTGCCAGTAAGAAAATGTGTTAATTTTTTTGTTTGTTTGTTAAGTGGGAGGGCTAGGGCACACAGGCACCACATTGCTGTGAATGTGCTGTAAGCATGAACACACTGTGAATTTTAATGGCCATGGTTCGCAGTTACTAGAGCCAACTGCAGATCAAGTGTGTGTTGATTCAGGGAAAAGTGAAGTGGCCTTTGGACAATAAGGGCTTCTCTACATGAGGTGTTTAACCGCCGCTTTACAGAGGCTTCTTCTTCTGGTTTTTTTTGCCAGAATAAGAGCAGGTCCTTTACACGTGTTTCCCCCCCAGAGTTTTTCTTTCTCTGCCTTTCTATATATTCCATTACAAAACCACAAGGTGGCGCTGTGGTATAGCTGTGATATAGTGGAATTGTGCTAATTCATGGGCTTCTCATGGTGATTTATCACGGGCATAGAAAATAATACCGCACTTTTCCTCACTCTAAAAAAGGCGCAAAAATGGCTGCCATTCAGCATGTGACAGCCAAAGATTTCGGTCAAGCTGTGCAGCCTCCGTTCTGTTTGTTTATTTATTAACACATTTCTATGCCACCTTATTTCTGAGAAGTTGTAGGCAGCTTACAACAGTCAATAGCTGAATAAAGGTATTCTTCCAATTTGCAATATAACATAAAACACGGAAACAGTACTACAAAACCACCATGCAACAGGAATAAAAATATTTTAAATATTCAAAAAATGGAGACCGATTAAAACAGCAAATTAAAATTACATGCGGAATGCCTTCCTAAGCTGTGGCTTATGCTGGCTCAGCTTGTCTGAGCATGGAAAACTAAGCAGGGTCAGGCCTGGTTATTACTCGGATGGGAGACCCCTCCTCTAGTTTCTTGCATTGAGCAGGGGGACTCTATGGCCTTGTAGGCCCCTTCCAACTCTATGAATCTATGGAAGATCTTTACCAGCTTCCAGAAGGTAATTAATGTGGAGGTGTGTTGGGCCTTTCTTTGGAAGGTAGTTCCAGAACTTAGGCCCAATGTCAGTCTCTTTGTAGTAAATGGGACCAGACCTCAGCTATCATGGTGCAAAAAGAGAGATTGTATGAAGAAGAATCCATCTTCCCAGAAAGGAGCTGCAATTAGCTGTCTGACACTAATGAGATAATGTCCAAGATTTCCATGACAGAAGGAAATGACTCCAGTAAAAATCCACAACTGTAATTTGGAGAAGTGGTACCATATTATAGTCTTGCTATGTTCCATAATATACATAACTTCCTATCTAAATTAGGAGACCGGTTATGTCACCTTTCTTTCCAATATTATTTGTTAATTGCTGTAACTGGAGAAAGGCAACCCTTTGGTAATAAGTATAACTGTTTTTCCTAGCAAGTTTTTGTGTTCACAGCCATCCACCTGCTGGTTTAGGAGTTGTGAACACCTCTGGGCCGGTCGTTCCCCTGCCACTCTTTCTCTGTGTCAGCAGGAGAAGACCCCTGGGAGACTTCAGCAGCTGCACTTATGCTTACATCTTTGTGAACTCTTCTCAATGAATTAGCTTTATTAATCTAGCAGTATGTAACCATGTTTGCGTGTGTTTTTAATAATCCACTCTACTCTAGCCTCCTTACTGGGAAGTGTTTCTAGATAACAGCCAGCAGCTTTCACACACTAGCTGGATTAATGCTGATGTTACCTTGCTGAAATACATGTGGATCGGTTTTTAGCATGTCACCACAATTGCAGCTTTTTGAACAGGTGTAATGGCATGCAGGAATGACCTCCTCAGCACATGGCACCACAACCAGTTCAGTGTGTGGCCGCGCCCGCACTGACTGAAAATTCTCGCTATTCTGCACTGAAAGGTTTATTGAGAACATTCACCATCATTGGGAGAATATTAAGTTTCTAGTAAAACTGCCCCTTAGGGAAGTGAATGACACATCTTTTATTGAGAGAAGTCTGGTTCCCAAGATTTCTTACTTAGAGTACTCACTAACATAATTTTGGCCAACTTTGGCTCATGCATATGAAGCTTCCAATTAGTGTTCTGCAATTCTCTTGTACTGAAATGCTCCCCAAACCCAGTACTGATTGATTAAGGGCACAATCCTGTGCTTGTTTAGACATAAAAACGTCCCACCATGGCTGATCGGGGAATGCTGGGAATTGTAGGACTTTTTTCTGTCTAAACATGCGTAGGATTGTGCCCTAATTGATTTTACTATATTCATATAAAGCCATCCAATAACATTGTTCTCTGGGCAGCTGACAGCATAAAATGATAAAGTACAATTTTATAACACAATATTATAACACAATGAACTTGGGCATAAAAACTTGCAGTATGAAGATGTCCGGGGGGGGGGGGGAAGCAGATAACTAAACTAATGAATATACAGAACATGCAGTGTTTTACAGAACACTAAGAACACCAATTTTTAAAGGGTCTGGGAGAATTTTTTTAAAAAAGTCTTCACCTGGTGCTGAATATTTTATTTATTTACTATATGTATATATTGATGTCTTTGTGATGCTTACAAGTCTGTTATGACCAATGCTGGGCTGGGCTTCACAATTTAGGAGTTGCTTGTTGGTAGAGAGTAGATTACAGTTATAAAAAATTTAGTATTGGTTAAAAAGGGGGCCAAGTGTAAAAAGAGGGGTTAAGAAAGGCCTTAAAAAGTGTGACATACTTTATGGCTAGTCCCTAAGTTGTCCCCTGAAGAAGTAGTTTCCAGACTGATTTCCACTAATGGGAAAGCTGCTAATGTGAATCCATCTTGTGCTGGCATGGTAATAGCACTGAGAAATGGGATTTGCTTTTTGAATAGTGCTGAACGTGCTTCCTATCCAGGATGAGAGAGGTAAAGTGGGAGGATCTGCTATTCAGGCGTCAGGCTTTATAATTATGTTCATATCATGTTTTAATTAACATCAAGGGCACCTAGAATTTGAGACAGGGAGTCTCTTATGATGCATTTAAACTCTAACACACAAATCAAGTTTAACACCATACTATTAGGCTGCAATTCTAAATGCACTTACTAGGGAATATGTCTCATTGGAAACAATAGAACATACGTCTGAGTGAACACGCATAGGACTGCACTGTTGGTGAGGAACATACATTTCAGCAACCTTAGCGATGACTTCTATCTATTGTTCCCTTAGAACATTTGCAACCAGTTCTTAGTTTTTAGTCAATCAGTTACGGCTCTAGTCGATCTCAGGGGGTGTGAGGAAGAGAATTTCTCTAAGTGGAGCTTCTCATGGTTATGTTGATCAGAGCAGTGGTGAAGTGGTAAATCATGAAGTTCAGGGGATCAACATGACAGTTCCCACAGTCATGGCTCCCAGGGGAATCCAAAATTGCAGGCAGTTGTGTTGATCTCTCTCTCTCTCTGACCGGGTTCAGACAACACGATAATGCACACTCAAGGGTTGAGTGTGGGTTGTCATTGAACCATGGGTTGTTGTAAATGTGGGTTATCATGTTGTCTGAACCCAGCTGAGATAACAAACCATGGGGAACAACCCACAGTTCACAACCCAACAACAAACCATGGCTTCTCTTCATGGGTTGTCCATGGTTAACAAGCCATGGCTTGTTCATGTACCTGGTTCTCATGTAATGAGAAGCCACCATGGGTGAATTTCCCTGTGGGGCTTCTTGTTGCAGCAGTGGCTGCCATTTTGAATATTCAAGCTGCGGTGGGGGCACACATAGCTTGTCATTACATGTGAACCAGGTGAGGGTGGGTTGTTGGGGTAATTGATAAACCACCCAAAAACCATGGGCTGTTTTAGGATTGTGGGTGGCTTGTTAACCACTCCAAAAATCCACCCTCGCCAGGTTCACACATAACAAGAAGCTACGGCATGCCCCCGCTGCACCCTGTATATTCAAAATGGTGGTGGCTGCCATGATGAGAAGCTCACTGGGGAAATTCACCCATGGTGGCTTCTCGTTATGTGTGAACCAGGGATTGCTGCTAAGCTCACAGGGAACATGGAAGTCTGAGTGGGGTGGCAGATGATGTCATTGTCCCTGCTAATCAAAAAGTCCCAGAGCTTTGACCCTGAAAGCCCTGGTTCTAGGGATGTATGAAGATTTTGTTCAGGGGGTGGAAATCTGGCAGACCAGCCAGGCTCGACCCCCTGAACTCCGTCCCAGCTTACCTCTTCCCCGGTTCGACTCGTGTTCTCCCGAGTTGAGCCAGGGCAGCGACTTCGGGGTTCCTGGTGGGCTGCTGTATACTTAGAAAATGCCTTAAGATATGCCCAAAGTGGCTGCAAATTGCATAATTTGCACAAATTGTGGCTGCTTTTGACATATTTTAAGGCATTTCCTACGTAAACAGCGGCCTGCTAGGAACCCAGAAGTTCGGCGCGTGGCGTGGCACGTGTCCACGTTTGGCCTTGCTTGGTGGGAGCAGCAGCGGCAGCTGCTGAGCTGGAGGAGGGTTGGGTCCTGGCAGATGATGATGATGATGATGATGATGATGATGATGATGATGATGATGATGATGATTTAGAGTATTTGTATACTGCTCCACATCAAGCAGATTCTGGAGTGGTGAACAATGAAAAGACAAAAACAGATAAAAGAAACAAAAACAATACATTGAAAACAAACTAAAATTACATTGGGGGTTGAAGAGCAGAGAAGGCTTCTCGGAACAAGGAGGTCTTCAGCAGATGCTGAAAGCAGCACAATGTCAGAGCCTGTCTGACCTCCAGAGGCAGGGAGTTCCACAGAAATGGAGCTGCCACACTGAAGGCCCTTCTCCTGGTGGACTACAATCCAGCCAAAGGTTCATGAGGAACCACCAGGAGCATGCCATGCATCTGATGACCTCAGAGACCAGGCAAGTTGGTATGGGAGGAGGCACTCTCTCAGGTAACCTGGTCCCAAGTTGTTTCGGGCTTTGTACACAAGTACCAGAACCTTAAACCTGACCCGGTAGCGAATAGGTAGCCAGTGCAGTTCCTTCAGCAAAGGAGGTGCATGCTGAAAAGGGGCAGCTCCTGACAATAGCCGAGCTGCTGCATTCTGCACTAGCTCCAGCTTCTGGAGCAGCCGTAAGGGCAGCCCCACATAGAGCGCATTGCAGTAATCCAGTTTTGAGGTTACTAGCACCTGTATCACTGTGGCCAAGCTATCCCTGTCCAGGAGAGGCCGTAGCTGGCGAACCAATCGAAGATGGTAAAAGGCACTCCGAGCTGCCACAGTCACTTGGGACTCCAGCGACAATTATGGATCTAGGAGTACCCCCAGACTATGAACCTGATCTTTGAAAGGGAGTGCCCATCCCTTTTCAGAACCCCATCCAGAACAGACAATGAGCCTATCTCCCAGACTCGGGAACCACTCACCCACAAGGGTTGCGTCTTGCCAGGATTCAACCTCAGATCACCCACCCCTACCTGGTTCCACTATACCATTGGATGGGACTACGGGACATTCAACCTATTGCGTGTTGCTATACTTCAAACCTTTCCCCAGCAAGTACAGTGTCTCCCTGTTGCTGCAAAACTGTTGGGAGACGCTGAGCCTATGGCATGTGAATGTGGTAGCCATCCATGTAAATGTCTTCTTAGTTCATGACTACATTTGCTTCCATAGGGTAACACAGATGCTACTGTCCTGGGTTGGGGAAACTGTATATATTCCTCTTTCTCTTTTACTGGTTTGGCACTCTCGGAAAACTCTTATAAAATAAAACAAGCAACGAAATTGAGAAAGCAGGCTGTGGACTGTGAAATGGATACAGGGAAGAACAGAATGAAGGTAGCAACACAGGTCATTAGGCAATCGTAAAGGGCTAAGAACATGATTTTAAACTAGGGCATCACGATATCTATGCGGAAGATATGATAAGTAGTAAAGGGGTAGTGAAGGTTAGAGGATGTAAATGAACACCATGATAGAGATGTTGTACAACAGATTACTTGCTATTGATTAAACTAGTGGCAGGAACTGGTCAAAAGAGCGATGTAGTTTGGATTTTCTGTTTGGTTGCACCCTCACAAGACACTCTTCTTGATGGCAGAGCCTCCAACTTCATTGCATCTGCCTTTGGGGGATGGCTGACACCTCATGAAATGTAATACACCACGTGCCTGCTATCCAACAACAGCACAGGCAATAAATGCTGCATTTATTGCGTATAGGACAGAGGTGTATCTAATTATGTGTCACTGCCATGAGTCCTGGCTTTGTAAGATGAAATGACAGGAAATGAAGAACAAGGAGTGTCTTATCTATTCAGATTAATGCCTGTATACTCAGTGGAGAAATAGTAATTTGGTCAGGTCCATTAGCACGGTCCAGCAGCACGGGTAGGGTTGGGGTTTCAGTTGTGTGCCATGATCATGCAGCCTTCAGCAACTGCACAACGCAGACCCTGTCACATGTCACAGTAACATCTTAAGATCTACCTGTATATTTTGAGGAGCGCATTTTTACACAGAAGACAGGGTGAGCTTGTGTGTGTCGCAAAGTAAAGTGGGACCGTGAAAATGAGTTAAACGGAACATTCCCTTCCAAATCTCTTCATGTGAATCATTAAAAAAAACAAAAACTCTGACTTTGCAGACATAACTGCAACATCAAGTCAGCCTTTTTTCTTTTCCTTTTTTTCCTCTTCCCCTTGCAACTGTGCTTTTTGTAACATTTTGCCTGATGAAGAGATCTTGAAAGCTTGCACGTTGTTGTGACCTTTGAGTTGCCCTTAAAGGCAGCCTAAGGGCACGACCTCATAGATTTCATAGATCATAGAGTTGGAAGGAGCCTACAAGGCCATCGAGTCCAACCCCCTGCTCAATGCAGGAAACTAGAGGAGGGGTCTCCCATCCAAGTAATAACCAGGCCTGACCCTGCTTAGCTTTCCACACTCAGACAAGCTGAGCCAGCGTGAGCCACAGGCCTGTTATTGGGTTGACACCCGCTACATGGAAGCCTCTGATCTCAGAGGCTTCTGAATATCCTATGCCCCGCTGGGCTGCTGCCAGCAGGGTGGGAGGAGTGACGAAGGCGATTTTTACCTCTTTACCCTCGGTTTTCACATTTTCCCTCTAGATGGGCCCCTCAGTATGTCTAGAGGAGGTGTGCTGCTGGGGCTGGAGCTGGGAAATGAGAGGCCATAGGATTTTACGTATCTTGGCCTTTCCTGCTCATTCCCCTCCTTGCCCACTGGAACACCCTCTTTTTGATTTATCCAAGGGCATCCGAGGCTGCTTTTGTGACCTCAGAAAGCAGGTGCCAAAGGTGCTGCGGTGGCTGCAAGGGGGCAGGGGTGGGGGGTGGGAGAGGGATCAGACCTCAAAGTCCCTCCCAAGTCATAGCAATGGGAGGGGCAGGGATGGGGACTCGAGGACTCGAGGACTCGACTCGTGAGTCGGACTGAGTCCCCCCTCTGACTCGACTCGGACTCGAGTCCCAGTATTTTTAATGGGACTCGAGACTCGACTCGGGACTCGAGACCAAGGACTCTTCAACATCCCTGGGCTGTGCCAGAAGGAGTGGAGAGGACTGAGCGTGATTGCCGGCGAAGAGCGCAGGGAAGCGAGGTGTACCGCTGCTCGGCCACTATGGACGGCTACCAGGAGTGCAGCCCCAACAGTGTGTCAAGATTTATTTTGATTGATGTGTTGCGTACTTGGGAGAGGCAGAAGAAGGACCTGAGATTACTCTGTGTGGCTGCTTTGAGTGTGTCCTGGTTGCAGCAAGTTCATCACCAGTGGAGCGGGTGTTCAGTGAGGGTGGAATTGTGATGAGATCTCACCATTCCAGAATGGGGGCCAAACATTTAGAAAAAATCATGTTCCTCAAATGCAACATGGATAAGTTTTAGGAAGTACAGCAAGTTTATTTTTTAAAATCATTTTTCTAAAATGCAACCTTTCAGACATTTTGGGTTTGGCTGCCTCTGCCTGCCTGTCTGGGGATCCCAACCTCCTCTGCCTGCCTGGTCTCTTCTTGACCAGTTCAACAGTTGAATTGTCCAAGACAAAGGCCTCTGCCTGCCTGCTTTGGGGTTCCCTGCCTCCTCTGCCTGCCTGGTTATTTTGGGTTTTTCTGCCTGGTCTGTTCTTGCCAAAATCAGTTGCAGAGTTTTGAAATAAAAAGGCACACTTGTGCCTAGAATTTATTTAAACCACACATCTGAAGTAGACTTATTTTGTTGGGAAAACCCCCCATTGATTTTAATAGGGACTCGTGGAGTCAGCTTTGGGAGTGACTCGGGACTTGTGAGTCACCATTTTGGACCAAGGACTCGGACTCAGACTCGAGACTCGGGTCCAAAGACTTGTGACTCGACTCGTGACTCGAGACCAAGGACTCTTCAACATCCCTGGGGAGGGGGAACCTGAAAAGCACTATGGTCCCTGGAATGCTCTCCAGGGACCATAGGATTGTGCCCTAATAATAATTTTTAAATAAAATAAAATAAATAATATACTGTATGGATTTTGGATGTTTTTCTTATGAGACCAACATGGCTCCCTTTGATTTTTGAAAAGCTGTACCCTTACTGTCTTCTAGAGCTAGTTTTGATGCTACTGTTACTTGTTATCGCCAGTGGTGGTTGTTGTTTTTAATTTATAAAGCACCTAAAGTTGTGGCTAATTATAGCAAAGTGCTATCAAGGATCAAGACATGTCAAGGCTCAGGCAAAAGCCACTTCGCATTAACAGAACTACATGATTGGCTGCATGCATCGATCGGAATGTTTCTGAAAGCCAGTTCAGAGCAAGCAGCGTGGTCCAGGACCAGCACAGGTCAAGTCTAAAGGAGGCAACTGTGGACTAGATGCAGGTAACATGGTCCAAGACAGGCAGGAGACTAGATTCTAGCAGGAGCCTGTACTGCTTCTCTCAGTGACAAGTTGTTATGGATCCGGTTGTTATGTAAGGCTAACAGGGCCCCTGCTGGCTCATCTGGTTACCTGATTCATTTGGGTCAATAACCTGCAATCCGGCTTTCCGCCACTAACATGGTGGTACTGTGTGGAGCTGCAGGCCGCAGGTCAGCCATTTACACACTTGCTACAAGCCGTCCTGGTGGTGCAAAGGTGCCAGAGTCCGGCTGCCAGAGTCCTTGGTTTGGGCCCACTAGGTGCCTTATGTTTATACAATCAGGAATCACAACTATTTCAGGGTCTAGAATAGAGCTAACTCGAAACTGTGTAAATATGTAAAATTCAGCAAAACTTCAGTATGCAACTTTTGGAATTTTGAAAAAGTTCAGATTTTACTTGTGCCATCTGACCTTAAAGAACAGTTTTAAGGAATCAAATCTTAAGTCTTGTTCAATTTTAAGGTAATACTATCAAGTACCAGCTTGGGAAATTAAATTCTTTACCTTTAAAAAACAACACTAAGGGTGCAATCCTATGCATGTTTTGACAGAAAAAAGGCCTACAACTCCCAGCATGCCCCAGCCAGCTATGCTGGCTCAGGCATGCTGGGAGTTGTAGGCCTTTTTTTTTTTGGTCGAAACATGCGTAGTCTCTCCAACTGCCCTGGAAATGCCTGAACAGTCCCGAAAACCCTTAAGCCATCACAGCTTCTCACTTTGTTATGCAGAGTCCCGATTTCTCCCCTGCCTCTCCTGCAAGTTGCTTTAAACCACTATTAAAGGGACCATGGGCAAAATTGCAGCTAAGCTAAAACTTTTAGCTTAGCTGCAATTTTGCAGATGGCCCCTTTAAGAAACCGGAAGCAGGGAGGGAACAGACGCTAGGATGTGTGTGTGTGTGCGCACGCGAAAAGAAAAGGAGGTGGAGGCGGCACCAGCTGGCCTGGACCTACGGAGAGGTGAGTGAGGGAATGTATCACATGATTCCTATCTTTATATTGCCACAGATTTTATTTCCTAACAGAGCTGACTCTTTGCCTCAAATAGGTGAGTTTACAGTGTCAGAAGGAAATGCAAGAAACTTTCCCTTCTCTCTGAAGCTCCATGTCTGGGGGTGTGGGGTGGGTGGGTAAGCTTCACCTGTTGAATTTGTGCCAATCCTGACAATTTTAAAACAAAAAAGTGGTCCCTGCAAGCACTGACACACAAACCCTATGAAAAAACAAACAAACAGATATCAACAATTAAGGGTTTAAGTTAGGTATTTTTTTTTTACAAAAGCCACTCATAAAATATTATAAAATAATATATAATGTAATAATGTAATAATTATAATATATAAGGTATTATATAATAATATAATTCTGGAAAAGTTATCTATCACTGGCGCTGCTGCTGCTACCTCATCTAACAAGAAGCAACATTTCACAATTATCCCTCAGTTACAGGATACTTCTTCACAGAATGCATAATCAATTTGCTGCCACAAGATGTGATGGTCAGTGTTGTAATTGCTTTAAAAGTGTTGTAGACTTGTAAGTCCCATTGAATCTTACTTACGTACTTCTGAGTACACATGCATGGGATTGCACTGTTACTCTGTATTCAGAGCAGTGGTAACTTTTACTTGGCTCTACCTGTGTACCCCATGTGAAAGTCTTTTTATAACACTTGCTGAAGTTCTATGGAGAAAGTTCTCTACAGTAATGATTAGGATTATTCTGCAGGGATTTTGGATTGTTTTTTTTTTTTTTAATGCATTAGAAGAGAGTTAGCAGAAAACACACCCTCCTCAAGTGAAAGAAAGCAAAAATCCCAACTGCCTCAAATAGCAGCAACATGCATCATCATTATTCCATTTTGGCATTAATGTTCAATCACAGTGTTGTTGTTCTTGTTTTTTTTAAATAAAGTACAATAGAGCCCACATGTTTTTTTTTCTGAGTGAAGAAAATAGGAGCTTGCAGGGTGGGCCTGTAAACCACTTTGCACACACAGAGATATCTAAATGTTAAATATTATTATAAATTCAAAGTTTTATGTGCTTAAAATACTGCAGTTTTGTGTGTTTCCTCTAATAACTTTTGTACTTGACCATGCCCTTTGGTTGGCTGGCCATACCCTTGGGCACGCCCCCATGTTGCCTGGCCACACCTTCTTGATCACACCTTCATGTTGCTTATGCTTACCTCTTACAAATTCACGTGTGTCCCTATTTTCATTTGTGAAATGTTGGAGGGTATGAACATGCATAGGATTGCACCTTAAGTATCCTAAACACAGGAGCATCCATAACGGGGAATTTTGGAAGAAGAAGAAAAAAAATCAAATCAGGATAATTCTGAGAATTTTTCTTCATTTCTCTTTTAGTCTGGACTTCTCTTTCTAAAACGTACAAGTCTTTTTTTTTTTTTTTTTGCCAGCACCTAAACTGCACTAAATAGAACCTGTTAAGCAACCTTTGATATGTTCTGAGATAAAAAAAATGCCCTCCTTCCTGACTAGTAGTGTGAATTATTCATATACTTGTTTAACTGTTACTCCACACGCCAGCTCCAGATGCTCCTTTTGCGCTGGCCTTCAAAGTCCTCAGGTAGCCTCTGAGTTTGATTTTACATGTGGAGTTCTGAGGCTGCAGTTGTGCTAAGTGAACAAAAGAGTACTTTTTTTTCACCCCTCAGCAGGAGAAGGGGCTGTTAGTCATTGTCAGGTAGTGTGACCAGCTGAGGCTTGTAACGTTCGAGAACGGAGAATGAATACGCTTGGCTCCACAGTCAATATTTGGCCTGAATTTCTAGGAAGCAAAATGATGAAAGTATTCAAGAGTGTTCCATGGACTGATTCCAACTTTTTAGCTCATGTGCTGAGTTAATTAGAAAAAGTTAAGACTGAACTTCAACCAGCCTGATCCAGTGCTGAGGACTAGAATGACAGGGATGGGGACTCGGACTCGAGGACTCAACTTGTGAGTCGGACTGAGTCCCTCCTCTGACTCGACTCGGACTGGAGTCCCAATATTTTTAATGGGACTCGAGACTCGACTCGGGACTCGAGACCAAGGACTCTTCAACATCCCTGGACTGTGCCAGAAGGAGTGGAGAGGAGCGTGATTGCCGGCGAAGAGCGCATGGAAGCGAGGTGCGCCGCTGCTCGGCCACTATATATGGTTACCAGGAGTGCAGCCCCAACAGTGTCAATATTTATTTTGATTGATGTGTTGCGTACTTGGGAGAGGCAGAAGAAGGACCTGAGATGACTCTGTGTGGCTGCTCTGAGTGTGTTTCTGGTTCCAGCAAGTTCATCACCAGTGGAGCGGGTGTTCAGTGAGGGTGGAATTGTGATGAGATCTCACCATTCCAGAATGGGGGCCAAACATTTAGAAAAAATCATGTTCCTCAAATGCAACATGGATAAGTTTTAGGAAGTACAGCAAGTTTATTTTTTAAAATCATTTTCCTAAAATGCAACCTTTCAGACATTTTGGGTTTGGCTGCCTCTGCCTGCCTGTCTGTCTGGGGTTCCCAGCCTCCTCTGCCTGCCTAGTCTCTTCTTGATCAGTTCAACAGTTGAATTGTCCAAGACAAAGGCCTCTGCCTGCCTGCTTTGGGGTTCCCTGCCTCCTCTGCCTGCCTGGTTATTTTGGGTTTGTCTGCCTGGTCTGTTCTTGCCAAAATCAGTTGCAGAGTTTTGAAATAAAAAGGCACACTTGTGCCTAGAATTTATTTAAGCCACACATCTGAAGTAGCCTTATTTTGTTGGGGAAAAGCCCCATTGATTTTAATAGGGACTCGTGGAGTCAGCTTTGGGAGTGACTCGGGACTCGGGAGTCACCATTTTGGACCAAGGACTCGGACTAAGACTCGAGACTCGGGTCCAAAGACTCGTGACTCAACTCGTGACTCGAAACCAAGGACTCTTCAACATCCCTGTAGAATGATACAATTTTGATTTATTATATTTATACCCTGCCTTTTTTCCTGCAAGGAACCCAGGGTAGCTTACATAATCCTCCTCCTCCTCTCTATTTTATCCTCACAACAACCTAGTGAGGTAGGTTAGGCTGAGAGTCAGTGACTGACCCAGTGAGTTTCATGGCCGAGCGGGGACTAGAACCTGGATCTCCTGAGTCCCAGTCCAACACTCTCACCACTACACCACACTGGGTCTGTGTGTGCATGTGTGTGTGCACGTCAACAAGCAAGGGGGCACAAGATCCAAAGCACTGCAGAAAGAAGCCACGTGTCCCTGTTCAATTGGGCGCAACGCAACCTCAGCTCCATCAGGGCCGAGCACCTGAGCGGCACACATGTACACGCTTCTGTATTTCACAAGTACACCCAGGCACAGCTGATCTCAGATTTATCCTTATTACTACTAGTGAGCTTTAGCTTGCTCCCTTTGAGCAGCATTTTACAGAGTCATAGGAACATAGGGGCAGAGTCATAGGAACATAGGAAGCTGCCTTACACTGAGTCAGACCCAGTCCATCTAGCCCAGTATTGTCAACAATTGTCGTAGCCCTGGCATCGGCTCTCCAGGGTCTCAGGCAGGATTCTTTCCAAGCCCTACCCAGAGAGGCTAGGGATTGAACCTGGGACCTTCTGCGTGCAAAGCATGTGCTCTATCACACTGAGCTATGGTCAGAAACAGCAAGGATGAAGAAAGAATGGCAGACTTGATGATACAGGGATAGAAGGAATGGCCCGACAACAGGCACAGGAGGGGACAGATGAAGAGTTCAGTAGAATATATGTTGATTCTTGACATGCCCATGAGCAAGGAGCTGACTGGCAGTGATGGCTCAAAGGGAGTTGTGAACCCAGCAAACGTCCAGAGAAGACAGAGAGCCTTATGTACTCATTGCCAGCCCCTGGCCCTCAGCTGGATCTTCTCTCTCCTCCTGACTGAGTAGATCCCTGGCCAGGGTGAGGCACCTGCATCAGGCAGTGGAGTGGGAGGAGCAGCAAAGTGCGCTGCTCCCCCTTGCCAGGAGGGGCTGCTACTGCAGCCCTGCCTCCTCCGGTGGGTGCTCTAGAGAGCCCTGCCAGCTGCTTGCCCACTGTGACATTTGCGGCGAGAAGATGTCAACTCTGCAGGGAGGGTTTTTTTAAGTTGACTGCCCAGTAAAGGATTAAGATAGACTGGTATAGTCTAGGTAAAGGGCAAAGGAGGAAACCAAGCTTGTCTGAGAAGTCAGGGGGCAGGGTTCAGTGGAGCAAATCACTTAGTGGTATCAAGGGAGGGAATGCTGGATGTTGCCTAGCAACAGGTTAGAATTCCATTCTTCCACTCCTCTGACAGTTAGACTATTCCTACAGCTAAGTGATTTAACTGGGGCTTGCTAGGGTTTAGCAAGGAGATGCGTTCTGTCATTTTCCTTACCTCACAGTATGAGTAACAAAACTGCACTTCCAAAGTCTGTAACCGTCAAGCTTAAAGTACCTGAGAAAACATATGTTACTTCTGTTATTTACTTTAAAAGCATCAACTTAGAAAAAAAGTCCTCTCTCTCTCTCTCTCTCTCTCTCTCTCTGCGTCTCTCTCTCTCTCTGTGTGACTCCTGCTGCTATTGTGTTCTGCCATCACTAGAGAGCCCTGCCAGCCACTTGCCCACTGTGACATTTGCTGCCAGTGGGGCTCTCTGGGGCAGCCGCCCGCCCTCTGCTTTCCTCACCAAGAGCTGCACAGCTGGAAGAAGTGGCTGCAGAGCTCTTCTGAGACCCAGGCAAACTCTCATGAGCTCTTGTGGGACCCGGGTGGCTGCTTCTTCTGGCTGTGTGGCTCCCCATAGGTAATGGGGGAGCAGGATGGGGGAAGGGGGTGGGGACGATGTGGCGGCAGCAAGGGGCACAATGTGGCAGTGGTGAAGGAGCGCGATGAGGCGGCGTGTGTTCTCTCCTGCTTCAGGCGGCGAGAGATCTTGTGCCGGGACTGCTTCTGGCAGACAGACAGGCACTCCTGAGGACCATGTTCTTTCCAATGGGTCCACTGCCACCCAGGGCCGGTGCAAGGCAGTTTGGTGCAGTTTGGTGCCCTAGGCAAGATCAGATATTTAGAGCCCCCCCTTCCCACTTGAGCCCTCCCTCCCTATTTCTGGCGCCCCCTTTAGCCCTGCGCCCTAGGCAGCTGCCTAGTTGGCCTAATGGTAGCACCGGCCCTGCTGCCACCTTCACCCTTGAGGGCTGGAGGGTGAAGACGGAGGATCAGGGATCAAGGCAGAGCTCAGGATGGGGTCAGAGAAGTTATTGGGGGGCCCAGGGAAGCATCCCTGAGTTGGGGCTCTTCAGTCTTTAGCTGGAGAGGGGCTTTCCATGGAGTCCCAAGCCCCTTCCTCTGAAGAGGTTTCCCCAGAGTCTGGGTCGGACAGGGCCCTGACACTGAAGCACCAGCAACTCTGGGAACTCAGAGAGTGATACAGAAAGAGGAGAAATGGGGTCCCTTGCAAGGGTTTCCTGGTTTCCTGGGAACAGGGAGAGGAAGAAGGTTCTAATAGAGCTCAACAAGTCACGTGGGCAGGGCTCCTTTCTTTTTCTGTAAGCCAAGAGTGCGATGGTCCCCCTTCTTACAGCATTTTGCCATATAGCAAAGCCCCTTCTTGTTTAGGCTGGCATTTATCTTATTTTGATGGATCAGTTTTATCCTGTGTGTCTGTATTATTTTATGCCTCTGTCTGTTTTTACTCTGCTGTTCTTGGTTTTTTTCTTTGTGAATTTTAGTGTGTGTTATGATTGATTTTAATTGTTGGTAGCCACACAAGCACCAGAAAAAGCAGAATATAAATGCATGCATGCATGCATGCATGCATAAATAAATAAATAAATAAATGCTTATATTTTCTCATACTATTTGGGACAGTACCACAAATCTATTAACGCAATCTGGAGAACCGACTAATTCCACAGCAAAGCAGTGCATATTTTTCTAAATGGCAGTATGCATGCACCCCACTTTCCATGTTGGAAAGTGCTTTTGAAACCGTTTGGGGTGTGCAGAATGTGGAGGGTTTTTTTTTTTGTTTTTTTTAAAGGAGAGTCAAAAGTCCCACTTTTGAAAGTGCTTTCCTGGAGCTCTCTGAATTATGCCCTATCATTGAGATGAAAGCATTACTTCATTTCAAATGAACATTGAGGTCAAATCCAGCCAAGGTTAAGCATGTGCTTGTCATGGACCCTGACACTGAACCCTCAATCTCAGAGGGTCCCAGCCCCTTGTCCTCTGAGGAGGCACCAGTTAAGAGCTCAGGAAGAAGATTCGGTCATGGTAAGGCATCACGAGGCTTCCCAGAAAGATCCCAGGGGTCAGCACCCCTGCATTCAGAAGAGGTTGCCTTGCTGTATTTGTACTCTGATAAACACTCACATGCTACAGCCACTCCCATGTTGTTGCAGCTTGAGGATGCTAAAACAGGCCAGGGCCCTAGACAAAGTCTCAATTAGTATGGAGTCAGGGCCAACCAACCTAAATCCAGCAACACTTCTATTTAAACCTCAGTCTTGCTCTGATTTTTGTTGGAGCAACATACAGACAATCCTTCTAGCTTCCAGCCCCCAACACCACTCGGAGCTTTCCATGGTGCTGATCTCTTTCGGCTTTGCTTCCTGAGAAACCTGACCCAACCTGATCCCTGATCCACCTTTGAATCCACCTCCATTTGGGGCCCCAAAGCTGGGGTTTGTGGCAAATGTCTCAGTAGACTGTGGTTCTGACTGAGATTGGGCCCTGCTTTTGGTACACAAAGAGACGTGGCTAGTCTATACATGTTTTTGAAGCATGTCATGTGCTTAAAGCCATGTCTGGCTCAACACCAGACTTCTACATTTTTATAAAGAATAAACAAAGCAGGTTGTGTGCAAGATATTCTTATGACTACAGTTCCAGCAATTATTTTCCCATAGACAGTGGATGCCAAAGACTAAAAGGTCAGAATGAACAGAAGAATTTACAAGTAGGGTCTGCTTTAGTCCCTGCATTTGGAAAGCAGTCTAATATTTCTTATTTTTCCTTAGCTACAAAGTGCATGAAAACCTTTCTTTGGCAGTGCAGTGTCCCATAGGATCAGCCCCTATATGTGTTTCTAAATACTTGCATTTACAATTGGTACCATAAGATGGACATTGCCTGGATGCTTCTATTTTTCATGTGATTTGTGTAATAATAACCCCAATAATAAAGTGGATGTCCACCATGAAGATGTGCTAGGTGTCAAAACCAGCCTAGGGAGAGGGCAGGAGGTGATCCCTGCTGATGGAGGTTGGGTGTGTGGATGGGGTGCGACACTTCAGATATGCAGCAAGATCATGGATGATTTTTAAGTCCCGTATTGTAGCTGGGGGGAGGGAGAAACAGCTGGACTGTGCATGGATAGCTGGAGGTTCCTGCAATGGCAGTTGAGGGCTATGTGCAGGCACAAGGAAGGAGAATACAGCTGGTGAAAGAAGGGGTGACACTGAGCAGAATGTGAGTAAGCACTACTCTGCTCAGCCTCAATTAATATATACCTAGAATGGGGAAAGAGAGGGTGAGTGGAATGCAAGCAAAGTGAGCATTCCACTCTCTCTCAGAACAATCACTCCCCGTAACTGCAAACTCAGTTGGTTAGTGCCAACAGGATTGGAGCCCAAACAGGACCAATGAGAAACAAGAGGGAGGTATCAGAATGCTTGCAGAGAACTCTCTTGTTTGCAGAAGTACAAGAATGTTTTAAAAAGCATCACCCCGCCCCCAACAACTCAATGAGAACTGAGCATGTTAAGTCACCATGGAGTGGAAAAAGAGTTGAAGAGCAGAGAAGGCTTCCCAGAACACGGAGGTCTTCTGCAGGCCTCCGAAAATGCGCAAATCCCCCCAATATGTGTATTTTCAGGCTTTAGCCTATGGGGGAAAATGCACATTTTTGGTCGGTGGTTTTTTTTAAAAAATTCATATTTTTCTATGACTAGTGTAAAATTCCAGAAAGTAAAAACAACAAATGGTCCGCAAGTCCACAGAATCTGTTGGATTTGGGAAAAATCAGTCTGCTGTGGAATCAGTGGGTCAGATTCATCGAAATCCAAACTCATTTGAATCTGTTGTAGATTTATCCAGTGTCTCTACCCACTGTCTCTCAAGGCTGTCTAAAGCGAATCAATTATATCCACATTGATAAAACCAAATAGGAGTATTACAATAGTTTTAAACAAAGAAAAGGAAACTACAGCAGGGAAACTATTTCTCTACTTGTCACATTGTGATATTCTGCTACAGAATAGCACCAGCTAGAAGTTCTGTAGCAGAAAAGGAAAGGCTTTTTGTGTAGAGCTCCGGTGGATACAGCGGATTTACAGCCTCGTGTAGAGAGGATTGGGAGAAAGAAAGAGAAAAGGATTTTCCCCATCCATTTTTGGCTCTGGCTCTGCCCACCCCTGACATGCAGCTCCTGACAGATTATGCCTGAGGGAATGTAGCCCTCCACAGAAAGAGTTTCCCCACCCCATGGTAGAAAGTAGAGCAAGGATGGGCTCTTGTACGGTCCCACAGGCTGCGTTTGGCATTGGGTGGATGGCCAGGGGCTGCATGCATGTGATCACCCCTCCACCCCACACTTACCCCATACACACACACACACACACACACTGATCGATATCACTGAGAAGAGGAGAGGCTTTAACTTCGCCCTCCTCCCAACAATCTTGATCCAGAGTGCCGGGGTGGGGGGAACTATTAACCTCTCATTGGAATCAAGCTCCCACCAGCCTGCCAAACATCTGTTTGGAGGGAGCCTGATTCTGCTGGGAAACAGGACACATGGGGTACCTCCTTGTGCACCCTGTGTGGTAGCAATAGCAGCAGCACGGGGGCAGGGGGACAGGGGCAAGATACCTGTGGCAGGCTACACAGTTGGCCTCCGAGGGCCACATGAAGACGGCATGTTGCCCACCCCTGATCTAGAAGGTGTCCTGATTGTCAAACTGCTTTTGCAGGACACTGGGAAGGAGGAAGCAAAAAAGCCTCATTGAACTGGTAAGAGTCACCAATAAGCAAACAAACAAATACACACATAACATATAAGAAAGCCATACTTTTAGAGAGGATGGATGAAGAAATGCAGCCCCCCCAAGCTCTCTCAAGATGATGGAAGAGAGACACAACATGGAAGAGGAACGCTATAAAAAAGTCATGATCTATCATTGGATTTGATGTGCTCTGCTTGAAATACTAAAAAGGCAAACGCCGGTATGAGATGAGCTCAACAAGAACGTGAAAGTATGATGGAAGTGTTACACTTTAAGAAAAGGGAATATGCGACAATTATTGGATAGAGGAAAATCTACAGTATTACTTTTAATAGTTTTTATTTTTAAGTTTTAAACAGTTTTAAATATTAACAAGTTTAGAAAGTTTCCTACACCAAAATATAAGTTTTCCCCACTTCAAGTAAATGTGTTTTGCCCTAACACGGGTTGGCCACGCAGAGCCTGTGGGCACATTGGCACCCTCCAGGAGCCACAAGAGTGCCCATGATTGGCACACTTTCCCCTACCTCTATTAATTGGAGCAATATTGCTCCATTGACATTAATAGAGGTAGAGACAAAGTCATCTGCCAAAGAACAGCTTGAGAGGGGGGAAAATCCACCCTCCACCAAAGACCCTTTGGGCAACAGGGTCTTTGGTGGTGGTTGAGCTTCCCCTGCTCCAGCCATTTTGGGGCAGGAAACTCTTTTCCCCATCTCTAAATTAAAGTCAACAGAGCAAAGGCAAAGAAAGGGGAAGGGCAAAGAAAAGAGAGATCCAGAAAGAGGCAGTTCTCCCAATATTTAACTGCCATGGCAATTTGTGGTGGCACCTGGGACACTTTTTCAGAATGTCAAATGTGCTTGCAGGCCCAAAAAGGATTGCCTAGCTCTACTCTAACATATTTAGAATGTAGAAATGTGTAAAATATGGAATAGTGGTGAGAGGTGAGGAGAAGAGAAGTGTTAGTTGTGTGCTTCAGAACTGAAGTATTTATTTATTTATTTAATACATTTTTATACTGCCCAATAGCCAAAGCTCTCTGGGCGGTTTACAACAGTTAAAACCATAAAATACAATACAATATAAATATAAAATTTAAAACCACAGATTAAAAGTAAACAGCAAAGCTAGCAGCAGCAGTTCAAATTACAATGACAGAGTTAAAAACAACTACAAGATAAAAATGATTAAGATGATTAAAATGATTAAATTAGACACTTCATTTTTCTCCCTCTATCATAATACTAGAACCTGGGGTCATCCCATGAAGCTGATTGGTGGGAGATTCAGGACAGATAAAATGAAGTACTTCTTCACACAGCCCATAGTTAAACTATGGAATTCAATTCCACAAGATGTAGTGATGGCCACCAATTTGGACAGCTTTAAAAGGGGATTGGACAAACTCATGGAGAAGGCTATCAACGGCTACTAGTCCTGATTGGCTATATGCTTCCTCCAGTATCAGAGGCAGTATGCCTATGCACTCCAGTCACTTGGGAACATGGGCAGGAAGGTGCTTTTGCACTCATGTCCTGCTTGTGGGATCACCCCCCTTCATCCCATAAGACAATCAAGTCCAGGGACTAAAATTACCTAGTTGTACGACTTCCTTACCCAATGAGCTCTGGGTGTGTTATATACATGCACTAGTTTAGAGTAAACCTGCATGGCAGACTATAAAGAGGATGTTAACTGGGTCTCTGATGGGCCACCATATATATCTAGAAAGTTGAGTCTGGTTTGGTTAAACACACATTGTACAGGCCTGGACTAGATTTCTAATCCTAAACCTATTTGTAAGGAGAACATGCCATTGATATCTTCAGGTTTCCAAACTATACAGCACTTTTAAAAACAGATTTCAGCATCAGCACTGGGTTTATTTAACATTACACCTTTAACAACATTAAGAAGTTGAGACTCTTGAAACAGAAGATGGTGAGGATAAGTTCTGGGGTCTGAATCAAGTAAAAACACATCTAATTCTCTAATATAGTGAGGACCTGTAGAGGCAATACTTTACTAATCACCAACATTGTAAATTGTTTGTGGTTTGTTGAAATCTATGAGTAATTTCATAGGATAAAAGGCATTTTAAAAGGGGAAAGATTGTAATATTCTTATTTTGGTTATCACTATGTTAAATTCAGTGTTTTGAATCCTCCAATATATAGCCTCAAAATGACAAATCAACATTAGTAAAGAATATCTAAAAGCATTTGTGTTAAATTCGTTTATAGCACTTTTAAAAAATAGCTTTCCACTCTTCCCACAGATCATCAGATATAAGACATTTATCACTAAAAGCAGCTTAACTTAAAAGGTATTTTAGCAACATTTTATTTCAGTAATAATAATAAAACATACAATACTTTTGAGATATACGGCTGTAGTGGCAGAATAA
The DNA here is from genome assembly GCA_021292165.1 of Shinisaurus crocodilurus. NCBI lineage: Eukaryota > Metazoa > Chordata > Lepidosauria > Squamata > Shinisauridae > Shinisaurus > Shinisaurus crocodilurus. The sequence continues at coordinate 35,472,830 of CM037880.1, read as the reverse complement.
AGTGTATCTTCCTATGGCAGAGATAAATTATCATTAGCATATAAAAGAACATTCTTAGCATATAAAGAAATGTTATATATAAATGTAGAAAAAGCTCATTAGGTAGCTTTTCACTCACATTTGTAACAACGATTACTGCATAAAAATAAGTCACTTTTATGCATAGTTTTTAGTTTTCATGCTGTAAGGTGATTGTGAGAGGAGAATGCATAGAATATCTGGCCTGGCACATTTTTGTTCAACTTGAAGAAAAATGGCAATGAACAGTCATTTCTATTACTGCTGAAAACAACAGGGTCATTTAGTAGACAGACGGCAGTATCCAACAGTGTAATTCAGCAAACTGAAATAGTGCTAGCGGAGCTCCACTGAACCTTTCCGTTGTGCATGTGGTTGTGCATTATGCTTGCGCAACCCATTGTGCAATGGGTTGCAGAACCGGTTGCACAACACATTGCACAAGTGTAATGCACAACTGCTTGCACAATGGATTTCGCAAGCATAATGCACAAATATAACTTTAGTTGGATTCTGCTCTTGCGCATAGTTCAGAACATAGTTTCCGCTACTGCAACATCATTTGCGCTAGCAGAATGACACAGTTGGATACAGCCCTGTGAGTTGTATTTGGACTGGGGAGAGTTCACATACATGCTTGACTGTGAACTTTATTTGTTGACCCTAGGCCAGATAGGGTCTTATCTCTACACTTAACCTAGAGAACAAAATGGGATAGCCTTCACACATACTTTACCCTGAGCTCATAGGGCAAGATACAAATGTGATCAATAAATAAACAAAGTTGTTTATCTCCAGAGTTGCCACCATATGGGGTACTTGGGACTTGAAGCAAACAGGCAGAATGAAACATAAAATCTGAAGAGGGCTCAAGAATGATCATTTATCTGAAGTTGATCCAACCTTGACAGTATGTATCAAGGCAGGATTTCACAGTCTCCATGACAAACATGAGCCTGTCTCAAATTATATCTGCATCATAGAATGGAATCCAAAGAGCTGCATAGGCTAACACAAGGACCTTGTGCTAGTCCAGTAGCATTTTTTGACCTCCCCACTCCATTGAACAGCTGACCCCCAAGCCATATCAAATTTCTTTTGGAATTCCCTGCACTTTAAAAGCAATTTGCCATGGGTTGGATCCAGCTGAGCATCCTCCGACAGAGGAGCTTTTTGTTTTGGAGGAAACCCTGGATCCAACCCTATGAGTCAAAGAGGCTGTTCTTCATGAAAAACAAGGCAAAAGCTCATGCATCTATGAGTCATGAATCTTTGGATTCTGGTGAGAGAATAGATTAAATGTATTGTTCAGCCCTGCCACCAGGCCTAGGGTAGAACGCTTATTTTCCTCTCCCCGCACACCTGGATTTTATTTTGATTGCAGCAAGATGGTTCTGTGATAAAGCTTCCACCATAGTTTCATAGATGGAGATCACAGCTTAGTTTGCCATCACAAACATCAAACACATTGTTCTGTAGAACTTTGTTAACTGTCCTGGGAACATACATTTACTTTGCAGGTGCGGGAGACAAATTATACAAATAAGTAAATAAATAAAAGGGTTACAACAGTGCTTTTGTCTGTCCTCCCCATATTAGTCCCAGTGAACTGCAATATGCAAATGACCTGATTTATTAGGATCAACATGACGGCAATCCTGTGCATAGTTAACTAGGAGTAAACTACAATGAACTCAGTTGTGCTTGCTTCTGACTGCATTGGTTCAACTAGTAAACACATTGCAGTTCAGCAAAAGCTCTTGACCCATCTGAAGTGCAACCTTTAGCTTTTTAGAGATGCAAACAATCCTGCAAAGAAATGTTACCATTTAAACTGCTAAAGTAAAGTAGGAACTCCATCAAAGAAAAGGAGAGAGATTCAGTGTCTCTAATTAATTATTTTTCTCACTTTCTGACTTCTTATATGTGAATGTGTCACAAACTATAGTAAAACCTTGTTCATTTGCCAGAGCAAAGAGGATCCATCAATTACCCTGATGCTCCAGTAGATGACGTTACTGCTCTTGCACTGGAAATAGTCCTGGTGATGTGCTCCCACTCTGTTCTCCTCCACTACACTGCTGATCTCAAATCTAAATAAAGGCGCACTCCTATGCATATTTAGACAGAAAAAAGTCTGGGGAATGCTGGGAATTGTAGGACTTTTTTCTGTCTAAACATGCATAGGATTGTGCCCTAAAAAGCTTCTTAATTTGGAACCTGGGTTTTGATTGTATATTTTTGACATCCTTAGGATCTTCCCCTTGTTGTATGCCAGACCACACGTTATGTTACACACTTTGACCAAAGGGGAAGGGAGCAGAAAATAGACTGAATTAATTCAGCAGTAACAGGGGAATAAACTGGAGTGGTGGTTGCCCTTTCCCAGGTTAGTCTGACAACTTAGACATGGCTAAAAAAGAGGAAATACATCATCCCCCACCCCCAAAAGAGGACAAGAAAAGGGCATAGATTTGCATACATTTTGCATATGCCCATTTATATGGATACAAATTTAGACATAATTGCTACAATTTAAATATCAATACATCACATCTCACTGTACTGGGGAAGACTGTGACCAAGTGACCTGTGTGCTACGCTGGCTGGGGCATGCTGGGAGTTGTAGGCCAAAAACATCTGGGGACCCAAGGTTGGAGAACACTGGTTTAAGTGTTCTGCTAAGTGTTGGTGGTGGGCAACTTCAAGGTGCTTCTCTCCCTTCTGGTTCTTATCTTTAAACAAAATTTGGACTGGATAGTCCTTCAAACATGGGATACCTTCAAACAGAGGACTTTGAAGGACACATGGACACCCTCTTCCAGGCTGAAAATTAACCTGCAACACTTGGAGCTCCTCTTGTTCAGGAATTAGGAAAAATAACTTAGGGGTGGTGGCAGACATAAATTGGGGTGTCACAAACTGACCATAGGCACGTTTTGCACCATGGCAACTTTTTACACCAACATGCAAAACCTTTTGCACCAACAGACTAACATAGCTATCCCTCTGGAAATTCTTAGTAAACACTGCACTTAGCTACTGCCTGACTGCTTGTACTCAGCAATTTTTTTTTTCTTCTGGTGCCTGTTTTTAATCATTTATTACATGACTGATGAAGTTAATGAAGACATGAAAAAAGAACACTTTTCCTTCTGTTCTCTCACCCCGCCCCCCTCTTTTCTTTTTGGATCTATAATGCTGTTTGCTGTCCGCCACAATGATAGTTCAATTTTCAGAGATGTTGGCCACCTTATGCTGCTGATTAAATTCTTGTTTAGTTTTGCTGCCAAGTCTGTTGGATTAAATTAACAAACTCTGTTTGCTTTAGTGGGAATGACCTGCTGCAACCTTCAGCTTGTACAAAATAATAATCTTTTCAGTGATTTATTGATTCGGCACTCTTTATCTTCTCTTAACAAAATATGTAATAGGAATGTTTGCCTTTAGTTTGCTTTAATTTACAGGCATGCATTGCTTTATTTCAATACACTGCAGACTGTGATCACTTTACTGTTATTAACACTTCCGTTCCTTCAGAAGATTTGTCAAAGCTGGATTATCTTGATAAAACTTCACACGATGCTTCAGTTTAAAAAAAGGTCCAACTTTTGAAAATCACCCACTTCAAACAACCAAGTTAATATGAAAACCTGTTTCTTGTTCCTTGATTTTTTTTTTTGAATCATTTTACAACTTCATCTCATTTATTCACCTCCATATGGTAAATCAGATAGTACAGAAGTCCTTGTGAAAAGGGAAAAAAAGTCAAGAAAGATAGGAGTAAATATTTAAAAAAACCTGTGGGAGATTAATTTTAAGATTCTCAGTCCATTCTCAACAATGTAGCATGCAGCTGTTTGTTTTGAATGCTAAAGTCCCCCTGGATGGTCTGCATGGTAGACTTTGGGCTGGTTCACACATACAAGAGTGCCACTCAGAGTCAAACTACATGTGATGCTAAATGCCTCATTAGGAACGTCCTCAGATTCTTAAATTTATTTAATAACAGGTGCCCTCCTTATTTTCACTGGGTCTTCAGAACGTGAGGAGAAGAGGGTATAACATTTCCTTCCCCAGCCATGATCCTGATGAAAAAATACTCCCCCACTTGCACAGCTACAAGCTTTTGTCCTGATGAAAAGCTGTGCACACACTGCCACTCTAGCTATTGAATGTTAAAATCTGATAGTTGGATGCATTTTGCACTGTGTGATCACCAGTCATACCCTCAGTGATATGGACCGAAAAATGTGTCGTCATCTTCTTGTTCCTCTCCTACTGGAGGTTGGACATCATCATGGCTAGACAGTCTTTAGATATGGCTGCTCTAAACAATGATGTTGTATTGCCCTCAAACCATTCTGTAAGTTTTTTCAGCCAAAGTGTTCTTCTTCTTCTTCCTACACTTCTTTCCCCATTTATTTTCCCTTGTATAATCAGCTGCAAGTCTATATTTTTCATTTCTCATTGTGTGACCGAAAAAGTCTAGTTTTCTGCATTTTATTTATAATTTCTTGATCTTTATACATTCTTTTTATTACTTCTTTGTTGGTCACCCTCTCAGTCCATGAAATTCGTAACATCCTGTGATAAAGGCACATTTTCACATGCTTCTATCTTTTTTATGGTAGTCTGTGTTAAAGTCCAGGATTCCATGCCATGCAGTAGAACTGAAAATACTTAACACCATACAATGCACATTCTCAAGGGTCAAAATTTTGTTACACATTAAATTTTTCATCTTAAAAAAGCTACTCCAGGCCATCTCTATGCTAACTTTTGTTGCATTATTATGATGTGCAGGTGCATCTATATGTGATTCCTGCGATTCCTGTAAGCTTACTGGATCCAAAAAGAACCACTGAGATCAGTGGGTATCAATAAATATTTTCACTAGCACTTTGTAGCAGAGAAAGCATTTTACTTTCTAATCATATGAATTATATCCAAATGACAGACTTGTCAAAGCCCAGCACACTGTGTGTATCCATCCATCCATCCATCCATCCATCCATCCATGTTTTTTATCTTTTAACTTATAACCAACCTTTCTGTATAAAATACACCTAAGGCAGCTTACAAGAAATTAGGTGGCTTACAAAAATGTCTCATCGGTTTTTGAAATGTTTGATATTTTATGCATTTTTTTAATTAAAACTTTGTTGTAAGCTGACTGTAATATTTGAAAAAGCAGGAAATGAATAATAAGCCACCACACCACTGCTGCAGTCCTTTCCCCTGAACATCTATCTGAAGGAATTGTCCCACCCAGCTTGTGGAACTTCCACAGTGGAAGGGAAGAGGCTTTAACCTCACTAACTCTGCCTATCTCAATTATCGTCAGCTTCTCTGCTGCCGCCCCCGCCGCCCCACCCTTGATCAGAGGAGGAGCACAGAAACATAATTGAAGGTCTTAGCTTCCCCCCCCCAAGGTAGATGCCCATTTCTGAGCTTTTCATACTGATTCTGTTATCATCAGCAATTTTAAATTTGAGTTCTTTAAGAACTCTCAGATGGATACCATCAGTACCTGGTGATTTGTTTGTTTTCAATTTGACAGTATGGCCTAGAACTTCATCCCTTACCACTATTTGCCTCAGTTACTCTGATTCCCTTCCTGAAAATGTCAGTTCAGGCATGGGTTCAGTTATGCCCTACATCTTCTGCAGTGAAGATAGGTGCAAAGAATTCATTCAGCTTCTCTGCAATCTCCTTATCCTCTCTGCTACTCTTTTAACTCTGTTGACATCCAATGGTCCAACTCCACATCAGTGGGTCACCGCCCTAAATGGGCCCAACTCTTCCTTGCTGCTGTTACCACTGCCATCTCCCATTAGGCCTAGTCCTCCTGTTCTCTTCCTTTAGGCCAAATCTACACAGAGGGAGAGGGCAAATCTATCCTAGAGGGAGAGGGCAAGGTGAGCAGAGACTGCTGCTTCTTTTTGCTCCTTTGCTTGCTCCCTTACTTAGAAGTGGCATGTGAGCAGGCAGCAACATCCAGAGGGATGGGCAACACAGCAGTGGGCCCTTGCTGGGATGTAGACCTCAGCAGGTGCCCAACAATGTTGACCCCTGATGTTGGCCTTGTCTGTGAGTCCATCATTATAAGCCCAGTCCTCAGTAAGAAAAACAACAACAACAACAAAAATCCTTTGATGACACCAATGTAATGTTAGAGTATTTATAGCAATTTTAGAAAATGCAGTCCTTCATCTGGAACAGGTTGAACACCCTCCATCCAGTCACAGGAATGACCCACTAACAGCATCTCAGTCTTGTCTGGATTGAGCCTTAATTTATGTTGCTCATCTTTTGCAAATCCCCTTTTAAGTGAAACTTGAAAAAGAGAGGAGGGGAAAATATCTTGTACTTCTGAAGCAAAGAACAAGATCAGCATTCACTCATCACCTTAAGATGACCATTTGCTTTGACGGTGACACTGATGAAGGACAGAATTCACTTTTGAAAAAGGATAATAAAGATTACTTGGTCATCAGTGTTTTTGGATTATCACTGTCTGTGAGCAGAGATAACAGGGCAGAGAGGCTGACCGAACTATATTGTAGCCTTTCTATTGATTTTAGGGCCTAGATCCAATTCTATTATGAAATGGCCATTCATCAGGGTAGGGTGAACTTCCCCCTTCTTTAGGCTTATAACAAGGGCTTTTCCAGATAAAGAGACAACATGTAAGATGAAGTTAAAAATACAAGCAGTAACTTATTTTTTGTGGCTTTCTTTTTATGTGTGTGAGAGAATCAGAACAGTATTTCTTGAGGTTAGAGTGTTCCCCCAATATCCATAGCATTGAATGTGCTCGCAGACTCCCACAGTGTCAGTTGAAACGAGATTTCTTTTTCTCTTACAAAGTCATTTCACCATCTAATTCTAACCCCCTATATACACCGGGGCAAGTTTCCATTGCTATGTCATTTAGGATATTCTTTTCAGATATTCAACAGTGCTAAAAGAAACCAACTCAAACTACAATCCCATGGATGTATATAATTCATGGAGTTTATCTGACATGGTGTGAAACTTTGATGTTAGAAACTGCACATGTCTCCAGGTGTGCTTTACTACGTGAATCTCTATTCACAAAATGGTTATTTGGCCGTTTTTCTTCTGTCAATGAAGACAACTGCCAAATAAATCTATTAAAAATAAGCAATTTCTTCAAGTACCCACAACTGTATTATTCATGGAAGTGAAATATTTTTATATATTGCAGTGATGTTGCGTATTATTAGTAAGCCATGGCTGGCACAAAAAGATACCGTATGTGTTGAGGGATGGTCGACAGGCAGAGCTGGACCAAGACATTTTGCTGTCTGAGGCACACCTCTCTTTAAATCAGTAAGGACACAATCCTATACATATTTAGACAGAAAAAAGGCTGACAGCTTCCAGAATTCTGTCTACATGTGCATAGGATTGCACCTATTGATTGATTGATTGATTTCAATGCTGCCCAAAGGCCAAAGCTCTCTGGGTGGTTTACAACAGTGCCTAAAACAAGGCACATTTTGTAAAATAATTATGCAATAAAGAAAATGAAAACAGTATAAAAGATTTTAAAACAATTTGGCCAGAAATAACAATATTTAATATAGAATAGACCTGTACAAACACCTGACATGCATGCCCCATCAAGACCTTAAAAATAGCCTAGATGTTCTTAAATGTCACGGTGCAGAGGGCTGTCTTAACCTGGTGCCAAAAAAATGACAAAGTTGGTTCCAGTTGGGTCTCAGTGGGGAGATCATTGCACATTCGGGGGGCTGCCACTGAGAAGGCCCTCCCCCTTGTTGCTGCCTTCCGAGCCTCCCTTGGAGGAGGCACTCCGAGGATGGACTCGGATGTTGAGTGTAGCGTCTGGGTAGATTGTGGTTGGGAGAGGCATTCTGTCAAATATTGTGGTCCCAAGCTGTGTAAGGCTTTATAGGTTAAAACCAGCACCTTGAATCAGGCTCGGACGCATATAGGCAGCCTATGCTAGCGGGCCAGAATTGGTGTTATATGTTCAGACCTTCTGGTCCTGGTTATTAGTCTGGCTGCCACATTTTGCACAAGCTGCAACTTCTGAACAGTCTTTAAGGGCAGCCCCACTTAGAGTTCATTGCAGTAATCTAATTTAGAGATCACCAGAGTGCAGATTACTGAAACCAGGCTATCCCTGTCCAGATAGTAGTATAGCTGGGCCACCAGGTGAAGTTGGTAGAAGGCACTCGGTGCCACAAGTGACAAAGATGGCTCAAGGAGGACCCCCAAGCTACGAATCTGCTTCCTTCAAGGGGAGTGCAAACCCATCTGGAACAGGTTGAACACCCTCCATCCAGTCACAGGAATGACCCACTAACAGCATCTCAGTCTTGTCTGGATTGAGCCTCAGTTTGTTAGACCACATCCCGTCTACAGTCACAGCCAGGCACCGGTTTGGCACATCCACGGCCTCATCTGATGGAGATGAAAAGGAGAAATAGAGCTGCGTGTCATCAGCATACTGATGGCAACACACTCCAAAATTCCTGGATGACCCCACTCAGTGGTTTCATGAAGATGTTAAATAGCATGGGGGACAGCCTTAAGGCTGTCAAGTCTTTTGATACATGGCTTAAATTCTGCCAAAATTCTTAAGAAAGTGTAACAGACCTAGAAGCTGATATTGAAGGGTTAAGAGATAAAAGGTGTGATTCTATCAGACTGTAAAGCTTAGAATGGCTATTGGTGTTTTCTGCTAAAAGTCCCAGCTTCAAGAAAAGGGGCAGATAATGACCACATGCTATAACCCTTGTTACTGCTGAGCATCACCTCATTTTCCCTGACATATTTGGATTACCATATATGCTAAACATATAATTGTTCCCGGTTCCCAGCCTGTCTGGAGGCTACTTTGGGGTCTGCTCCTTTAGACCTTTCAAGGAGGGTCTTTGAAGCTGTGCCTTTGTGAAACCTCCCAGACATTCAGTGGCTTATTAGCTTCTCGAATGCCTCTGGGCTCAACTAATTCCTGCAGGATTCCTTCAAGCCTGTTAGCCTTACACTGCATGGTGCAGTAGAGTGGGCTCAGCAGCAGGTTCTCTCCAAAATATAGTGCAATAAATAAAATCTATTCCACAGCCTATTCTGTATCTTAAATAAAACAGCATTTATTGGAGGGAAAAAACACAATAATTGGAGGGATTGAATAACGAAAGACCTATTGTTCTTTGTGCCTGGATGATAAAGCCATCCACTTGAACTCCTGTTTTAGCCAACATTTTAAATACATCCGCTATGGCTAAATGTTTTTGTCTTCCGAAATTAAAATCCAGAAATCACCTGACGTGTGGCAAGTTTTGCTTTGTCTGCTGCCCAGATTCAATTAAAGGTCAAATGCAGAACCAGAAGCCAATTGCCAGCCACTGGAGAGGCAGGACTCACGGCATAAAGGGCTCCCAGTCCCAGGAGCCCGCCTCCATTCAGCAGCTGCTACCTCCCAACGTCTTCAAAGCAAGCTCCATAAAAAGCACATTTCTGAAATCCAATCTCAGGATTACAAAGGAATGAGCACTAGTTGCTATGCCAAGTTTCCATTATTCGCCTTTCTAATGCCAGGCACTTGGTTCTGATTCCCCTTCAGTATGGTACAGTTTTTGTGACAAAAATCTCTTGAGTCTGTGAGTTGTTGATAAAAGTGGGGAAATCCTACATGGAAAAAACAACAACTTTTTGCCCATCAACACAGGGTTCGAACATTGTCGGGACCCCAACACACAGGCTGTTTGGCACCACAAAGTTATATGAAGAAACCTACTACATACACAGTGGCTGGGTTCACAGAACACGATAAACCAGGGTGGCCTATAGGCCAGGGGTAGCTTGTTGTGTTGTCTGAACCCAGCAGCAGGGCGCACAAGCCACTCTGGTCAGGTTCAGACAACATGACAAGCTACCCCTGGCGTATAAGCCACCATGGCTTATCATGTGAACCCAGAATGTGTACTCTTTCCTTCATACTCTTTGTGTAGATTTTGTCCCGCTTTCCACAAATATTAAGCAGCACCCTATGCAGGGAACAAGTTATTGAGCACCTCCCCGATAACTGGTGTAACATTTTTATCAATTAGTTTATAGTGTCACAGATGGGGATCCTGCCCAGGGACTTACGAGCTGGTTTTTTTTTTTTTCTTATTAAAAAATATTTTAGGCTGCCTTTAAGGGTGGAATCCTGCTCAGATATCTGCTTAGGGGTGTTGTAGTGGTAAATTTTGAAGTGCAGGAGCTCATCATGACAGTGTGTACACACAAACACACATACACATAAACACACACACACATGCCAAAGAGCAGCATAATTTGTTAGGACCAGCATGACTGCAGTGCTGGGCACAGATACCTGGTGGTAATCTCCGTTGAACTCATTGGCGCTGACTTCTGACTTCATAGGTTCAACTTATAAAACACAACTAGTCTTAACAAAAGATCTTAAGCCACCTTGAAGCACAACCTTTAGCTTTTAATTAGGAATGGAAATAATCTTGTAAATAATTGTTACCATTCAAACTGCTATTGTGAAGTAGGAACTCAGTTAAAGAAAATGCAATGGTGTCCAGTCTCTGCTTGATTGCTTTCCTCATTCTCTTACTTCCTATACTGTAAGTCACAAACAACAGTAAAACTTGCAAGTCTCAATATCACTTCATTCACTTGCTAAAACAAGAAGAAGGGCCATCAATTATCCGGCTGGTGCGCCTCTAGGGGATGGCATCGCTGTTCCTGTTCTGAAAAAAGTCCCAGAGCTGCACTCTCCTGCATTCCCCTGCCACCACATCATTACTTTTTAACATCAAATGCTTAATAGCATCAAACAGGGTAGGTATGACTGGGCACTTGCCCAGGGCCCATATCCCAGCAGGGCCCACTGACAAGAGACCCTTGGACTTGCTCTTCCCCTTCACCATGGCAACCTGCTCGTTCACCTGCCTCTTGCTCTGGCCCAGACAACAGTGGTGGTGAGAAGGAGGAGCAGTAGATGCCTCTGCCTGCTTGCTCACTGGCTTTCTGCCTGTCAAGCAAGCAAGCAAGAGGTAGAAGTGATGAGAAAGAGGATGAGGAGCAAGAGCAGCTGGCGATGAAGGTGGTGAGAAGGTAGACTCAGTGAGGTGGGGGGGGCATTGAAACGTGGAGCGAGCAGTATCATCAGGTATGCTCAGTCCATTCCTCTGGATTAGCAGGTTCTGAAGTTATTTATTTATGTATTTATTACATTTCTATACTGCCCAATAGCCGAAGCTCTCCAGGGCGGTTCACAACAATTAAACCCACAAAATACATGAAATGCAGTACGCATTATTTAAGGGTTGTTTTCTCCTCAAACAAGCCATACGGCCCAAGTTTGGATGAGACGACAAGCAGTGCTCAGGCGGATAATTAGAGAAATGGTGGTTGGCATGCGCTGGCATGCACCACGGTTAAGACAAGCCACTGTAGCAGGGCCGGTGCAAGGCAGTTTGGTGCCCTAGGCAAGATCAGATATTTAGCGCCCCCCCCTCCCACTTGAGCCCTCCCTCCCTCCAGCCCTATGCCCATTATGAAATAAATTTCCATCCCTGGGAACTGCTGAGCCCCATAGAAAAACCTTGTGGACTTTGAGACTTTTCCTTTGTGTTCGCACGGAAAGCAAAGAGGCAACATCAGCCCAGCTATGCCAGGAACTCCCAAGGGCATTCTCCTACTCCATATATATATATATATATATATGTAAAAGCCTGTCTCCTCCTGCGGGCAGCACACAAGGGATATGAAAAAAGGATGTGAGAGAGGTGTGGCGGCACTACCCGTGAGGAATAGAGACCAAAGGGTGTCTTGCAGCCTGTCCTACCTCGCAGGGTGGAGGTGAAGAGACACCAGTTTGATTCATACACTTTCTGGGTTGCGGGAATGCATGTAGTAGAAACATAGCAAAGAGAGAGCCCGTGGATCATCTGGTTCAAATTTCTGCTTCCCCTCCTCTCTCTATCACTTTGTTGCAATATTTCTTTATCAGAATAATGTATATTATCCTGTCTTTCCCTTTACCAGCCTAGTGCTCAAGGCAGACAACAATATTCAAAGTACAGTAAAGCAAACATCAACAGCACAGGGCACAATCCTAAACACGTTGAGGCAGAAAAAAGCCCCGCAACTCCCAGCATTCCAACTCCCGGCTGGTGAATGCTGGGAGTTGCGGGGCTTTTTTCTGCCTCAACGTGTTTAGGATTGCGCATGGCTGGCTGGGGAATGCTGGGAGTTGTAGGACTCCCCCCCCCAAACACGCGTAGGATTGCATCCTAAAAGCATTTAAAACCAAAACACAGAAACAGCATGGTAAATAATTAAAACACTGGAGCCCCAGCTAGCTTAAATACCTTTCCCTCCCTCCCTGGTTGCTGGAAATAACTGCTTTCAGGGGACGTTGAGCTGAGGAACCTGAGGCACGCTGCCGGAGGGAGGGAAGGCGAAGGAGGTGTTTGCAGGTGCATCCTTCTGCCCATCATTGGCCTCCGCCTCCGCTGCTGCTCCTGGTAACGGTGGCGGCGACGAGCTTGGAGAGCCCTGAGGTGGAGGAGAGAGAGGGAGGGAGGGAGGGGCGTGCTTCTTTCGCCTCCCCTTCCCCGCCGCAGGACATGATTGGTAAAACAAACTTGGTAAAATATGCATTTTAGCCATTTTAGTGCTGTATTTTTTCCCCAAGGCGTTTCTGGCACCCCCTTTAGCCCGGCGCCCTAGGCAGCCGCCTAGTTGGCCTAATGGTAGCACCGGCCCTGCACTGTAGCTTATTTAAGCCAAGGTGGCGTAATTTGATCGTGCAAACGGGGTCAATGACCTGGTTCACACGTAACCAGAAGCCACCATGGGTGAATTTCCCTGTGGGGTTCTTGTTGCAGTGGCAGCTGCCATTTTGAATGTTTGAGCCATGGCAGGGGTGTACTGTAGCTTGTCGTTACTTGCAAATCTGGCGAGGGTGGGTTGTTGGGGTGCCTGACAAGCCACCCAGAGCCCATGGGCTGTTTTAGGGTTGTGGGTGGCTTGTCAACCACCCTAACAACCCACCCTCGCCAAGTTTGCACGTAAAGAGAAGCTACGGCATGCCCCTGCCACAGCCAGAATATTCAAAATGGGGGCTGCCACTGTGACAAAAAGCCCCACAGGAAAATTCACCCATGGTAGCTTCTCATTACGTGCAAACCGGGCCAAAGTGATTAGCATCAGGGCAGGAGAAGCCAGGGGTGGTGCAAGAAACCAAAAAGACATGGGGCTCAGGCCCACTAGACAAAAAAAATATCACAAATTTGCATATGATAATTTACATATGCTCTAAAGTCTATGTGTGTGCGTGTGTCTTTAAAGGAGCCTGTCTCCTAAGGGCACCCTTATTTGTAAAAAGGGAAGTATGGACATGGGAGAGGAAGGCATTTGATTTCAGAAAAAAACCTCAGGCAGAAAGACTCAAGGGAGGGCAGCAGGAGGTGAAGCACATGTGGGCAAACAGCCAGCTAATCCCGGGGGATCAGATGCAACAGGGATCATCAGGGCCCCTGTACCTTTATTTCAGTAAGTGCCCATGGGCAGCAAGATGGTGGGGCAGATGACCTTCCAGAGATCTGGGGCTCCAATTGAAAGATTCGGGGCTCCAGCCCTAGTGGGATGCCCCCTAACACCACCTCTGGGAGAAGCAAACTCAATTTTATTCCTGTAGTCATAACGATTTAAATGAGTTTAAAATATGAAACAGAACATGCTCAGGGTATTTCTTTCTGTCTTTTAATTGGCAAATAGTTCTTTGTTCGTCTAACATATTAGGAATAGGAACAGATTAAAATGAGTTCAGATTTCTATGCATCCGACCTGTGTATTCTGCAGTGGACAGGTTTTTTTTCCAAGTCACTGTGGATTCCGTGTACTTACTGACTAGTTTTTTCCGCTTTTGAGGGGGATTTGTGCTAATTTGCATCAGCGCTAATTAGCACAAGAAGAATGAAATTCTGGGGTGGGGGGTGGGGAAATTGAATCTGATTCTGTCAATGAGTGGATGATGGAATGAAAGATGCCTGACAATCCACAAAAGCCAGACAGAATGGATTTAACAAAATCTGGCCATCCCTAAGCAGAAGCAGTTGCAAATGGTGGGGGGAGAAGATAAATGTTAGTTGTGTGCTTCACAACTAAAGTAATACACCTGGCTCTCTAAAGCCAGCCTGCCCTACAAGGCCATGAAGAACAGGGCCTACAATTACATAGCTGTACCACTGATGGTTTTTTTTTTTCTTTTTTGGTCTCTGTAATATTAACACCATCAAACCAGGTTCCTTCTCCTCCTCTCCTCTTCCTTCTCCCCGTTGAACTCACAGCATGCAACAGTACACAGAGATTAAACCTGTAGTGAACCATGTACAAATTTCCCCATTACAGTAAAACAGGAAGATTAATAAATGCTGACAGCCAATTAAAAGAAGTATGAAAGCATGCAAAGAAAAAAATCAAATGCAAGATGTGCAACTTGGTCCAGCGTGTACAAAAGTGGTCTGACACAGCTGGAGCACAGCTGGACCTTATTTATTTAAAGTGGAGTAGGAGGGGATTTCTAGTGATAAGCTGGAAAAAATACAAAGAGGAGGACGATGACGATGACAGTGACATCAAGATGTAATGTCGAGTCTTAACAGATTTGTGGGTAGCGGATTTGTGGATAGTGTTCATCCTGTTTGAGGGCTATGATGTGTAACCATTTCCAGCCTATCTAAGGGCTAGCACAAGTAACATTATATTGGAAATAATATAATGGGCTATTTCGAGCAGTTTTCTCTCTAGGATAATGGATGCATTGGGAAGTTAGTAATAAGAAATTTCACCCAGTGTAATAAATAAAAGCCATCTTTAGAATGGCTTTGTAACATAAAACATGTCAAATTATCTCATAGTCTCTGTCCTCATGAGTGTGCACATTTATCACATAACCACAAGCAGATTTTGTGTGAATGGCAGTTTTCCCACAGTATTATTGATTATCCTTGTATTCTGCCCTTCATGCAAAGACCTCAGGGCATCATGCATGGAGTTATCCCATTGCATCTTCACAACAACCCTGGGAGGCAGGTTAAGCTGAGAGATAGTAATCTGGCCTAGACAATCACATGAGCTTTGTGAATGAGTAAAGATCTGAACCCAGGTCCCCCTGCTTGAAGTTGAACATTATATCCACTAAAACTGGGGTATACAACCTCGGGCTCTCCTGATGGTTTGGATTACAACTCTCATAAACCCCAGACAGCATGGGCAATTATCAGGGATTATGGGAGTTGTAGTTATCTGGAAGGCACCAGGTTGTCTACCCCCTGCACTACACCCTACCGACTCTTCCAAGTATTAGCTAAGGGCTTCTTAGCCATGGAAAATTCATTTTCCTTGAAACTCTTTTCGAAGTTAGAGCTGTGAATATATACACAAGGCTATATGCTGCTATAGGCTCTCTCTCTCTCTCAATCTCTCTCTCTCTCTCTCTCTCTCTCTCTCTCCACACACACACACACACACACGGAGAAGGATGGCAAACAGAAGCCATGTCTCAAGTTAGAACCAGGGCCGGTGCTACCATTAGGCCAACTAGGCAGCTGCCTAGGGCGCAGGGCTAAAGGGGGCGCCAGAAACGCCTTGGGGGGAAAAAATACAGCGCTCAAGTGGGAAGGGGGGGCGCTAAATATCTGATCTTGCCTAGGGCACCAAACTGCCTTGCACCGGTCCTGGTTAGAACCAAACCAATACATCTAATGAAAGCACGCTTCCTGTCAAAAATTAACAATATTCATGAATCCCAATGAGCTGACCAACTGACACACTGGCAGTACTGCATCAATATAGCTTTTTACTAGAGAGTACACAATTCATCTGTGCAGGAATTCTCCAAATATACTGTTAAAATGATGCACTTAAGGTAACTTTTGTTCATTTTGAAGGGTTGCCTCAAGCAGTGGTATCAGTCCCACGCCTATGCCATAGGAACCAAGCTACTGAGTTTCTTTTATTTTTGGTGGCAGCAGTTAAATGTTTTATTGCTGAGGCAGCATTACCTAATGGTGAGGTCTAATGGGGAACCCTATTAACAATTGAGGCAGTGAGTTCCATCACCCCAAGCCTCAATTTATTTATTTATTTTTAAAACATAGGTAGAATAACCTACAGTGTTTCCCTCACATGTGTGGGATTATAACTACATTCATTGACTGCCATGGCATCTAACAAGAACAAGCCCAGAAATACAGGACTGTATAGAACAAAACCAAAACGGTCAAGAATGCATATTTTCTTCACATATTATGATATAGGGATTCCAGTCACATATTAGGAAACTGAGCATGACTTGGAGCATCCCTAAAAGTCTATCAGTAAAATATACATTAGATCATTAATTTTAATAAGGAATGGATGAAATAACTATTCTGGGAATCTTAAAGAGAAGATTAAAAATACCCCAAACATTTCCCCTCTTGGCTTCAAAATTTCCAGATACTTTACATCGCTAGTCTTATATAAAAGTCTTCCTGTTATGTAGAAATCATTTTGGGGGAGTAAAGGCCATGTAGCAATATATGAATACTTTGTCTTAAACATTTGATTCATTATTCTAAAAGAAAATATTTAATAATCCAAAAGCGCGGGGCGGGGGAGGTCCTGGGGGGAAAATGGGAAAAAGTTTCCCCCCTTGAATTTTCCATTTCCCCCCCATAGCCTTTGCATCCTGCTTCCAAACAGCCAACTGGATATTTCCAGGAATCTGATACGTAGGGCTTGAATGGAGTAGGCTGTCAATCACTACTAGTCATGAGGGCTATATATTACCTCCAGTATTGGATGTAGCATGCCTCTGTATACCTATTGCTGGGATACATGGGAGGGAAGGTGCTATTGTGCTCATGCCCTGCTTGTGGGCTTCTCTTAGACATCTGGTTGGCCACTGTGTGAACAGAATCCTAGACTAGTCACTAGATCCCCAATCCTCCCTCATCTGTCACATACAGTACGCATAATCGTAATGGTTCTTTTTAGGAACAAATGACATACTATGAGGAGATACGTGGGGATTCTCGACCATAGTAACATTTAATTACACAACACCTGAGACATGATATCCCAGATGGCTTCCTTGTCTCCTGCAAGCAAATGGTGGTGATGGGATGAGAAAACATTAACATGATAATATAATATCATGTGTTTTCTTAGCTGCACATATGTCTCCCCACAACATGTGGTCTGTGTCGTAATCCCTAGTGGGAGGAAATATGTGGCTCTCCAGATGTTGTTGGACTGCAACTCCCATTATCCTCACCATTGGCTATGCTGGCTAGTACAGATTGGAATTGCAGTCCAATAACATCTGGAGGCATACAAATTGCCCACCCCCCTCTCTAATGTTAGAGTTTACATTTTTTCTGCTAAACTTAATTTTTGTTGAACTTTGTGAGAGCTGCATTCAGTTATAGATTATACGATATAACCTTGACTTCTATACATTAATGTCGCATCATTTTTACATATTTTACACACTTTACTGTTATCTGCTGCTAATTGTGTTCACACTTTACATCCACACTTTACTTTAACCAAGTGCTAATTGCAGCTCCCACTTCATTACTGGAATGTGTGAAATTGTGTCACTGGTAATTCTCTGGGTACCTCAAACCCTCACAACAGGAAGCTGCATGTTTGCTGTGAGGTAAGCGGATACCCCCTGACCTCTTCCACGACTTTGTTTATTCCTCTGTTGTAGAGCTTAAGCCTTCTGGACTGGGATGACATTTATTCTGTCTTCTCTGTACCATCTAGCATTCAACCCATGTGAAATTGATATTGAAGAATAATCATGCTAAATGATGATAGGTCTATCAGCTATTGTTTGTGTAAGCTGCTTGGCCAAGCTCTTGACCATTTCAAAACTGAGGTACAAACATTACAAAATCACAACTCCTAGAGACGAACTCCACTGTAGGAATCACAGGAATTGTATTTCAGTGAGCAAAGGGGCTTATTATCTCTAACAGAGAATGACTAGTGTATTTACAAAGTTAGAATTTGCATGGCTCCTTGGGGAAATCCCTCCCTCTCTTTTAATACGTTGGTTTAAGACCAGTAGTAGTAGGCGATCACTCGTGACCGAGTAAGATTGTCTTCCAGGATAAAATTACAAAAGAAAATTATAAAAAGAGGAAATTGTAAAAACTTGTGTAGACTCTAGCAATGGGTCCATAAGTGACTGTGGAGGCCAATTCTAGATCCACACAGCTTCCCACAGTGAGGACACAGGCTACCAGATGGAAGATGGTCCTGTAAAGGATTCGATTGACGTGCTTCTCGCTTAGCACGTTTCTCCCTTTCACCTTGCACTCGGGCTTCTTCAAAGTCCATGGAACCTTTGTGAGAGGCCAACCTCCAGTTAGAGCGTTCATGGGCCAAGCTTCCCAGTTCTCGATGTTTATATTGCATTTTTTTAGATTAGCCTTAAGAACATCTTTAAACCTCTTATACTGACCACCGATATTCCGCTTTCCATCCTTGAGTTGGATAGCTTTACATAACAAGAATAGTCTTTAAGGTGCCGCAAGACTCTTGGTTGTTTTTGCTGCAATAGATTAGCATGGGTACTCCTCTGGAAAACCACCAACAGAGCAATCATATACATGACTACTCACTCAGAGGCAAGTTCCATTGAGTTCAATGGGGTTTACTCCCAGGTTAGTGGGTACAGGACAGCAGCTTAAAAGGACCATAACTCAATGGCCAGTGTGGCATGGTGGTGAGAGTGTTGGACCAGGACTCCGGAGATCCGGGTTCTAGTCCCCGTTTGGCCATGAAACTCACTGGGTGACTTTGGGCCAGTCACTGACTCTCAGCCTAACCTACCTCACAGGGTTGTTGTGAGGATAAAATGGAGAGGAGGATTATGTAAGCCGCCTTGGGTCCCTTGCAGGAAAAAAGGCGGGGTAAACATATAATAAAATAAATAAATAAATAAATAAATGGTAGAGCCCATGCTTTGCATGAGAATGGTTCAATACTCAACATCTCTGGTTTAAAAAGTTTTCTGGTGGTGGGGAAAGCCCTTATCTGCCTGAGAACCGGAAGGGTTGCTGCCAGTTGGAGGAGACATAGTACTGGATTGACAAATAGTCTGTGTACAACCTTCCTATGTTCCTAAGCAGCATATTTTTGTGAAACATGGCAAGGCTGTGTACCAAAACAGACATTACTTTAAATTAGAGATGTCACTGAATTTCATAATTAGTCAGCTTGTTGACTGGAACTTGTTCAGTTATAATGTTCAGCTTTGTAGCATTGGATTGCTGTCTTATAGATTTGTTACTGATTTCAGAAAAGATTGCGAGCAGTCTACATCTAAACTACAGCATTTCTGCACATGTGCTGAGTTGTTTAATTAACCTTTTTCTTTCAGGAGGAAATGCAATGATGTCACTTTAACCCTTTAGGGAAATGGTGGCCTTTGAATTCTTTCCACAAACCAATCATGTTAGAAGAAACAGCCACATGGGTTGCATACACCTCCAGATACCGATCCATCTCTCTCTCCTCCATATACTGATTGGTGATGGCAAGTAAACATTATATAAAAAGGCTGCGTGGAAACAACCGATCAGGAAGGGGTACATAATATGGTGATGCCTGACGTCATGACGCATTACACGATTCCAAATTACATCTCTCAGGATTCAGTTTGATATTGTGCATGCACAAAAACTCAAATAGACAGAACAAGATCAGAATTAAAGGAGATCTCTAATCTGAGATTACATGGATGAATTTGTTATTTCCTGAGGAAATAACAGAATGATTCATTTGGAATGTTCACCCATCACTACTTTAAGTCTTTGCTCAGCAGCTACATGTTTAGCAGCTACGTTTTAATTTCTTTATTCTACAGTAGAATCAGGGTCCCCAATATGGATTTAACTCCCCTACTTCCCATCTGGATTGGGCCCGCTGCACCTACTCTAGAGTAAAATAGTCATAGCTGCTAAACACAGATTTAAAGTAATGTCTGTTTTTGTCCTAAGTGATGTCATTCCAAGAGGATGGGCACCAGGGCCGGTGCTACCATTAGGCCAACTAGGCAGCTGCCTAGGGTGCAGGGCTAAAGAGGGCGCCAGAAACGCCTTGAAAAAAAATACAGCGCTCTCAAGTGGGAAGGGGTGGCGCTAAATATCTGATCTTGCCTAGGCCACCAAACTGCCTTGCACCGGTCCTGATGGGCACCCAAGAAGGGACTCAGCTTCAGTGAGCACAGAGCTGCTCTAAAGGTAAATGAACTAATGTGGCTCTCAAGCCATTTCAAGAATTCCTTTCTGTCGCTTTTGTTACCCATCTGAATTATCTATAGTCTAGTGACTAACATGCAGGGATGTTGAAGAGTCCTTGGTCTCGAGTCACGAGTCGAGTCACGAGTCTTTGGACCCGAGTCTCGAGTCCGAGTCCGAGTCCTTGGTCCAAAATGGTGACTCACGAGTCCCGAGTCCTGAGTCACTCCCAAAACTGACTCCATGAGTCCCTATTAAAATCAATGGGGTTTCCCCCCAACAAAATAAGGCTACTTCAGATGTGTGGCTTAAATAAATTATAGGCACAAGTGTGCCTTTTTATTTCAAAACTCTGCAACTGATTTTGGCAAGAACAGACCAGGCAGACAAACCCAAAATAACCAGACAGGCAGAGGAGGCAGGGAACCCCAAAACAGGCAGGCAGAGGCCTTTGTCTTGGACAATTCAAACTGTGGAATTGGTCAAGAAGAGACCAGGCAGGCAGAGGAGGCTGGGAACCCCAAACAGGCAGGCAGAGGCAGCCAAACCCAAAATGTCTGACCCTAACCCTAACCCCCCACAACAACACATCAATCAAAATAAATCTTAACACATCATTGGGGCTGCGCTCCTGGTAGCTGTCCATAGTGGCTGAGCAGCGGCGCGCCTCACTTCCATGCTGCTCTTCACTGGTGATCGCGCTCCTTCTGGCACAGCCAGAAGACTCGTCAACAGCTCAGGGTTGTTGACGAGTCCTTGGTCTCGAGTCCCGAGTTGAGTCTCGAGTCCCATTAAAAATATTGGGACTCGAGTCAGACTCGAGTCAGAGGGGGGACTCAGTCTGACTCACGAGTCAAGTCCTCGAGTCCGAGTCCCCATCCCTGCTAACGTGATCTCAAAACAAGATTGGCAAACAAAGTCTTTTAATATCCCTACATTAGTGTGACATGGGAAAACCTGCCTAATTATAGAAGAACTGTTAAGGGCTAAGATAATTCATAGGAACATAGGAAGCTGCATAATACTGAGTCAGATCAGTATTGTCAACATTGACTGGGTTCAGAAAAGATGATAACCCACACTCAAGGGTTGCGTACGAGTTGTGTGTGGGTTGTTGTTGAACTGTGGGTTGCTGTAACATGGGTTATAATGTTGTCTGAGCCCATGGTGAACAACCCACAGTTCACAACCCAACAACAAACCATGGGTTGTTTTCATTGGTTGCTTGTGGTTAACAAGCCATGGCTTGTTAGAGCAGCTGGGTTCAGACAAAACGATAACCCACGTTTCAACAACCCATGGTTTAACGACAACCCACACTCAACTGATACTCAACCCTTGAGTGTGGATTATTGTGTTGTCTGAACCCAGTCACTGACTGGCAGTGGCTCTCTGGGTTTCAGGCAGGAGTTTTTCCAACCCTACGCTGGAGATACCAGTGATTAAACCTGGGACTAGTGATGGACGCATTCGCCTTGCGCAGGCGTAGCGGGCCGAAATCGGCCCCACTCACGGCTGCGCAGGGCTTGCGCGGGCTTACCTGGCTCCAGCAGCGGCTTGCCTCTCCAGTGGCGAGCCGCCCGCGCTGGTCCCGTCCCATCACTTCCGGCGCGGCGGAAGTGACGGACGGGACCCTGCTCCGGCGCGCTGGACCCCCGTGCTATGTTTTTGGCGGGGGGAACCAGGGCAGCTAGGCTTAAATAAACAGGGAAACCTGTTGCCCTGGTTTCTCCCGCCAAAAACATAGCACGGGGGTCCAGCGTGCCGGAGCAGGGTCTCGTCTGTCACTTCCGCTGTGCTGGAAGTGACGCGATGGGACCAGCAAGCCAGTCGTGGCAAGCTCGAGCAGCGCAGAGAAAGCTCTGCGCCGCTCAGAAGATCGAGCCGGGGGGGGGGGCGCCGCCGTGAAGAGGCGAGCCAGCGGAGAGGCGAGCCCCCCCAACAACTCGGGTAAGACCACTACCTGGCTGGGACCTGCTGCATGTAAAGCATATGCTTTACCACTGAGCTATCTTGGACCAGCCCTGTATACACACACACACACACACACACACACTGAATTCATGTCGGGAGTCACACCATCTGGTGCTTCCCCCCAGAGGTTCTATGGCCCAATGAGCTGAATGTAAACAGAGCAACACTGCTAGTGCCATGCCGGGGATCAAACCTGGGACCTTCTGCATACAGAGCATGTGCTCTACCATTGAGCCATGGTCCCTCCCCAAATTCAAGAATGTACTTTTAATATGGGGGGCAAGACAATGCTCTTTGGATTCACTCCCCACCTTCACTTTCATAATAATATAATGCTTTTTAGCTAGGTTTTTTTTTTTTTTTTTTTTTTTTAGGAAAAAAATCTGTATGAAGAAAATAATACCAGGAAGATGCCAATCATCTGGTACAGCTGAAACTAGCACAGCTGGCAGATGAGTATTTTAATGTATTTCTAAATTAAGCAAGGCAGTTTAAAGAAAACATCGTGCATAAATCCAATCTGGTAGGGGTTTAAAATAAAGTCTTTATCTGTGTGGAGGTAAAAAGAATAGCTACCTTATGGTTCATCATACTGCAGTGGGTTATCTTTTCTAATGAAGTTTGTGTCCCCCAAAGCATTCTGGAGATAGTTTGTGTTCATGTTGGTCTAATACAATGGTATAGATTTAATGAATTGAAGAGTGGCATTTCTTTCCAGCAATACCGAACTGGAGCCTCTTTCCCGAAGAAATTAAACCTGTAAATGAAAGCAATTAATACACATCACAAAGTAGAATACTCTGTATTGATTTCTGTGGCCTATTTTGAGGCCACCTTTAATAAAGCTCCATAACAAAAAAAAAAGTTAGCAGAGGTCTTTCTTGGGGAAATGAACTAATGAACCTGCTTATATTTGTATTAATCCCTCATTTTCTCTTCAAGGATTTAACATTACTTCCAATATAGCACAATTGAGCTGTACTAATTCTTCCAGGGCGCAAGAGAATAGACATCACCTTAATTTTTTAAACATGCTGAATGAATTTTCTACCTTGAAAACCTTTTGTCACATCAGACAATCTATAGTTGCAATTGGAACAATGCATCTATAGCTTGGCCAAGGCAGCTTATCTTCGAATTTACCCTGAGTTCTACCAAAATTGTTAGTCAATGTTGTTCCAAAAATATCTTACGTTTAGATATTTCTTTAAAAAAAACATTAGGACTGTATTCCCACTTTGGGGTAGTTACCTGATGCATTTATGTTTGTGATCAGAACTAGAAATTCACATACAGATTGCAAGGAATGCTTTTTAATAGCAAGAAGTAAGCAGGAGTAAAAGAGCAAGTATGGATGGCAATTTTGGAGGCTTTCATTGTGATTTTTTAATTTTTTTATTTTTTATTAGCATTTATATACTGTCTTATCTGCTAAAAAGCTATGAAGGCAGTGTGCAACAATTTGAAACAATAACACTTTGAAACAATGGCTGGGCTCAGACAACACAATAACCCACACTCAAGAGTTGAATATGGATTGAGTGTGGGTTGTCATTGAACCATGGGTTGTTGTTGAACCATGGGTTATCATGTTGTCTGACGCCAGCTGTGCTAACAAGTCATGACTTATTAAATATGAACAACCTATGAAGAGGAACCCATGGTTTGTTGTTGGGTTATGAACTGTGGGTTGTTCACCATGGTTTATTGTCTGAGCTGGGTTAGGACAACATGATAACCCATGGTTCAACAACAACCCATGGTTCAGTGACAACCCACACTCAACCCCTGGGTTGTCTGAACCAAGTCATTAAGAAAGGAACCTTAAGAACAGTAAAAACAGTAAAACATTAAAACTACACATTTTAAAAACTAAATTGAAAAGAAGCATCTTTACACCCTTTCTAAAGGCTAAGAGAGTGGGGACAATCATAATTCTTGAGGGAGCACATTCCATAGTTTGAGGCCAGCACAGGAGGAAGTCCTTTCATGCGTGCCTGACATGTGGGCCTCTGCAGGTAATGCTGCCCTCTAAAGGGCCTTTTTTTCATTTTACAGCAGGTGTGTGGAACCTTTGTCCCTCTAAATGTTTCTGGACTATAACACCCATCACCCAACCATTGGCCATGCTGGCTGTGGCTGATGGGACTTGTTGTCCAACGACATCTGGGGAGTCCACCATTTTCCTGCCCCTGTTCTGCAGTCTGCAGTATCTTATAATATTCCTTAGATGAATGCTCTACTTCCCTTTCAAAACATTTTTAACCTGTTCTAAAAACCAAACAAAAGAGAGGATGATTAAATAACTAAGGTTGGGTGATCATCACAGCTGACACAGGGCACAATTTATTGAGCTCAATGATATGTGCATTAATTGGATAAGGAATGAATCTTAGGTCTGTTGTGTGTAAATTGTTAGAAAATTATCTTTCACCACTTGAATAGTCCAACCCATTTTGTGGCATAGATTAGGGGTCCCCAAACTTTTTGGCCCTGTGGGCACATTTGGGAATTTGAGAAACTGCTGTGAGCACAACCACTAAATGCCTAATCAGTGATCGCCACTTTGGCATCTACCTCTCGCATCTATGGATCTTAGGCTGTGTCTTATCTAGCAAAAAACTTTTGTTTCATGTCATTGGACACCACGACATCTCTTTAATAAGGGATTGTTTAATTCAGCTAATTTCTGGCAGTGCAGCAATTAGCTGCACTAATGCTTCTTTTAAACATATGTTTTGGCAGTGTCCAGTGGTTGCCTCTTTTTTGGGGGGGGAGGTTATTACACAGATAAATTTTGTACTAGAACGGCTATTAATATTCACTGGTGTACATGATCTTTTAAATTATTTACCTGCTTCATGGAAATTAACAAATGGTCAGCATAAATCGATTCTCTGCACCCTTTTGACAGTTAAAAACTGATATTACAACTTTGGAAGGATCATTCATCTCCTATAATGCAATGGATTGAGGACCTTACAACGCTTTCAATATTTGAATGGACCGAAAACCTATGGTACAAACCCTTTACAATCAAAAGATGGCACCAAACTCTTAAAAGACAAAGAGTCTATTGCACTGCGCTGGAAAGAGCATTATTATGACCTTTTAAATCGTAAATCTAAGGTGGATAATGAGATTTTTTCGCAAATCCCGCAAAAACAAATTAGAGAGGAACTTGCAATACTCCCCACTTTGGATGAAGTTATAAAAGCCATTAATCAAATGAAGAATAACAAAGCTAGTGGACCAGATGGGATTCCTGCTGAAATCTTTAAAGAAGCCCCCCCCCCAACTTGTACAACATCTTCATAAACTCATCGAAAAAATCTGGATAAGAGAAGAGATCCCAGAAGACTTCAGGGATGCCATAATTATCACCCTCTTTAAGAAGGGTGATAGAACAGACTGTGGAAACTATCGGGGCATTTCTCTCTTAGCTACAGCAGGTAAAATATTTGCTAGGATTCTCGCAAACCGTCTTCTATCTATTTCAGAAGAGATCCTCCTTGAAACTCAATATGGTTTCCGCCCCTCTAGAGGGACAGTAGACATGATTTTTACTGCACGTCAGCTCCAAGAAAAATGCTGGGAGCAAAATCAACCCCTTTATATGACATTTATTGATCTGGCTAAGGCCTTTGATACTGTAGACCGAACAGCTCTCTGGACTATCCTTATGAAAACTGGATGCCCCAATAAATTTGTGAATATCTTGCAACTTCTTCATGACAACATGACGGCAACGGTTTTGGACAACAATGGCTCTCATGGTGCTCCATTTAAAGTGGGATCAGGTGTTAAACAGGGATGTGTTATCGCCCAACATTATTTGCTATTTTCATTGCCATGGTTTTACATCTTGTTGAGGGGAAACTTCCCACTGGTGTGGGAATTATATATCGAACAGATGGAAAGCTTTTTAATCTCAGCAGACTGAAAGCAGAAAGTAAGGTAATTACAACCTCCATCGTGGAACTTCAGTATGCTGATGATAATGTGGTCTCCGCACATTCAGAGGATGATCTCCAAACTATCCTAAATGCTTTTGCAGAAGCATACAAAAAACTTGGTCTCTCACTTAACATCAAAAAAACCCAAAGTGCTTCATCAGCAAGTGCAAGCTAACCCTTCGGTGATGCCATCTATCCAGCTTGGCAGAACAATACTGGAAAATGTCGATCATTTTCCCTATCTTGGCAGCTATCTTTCTGTTACAGCTAACATCGACAGTGAAATCCAGCATCGTGAATCATCGACAGTGAAATCCAGAGAGCCAGTGTGGCGTAGTGGTGAGAGTGTTGGACTGGGACTCGGGAGATCTGAGTTCTAGTCCCCGCTCAGCCATGAAACTCACTGGGTGACTTTGGGCCAGTCACTGACTCTCAGCCCAACCTACCTCACAGGGTTGTTGAGAGGATAAAATGAAGAGGAGGAAGATTATGTAAGCCGCCTTGGGTTCCTTGAAGGAAAAAAGGTGGGGTATAAATATAATAAATTACATACATACATACATACAATATCAGATGGAATGACAGTTGTGGGAAACTGAAAGCCTGGTGGAGCTGGCTTCTCAGCAGAGCTGATACTGGTCGTGCTTTCATTCTCTTCCCCTGCTGTTATCACATCTCTTGTTTCAGTGCATGTCCTAGCACCCAGTTTCCCTTTCTCTTAGTGATGTCAACAAATTTTGAAACTGGGAGAATGTGGAAATCTTGACTCTGTTACAAACCAAGCCGAAACCCACTCCAGACATTGAGCCCACCTCATAAAGGGCACACTTCCATCCCTCCCTCCCTATTACTCCCCACCCAGCCAGCAATTGACCCTCGCAAAGGAGGCTTCAGTTGCTGGGGAGGGTTTGCTGATCACAGGGGAAGTCTTGTAGTCGTCATCATTAAGACTTGATGCAGCTGCGGGTGTTCAGAGATTTCCTTTGCCTCTGGGATTGGGACGTACGTAGTTTCTGATGTTTTCTGGCCCAACTAATTGAATTTGGGGCAGTAGAAACTACAATTTGTATGCACTGCAGTGGCAAAGGAGCACGACCAGGAGTAGCTAGTCCTTATGGTTGAGAACTATGTAGGTTGTCTACGTGTCCTTCTTTACAGAGGAAAGCCCCTCTCTGAAGTGCTGTCGGAGAATTCTCTATTGCCGGGGTGCACATCCTTTTTGGCCCCAAGGGCTGCAACGGGGGGTGCCAGGAGGGCACAGACGTGTGCATGCATGCATACCTGCACACATACGCACTTGCATGCACATACACATGCTCACACAAAAACACATATATGCAAGGGTTTCCCTTTCTCTTCTCTTGCTGGTGTTAGCAAGGATACCCCTTCCTTATCTCCAGTCTCTCAACAGAGATAAGGAAGAGGATTCCCTTGCACATACTAGCAAGAGAAACCCCAGGCAGTGTCACCACAATTTTTGTAGCAGCAGCAGCAGATGTAGTGGGGAGCGGGTCTGGCTGGCCACCAGAGATGTGGCCTGCGGACTGCACTTTTGGCATTCCCTGCTCTGTTGGAAGGAATCCTCTAATTGGGGGGCAATTCAGCCAAACCCTGTTTAATGCTAGAGAACCATAAGGGAGGAGGGCAGCGGCGGCCATGAATCGTCCATCCACACTTAGCACCCGGACAGTAGCCTGAGCAGGCATGCAGGCTGCCTGGTCATAGCCTTCCCTACCACCATGATGCATTGCATTTCTATTTAAATTATATTACAGTCATGCCTTGGATTGAGAGCATAATTCGTTCCAGAAACGTGCTTGTAATCCAAAACACTCTTATATCAAAACGAAATCCCCCCCAAAAATTTGTACAGAGATTTTTAATTTAAGCCGTACTACAGTACTTGTATTGCAAGACGTCGCTTCTATATCAAGTAAAAAAAAATTTAAATAAATATTTAAAAATTTGCTTGTCTTGCAAAACGCTCTCAAACCAAGTTACTTGCAATCCAAGGTATTACTGTACTTATTTGCACTATACATTTGCACCTAAGCATATACATTAGGATATGTTAGTTTTATGCAAATCAGTGTCTTCTTTGTCCTTTTTGCTGACGCATTTCCTTTTTCTTTTTGGTGATTCACAAGTGCCCCCCTCTAGAACCCTGATGCCTCCCCCCTGCTGTCAATCTGTCCCCTTTGCAAGAGTACGTTTGCTTGGGAAGGGAGGGACTGGCAGGGAGAGCTGGAGGCGAACTTCCCTTGGGGTTGGTATTTCTGGCCTTCCTCGGAAAAGAAAGAGTTCTCTATGAAAGTGTTGAGCAAATGACAAGACAGGTTGGGAGGGGCGGGGTAAGCTTGCCCATCATTGCTTCCTATATACACACACACTCTCTATTGCTCCCTGGGCTATTAGTTATGCCAGTTACTTACATCCGTGTCCAAGCATTGTTCTGTAGACTAGGGCAGTCACACAAGGCAGTTCAGCCTGTCTCTTCCCTGGTCATTAAACTAATACATTGGCAGTTTCCTTTAAGAGACAACTCAGGCTCCAGAGAACTTGCTTTTCAAGGCAGTGTACCCCCCTGGGGCTCTCAATCTCAGGCTTTGGGTAACTCATCCTTTTCTTGCTCTGGGTTTTGCAGGGGAAGTGGAAATCCTCCAATGCTTTCTGCTGTTGAATTGCATTTCTTCAAGGTGCGATCTGACAGATGGGTGTAGAAGGTATGTGAGAAGAGAAAGAAAGAAGAAAGCCACTTAAAGTGACTTTACGTATTTATGATTTGAAAAAAAGAAAGATGCAGAGAAATAGTAGCAATGGGTTACAGCCAGGTGCCAACATGGAATTCTTAAACGGGAACATCCATTTTACAGTTCAATTAATGGCCAAACTCGTTTCCCTTGGCAGCCCATTAAGCACACCAGATGGCTAGTATGTTCCATGGGCATCATTGCAGCCTAGGGTTTAAAATGAGCAATGAGATATTTGAACATTGATAGGACCCAGGCTCAAACCCCTATTTAGCAATGAGTTGCTGTGGGTGGCCCTGGGCAATTTGTTATCTCTCAATCTAATGAACCTTGCAGATGAAAGGAGATGAAGCATTCTGAATCATTGGCATGAGACAGGAAAGAAACCTGAAAAAGATAAAATTTTAAAAAATTAAGGAAGACTTCTATGCCAATTGTTCTAGAGGACCAAGCCAAGCCAAGATTTACAGCTGCGACCTTCAACTGCCGACATCTCTGAAATCAAGAGACAATATGCTACACTATATGAGCAGTATTATAGATGGTCTTCTATAAAGAGATGTATGTATACGTACACGGATTCACATGGCTAAACTATCAGTGAGCCTAGCTACATGAATACTTCAGTGTATGACATCCATTGGAAATGTTTACATATGCCAGCTCCCACCCCATGGTAAGTTGATGGTGGGTGCCCACTGGAATCCCAGCAATACCAGATGCACAATATGGCAATACCTTTTTGGGGCCAATCAAACTATCACAAAATAATGAACAAGTTTTAAGTTCTCCAGAATTCTTCATCAGACTGGATGTTAAGCAAAATCAGTATGTGTATGTGCGTGTGTAAGTTGGCATGATGTTAAAATCACATTGTAGATTGAGCCAGTTTTAAATGGATTCCGGCTTGATGTGCAGACTTAATTGGGTTAGCCTCTGCTAGGTACCAAATAGATTTTCAGGTTTCACTGAGGGCTGTGGGACGAAGAAACAAAAATGGCCTATCATCCATTCTTTGAAAATATAACTATAACATCTAGCAATTACTTGGATCTATCTACAGTCCTAATTAGAACACATAGGGCTTGTTTGCACGACACGGGAACCGCAAGTCCCCGCGGTTCCCGTGTCATGTGCACGCCAACTGGGGGTGCCCCCGCGGGACAGCCGCGGGCGGGACGCACGCAAAGTGACCATGGTCGGTAGCGGGGTAAGCCCCTACCGCGTGTGGCTCACCGTGCCGTCCGAACAGTGGGCGGCTGTCCCGCGGGGTCCCCACAGAGACGGCAGCCCGGAGAGGCCGGAGCCACCGCCGCTCCAGCCTGCAGGGACAAACAGCCGCTCCGGGCATCCCGGGGCCCCACCCCCTAGCATCGGGAGGCCTGCACTGCAGTGCGGGGACTATGGGGTCTGCCCACGCGGGCGGGGCGCTGGTCGTGTGCGGCGCCCCTCCGGACCCCGCGGACGGCCCCGCAGTTCCTCCCCTGTCAGCAGCCTGGATCGTGTGAACCGGCCCATAGACTGGGGTTGCACATAATTCTAACCCATGGTATGGGTTGTTGAATTCTGGGTTGTCATGTTGTGCAAACCCAGCCATGCTAAGAAACCATTGTTTGTTAACCACAAACAACCCAGAAAGAGAACCCATGGTTCGTTGTTGGTTTGTGAACTCCATTTTTTTTAAAAAAACCATGTGTTGTTATGTGTGAACCCAGAACTGTGAGTTGTTCATGGGTCGTTTTGTCCAGCGACAGAGGTGGTGGGCAAAAGTGATAAAAATAAATAAATCCAAGTGCTCTACATGTCAGTATTATAGCATAACGAAGGCATTTGGGATACAGGGAGGGAGCAGGTGAAGGAGGACGGAAATGAACAATCTAGGGATTGAGAAAACACAAACTGCTGTTTGTTGGATCGTCTGCGAGATGAACCCTGTACAGGCGGGTCCCCCGAGAGGCAGAGAATAGAAGAGAAACAAGTCAACAGAAACATGTCATGAAAACGCTAATGTAGTGTGAAATATTTATGCTAAATGCTGTCTTTTAAATAATACAAACGGTGAGATGTTGAAAATACATACCATAAAGTACAAACAGTCTGGCAATGAGTATTAAGTTTCTGAATCCCTTAATATGCTTGAAGTTGTATCTCCATAGATAACCCCATAATGCGGGGCTAATGCAGTTCAGAATCCAACATGAACTCCGCAGTTCAATGACTCATTCTAAGTTGATGCTGTTAGAAAACAACAATGCAAAAGTGTAGGGTGGGGTCGAATTGGGGGGGTCCTGCACTACATTGAGGCTATGGGCTGTAGGAGATGGGAGGCTGCATTACTCAGGGGCCTGGTCCAGCCAAGGCGGATACTCAGGATGAAACAAAACCACTTGTGTGTAAGATAACATACAGCTTATTGAATACATAGATGGAATATGGATGCAGATTATTAATAAACAAGCAAAAGAAAGCTTACACTTCTCTTATCTGTGGCCATATTGGTTCCCTGAATACCCCAGGGGGTGCTCTGTGGGCCTCCAAAGTTGCCTGGGTGAGCGACCAGTCAATTCCTCTCCCCAAGCCAAGAACAAAAGACAGCACCTCTTCAACATCTGGGGGGGGGCGCGCTCGCACTCGCAGCTCTCTGCCCCAGCTCTTCCTCCTCCTGCTCCCCCCCCGAGAGGCGGCTGCCCTTGGAGAAAGGGGCGGATCAGCCGCCGCCCCCCCTCGCTGCTGCTGCTGCCGCCGCGCCTGCCGGGTCGTGCGCCTCGGAGAGCGCGCGGGCGGGGCGGGAGGCGAGGAAGGAGGCCGGCCGGTGCGTCGCGGGCCGGGCAGGCGGAGGGCAGCCGCGCGCGGCGCGTGGGCCATGGAGCGCTGGAAGGGGCGCGTGGCGCTGGTGACCGGCGCCTCGGTGGGCATCGGGGCGGCCGTGGCCCGCGCCCTGGTGCAGCGCGGCATGAAGGTGGTGGGCTGCGCCCGGAGCGTGGACAAGATCGAGGTATGGAGGGAGGAGGAGAGGAGAGAGAGGAAGGAAGGAAGAAAGAAAGGGAAAGAGAAGAGGAGAGAGAGAAAAGGGGAGGGAGGGAGGAAAAGAGAGGAGAGCGAGAAAGAAACAAAAAGGAGAAGGGGGAGGAGAAGGGGGAGGAGAAGAGAGAAAGAAAGGAAAAAAGAGGAAGGGAGGAAAAGAGAGAGAGAGAGAGAGGAGAGAGAGAAGAGGGAGGAAAAGAGAGAGAGAAAGAAGGGAAGGAAGGAAGGAGAGGGGGGAGGGAGAGAAGGAAGGAAGAAAGGAAAAGAAAGAGGAAGGGAGGAAAGAGAGAGAGAGAATGAAGGGAAAGAGGAAAGATGGGGAATGAGAAAGGGGTAAAGAAAGTTGGGGAGACGAGAAAAGGAAGGATGGAAGGCAGATAGAAAAGAAAGAAAAGGAGGGAGGCAGGAAAGGAAGATGAGGAAGGAGAGGAAAAGAGTGACCGGGGAAAGGAGAAGAGGAAGGAAGGAAGACGAAAGAGAAAGAGAGAGAGAAAAAGGAAGGACAAGTGGAGAACAGCAAAGGAGAGAGAAAGGAAAATGGGGGAAAGGAGAAAAGAGGAAAGGGAAAAAGGGGCGAGAGAAAAGGAGGAGAGAGAGAAATGGGAGAGGGTGGGAGGGTGAGGGAGAGGGGAGAAAGTGGGGGGAGAAAGGAAAGAGGAGGGCAAAGCAGAAGAGAGGTACATTTTTAAAAAGCCAGGAAAGGAGGAGGAAGAAAGGAAATGGGCTGAAAAAAGAAGGGAAAGGGGTGTGGGGAATGGGCATCGGGGGACGGATGAATTGAAAAATGGGAGGAGCATGAAGTTGAGGTTGAAGGGAAGGTGGAAAGCGGGAGGAGGCCGAGCAGAGCAGAAGCAGCGCGGGTTTGTGTTTTCTTCTCTTCTTCTTCTTCTTCTTCTTCTTCTTCTCTTCTTCTTCTTTCTTCTTCTTTAGTTCTCTCTTTCTCTCTCCTTCTTCCCTTCCTCCTCCTCCTACCTCCTACTCCTCCTCCTCCTCCTCTTGGGGAGTCTCCCTTATTGCTTCTCCCTCTTTCTAGACCTCTGTGTGACCTCCCTGAATTTAAATTAATCTGTATATTATATACAGATTGATATCTTGCACTTCTATTAAAGAATTACAATTAGAGGTACAGGATTGAGGAAGTTGGCTCCATCTAGCCCAGTCTTGGATCATCTCCAGGGTATGGTTCCATTTTGATGTTTAGTTTTTGTTCTTGATATTTTTTGTCGTTTACGATGGTTGTGAGACGACATATAATAGCATGGCCCATGCTAGGTTACTACATTTGTATATTTGTATTCATAGACCTGCTGAAAATGTGCAGAATGTGTAATGCGTGTTCGCACTCAATAAAGTGTTTGAAAATAAACTTGTATTTAGATGCATTTTACTTTAATTACATCAGTATTTTCATAACAAACAATACATGTGCTTAGGGGGTAAGGGTTTCTTTAACTAATCTAGTGGAAGAGACTCGAGTGCTAAAATCCACGGGTTAGGGGGCGCAAATTACTTGCCTTGCCCCGGGTGCTGACAACCCACGCTACGCCACTGCTCCTGAGAGACAAAGGGGGTGGGGAGCTGCTTGCTTCACTAAAGCAAACAGTTTTGGTTTTCACAGAGAAAGCAGCCCTTATCTCAGGAATATAATTAGGGAAAATACCTTCAGGGCAATCATCTCTGGTGCTCTTCCTAACAAGCTGAGGGTTATACCTAAGGCCCTGGCATGGCTCCAAGAAACTATCCTGGCTTCTGGACACTGGGAAAATTCACTAGAATCATAGAATAGTAGAGTTGGAAGGGGCCTATAAGCAGGGATGGGGACTCGAACTCAAGGACTCAACTCGTGAGTCGGACTGAGTCCCCCCTCTGACTTGAGTCAGACTCGGGTCCCAATATTTTTAATGGGACTCGAGACTCGACTCGAGACTTGACCCCAAGGACTCTGTCACCGACGCCCGCAACCCCCGCCGCTCACCTCACCGCCGTCGCTGCCCACACGCCACCGCCGCTCACCTCACCGCCATCGCCTGCCGCCCGCCACCACCCACCTCGCTGCCTCACCGCCGCCCGCCCGCCGCCGCCACCACCATTCACCTCGCTGCCGCCGCCGTTCACCTCGCCACTGCCTCGCCATTGCACACCGCCGCCTCGCCATTGCACGCCGCCGCGCCGGTCCCATCGTGTCACGTCCGGCATGGCGGAAGTGACGCGACGGGACCCTGCTCTGGCGCGCTTCGCCGCCGCCGCTCTGTTTTTGGCGGGGGGCGGGGGAACAGCGGCGGCGGCCAAGTGCGCCGGAGCAGGGTCCTATCGCGTCACTTCCGCCGCACCGGAAGTGACACGACGGGACCGGCACAGCAGTGTGCGATGGTGAGGCAGCGAGGTGAATGGCAGCGGCGGTGAAGTGAATGGTGGCGGCGGCGGGCGGGCGGCGGCGAGGCGGCGGCGGCGAGGTGAATGGCGGCGGTGGCAGGTGGCAGCGGTGAAGCAGTGAAGCGGTGGCGGCGACTCGAGCGGCGTGGAGAACGCGCTCCGCGCCGTTCAGAAGAGTGAGATTGGGCTGTGCCGCCGCGGAGAACTACGAGCCCAGGGAGGGCTTGTAATACATCCCTGGCCGTGGTGGCGGCGGCAGCGGCCCATGGAGGGAGCGGGAGGGTCTCCGCGGGAGGAAGGGCAGCTCTTCATGGGCCGCCGCTTTGGGAGGGACTCGGGACTCGGGACTCGGGACTCGGGACTCGAGTCACCATTTTGGACTTCGGACTTGAGACTCGACTCGAGACTCGGGTCCAAAGACTCGTGACTCGACTTGTGACTCGAGGCCAAGGACTCTTCAACATCCCTGCCTATAAGGCCATTGAGTCCAACCCACTGCTCAATGCAGGAATCCAAGTCAAAGCATCCCTGACAGATGGCTGTCCAGCTGCACCTTGAATGCCTCCAGTGTGGGAGAGCCCACTACCTCCCTAGGTAGTTGGTTCCATTGTTGTATTGCTCTAACAGTCAGGAAATTTTTCCTGATGTCCAGGCAGAATCTGGCTTCCTGTAACTTGAGCCCATTATTCTGTGTATTGCAAACTGGGATGATCGAGAAGAGATCCTGGCCCTCCTCTGTGTGACAACCCTTCAAGTACTGGAAGAGTGCGATCATATATCTCCCCTCAGTCTTCTCTTCTGAAGGCTAAACATGCCCAGTTCTTTCAATCTCTCCTCATAGGGCTTTGTTTCCAGTCCCCTGATCATCTTTGTTGCCCTCCTCTGAACCCTTTCCAGTTTGTCTACATCCTTCTTAAAGTGTGATGCCCAGAACTGGACACAGTACTCAAGATGAGGCGTAACCAGTGCTGAGTAGAGGGGAACTAGTACTTCATGCAATTTGGAAACTATACTTCTATTAATGAAGCCCAAAATAGCATTTGCCTTTTTTGCAGCCACATCACATTGCTGGCTCATATTCAGCTTGTGATCTACAACAATTCCAAGATCCTTCTCACTTGCAGTATTGTTGAGCCAAGTATCCCCCATTCTGTAACTGTGCATTTGGTTTCTTTTTCCTTGGTGCAACACTTGGCATTTATCCCTAATACATTTCATTCTGTTGTTTTCAGCCCAGCGCTACAGCCTATCGAGATCACTTTGAATTTTGTTTCTGTCTTCCAGAGTATTAGCTGTTCCACCCAATTTTGTGTCATCTGCAAATTTGATAAGCATTCCCTGTACTGTACCTCCTCATCCAAGTCATTAATAAAAATGTTGAAGAGCACTGGGCCCATGACCTTGCCCTGCGATACCCTGCTCATTACCTCTCCCCAGTTTGAGGGTACCATTGATAAACACTCTTTGAGTTTGATTCTGTAGCCAACTGTGCATCCACCCGATAGTTGTTCCATCTAGCCCACTTTTAGCTGGCTTGCTAATCAGGATATTATGAGGCACTGTCAAAAGCTTTGCTGAAGTCCAGATATATTATGTCCACAGCATTTCCACTGTCCACAAGGGAGGTTACCCGATCAAAAAATGAGATCATATTGGTTTGGCGGG
Source organism: Shinisaurus crocodilurus (assembly GCA_021292165.1). NCBI lineage: Eukaryota > Metazoa > Chordata > Lepidosauria > Squamata > Shinisauridae > Shinisaurus > Shinisaurus crocodilurus. Next base: position 35,436,743 of record CM037880.1, on the reverse strand, counting down.
ATTTGTTCTTGAGAAATCCATGTTGGCTTCTAGTAATCACTGCATTGTTTTCAAGGTGCTTACAGATTGACTTCTTTATAATCTGCTCCAGAATTTTCCAAGGAATTGATGTCAGACTGATTGGTCTGTAGTTCCCAGGTTCCTCCTTCTTGCCCTTTTTGAAGACAGGAACAAAATTAGCCCTCCTCCAGTCATCTGGCACTTCACCTGTCCTCCATGATTTCTCAAAGATAATAGACAGTGGTTCTGAGAGTTCTTCTGCCAGTTCCTTTATTACTCTAGGATGCAGTTCATCGGACCCTGGAGATTTGAACTTGTTCAAAGTTACCAGGTGCTCCTTGACCATTTGCCTATCAATCTCAAGCTGCAATCCTGCCCCTTCAGTCTGCAGTTCTGGTTTGCCAGGGGGGGCATGGACCCTCTTTTGGCCAAAGTAGCCAAAAACTTGTGATGACTGAGCCAAAGTAGGAATTGAACACTTCTGCCTTTTCTTTGTCTTCTGTTATCATTTTGCCATCCTCATTGCATAGTTGAACCACCATTTCTTTCCTCTGTCTTTTACTACACTCCCTGTTGAACCTTACTAACCTCCTTGCTATTCTTCCAGTAGAACCTATACAATATAGAAGCCAACTCAAGTAAACCACTGAGAGAACAGCAGCCTGGACATGGAAGTGGAAGACATCCATATCTGTATTGTAATCGTCTCTGGAGAACAGCAGGAGAAGGCTACAGGCAGGGCCCCCCAAAGCAACCCCACCCCCGGCCAGGAGCAGCAAATGTAGCCTGTTTGGGACAAAATAAATAGGGAAGTGGGATTTTGAACAGGAAACAGGCATGGCTTACAAAGTAGTATATAGGAAGCAGAAGGAGAAAGAGGGCGAGGAGCAGGGGCAGCCCTACAATTAGGCGGAGTGAGGTAGCCACCTCAGGCAGCACATTTGGGTATCATAAAAGGGCAGCAAATGGTTGACTATTTAATTTATCATGACTTTTTTTTTTTTTACTACAAAGAAGATGGAGAGGTTCTTGTATGATTTACTGCCTCAGGTGTCAAAATAACTTGATTGGCCTAGAGCAGTGTTCTCCAACCTTGGGTCCCCAGATGCTTTTGGCCTACAACTCCCAGCATGCCCGAGCCAGCTGTGCTGGCTGGGGCATGCTGGGAGTTGTAGGCCAAAAACATCTGGGGACCCAAGGTTGGAGAACACTGGCCTAGAGTGTTATGCATCTTGACTTTGAGGACGGAGGTGTTTGCTGCTCCACCTCAGGCAACAAAATATCTTGGGTTAGCCCTGCTGAGGAAAGATTTCCCAAGTTTCTTTGGAGCAAGATGCAGGAGAGAGAGAGGAGCAAGTTTGGTCCCCTTTCTTTCTGGGCCTGTGGGCAACCGGTTGTAGTGAGCTGAAATGAGGGTCCCAGTGAGGTGTGTGTGAGAGGTGCAACATTCTGCTTACGTATACAGTTCTAAAACCTCCACAGTGTGAGAACTCACACTCTCCATGGCTATCTACAAGAGGCAAGTCTACTAATAGCCATTTTGAAAGGGTTTCTAAGTGAGCAGTTACTTAATCACCACCATAATTGCAAAGGGACCTAAACTATTGCAAGTCATCCACTGCCATGCTCAGGAATCAGTGGAAAAACAAGCATTGAAAATGTTGTTCTTCAACATTCACATGACTGATTGGCAAGAGACTGGGAACTAGCATGCAAATTATTTCAGGCACTTTTACTCTGTTTCCCACATGTCCAATAGTTGTTTGAATAGACCTCAAATCTTGGTAATCCAGCTATGTTTTAAAGGGAGCCAGATTTTTTTTTACAGTAGATAGCAAATCTTCCACCTACGAGTAAAATGGTTTGAGCTGTTATGTGCTTGTGCCTTACAAGCTGCTCTACCTGCCTTTTGACTTCACATTCACAAGATGGCTGTGTGTTCCCTGCTCTAACATTTCCTGTATGGCTTCTGTAAAGGTCACAGCCTGCTAGTCACTAATGGTCATTGTGATGCCTCAAAAGCAAAGAAAAATGAACTGTACTGTTTTACTCTTTAAATCTCAGTGATTGGCATCAGAAGGGAAGCAGAAGAAAGACTGTATGTGAGAGAATTCTTTTTTCTAATTTTTCCTCCCCTAGCAACACAAGAAGGCCTCACACTGGTTTTCCTTTTTTCTTGCTTCTTCTGAAGTACCCTGAGGCAAATCTCTTTTCTTAGGGATTTAAAGTTTCTAATCTTGTATTCATCCATTTGTGTTTAGTGGTATGTTTTGTCATGCCACATTACAATTTATGCCCTGTAGAAGTTCCAGAAAGAAGTCTTTTTACATCTGTTAACTGTCCTTTTTATTAGAAAGGGTGTCATCCCCCCCACCCGAATGTAGAAGAATGTATACTGTGATTCTTCTACTCTTCTGCCCACCTCATCCAGACTTTCTCTTTTGTATTTATTTAAAATAACAAGATTGAAAAAGAGCATCACCGCCATTTTGTCCTCTTTCTCTTTCACTCTCTCTGTGTATGTACACATATGCTAGCAAATGAATCTTGCAAACTGCTAGCATAGATGGCTGCTAGTGGGAGTACTTCTTGGCTGCTACTGGGAGTACTTCTTGGCTGCTACTGGGAGTACTTCTTGGCTGCTACTGGGAGTACTCCTCCTGCAAATGCAATGGAATTTCTGCACCCCAACATGTTGCTCCATATATCTGGCTTGATTTGCTTTGTGTTAGAACATTGGCCAAATTTCAGCATTCAAGATAGTATGAAAGCATCTTAAACAAGAATGTTATGGTTTCTAGTGCGCATTGGATTGAAATGAATCTCGTGCTGAATTGGGCTGATTCACACAGATTTGGGGTGCACCAAAAGCAAAGCAAGGGTCCTCTGAATCACCCTGAAGTGAATCTAGGTCTTTCTCCCCCCCCTTTTAAAAAAATAAATCTTATTTCACTTGATTTCAAACAATATATGTTAAAAACAAACAAACATACATATAACTAAAGAAGTGCACCCGCCACCACGGGGCCAAAAAAAAAAAAGTTTCTATCATAACAAGCCATTATTATTAATCATTCCAAAAATACATCATATCTAGACATGACTTACTCCCTGAATCTAGGTCTTCCTGAAGCTTCAGGGGTGCTTCCAGATAAGGCTTTTATGGTGCAATTGCCCTGCCTCATTCACGGAATTTTACTGGGGTGGGGTGAGGTGGAGTGGACAGATCTTGTCATCATTAATATGTAACCCTCCTATGTTTTCCCAACACTTCTTCCATCTTTTCTCTTACCCCAGAAAATCGGTTAAGGAGAAAAAGACAGAATAACTGCACAGCACTTCCTAATTAGTAGTGCTAGGAGTCCTCCATCTGGAAGCATCTTCAGAGGGACACACAGTGACACAAACAATGAGTCTGAAAAAATTGATTCATTCCCCTTCAAACTCTCCATATAAGGAAACCACCAAGGTGGGGAGGAAGAGGAGGGGTGTAGTTATGTAATTGACAGCGCTAGCTTCCAACTAGGGCAGTGTTCTCCAACCTTGGGTCCCCAGATGTTTTTGGCCTACAACTCCCAGCATGCCCCAGCCAGCGTAGCTAGGGAATAACTTTACCGAGACTTTCCTTTTTACTTCCCTTTTGGGAAGGATGTAGAAGGAACTCATCAGAGGCTGCTCTTGTTATGTGTTTTCATTTCATTTTGTCACTGTGCATCTGTGCCAGTAGAGTCAGCAGTAGCTACCTGTACAGGGCTACCTGTACAGAGAGGGGACGGCACCACCTTCCTGCTAAAAGTGGCAACTTTTGTCTTTAACTTACAATGCACAAGCTCCATGCAGCCAAGCAGCGTGGCTGTGGCAGTGGAGAGAAGACGGACATCCCCTCTCAGTCTGAAATAATATAGAGGGAGCGGTGCCTTGAGGGCTTTAAAGCAAATAGGGTTTTATGTCTGCACCAAGCACTACCCTAACACTGTGTGTGTGTGTGTGTGTGTGTGTCAGTCACATAACAAAGAACACAGCAAATTGCTCACAAAACGGGTGGTGGAGGATTCCTTTTGAAACACCCCAAACTTCTAAGGCTCCTCTTGTACTATGAAGTATGCCTTAGTGCTACAGCAGGGGTGCACAGCCCACGATCTGTGGGCCACATGTGGCCATTAGAAACTCCCAGTGTGGCCTGCTGGGTTGTGGGGACCCACCTACATCCCCTTGCAGTCCAATTTATCAGCTGGATTGGGAAAAAATGCTGTTCTGCCACTGCTATTAGTGATGTTGCTGGAAATCATTGGGGGTTGGAAGAGGCTTAGGGGTCCATAGGGGAGCACCTGGAAAGTTCAAGAGGAACAGCTTGGACATGGAGCCATCACTGCCTCCCAGCATTTGCCATCAGTTGCCTCAGAATTGGGCTTCTGCCTAACAGTAGAGCCGCCCCTGCTCTTTATCTTTTTCCATTACTCCATTCTCTTTTCTCAGCCATCGTTAGATTGTAACCTCCTTGGGGCAGGGGGCCTAAAAGAATAATAACTACAAGTAATATGCTATACGTTCTGTTCTTCATTGAATAGCCCTTTATTCAGTTTTCATTTTTCCATCCTGAGTGACCAGCATCCCTTGGGCCATCTCACTTGGCCGAGAGACTATTTTGTACAATTGGGGATTAACAACCCATTAAAAAATGTAGTTGCACAGACCATTTTCTGTTTCTATATATTAATGATGCCATATACATTTAAAATCTTTAGCTTGAAGGTCAAGTTAAAAAAAAAAAGCCTTTAGGCACACCAAAAAGAGAGGAACATGGAACATTACCTTAGGAAGGACGTTAACCTTAATTGAGTTCATTCTTCAAAATACATAACAGAGTTTCTTTTCAAACAAAAGTACCTACCTGACACAATGTATCTTTTTATTGTGAAAAGCATATTGTGTTGGGAAAAGGTCAACATGCTAAGCTTTTAAGGGCATCAGGTGTGTCTGTAATTTGTGGGGTATGTACAAGGAATATAATGTGGCAGGAACTTATCATTTCATGATTTGCATTTGATCATATATTTTATTTATTTTTATTTATATGAGACATTTTACCCTACCTTTCTAATATGTACACATTATGACTAAGAATGAAGTGATTATAGTAGGGTCAGGGGAATAAGTAAACACTGAGGATTGCTTCCTGCCTCACCCCCCCATCCCAGTTCTCAACAATCATACACACACACACACACTTTATATGAGGTTTTTCTACACAAAGGAAATCACCCTCTCTTGCACTTTAGGTTTGGCTTAGTATACCAGTGTGTCATAGTGGATAGAGTCTTGGTCTGAGACGTGGGAGATCTGGGTTCTAGTTCCCACTTGGCCATGAAGCTCACTGGGTAACTTTGGGCCAGTCACTGACTCTCAACCTAACCTTCCTCACAGAGAGGAAGAGGAGGATTATGTAAGCTGCCTTGGGTTTCTTGCAAGAAAAAAAGATGGGATAGAAACACAATAAGTTACACACACACACACACACACACACACACACATGCAAGCCTCTTTCCAATGACGAGAGTACCATCCGGTGAGTTCCAGGGACAGGATCTTTTAAGTGGTGTCTCCCTTTCCTAAGACCTTGACAAAGGTCAAGCCATCTTCTTGTTTATTTTAAAATGGACCCTTAAGACTAAAAAAAAAAAATTGGACACAGGAGGGAAATGTCTTTGTGTTTGTCACAAGAGCCAACCAACCAGTGCTCTATATAGCTGGCTTCTCCTTGAAACAGGAGGAGCTGATTGTTGCATAGCCTGAATTCACTTTGATGTTTTTTTCTTCTGTCCGAAAAGGAGTGACTGTGGATCCCCAGTGGCCTTACTCCTCCAGGTCTGTCTGTCTGTCTGTCTGGGGCCTTTGTTTTAAGTGCTCAGTGAATGGGAGGGCTGAAAAGCAGCCAAACAAAGAAGATGAAAATGCCCCTTTGTCCACCTACACTGAAAATCGGTCAAATTAGGTCATTTGTACCCAGTCAGGACTCACATTCCATAACATATTGTAGGCGGATATTAGATGCCCAAAGGTGTGGTATGCAATGAGCAGAAAACAACTTAAATGTGTCTTGTTCTTCTGCCAATTGCATGTCATTCATTAGTAAAAAGTATTGCAATGAGTCAAAGGCTCATTTGGCCAATCTTCATGCAGAATTGCTTAAAAGTAAAGCAAGCCCACTAACAATACAAAGTTGGATATTTATGAAATTGACAAAGGGTTTGAAGCAAACGTTTCTAGCTTGTCCTTACCATGAAAATTGCAAGTTTAGAAGCTCGCCATGGAAATACAATTTGTAAGGACGCCTCCCAGCTGTCGCAGAATTTATTATGGCTAAATTATCTTATCTCGGTGATTTAAGATCTGTTTTGAAATGCAAGCCACTCGCTGTGTATTTGTGTGCTATCGTTCTAGGTTTAGCTGCAATGACTATATAAATATTATTGAGATTGTAATCACCCTAGAGTAATGGCCAGAGGACAATCATTTTACAGGAAATAATGACTCTATAGAATGTAAAGGGTGTGCAGGCTTGGATTTTTCACACTACAGTAATACCTTGGATTGCAAGCATAATTCGTTCCGGACACGTGCTTGTAATCCAAAGCACTTGTATATCAAAGCAAAATTCCCCATAAGAAATTTGTACACATATTTTTAATTTAAGCTGCAATAAAGAACGATAGTGTGTAAAGTCTTCATTTTTCTTGACCGTACTACAGTACTTGTATTGCAAGACGTCGCTTGTTTATCAAGTTAAAATTTATTTTAAAAAATTTGCTTGTCTTGCAAAACACTTGCAGACCAAGTTACTTGCAATCCAAGGTTTTACTATATTGCTTACAATATGCAAAATAATAATAATGCATTTGCTCTACTTATATATTGCAGCCCTGAACCAGAGGAGCATACTTGCTGTCGTCGTGCTTGAGGATTCCTCCCCTTCTCTCACTTAACAAAATGATCAACACAGTCAGGTTCAGTAGTGGCAGTCACTTGTTTGCCACTATGCATGATGCTGGAGCACTGTGGGCACCCTTCATATTGGGAAAGGGGTCCCCCCGTGAGCAACCATTTGCGCAGTACAAGCTGATTCTGTCCATATTTCAAAGGAACACAGGAAGCTTCCCTATATCGAATCAGACCATTGGTCCATGTAGCCCAGTATTGTCAACCCAGACTGGCAGCGGCTCTCCAGGGTTTCAGGCAGGATTCTTATCCAGCCCTACCTGGAGATGCTGAGGACTGAACCTGGGACTTTCTGCATGCAAAGCAGGTGCTCTACCATTGAGCTATGGCCCCTCCCCTTCATCATTAGTACTAAATCCTAGGTATTATATGAACCTAGGATGAAATATAACCAGTCTGAAATCCCATGCTCACTTACCTGTGAGTATGGCCCATTGAAACAGTGAGACTTGCATCCAGATAAACACACTAAGGACTGGGCTGTTAGAATTCAATTAAGCTTCATCTGTGCTCACCAGCTATCATAACTAAAGGTGCATGGAATTTTAAAAAGAAGCTTAATACAATTAAAAACAACAACGGTGAAATAACCACTTCACAAAACTCCTGATCCCTGAGATTGATTTATCAAATAAATAGCTGCTTCTTAGGGAGGAAGAAGATTAGGTGTATTATTATGGACTTCCTCCATAACCGAGGAACTATTTATACCTAATTCTAGTCATCTTCCAGAAGAGCTAGCAAGATGAAACTTGGTGCATTTAAACTTTGTCCACAGATTGAAATAGCAGTGGGGAGATAATTCAAACCCCCAGAATGTTTAATTTTGACGAGGCACAAATTTCAGTATCAAACAATTCCAGAATATTCTCACATTTCGAAACCTGGTTGCCGATCAACTAGAATTTGTGTCTTCATTGAAGGCATCTTCACACAGGAGATGGGGTTCCCCCCCCCATTTCAGTGAAACCAAATAATGCCCATCTAAATTTGGGGAAATTGTGCCTTTATAAAGTGATGTTCATTGAAACACATATTGTGTGGTTTGATACCACAGATACTCTGTGCTGAAAATCTGAAACCTGTCCTGAACCATTTTTCACTCTTCGTTTGTGTGAAGGAAGGAGCCTTTGGGGGTTCCTACATGCACACACACACACACACACACACACACACACACACCTCCTCATGTGAAAAAACAAGTAAGGCCGGTTGGGGGCTGGGAGGAGGCGAAATGTGCATAAAGTATCGGATGAGACATGGCGCCTGGGTCTACGGCTTTCAAATGCAAATGTAGTTCAGGCCGAGTAAGTCATGAGTTCCCCTCCCTGCCTGGCCAGGTGAAGTGCATCATGATTGGCCAAGATTAGGCATGCACCCACATGACTTTGTTTTTGGTGTTTGCTGAAGACTTCTCTTTTCAGGCAAGCATTTTCTGAGTAATGAGTAAATTTCGGTCAGTTTTATCGATCTTTTTTGCTTTCATGTAACTTTTTTTTTTTTTTTGCATTCTGTGTTTTAACTTATTGTACACTGCTCTGAATAGGCCTGTGGCTCATGCTGGCTCAGCTTGTCTGAGTGTGGAAAGCTAAGCAGGGTCAGGCCTGGTTATTACTTGGATGGGAGACCCCTCCTCTAGTTTCCTGCATTGAGCAGGGGGTTGGACTCGATAGCCTTGTAGGCTCCTTCGAACTCTATGATCTATGAATCTATGATATCTTTTGTCGTGGAGCAGTTTCTAAATTCTCTAATAAATATTAAATAAATATTCCAGATCTCACTTTCCCGAATGGTCTTTCCTGAATTTGGGAAGAGGCCATAGCTCAGTGGTATGAAACATGATTTGCATGCAAAAGATTCAAGGTTCAGTCCTTGGCATCTCCAGTCAAAGGACCTCAAGTAGCAGAGATGGGAAAGATCTGATCTCTGCCTGAGGCCCTGGAGAGATGCTGCCAGAGCAGACAATACTGGGCAAGACAGGCAAATCTTCCTATTTGGAATAAGGCAAATTCCTTTCCCAAGTTCAGTGGCTCACACTCCACCCTTCGAGATTATCAAAATGTTCCAGCTCTGATGTACTTCTTCTTTTTTAAAGGTAGACTTGCATTTCTATATTGCCAATATCTGTCAGGCACAATGCGCTCAAAGTTGGAGCTTGGTGGATCCCAAATGTACCAATGACTGCCGATTGGAGAGGGAACCGCAGGTAGCTGCAGCTGGGACACTGACTTGAACAACCAATGAGAATCTGCCTGGCCTAGGAATCAGCTGATACCAGAGGGCCAATCAGGAGCCACTGTCTAATATAAAGTCCTGACATTTACTGCATTCCCTCATTCTGAATGAAATTGCTGAAAGAGATGACTAGAGCTTCTTTTTAGTCCTTCAGTTTTTAAAAATGGTGTTAGTAGATCTTTTTAGATCTTTGCACTGCTGCTGGATGTTATCATGATTTTGAGTTTGGTTTTATTTCTGCTTTAAACATATGGTTTTTATATTATTTTGAGAGCCAGTGTGGCGTAGTGGCGAGAGTGTTGGACTGGGACTTGAGAGATCCAGGTTTTAGTCCCCACTTGGCCATGAAACTCACTGGGTGACTTTGGGCCAGCCACTGACTCTCAGCCTAACATACCTCACAGGGTTGTTGTGAGGATAAAATGGAGAGGAGGAGGATTATGTAAGCCGCCTTGGGTTCCTTGCAGGAAAAATGGTGGGGTATAAATATAATAAAAAAATAAAGAAATAATTTTACAAAGTTAAAATTACAAAGTTACAAAGTTATGGTTTTAAGTTTGTTTTTTGGACTATCCAGGGAGCATCAGCTAATGGGTGATAGAGAAATATGTTAAATAAATAAATACATCAGATAAATAAAGTTGGCCCTTCACACTCCTAGTCTTCAGCTTACCTTCCTCCCTGTTCAATGTACTTGCCCATCTTTGCACTGGACCACCTGACAGTATCATGACAATATTCAGCTGATTACAACTTGATACACCCAATATTAGCTTTATGTACAAATTGATTCCTGTTAATGACTGGATGATTTCATACAGTCATATTTTAGTAGTTTTTGCTCCATGTGGGAATTATGGGAATTAAAACGAGGGCCTCAGATCCATTCACAGTGGATGTGAATCAGCTTGCCAAGTTTTGTTTCTTTCTCTTTTTCAAAGTTTGCTGGGACGGCCTCTTGCCCAGGAAGCATCTGTTCTTTTCAGCAAATCCATTTTTGGAGAAGCTGGCATTTAATCTGGCCATGGAGAGGGGAGCTAAAATGCTGCATTTGTTTGGGGTGTCCACGTTGAACTTCGAAATGCCGCTCTTTTTCTTCATTAAAATACTTTCAACTCCACAGATGCATCTCTGTGGAGCTGGCATAATGGATGAATCCACACCAAAGCATGTACTTCTGATTCTGGCAAACAGCGCTAGTCATATATCACACTTATGCCCTGCTGCAGTTTCAAATAGCAAATGGCAGGCCTCTTAAGGATTTTCCCTATGGTTCCGCTAGCAGGAGACTCCTTGATTATATAGTAATCTGATCTGACCAGATGGTGATGAATCCTAGTATCAACACTGAATGGATGCTTTCATATCTCTCCTGCTAGGCTTCTTCATTTCAAAGAGGAGCAATTCTGCTTTAGACCTATCCAAGCTGAGATCTTTGCTGTTATCAGTTTGTACAGAACTGCATATTTCCTAATGTTGTTAGCAATATTTGCAGTTTTCTCCAAGTACATACTTGAAGAGAAGCTTCCATTCAGGTTTGTAAAACATGTTATTGATTGAGAAAAGCACCGGCAACTACATTTTAGAACTGCTTGCTAGGGTGTGAAATACAAGCCTGTGTTCTGTGTTCTAAATATTCAAACTTATGTGGAAAATGGAATGTTCCGTTCTTGTTGCTTTAGATAAGGAGTGGGTAATGTGCAGCCCCCCCACCTCATTTCAAAAGCTCCCTGCATGCAATCAGTTCAGACCTCTGGCAAGAGTGATCTGTCCATTCCCTGGTGGCCCACTCTATGGGAAGGAAGAGGAAGAGAGAGAAAACAGGGTTGCAGAACGAGAAAGTGCTATTGAACCATCACACTGAAAAGTGAGATGTTCTAGGACTGGGGTAGGCAACCTTTTTAGGCCCGTGGGCATATTTGACAATTTGAGAAACTCTCCTGGGCACCAACACAAAATGGCTGCCATGGAAAGCATGGCTAGTCACAAAGGACTAGTAACAAGCCCCAAAGACTGAGTACAAGGCAGAGGTGGGGTTTGAGCCCCAACACACTAAACAACTCCTTTGAACTCACAGTTTTCAGCACCAATGGAAACCTATTTCACAGAGGGGAAACTCTTTTTCTCTCCTCCACCCCATCTGCCAACACTTTCCTCCCATCTCTTTCTCTCTCTCACTCTGGATCACCACATATACACACTCCCTTACCCTGGCTCATCACCCACTCTCTCTCTCTCTCTCTCTCTCTCTCTCTCTCTCTCTCACACACACACACACCTTGGTGGGCACCAAGAAAGGTGCCCGGGGGTGCACTGGTACCTGGGAGCCGTTTGAGGGCAACCTTCCTAAACCTGATATCCTGTCGACGTGTTAGACTGCAGCTCCCACCTCCCCACCCAGTATGGCCAATGGCTGAGAATGATGAGAGTTGTAGTCCAAAAACATTTCATGGGTGCCAGGTGGGGGAAGGCTGTTCTAGGGAATGAGCTACTTGGGCTCAGTTAGCAGCATTTTTCTCATGACATTGTGACACAAGAGCAACTTATAATTTTGCTATCCATGAACTGGAAGATGAGCTAAAATCCTGGCTGTATATATGGAAGGGGCTGGCTGGCGCACGCATGGATTTTGGGGGCAGGGCCGAAGCAGCATGCGCTTCTGCCCCCCTGCACATTGTGTGCCCTGCCACATTCAGTCTGAACATCTGAGTAGGGCTTGTGTTAGTATATTATCTGTGCTCATCCTTTATTTAATATAAATTATTTAATTAAAAAATTCTGACGTCAATCCACTCTTTTCTCCATTTCAAGAAGATCATATTCTTCTGTCGTGCTTCCTAGAATGAATAATTTGTGATGCTGTCACTGATGTTTTGTGTTTTATTCAGACCCTTTTCACCTTCAAGATGTTGTTGGCCTTTTGAAAACTTTTGATTAGGATCCTTTGGTGATGAGTTTCAGTGTGTTGTGATATTTCTTAAGAGCTCCGGGTGGGATTTTAAAATGTTAACTTTGTTTCCTGTAGGGTTTTGATTCCTTTCCCCTCCGTATTTTTTTTAAAAAACTCCCTGTTATTGAACTTGGATATTTTGCTGTGTTTGCTGCTCTGCAGTATGTTATTCAGATGATAGGCAGTTGTAAAAACTATTTGAACAAAAAAAGAAAAAGGAAAAAAGAGAGGCAAATCCATTCCCACATGAGCCTTACAAAAGCTGCAACATATTTGTAACAATTAGACACAGCGATCACTGTGAGATAAAATGCTAATAGCACTTTCATCTTTCTACAACCCATGGATTGACCATTTATACAGATCATTACGAATCTTAATTAGTAAGTGTGCAATGGAGTGTGAAGTTTGCATACAAGAACAGATGGGAAATTTGGACTTAAAACAATAAAAATAATCTCTTTCAATCATCCAATCAACTGAAAATGCTCAGCTTCTAATCATGCCCCCTAACAAATTGACTTAAATTAGCTTTATATTCTTCAAAATCATCAATATTGTGTATAGGGTTTTGTTGTTGTTGTTGCTAAAAACTAAATGTTTGCTTTACAAATCCTTCTTAAAAAGATTATTCCATAATGGTAAACTGGATTCAAAATTTGCATTTTAAGGCTTCACAAAATCAAAGTGACAGCTTTGTACCTTTGCCAGAGTTTTCTTTTTTGTCTCCCTCCTTTTTTAAAAAAATTGAGACTCTCCCTAGGCAGTAGGAAAGTGATGAGGCAAAATAAATTATATTATTATATATTAATTGTGTTAGGGAGCATGGCACACTGTTTTTGATCAAGAGCAGGACATATTCTACATAGCTCTGCCTGGAAGAACCAGAGGTCACATCCAACAATCAAATGGATGGCAGGAAGGCCATTTCTTTATTTAAAACATTTATATCTCACCTTTCCTCAAGAAGACTTTAACAGTGCAATCTTATGCATGTCTATGCAGAAGTAATTTCCCCAGGAAAAGAGGTGTAGGATTGCAGCCAAAAACTATTCTCGCTTTCCCTTAATAATTATGTATAGAAGAATCTGTCCAGAAATTATGTTAAAAATGAGCATGCCTGGATTTACATCTCCAGCAATTCCATTTTGCTATAAAATGGAATTTCAATCCATATGGTGTAACATTTAGGTTTTGGACACATTCTAAAATGCAACTAAAAGAAAAAGATGGGCAACTAAAAGATGCAACTAAAAGAAAAAGGGTTGGCCAGGAGGGAAGAGGGTGACACAATTTTCACTGATCTGTGAATGTCTTTGACTACTGCCGAAAGAGATCACTGGCCAGTAATGTGCATCTCACCCAATCCCTGAAGCAGGTTTGCAACTAGTTTAAAAGGATTTAAACTTTCTTAATAAGCTGAAGGATGAACACATACACACAGAAACTCGAATGTGGTTATTTAGAAAAGAGAAGAAATAATGTAAGACTCCCCTCTTCATTTAAAAATATTTTAACTGGATTATTTTTTAAAAAAATAAGTGGAGCCATTACCTGTTTTATTGTTCCATCACCAGGTAGAACATGCCAGAAATATGATTCCTCTTTTGGAAATATGATCTGTCAGTTTTTTAGAATCTGTTTTTTAAAAAGTTAAATCCAGAAAAGAGCTCAATTATTAACTAGGTAGCAGCCTTCATATATGTGATTCACATATGAAAACAGAAGTTTCTAAAGGATTGTGCTATTGATTATCAAGGTGATCATTCATAATTATTACTTCTCATTTATAAATTAGAAAGTGTAGATGCCTCTTTGGTATAAATATCATCAAAGAGCCAAACAAGTTCAAGGCATTCCTGATAGTGCTTGTTTGACCCAATTGCTTTATTTATTCATTTTAACAATTGCATATCATTTTATTTTTACACTGTTATGACTGATGGTCATGCCATAAAAATATATTACTGTGACTACTGAATATTTTCCTTCTACAACACCAGAGCTAACAGTACTTGATTAGTTTAAAAAAAATAATAAATAAGCAAACAGATATCTTTCTCAATAGCTAGGCTACCTGCCATAACCTTCCTATCACAATCAGTCCAGAACTTGAACTAGATGAGACCTTCTCCTCTTTGGGGAACTGCACCACTGGCCCCAGCATATATGGGAAACAAAGGGACTCAATGGATCTCAAACAGACTATCACCCTGGAAGAGGCCTCATTTGGGGGGGTTGCAAATAGGTCAAATGCACACAGTTTTAGACCCCACAGTTACCCACAAGAATCTAGGATCAGAGATAGCAATGAGTATGAGTAGAATCCCAAGCCAGATGACACAGTGTATATATACAGGCCTGTGGCTTATGCTGGCTCAGCTTGTCTGAGTGTGGAAAACTAAGCAGGGTCAAGCCTGGTTATTACTTGGATGGGAGACCCCTCCTCTAGTTTCCTGCATTGAGCAGGGGGTTGGACTCGATAGCCTTGTAGGCTCCTTCCAACTCTATGATCTATGAAATCTATGTCTGACAGTGTGAGACCTTCCATCTCTGAGTCCTGCTGATGAGGAATGATAACTCAACATATGGTCCCAAATAAGGGCCTCACTGATGCTAAAAGAAAGCTATAAAATCCTTTATGCTGGGTGGCTGTTGCTTTATTCAGCTCAGCTTCTAGTTCTGAATGAATCCTTGGCTGGACAGCTCCTCAGCGGCTTCAGTAACTTAGCAACAGGCCTACTACTTGGCACTGCTGGACAGTTCCCCAGTCTTGCTCATAGGATGGGGAATCTAAACCACACAGCACAGCAGTGGTGGCAGGATTGGAACATACTCTCACCTCCAAAGCAAGTCTCCCATTTTCCTTTATTATATTTCTCTGGTTACCCAGCTATTGGATTGGGGCTAGCACCATGGAAGCTCTAAGGGGGAAATAATTCTAAAAATATGTCTCCTTGAAGCTTATGTTAATAAAACCTTGATGCAGCTTTTTATACAGTAGATACAACTTTTTATGGGAATGCTTGGTGCATAGTTTTATATCTGTCTTAAAACAGTCCACTCAGGAAAGATCTCTCTCTCTCTCTCTCTCTCTCTCTCTCTCTCTCTCTGAGCAGAAAAGAAACAGAACAGTACCACTTTAGAAAAGCAAAGTAGAAAGCATGTCACTCACTATACCTAAGTTGGTGAAAGTATAATTTAAAAAATCTATTCAAGTCAGCCAAAGTTAGTGGTGAACACTTTAGTATCAAGTTAACTGAGGAAGTGCCTTCCTATTCTATTTGAAAATAAATAAATAAATCACATGTCACTCAAAAGCTTGCAGACTTTTGCTTCCTGGCCTCTTCCATCATATAGAAGCTCATCTGCTCTTCAAGTCCTGTTTATTTATTTATTATATTTATGAATCGCCCATCTGGCCAGACATCCGGCCACTCTGAGCGATTTACAATCCAATAGAATACAAGAGGGGACACACACACACACACACACACACAGTATAAAACACAATTAAAAACAGAACAAAACTTAAAAATCCTAACCCACCCCATATTCCCGCCTGAAAAGCCACATTTTTAATGCACGGTGGAAGCTAATCAAGGAAGGGGCATGGCGGAGGTCACTGGGGAGAGAGTTCCATAAATTGGGGGCTGCCACAGAAAAGGCCCTCCTCCTAGTCCCCACCAGCCTGGTTTCTCTGGCTGATGGGACAGGGAGAAGGCCGTCTGTGGCAGATCTTGTTGAGCGGCCTACTTGATGTTGCTGGAGGTGCTCCTTGAGATATATTGGACCGGAGCCGTACAGGGTTTTAAAGGTCAACGCCAACACCTTGAATTCGGCTCAGCAAACAACTGGTAGCCAGTGCAACTCTTTGAGCACCGGAGTGATGTGATCACGCCAGCGGCAGCCTTTAATCAGGTGAGTGGCTGCATTCTGTACCAGCTGCAACTTCCGAACCGTCTTCCAGGGTAACCCCACGTAGAGCGCATTACAGTAGTCTAGGCGAGAGGAGTCCAAGGCATGAACCACTGATGGGAGCAGATGATTAGGAAGGTAGGGGCGCAACTGCTGTATCAGATGGAGCTGATACAGCGCTGCCCGGCTCACAGCTGACACTTGAGCCTCCTATGGACAGCTGGGAGTCTAGAATGACTCCCAAGCTGTGGACCTGGTCCTTCAGGGGTAGATGTACCCCATTCAGCACCAGGTCAACATCCCCTAACCTTCCCTTGTCTCCCACCAGAAGTACCTCGGTCTGATAACCTCTGTTGATAACTTCTTGAGTTATTTGGGCAAGAGAATGGAAAACACCTCATGGGGATTTAGATCTAATCTGAGATAGAGTGCTGTGCACACTAACCATATTATCTAAAATGTTAGAAAGAAGAGCTAGGAATGGTGCTATAGCCCTTTGCAGGTGTTTGCCTGAACTCATGAGGGCTAAAAGTGTATAGAGGGATGGGACCACACACACTGGCCCTGCTCCCAACATCTCTGTGCATGCTGGGCCCCGACCCTCAGTTTCCAACCTCCCCACATTAAGCAGGGAGATCTGAAGAGAAGTTCTAGGGTCCTTGATCATGTAGGGATTTCTACATATTTTCAAGCAAGGAGATCTGGAGAGAGAAGTTCTATCATGCATATTTTCCCTTGATCGTGCAGGGAATTCTACTTATTTTCAAACAACACAACACCTTATTCAGGTGTTCTCAACCTGAATAGGGCAAACACATGAAGAGAAGGGGTGCTCCAGCCCTCCCCTTCTCCCTTGATGTGTTCATCACCTTCTCCTTGTGGAGGGTGACAGTGTGAAGTGGAGATCTTCCTGTTATCTGTGGAGACTCTCCACATTAGCCAGAACATGGCTTTTCCAGCATTCTGGCTCATTTCCCCTTAATGGATACAGGAAGCTCTTCTCTTCACACTGTGTCATCCTCCACAGAGGGTGATGAATGTGATGAAGGAGAGAGGTGGGGCTGGAATGCTCCTTGAGAACACCTGAACAGGGTTACTGAGAACTCATCTTCAGAACTTGCCACTCAACGTGGTGAGGTTGAAAACTGAGCGAGTGGAGCTCAGCCTACATAGGGATGTTGATGATGGAGCCAGAGTGCACAGAATCGGTGTCTGCCTCTCAGGGCTATATGTCTCAGGGAAGGGTAATTCAGAGATCTCCCTTGGGGCCTGCCTGCCTCACCCATGCCAAGCTCTTTGCTTGGGGGGCGGGGATGGTGACTCAGCCAGGCCTCCCTTGGCACATCTTTGATGTGTGGGTAAGGATGTGTGAATCAGCAAAACTCAAGCTCACAGAAGTTCTCCAAATTCCATCTTGAAATTTGTTCCAACTCGAGTTTGTATCATGGTATTTCGAGCTTTGTTTTTTTTCTTTTCGTATGAAAATCTGTGCGTATTTTTGTGCATATTTCCCCAAATATATGCATCAATTGTGTGCATCTTTGAAATGTGCTCATTCTTCTCCCATTGATTAAAGCATATTTATGCACATTTTTCAAAAGTACGCATTTTTCAAATGTACGCATGCTGTTGAACATGTTTTTTTGGTCCATGAATCACATTGCAAACTTGGAAATGTACAGGCTTTGACTGCAGATTGCATCCAAGTCTGTGTTCAGTAGGGAAGGTGCAAACTGGGTAAAATCCTGATAAAAAACAAACTGAAATGTATTTCTCATACACCCCTATGTGTGGGCCATGAGGAGCAAAAGTAGAACTGGCAACTGCATATTATGTGAAGATGATGAAGATCAGTTCTTTGACTTCTCATCCCATGAGACGGAGATACCCAAATGGGTGTTTAATATACATTAAGTTGAAGTTTCAGCTTGTTGCAAATTTTTTAATGTGAATAAAGTTGTTGCCCTTGTTTAATCCAAGAATTTGTGTCTCATCTCTTCATTCCTATGTCCATGTGCAAATGACTTTTCACTGTTTTGTATAAACGCAATATTTCTTGAGAGCAAACAAGTGGAACCTAATCCAAACATGCTGAATCTTCAAATGGGTCCCAACTCAGATGTTTCCTTTAAGTTCCTTAGAACAGCAGCATCTGCCACTGCATTTTTGTCTTTAGATTCACTTCAGCAGTTCTTTCTAAGCATATATGTACAAGCACTCTGTTTCCATTGTCTTCATTGTCAGTTGCATCCTCTGATATTTTTGATTTCCTTTCCCTTGTAACAGGAGGAAACCATGTATTTTCCACTTCCTGTAATTCCTCCAGTCTATGCATAATAAAATGTAGCCCTTCTGTATTATTTTGTTAGTAAAGGAATGTCATCCATCACTCACGGCACAGTTGAAGGGAACCAATGAGTTCCACAAAACAGCATGTGGGAACAGCCTCAACAAACTCAGGTTAACGTAAAGGTCCTGGAGTCTTTCATTTCTATAGCTGCTGTCTTCAGAATTGGTAATGCTAGTGCTAATGGTACTCTCATCAGATAGTAGGAGTGCCAAACTCTGAAGTTTTAGTTGTCAGGAAGACAAAAGTATTGTAATATCTAAAATAAGACAAAAGGGAAATAGTTACTACTGAAGCATATTTAAAGCATCAACAGCCCTGTTCATGCATATGCCTGAATAGGGAATTTCAACTCATGTAGGGGTCATAGTCATATGCACGGTCCCTGTCCCCAACGCCCCCGCGCATACTGACCCTGCTGTCTCCCGACATTCTGAAGGAAGGTCTGAAGGGGCTTTCTGCATGTGTTTGGTTGAATGCACGTAGTAGTCTATGAGTAATCAGGAACCCTGCTTCAAATGCATCTATGTTGATGGCCACCACATAATAATTGTAGTTGTCCTTCAAAAATCGTATTGATACTGTGTATGTGTTAGATGTGCTGCTGTATGACAGCTATGTTATATGAGGCTACAACTGTCATGACCCCTGGCCCTCAGCCTTTTCAGAGTGCAGAAGTCTCTGATGAAGATGAGGATATGAGATGACTACTCTTCCAGGGGAGGGACAGTCAGTCTCGTATTCAGAATCCCCCTGCCAGAAGACAGAATCTTTTCATCATCCTCTGAGTCAGAGGATGAACCCCCAGCAGAACCTCCTTCCAGAAGAAGTCTGAAGCTACAAAATCAGGCAAGGGGCCATTAAAAATCCAGCCAGCTCCTCCAGAGGAGATTGAGCTGACCATACTGCCTACATACAGCTTCAGTTGGCTTTAGCTTGCTGCTGAGACAACATCCTCCTATGGTTCTAGTAAAAGAGACAGTTCCAGCCAGCAAAGCTCACTCTAAGCTATCCCTAGTCCTGTTTCAGCTGCCCTTTACTCAAGAGGGCTGCTGCCTTTCCTTAGCATGCTATGTCTGCTGTAATTCCCTTGACTAGATTCTACTTACCTGACACAACCTTGTCTTCCTAGACTTGTCTGTTCTATCTAGACAGGTCTCTCCTTGCTCAGATCTGGCCCTATTTGACGTCACTTGCTTCCCCTGTTAGCCTCAGGTAACTGCAGATGGGATAACAAGTCCCTGTTTTATCCTGATTTAATTGCATTGTGTGATCCCTCAATGAAAATTATTTTGGAAATGAGGGGGACTGCAGTGAGTTGTGTTGACTTTTAGCAGTTTTATATGCTTAGCTTAAGGGTAACTATATTGGTTATTGCATGAACCTGAATGAATGTCTCTGTGTTGAGGAACCAAGCATTAATGGAAAATGCCACCTAGTTACCCAGAAGATTTACTGATGCAAAGGCTGAAGAGCAATACAAACAAATCTGACAACTTCCTTGAGACCATGGTGCAAGGATATCCATGACAGAATGTGCAAAAATAGATGACCTTAGTCAAAAAGGCTGTGGACGGCAAAAGAGTGAAGAGGATAAAAGCAGCACCCAGCATTTTGCTGATGGGGACCTCTCTTCTGTACGTTTTGAACAAAACCCCAGCTGCACCTTCCTGACTATTCTGGTTGGCCACTGATAGCTAGCAGGGAATAGAAGGGGTAATCATTATAAACAGAGGACTGGGAGTGAATGAATGTGTGAATGTGATTTGGAAATAAGCACTTACTTGGACATATTTGCATAGTAATCAAGGCAGCTTGTTGCCTTTTCCCAGTATATGGTCCCAAAATAGCCACTGTAAAATTGCCACAACAGTTGGGCATAGCATTTACATGGTGCATAACCACAAACCATCTAACTTTTAACCCACACAAAATCCAGGAAATGAAGCCTGTGGCTCACGCTGGCTCAGCTTGTATGAGCATGGAAAGCTAAGCAGGGTCAGGCCTGGTTATTACTTGGATGGGAGACCCCTCCTCTAGTTTCCTGCACTGAGCAGGCGGTTGGATGGACTCGATGGTCTTGTAGGCCCCTTCCAACTCTAATCTATGAATGTATGTTGTGGTTCTGTCTTCCGTATCTTAGACTTCCCAAGTATAGTACCTGTGCAAATGTTACATCAAATGAATTTTTCACCCAGGGACAGGGGCATCAAATGGCAAGGCAGCTGGTTACAATTCCATTTCCCATCATACCTGGGTTCTACACATGAATCTTGTTTAAATTGACCCACAGTGTCCTATTCAAAGTCATGGTGAGTTGACAAGGAATTTGAACCAAGTGTCCAAGGCCATTATTCTAGGCATGATAAGGCTGTTCACTTATTAGCCCTTCACGCATAGTTATGGAGGGGAGTGGGACTGTGCTCATTGGCTCCACCACAACATCCATGTTCCCTCCAGCCTCACCCCAATAGTGGGCCCAGAGGACATGCTGATGTAAGGGGCCAAGCTAATGAGCACGGTCCCTCTCCACACACATGGTATATGGGGAACACCCATATATCAGAATGACTCTCAAAGAGATCAAATGATTCGTGAGTTTCCTTCCAATTCTGCCAAGAACAATGCAAAATGTAGTAAGTTTTCTTGAAACTTTGGTCTCTTCTAGACTACTTTTTTTTTTTTTTATCATTCTCTCTGCAGGACATCATTTAATGCTGCCTGCTACCATTGTCTCCCAGTCTTCTTGTTTCATGCCTACCCATTTCGGTTGTTCTGAAATCTACTAACGAGTATAAAGATGGTGCTCGGTATAGTCAGATCTCAAGGGAAGTTAATGGCAGAAGCTTTGCAGATCTCATTGATTGATTTCAACCAATATAGAAACAGGCCCCATGCTTGTAGTATCTGGCAGAGTTTTCTCCCCCCCCCTCTGTTAAAGGTCAAATTACTCTACAGGAGTGCAGCATCAGATGAATTTTAGATTGTGCTGTCTTGAGGTGCTATGCAATATTAATTTACAGCTGCCCATCAAGGTTCAGCATACTGACCACCTACTTGGATTGGTTTGCTTTCTTCCTGAAAGACCAGGAGCTCACAGATTTGACATTTTCTTTCTTCGAACAATTCAACAATACAACTTACACCGTGGATATATGGCTATCTGCTTCTTACTGAATTACGTGTTGCCAAATTTGACTATAGAGTTTTTGCTCTCTTCTAACACATTCATACACACTAACATTGATATAAAACTTTATTATTGTTGTAGCCCTTACCTTCTCTTTCATGAGAGAGAGAGAGAGAGAGAGAGAGAGAAGGATATGAGCCTTCCAACTTTAAAATTTTATTATTGGCCATATAGGAGGGTCCATTGCTTGCAATTGACTTCTTATTGGTGCAAAGAGAGCGCAAATGAATTAACAACGCTAATTAGGGACATCTTTACTCTCTGTACAGCTGTAACCCACACTGTACTCTCATCCTTCTACAATGCTTTGGTGCAGCTGAGATGGGTAAACCATTCCTGGTCCATCAGACTAGCTTGTTTCCCATACCTGAACAGGCATGTTTGTGACTCACCTGACCAAGAGAGAAATCAGTAACTGCATGGACAGACCCCACTCAGCAACAGATTTCTAAATCCCAGCTGAGTGTTCTGGGATTTAACCATTATTACAATGTATGAGTTGTGGTCCCTGAAACACCCCTCAAGCTAGACAACACAAAATGCTATCACAAAATATATATTTATTGCTCAAACAATATTAGAGAATAACAAAACTTGAGAATGATAAAACAAACGAGACACCTTACTACAGGGGTCCTCAAACTTTTTAAACAGGGGGCCAGTTCATTGTCCCTCAGACTGTTGGGGGGGCGGACTATAGTTTGAAAAAAATATGAACGAATGGATCAAGTAAAAAAAAAGGACCTGGGTCCTTTTTTTTTACTTGATAAAATGGAAAGTTATTATAAATTAATTATAAATTAATTTGCTGTCTAAAATTGAAATACATTAAATTTTTAAAAGGTATAGAAAGGCTTGATTTGCACACTGCACATATCTTATTTGTAGTGCAAAAAAAAAAACAGGAAAAAACAATACAATATTTTTAGTATGAGTGATGAGCAGTATTTACCAGCCACAGAGCTGGTGGTCCACATCCTGCAACTTTGTTCCACATAAATGTGCATAAGATTGCAGCCTTACAGCCTCATCTTATGCATGTCTACTTGGAAGTAAGTTTAACTGAATTCAAGGATACTTTCTCCCCAGGTAAGTTTACACAGGATCACAGCCTTAAAAGTACAAACCAATTCCCTGGGGTAGGTCAGGAAGACCTGGTACCCAGAGAACATAGTGAGAGACAGTGTGGCATAGTGGTTAGTTAGAGTGTTTGACTGGGACTCGGGAGATCCGGGTTCTAGTCCCTACTCAGCCATGAAGCTCACTGGCTGACTTTGGGCCAGTCACTGACTCTCAGTTTAACCTACCTCACAGGGTTATTGTGAGGATAAAATGGAGAGGAGGAAGATTATGTAAACTAGGAAATGACAGGACTCATTGCAAACACGTATCCTGAAGTGGGGCAGCACTTTAGGGGTATTGAATCCACACACACGACTTGCTCCAGAGTAGCTTCACTAGTGTTCCATGGAGGTCAACAGAATTACTCCAAAGTGAGGGGGGGTTTGTGTGGACTACATCTAGCCTGCAAGAAGAGATTAAACAATCCCACCCCCACCCCCGATTCTCATGGGGTATCTCAGGAGGGGATTAATAGACTGCAGTAAGTGCTTCATTGATTCCCTACATTGGTGTTGTCCCGTAGGTTTCAATACACCCCCCCCCTCTCTCTCACACACACGAACTGGTCAGCAACGAACAGAGCTCCCTTTATGGAGTTTGCCAGCCGGGACTGACTAAACAAGCTTTCAAAACCAAGAGCCCTCCTAAAAATTAAATTTCCAGTTGAGGTGGATCCCACCTCCTCCCAACAGGAGACGGAACGATGAATGAAGTTCACATGTCTTGGAAGGAAGGAAAATAATATTATCTTTTAAAAACTGTGCAAGAAAGAACCAAACTGGTGTGTGTGTGTGTGTGTGTGCGCGTGTGTGTGTGTCTCCGCTTTCTCTATCGCAAAGCAAACCACCCCACGATCTACAAGTTCTCGGGGGCACCCTAAAAACCCTGCAATCCACGGGGGGAATCCAGAGGCTTCCATCATCCCGCGATGGCCTCAGCTTGGGACCGAGAGAGATGGCATCCCAAAGGGGATAAGCGGGAAAGAGGCACGGGGGGGGGGGGCTGGGAGGAGCTAAAACGTGGCTGGGGTTTCCAAAGTCCCTGGCTGGCGGCACATACTAAGCTGCTTGGCTGGACTCCGCGCGGCTCCCCCCGGCAGCGAGCTGCTGCTTGCTGCTGCTGCTGCTGCTTCTGTCGGGCTTGAGCTGTTGTCTTCCAAAGCGCCCCGCCCCGTGGGCAGGCCAGACCCGTCTCTTTCCCGCCCTCTTTCTCTCTGTACACAAGGCTGGGCGATTGCTTGGGCTGGGCGATCGCACGCGGCTGCTGGCATTGCAGGCTCCGAGCGGGGAGGGCGCTCCCCCGGCCATCCGTGCGTGTGGTTTCCAAAGAACACCCCCTCCCCGCCCCACAGCAGCTTTTATTTATTTATTTTTATCCTGCCTTTCTGCCCCCGCCCCCCCCATGGCGCTCAAGGCGGCTAACAATAAAATACGGATTTTAAAAACCCAACAATATCTTCTTGAGTTGCGCTAGAAGCCGCCGCTGCGGAGAAGCCACCGCTGCTGCCGCCCGACTGACTGGCTTGATAGAATGATGGATGGAGAGGGTGGGAGGAACTGGAAGACACGGTCGGCACGCGCACGGAGGAGGGAGGGAGGGGTGTGACTGGCCCGCGTGAGCAAGTTCTGCGCCCCCTTTAGCCATGCGAGCCCGGCGAGCCGCACGGAGCCTAGATCGGCCGCCGGGCCGGATGGAAGGACCCGGTGGGCCGGATGTGTCCCGCGGGCTGTAGTTTGAAGACCCCTGCCTTACTACATACCATACAATTAGGATGATTAGAAGCATAATAGAAATAGCAGCTAGCATATTCCTTGCTAAAATTAAAGTTCTATTCTACTCAATCAACAAAATAGTCATTACTGAGAGTGTATATTTACCTAACTGGCAGGCATCATTGATAGAGCTTAGGTAACCATGTTTGGTAGGCTTCTTGTTCTCCCAGGATCTCTCTGCTCAACCAGGTCAAAATAACATTCTATTTTATAACATTCTACCTAACATTATTTCCAGTTCCTTATCTTAACATACATCTATGTAGGTGACACAAACAGGAGCTTCAGATCTCGTCATAACTCCTTTTATTTATTTATTTATTATATTTATACCCCACCTTTTTTCCTGCAAGGAACCCAAGGCGGTTTACATAATCCTCCTCCTCCTCCTTTCTGTTTTATCCTCACAACACCCTGTGAGGTAGGTTAGGCTGAGAGTCAGTGACTGGCCCAAAGTCACCCAGTGAGTTTCATGGCCGAGCGGGGACTAGAACCCAGATCTCCCGAGTCCCAGTTCAACACTCTAACCACTATGCTACACTGACTCCTTCACATAGCTCTGCCATCTAACCCTAAGGGGGCTTCTTCCCAATGGTCCGAAGGCAAAAGGGGGCAGCACCAAAATACCAGCATATTTCTTATTGCCAGTAGCTAAGCCATGGGAGAAACATTTCAACCTTTTAGAATGGGGCAAAAACTGCTCAAAAGCCAGGCCACTTCCAAATGATTGGTGGTTGGGGGAAAGGGGGTGTGGCTATTTGGGGAACCTTGGAAGGCTGGATTGTGACCCCATGTGGGCCAGATGTGGCCCCCAGGCCTGAGGCTCTGCACTGCACCTTGTTTCTGAAGAGATGGGGTTGGAAGAGGGCAGTACCCAGTCTGTTTAGAAACCACCTTCTTTTCAGAGATGTCAACTCACCTTGCCAGTAGTACAGCTACTTACCCCACAACAGGCAGGTGTGGTAGGTTTTGGGTTTTTGTTTTGTTTTTTTTAAAAAACACCTTTGATAAGTCACATGATTGTGAAAACTGTAGATACTCTGTCCCTGCCTTGATTTCTCTGAAGCGAGTTGGTTGGTGGAAGCTTTCAAATACCTTGATGCTTATCAGTAAGAATGTCTATGGAGGTGTTCACTTTTTGTTTCATTCCCCACCCAAAGGGCACTGGTGTGCTGTGATGCTTGCTGTCCTGTTGGAACTGATGAATTTCGGCTGATTCAGAATTTATCGCAAACTCTGGAGACGGAGCTGTCCCCCGTGGGTGCTTTTCATACCACACAAATGCATTATCAATGGATCTGGGATACTGAACTCCCCCTCCCTTTTTATATTGAAAAGCCAGAGGCTACTGTTTGTGCTGATAACTGAAGGCTTACAAGGACAATCTCAGCAAGGACAGAGGAGCTTGCATTTTAGAGAGTGATGTGGTGATAATATAAGATTTCTTTTTAAAGTAGAAGTCTTGAACCCTGAACCATCCGGAACCAGTGAATACCCAGTTCAGGTAATATTACAGTTTGGGGTATATGCTGCATTTCTTTCAGCCTAACATTAGCCTAAATGTGTGTGGGGGAAGAGCCACTCCACTCCAGCCCTGTCCCCACTTCCATTGCCTTCTACATGTGGAGGGTGACTTTCTGAAGGGAAGTGAATTGGGATCGATAAAAGGAAGCTATTGTGAAGAGGAATTAGTGGGAACTGTCCACAGTGTCCAGCACAGTCCTCTAAAGTGGCTACACTGCAATAGATAATTGCTAGGCCTTAACTGCTGTGAGAAACCCTGCAGCATGGCAGGGGCCTCAGCAGAGACATGAGCTCACCAGGTACCAGTCTCTGTGAACTCATTACTGCATCCCTGAGATAAGGAGGATTATGCATACTTAAGTATATAATTGGGATAGCCCTGTCTTCTCTCCCCTCCTTCTTTCCCCCACCCGCAGCAACTGACAGCCTCTGGAACAGCGGGGGAGAGGAATTTTATAAAATCCTTAGCTTGCTAGTTAGAACTTGGGCTTTCCGCTTAGGACCAGGAGCCCTCAGGTGTTTAAGCAAACTACAGTACTGTACTTAATGCCCTGGAGCAGTGTCTGTCACTGTTAGGATCTGCTCTGCCAGTGCAGTGCCACAGCTCCATCTAGTGGCCACCGCCTAGTCAGCAGCCCAGCCTACTGCTGGCTTCGCAGAATCCTGCCCCAGACCTCCAGCTGCTCCTAGGCCTGCTAATGCAGGCCAGCTGGGAGCTGCTGGAAGCCCTATATAAAGATGGCCTCTGCATTGCAGTCTTTGCCACAGCAACACGTGCTTCTGTGTTGTCTGCAGCTGGGTCCTGCTTCCAGTGACCCAGCTTGATCTTTGCCTTCTGTTTGACCTGTGACTACTCTTGACCTACACTCCTGTCTTTGGCCCTGCTCTGCCTTCTATGTGCTTGAACCCTGTTTGCTCTTTGGACTTGCTTTTTGCCTCTGGCCCTTGCCTGGACTCTGTTTACTCTTGGATTGTGCCTCTGACCCTTGTCTGGACTCTGCTTGCTCTTTGGACTTGCCTTTTGTCTCTGGCCTGTGCTTGAACCCTGCCCTGCTTGATAATATGTGTCCTGACCTTGGTCTGCCTCCTGGGTCTGGCTCACCCCTGACCTGCTCCTGCCTCCATCATCCCCTGGCTCTGGTGTTCTGCTCTGAACTTTGCTGCCTATGCCCTGGACTGTTACAGTCACAGCAAGAAGCCCTGTGACTGGAAGGGACATTTTGAGAGTTTTTTTCTTTTGCTCGATCATCTGCATCCATATTTCATTGCTATATGTATTCAACAAAACTGTTCTCTTTGACACAAGTGGTCTTGTTTCATTCAGATTATCCTGAAATCTGACATTGAGGTGCCTTGGCTGGGCCAGCCCCCGGGGGGTAATACAGGGAGTGCCTCTGGTATTCACAGTTCTGAACACTGGTTTTCCAGCATTCCAAACTGCGTGAGGAGCCTTCACAGACACAGGAGGCTCTTCCGTCCAGGAGTCATCTTCCATGTGTAGAGGGTAACAGAAAGGCATACGGAGGGGCAGGGCTAGTGCTCTCTCCCTCATCGCACAATCCCATGTGTGTTGAGGCAGAAAAAAAGTCCCACAACTCCCAGCATTCCCCAGCCAGCATAGCTTCCCAGCTATGTAGGACTTTTTTCCTGTCTAAACATGCATAGGGTTGCGCCCATAGGCTACATGGTTTCAGAAAGCCTGAATAGGGCTCTTGTTGCTGTTGCATATATAAAATATGAATTCCTTCTGCCTGAGCTTTTTGGATGAAGAAGCATGTACAAAATGTGGTGGTGGTGATGGTGATGATAGATAAATAAATAAATAAATAAATAAATAAAAATGTCAGCCTTGAAGCTCTTCAGAATCCCCGGTTTACCTGGCTAGGTTCTGAAGAGGTGGATTGGCTTTTCAAACAAACAAGTTGTGTGCATCTGAAGTTCTACCTAACACACTCTGAAAAATCTGAGATGGTCATACTAATATCCAAGGTGGCACACTGGCTTGGATTTGGATCTTTCCACTCTGGATTCTTTGGAGCATGTGCAGTAATTAGGGTTGAGCTGAAATGCCTTCCCTAACCTCACAATTTGTTTTGCAGGTAAAGAAGCTGAGGTAGCACGTTGGCGATTTTGGAGATGGGGAGGCATGAAAGGGGGTGAATTTACCACTGGTGGTTATGGTGCTTCTAGGTGAGAGCCAGTTCCCACCTTCTCAGTACTCCCTAGACTCTAGGGCAGGAGTGCAGATCCGAAGACCTGAGGGCCAAATCCGGCCCACCTGGGGTCCCAATTCAGCCAGGTGTTTTCCAGAAGGCCATGTCCTCTTCCCATGTCCCCACCCCCTTACCCCAACCACCAATAGTTTGGTGGTTTCTTGGATTTTGTTCAGTTTTTCCCACAGTCTAAAAGCTTTAAGCTTAAATATGGTGCCGTCTTTGGCCCCACCCACTGCTGGAGGGTGACTCCCAAAAGCTTCTTCAAAAGGGAATTTGGCCCTTAGGCTGAAAGAGGTTCAATAGGCCTGCAATATTTTTGTCAGTGGAGGCTGGTGACTCCTGTGCCAATGGGGCTCCTTCCTTATCCATGGTCTCTTTTTTTTTTTAAACTTTATAGGAGCTATCCATGGTACTCCATGGTGGTGAAACTATTTTTGGGGATGGAGTTCATCACCATGGATAGCTCCTGTAAAGCTCAAACAAAAAGATGCAATGGATAAGGAGCCTCACTGACACAGGAGTCACCAGCCTCCCCTGCTTTTTGTGTGTGTAATGCTTCTGACTATCCATGGTCTTAGCAAATGTGTTCTAGTTTAAGATACTTCTTACAAAGCAGTGTGCCCTGTCTCCAATGCCTGAACGAATCAGTTTGATTATTTGGTATGCATTACTATCGGCTACCCAATCAGAAGGGACCTTGGAGAAAAGTCCAGCTCCAAGGTATATATATATATATATATAATCAGCTAGTAAATCACTGAGTGTTCTCATTCTGCTTTGTTTTGAAAGAATAATTCTAAAGGCGGTACGAATGAATCACTGTCTCCAGGCGGAGAACTTGCAAAGGCCATGACATGTTTGCATATTTAAGGTTGTGTTGCAATGTCGAAAATTAAACCAGGTCCATTAAAATAACCATTAACCTTTCAAAATGTCTTACTAAGTTCAGCCCCAGGAAAACAGAGGGGAGGGAGGGGAGTAGGCAGAAAGGGCAGTAAAAAGTCAGGAGAAGCTCTGCTGAATGCAAAGAATGGGGTGATTTGCATTATTCCTATCGGGCTGTAAGCAGACATGGATCTCGAGGAGTGCAACTGCCTCTCCATGATGACCGATTGGAGCAATGTGGTTTCTAAAAGAAAACAACACGATTTTATCTGTACGTCTACCAACCATGGTGATGTTTGTTTATTTAAAATATTTAAGTTCTGCCTTTTGCCTGACAACAGGCCTCCAAGATGGCTGACAAGAAGTGACAATTAATATATAATAAACATAAAGATTCCTTTTTTAATGGCAGTGGTAAAGTTGATGGCTCTGCAGGGATGATGAAGTAAAATGTTCTTTCCCCAGGCCTTGGATCATACTTGGAATTTCAGGAAAATGTTGTCGACAGGAGCACAAAATGGCTGCCATAGAGGACATGATCAGTCATAAACTGTTGGGAGTATTCTCCAGCTCTCTCTCTGTGTGTTTTTCTGCTTGTGTAGTTTTTTGCTGTTGTGTATGTATGGTATCTCTCTCTCTCTCTCTCTCTCTCTCACACACACACACACACACACACCAACACACACATGTATACAGAGAAAAGGAGAGAGAGAAAGTAAAAAACTATTGAAAGACACACATATGCACCACCACCCCGGGGTGTGGGTGGGAAACGGAGGGGGAGAAAGAGGTGCCACCATCAGGTGGTGGTGGTTGGATTGGTATAAATTGGTGCTTCACCTTACACAAATATAAGTGCTTTTCACTCACGCAGTAGCACCTCTGGATCCAAGACCTTGTACAAGAAGCAATATTATCCTAAACAATTTCTTTTGCAACCTGGGAGCCAACTAATGCCAGCACAACAGGGCTAGAGTCCTGAGGCATTTGTAGTAAGTGGAGACCCAAACATTTCAGGAAAAAATGACTAGGAGGGTATCAGTGGACATGATAAATGATTTGTAACATTGCAAATGGCATGGCAAATGAGACTTTTCCTTTCTCTCTCAAAATTCTTGTACTTGGGGGGGGGGGCGTGTCAGTGAAATTGATAGTAGATTTAGGACTGGCCAAGGAAAGACTTAATGGAAGTCTTTTGGAATTCTCTGTTAGAAGATGTGGGGGTGATCACTTAACTTAGATGGATTTTAAAGGGATTAGGCATATCCATGGAGGGAAAGGGTCTATTAGGCATGACTGTTGAAGGAAACCTTCAGTCTGAATATCAGTTGTTTGGCAGGCATCAACCAGGGGAGAATTTCCCTTTGTGCAAAGTTGTGATGGGCTTCCTAAGCTTTGGTCCGATCTGGCAAGACACTTCTGAAATTCATATGGATTGTAATTGGCAGGCAGAACAGCAGGATGGACTTTACTTACTTAGCAGGGGATGCCGTAGTAGTTATGGCAGCTCAGTCCGCGCCCTGTCATTGGCAGCCATGTGCATCTGTCAGACTAGAGTGTTATGCTACAGAGCTCTCCCCACCCTCACAGACCAACTCTAGTAGAAACTTTTAAAGTATGAACCTGACAGCTGACATTTGCTTCTCCCATCATGTTTGATTTAATCATGGTTAAGGTTCATCTTCATAATTCACCTTCAACCCTATTGGCTATGCTGGAATGCATTCAAGACTGACGGCAAATATCGTTACCATCTCTGTAATTACAGCCCACTGACACTGACCCCTGGCTTTCCCCCCAAGTGGCCTTCTTGATGGGCTATATTGCCCTTACAATTGCAGCAGGGTCCCTTATTTTATGGGGAAATTGTTCAGTCATGATGCTCAACAGTGTGAAAATGTACTTATCTGTGGCAATGTGTTATGAAAGGGGAAAGATTAGAATAGGAATCACAGATAAAAATCTTCAACTCTTTGATTTGCATTTTAATCATAAATTCCTCTGGCTTATCAAGTACTTATTGCTGCAGCAAGATAGGGGTCCACCACTCCACTCCACTCCAGTCGATCATTTAAAATATTTAAAATCACACACGGGAATGCAAAGAGCATGTCTAAAAGTAAAATATAAAATGTTGGCTGTTCAAATATGGAAGTGATTGCCCGGGGTTGCACTAAGTCTCTCCTTGTCATCATTCAGCACTGTCATAGTCGGCATCAACATGACAAAAGACTAAGAATGCAGATCTAGCAGCTGACTGCAATTGCCTCAGTAGACCTGCCCTAGTTTAGCAGAAAGAGGATCTGCCATTCTGCACGGAGCCTCACTTTTGCACAGTTTGGCTGAGAGTGCTAACGCTTGATTGCAAGGATCTTGTGTTTTGACTGCTCTCCCTATCACGGCAATGGCGATGCTTTCTGGTATCAATTACAATATTTCCTTCGGTGCTTTACTATCTCGGAACAGAGACCATATTTGGGTTAGCTATAGAGACATTAAGGATTGCTCACAGGACAGTGTGTGTGGGGAAATGGCAGCATAGGGCAGCAAATGGCAGCATAGGGCAGTCTCTGTGTGAGAAAGGTGGGCCTCACTTTTTAGAGAAGGGATGTTTTTTCTAGCCATGATAGAATGGACCTCTTTTTGCCACCACTGGAAGTGAAACAATGACGACTGCCAGCTTGATACATGATAACCTGGGTATTAGTAAATTAAGTTCTACTGCAGAAAAGAGTGGCTGCCACCAATGCCAAGTAGCAACACAGGCTCAGGGCTTTCTGCCTGCTGCAGAAGACTTTGCTGTATGCAGATTGTAGAAGATTGAGTCAGTGGGAGGTGGGGATGGGTAGGCAACAGAGATCAAGATCTGGGAGATGGATGGGGCCTGACCATCAAACTAGAATGAGAAGCAAGTCAACATAAACCTACACATGGTAGGTACTTAAACCAGGTATGGCTTTACCCTATCTCATTTTAGATTTATGCCTGATTTTGAAGCCCACAAAGGAGTGTAGAATAACACCATCATAATACTACCAGGTGATTCTGAAGGTTATAGGAAGTGTCAAGAGGCAGATATTGAAATGAGTCAACATCTGCTATTGACACTTCCAACGTAATGTGAGACGGAGAAACTATGCCCACATGTGGCAAGTGCACATCTGTCATAGCTGCTCATCCTATTTACATACATACATATATACATCAAAATGGCAAATGCGATTCAATGTAAGCAAGTGTAAAGTGATGCATGTTGGGGCAAAAAATCCCAACTTCAAGTATAAGCTGATGGGATCTGAGCTAGCAGTGACTTACCAAGAAAGAGATTATTGTGGGGTTGTGGTGGACAGCTCGATGAAAATGTTGACCTAGTGTAAGGCTCCTGTGAAAAAGGCAAATTCCATGTTAGGCATAGTTAGGTAAGGAATCAAAAATAAAACTGCCAAGAACATACTCCGCTTATACAAATCTATGATGTGGGCACATTTGGAATAATGTGTACAGTTCTGGTCACTGCACCTTAAAAAGAATATTGTAGAGTTGGAAAAAGTGCAGAAAAGAGCAATTAAAATGACCAAGGGGCTGTAGCAACTCCCCTATGTGGAAAGATTATAATATCTGGGAATGTTTAGTTTAGAGAAAAAGGTGAATAAGGGGAGACATGATAGAGGTGTCCAAAATCAGATATGGTGTGGAGAAAGTGGATAGGGAGACATTTTTCTCCCTCTCTCATAATACTAGAACCTGGGGTCATCCCAAGAAGCTGATTGGTGGAGATTCAGGGCAGATAAAAGGGAGTACTTCTTCACACAGTGCATAGTTAAGCTATGGAATTCACTTCCACAAGATGTAGTGATGGCCACCAATTTGGACGGCTTTAAAAGGGGATTGGACAAATTCATGGATAATAAGGCTACCAATGGCTACTAGTCCTAATGGCTCTATGCTGCCAGAGGCAGTATGCCTATGTACACCAGTTGCTGGGGAACATGGGTGGGAGGGTTCTGTTGCACTCATGTCCTGTTTGTGGTTTTCCCGAGGGCAGTTGGTTGGCCAATGTGTGAATGGATTGCTGGACTAGATGGACCCTTGGTCTGATTCAGCATAGTTCTTCTTATCATCTTAACTTCTCATCTTCTTATTACCTGGGCTAGTATTAAGCTCCAGGTGTAATGTCTTCTCCTATTTGAGGTCTCTGTTGGACATACTGAATGGGGGCTATATGACACCCATAGGTCTTGAGTGCCTTGGTGAAGAGGGTGATCTTGTTGAGGGGAACATCCTTCTTTCTGCTCTATTCTGAAGCCCTGTGGGCAACAGCCTTCAGCCAGTTGTGGATGATGGGAAGAGGGAATGATGGGTTAACCTTTTCCTCTTTCCCACTTTTCCAACCCCAAACTCCTGTTGAGCTCATTAGTCCTATTTGCAGAGGCAAGTGACTTCTGGGCTTGTGGCTCCTGTATTTAGTGGAGCGTTGACTGGCTTGCTATTTAGAGATGTGAAGAGACTCTCAACGCCTCACCTCTTTGGGATATGCATTTCCATCCCTGCTGACATATTCATAAAGTGTGAAATAGCATTTTATCCAAGGAGGACTTGAAAGGAGGAGCAGAATAATGGAGGTCAGCTGGCGGCTGCCATTTGATGAATACTTTGCTGGCAACAAGGTTTCCATGGCAAAAATCAATCTAGAAACCTGTTCTCCTCTGCTCCTATTCCATGCCTCTGCAGCAGAGGGATTCATTATATATTGGCTTTGTATCACCAGCCATTATTGGAAGGATGAGTTTCCTTGCAACACCAGGACTACTAACATGAGATGCTGCAGGCAGCAGGCAGCTATGTTCTTTTCTGGGCACTGTGACTTTTTCACTCTGAGGAATCTAATACTACCACTCATTAAGGGGTGGGTGGTGGTGGTGGTGGTGGTGGTGGTGGTGGAGGTGGAGGTATGAGTGGGAGGACCAGCCAGCTCATCAGAAATGGTGTTGAACTTGCACTAATTTCCTTGTTTCCACCACCGAGGTTCTTTGTTTTGCACACTGATTGACCCACACTCTCCACCCTGCTCTTTCACTGCTGAAGTGGCATTTCAAAACTGACAGCACCAGCTGTCCACCTGTCATTGCTGAGCTGATTCCTGTGTGACAGATGGCACAAATCGCCTGGCATGTATCTGTTGGATCAGAACAAGCAACGTAGCGTCTGCCAGATTTCTGATGACTTAGATTTTTTACACATTCTGGTTTGCTGAACAGCAAATAGAGAGGGACTGCCTTCGACAGGAAATAAAGTCATTTTGGTTTGGATCTTTGCCAGGAAAACTAGATGAGGGTATAACATTCTCTCCCCCCCCCCATTTTGGGTTCTGAGCAGTAATTGCCTTCAAAAACAAATCAGGATATTATGAGAATGCATCTATTTCTCATTTCAACTGTCTTTCATTTGACTTATTCCCCCATTCAGGCATGCTGGGATGCATTTTTGCTAGCTGATAGCCCAATCCTATGAGTCATTGCATGGACACAGCAACTAGTAGGATCAAGAGTATGGTCCAAACCCTTGTAACTTAGCTAGTGACCAAGGCTTTAGTGGCAAGCCTCTTTCTACAGAGGTAGGACAGAGACATTGAGCACCATCACTAACTCCATGTGCTGAATGACCTTTCCCTCACAAACAGCAGGTCCTTGTGCCATGTGGGAAGCTGCTTTTGAAACCTGGGACAGTTTTAGACTCACAAACCTCATGATGTTGCCTGGAAGGCTGCTGTTTTTAGAGTGGGATGGGGGAATTAAAAAGTTAAAATCAAAAAGTACTGGATACCTTGCTGGAGGTTTTAAAGTAGAGGCTCAATGGCCATCTCTCAGGGGTGCTGTAGCTGCATCCTGCACTGATCATGTTCTTGAGCTAGTTGATCTCCAGGGTCTGTTCCAACTCTGAAATTTGATTATGATACCCAGCACCTCAGGGGCTTCCAAAGTAAATCTCTGTATCTTACACTGCAATCCTACACACACTTACCAGGGAGTTAGTTCCATGGAACTCAGTGGGGCTTGCTGTTAGATTATATCATAAGTGAGATACAGGATCGGCCCACCCCCGCTCAATGCGGAACTAAGAGGGGTTATCCTTACCAGGCTACCTGTAGCTTCACACTCGCCTTACCAGCGTAGCCACACCGTTAGTTAAATATGGATTGCATCGAATTTTCTAGCACTCGCAGCATTCATAGGCTCTTACTAACAGATAGAAAGGGTGCTGGGCAATTACTTGGCAAAGAGAGCAATTCCAACTTACTCTGTGCCATTTGTCAGGTTTCAAATCATTTTAATTAGAGTGTTGCAGTTCATAGACACAATTAACCTGTCTACTAATAAAGATTGTTTTATGGAGAGCCAGCACATTCAGCAATACCTCCCCTTACTCACTAAGCAGAGAAATAACTTTAATTTTCCAAGTTCTTGGATGCTTATTTGGTCATCAGGTCATGGGGATTAACCATTCTCTCCATACACCCCTGCCAATGTGATAGTGGAAATGAAATGTTTGGGGTTCTGTTTCTATATACCAGCTTTCTCCCAACCTGGTGTCCTCCAGATGGGTTTTGGACTGCAGGTCCCATCATCTCTGACCATTAGCCATACTGGCTAGGCTGATGAGAGCTGTAGTGCAAAACATCTGGAGGGCACCAGGTTGGGGAAGGCTGCTGTTTACTACCAAGCCAAGTACTCTGAAGTCAGGACCTTGGACAGCAACACATAGTTCCATTAACAAAGTAAACTACTACGTATCCCTCTCACAATACAACAGAGGTTGGGAATGGGAGAAAGACCTCCGCCCTTCAAAGAAAGAAAAAGAAAGAGCAAAATTAGATTGAAGTTTAAAAAAAGAATTCATGAATATTTTGATGAAAGCATCGCAGCAATGTGGGAAGCAATGTATTAATGGAAAGAACTCATCTGTCATTGTGTGTTTTCCCAAAGCATGAGTTTAAATTTGTGCTTTTCAAATTTTCATATGGCTCATGTCAAACAAAAGATTTCAAGCCCAGAAGTTGCATCCATAAAAAATGAAACCATTTCCATTTCTTTGTAGAACTTGTCTTCCTTTTATTTCCCAGGCGCTCCAACAGGTGAATAGCAAGCAGCACCATCCTGCCCTGTGTGTGTGTGTATGTGTGTGATACCTGTGTGAGATGACAAGACAAGACAAGGGGTGAAGCTCTCCACAGACCATCATACAATGCCATGTAAAACGTGGAGGACAAGGACAAATGGATATACCCTCTGAGTCATTTCCTTATTATTTTCTTGGGCTCCTGTGTCTCTAGCTGTCAATTCTCTTCTTATTGTTCCATTCCCAGAGATGATAACCTCATTGGTATGAGTTTGTATGATGCGTAAAAGTGCCCTGATCCATGACTGAGTTTGTTATGCAGTGAATAAAAGACATCTGGCTCATCTCTGATTTCAAGATGGCATATTCCCTTGGTCTCATTATACCTCTATAAAATGTTCCCTTATTTGTATAGTCTCCTTCCCAATTCAAAGTGCTGGTTTTAACCTTTGAAGCTCCTAAATGGCTTGGGGACAGGTTTAAGGAGTGTCTTCTCCCATATTTACCTACATAGACACTAAGGCAGTGTTCTCCAACCTTGGGTCCCCAGATGTTTTTGGCCTACAACTCCCAGCATGCCCCAGCCATGCTGGGAGTTGTAGGCCAAAAACATTTGGTGACCCAAGGTTGGAGAACACTGCACTAAAGTCATCATCCCAGCCTCTCCTCCAGGTGACCCTGCCAAAGGAGGTGAGGCGGGTGGCTCCAGGAGAGAGGGCCTTTTCAGTGGTGGTACCCCATCTCTGGAGAGGGTTGTCTGGTGCCTGCATTATAATCTTTTTGGTGCCAGGTGAAGACCTTTTTATCCTCCCATTTCAAGAACTGCTTTAGTGCTTTTAGATCTCTGCACTGTTTTATTGTTTGCTGGTGACTTTTACTTTGATTTTATCGTGTGCTGCACTGTTCTTAGCCCTTGCCACTCATTTTACTTCATGTTATCTTATTTTGTGCGATTTTATTTTTGGTTATATTGTGATTTTATATCTTATGGGGTTTTAATACTTTTTACTTGTACACTGCCCAGAAAACTTTGGTTATTGGGTGGTCTAGCATGTGTAGTGGTTAGAGTGTTGGAGTGTCGGGAGGTTTGGGTTCTAGTCCCCACTGGGCCATGAAGCTCACTGGGTGACTTTGGGACAGTCACTGACTCTCAGCCTAACCTACCTCACAGGGTTGTTGTGAGGATAAAATGGAGAGGATGATGATGATTATGTAAGCCGCCTTGGGTTCCTTGCAAGAAAAAAAAGGTGGGGTATAAATAGAATGAATGAATGAAACAAACAAATCTACCTTTACATTAATTCCCCAGTAGACTATACCTGCAATTCTGACTGGATACAGATTTATGCTGGATAACTGCGCTGGGGGAGATGACTTCCACCCCTCCTTCCCACACAGCCCCCTCCAGCCCCCTGAAAATCCACACAGAGTGGTGAACTAGTGTGAGTGTTGGAACTGGGACTCGGGAGATCCAGGTTCTTGTCCCCACTCGCCATGAAACTCACGGTGGGACTTGGGCATCACTGACTCTCAGCTAACCACCTCACAGGGTTGTTGTGAGTATAAAATGGAGAGGATGATGATGATTATGTAAGCCGCCTTGGGTTCCTTGCAAGAAAAAAAAGGTGGGGTATAAATAGAATGAATGAATGAAACAAACAAACTCTACCTTTACATTAGATTCCCCAGAGACGATAGACTCTGCCAATTCTGGACTGGATACAGATTTATGCTGGATCAACTGCGCTGGGGGAAGAGGACTTCCCCACCCCTCCTTCCCACAGCAGCCCCTCCAGCCCCCTGAAAAATGCCACACAGAGTGTGACGTAGTGGTGAGAGTGTTGGACTGGGACTCGGGAGATCCAGGTTCTTGTCCCCACTCAGCCATGAAACTCACTGGGTGACTTTGGGCCAATCACTGACTCTCAGCCTAACCTACCTCACAGGGTTGTTGTGAGGATAAAATGGAGAGGAGGATTATGTAAGCTGCCTTGGGTTCCTTGCAGGAAAAAAGGTGGGGTACAAATACAATAAATAAATAAATAAATAAATAGGGTGAGCTGTGGTGTGTGCGTGGGCAGGGGCATCCCTGAAATCGGGCACAGGGGGGCCTCCTTCCTCTCCAGCAAGGCAGATCCTGAATCCAGCCCACTTTCTTGACATGTATTCACAAAGTTATTTCAGCTATCACCTCTATGTGAACTGCTCTGTTGATTGTTCAAAACCTTCCTCTTCTTTCCCAGCTGAAATCTTACCCATCTCTGACATCTCCTGGTGGCTCCTGGTCTTAGTTGCAGCACAAAATGGTTTCCAAAATACTTTATAAGGTAAGCAATAGCAGGACCCTGAATTGGGTAGGACCAATGGTGAGTAGTCCCTGATCTAGCTGACTTCAGAATACCCTCTGCTCTGGACCTTGGGTGGAGTTCACAGTTGGTAGAAAATGAAAATATAGCAGCACCCCTTTACTCCAAAGCCCACACCCTCAATGTGTACTTCGCTCTCACCAAGTGCCCCCTTGTACGGGTCACTTCAGACTTGAAGCTGTCTTCTTAAACTGTGTTAGCCGATTATGTGTCTTAGGTCTGATATGTAGCTGTTCACCCATGTTTGTTTGTCTTTATTAAGAGCAGTTTGTTTTATTTGATTACTTGAAGCAGGGTGCCCCTCCGTTAATTCACTTCTAACTTTCCTGTCACCAGTCAGACTCTGGACACTTAGAACTTTGAATAAAAAGATTGATTTATTGTTCTAACAAAGTCTCAAAACTGATATTCAACTCAGGCACAGATAACTGGGATTTTCAACAGTTAATTCAAACTTGTTCTTTGCTTAGATTTAGGTTAAAGGCAGGAAGATGTTATACAGTGCTCTTTGTATCAATTTGACTTGGTTACTTGAAAGTTACAGTATCAGACCAGGGAACTTAACTGTCCCTCACACTAGTCCAGAGTTTCACCTTCTTCCTCAGACAGAAGGTCCTTCACTCCCTAAGTGGAGACTCCTGTGAATTATTCTATACTAACACCTTCACGTTTGCTTTCTCACAACTTAGTTACTAGATTTCCGGTCTGAACTCTTCTCTTCAGTACCACCTTTCCCTACCTACGCTATTAACCTTCCACTTCCTCTCTCACTCCAACCCACTCTCTTCCCCAACTGACAACCAACAACCTTAACTGTCAACTCCCTGGGGTTCTATGCTCTCTGCTTCAACAAATCAGAGCCTCTGGAATGTTTAGGTTGGCCCCTCCCTGGGCTTCTACCTGTCACTCCGCCACACCCTCTGCTCTGGACCTTGGGTGGAGTTCTAGTGGACTTTGGGTGGAGACGGAGTTCACAGTTGGTAGAAAATGAAAATATATGCATGCAAGTAAAAATATAATGACAAGAAATCAGGTGATTCGTTGGTCAGAAAAGACCCCATAACCCTTGAAATAGTTTCTGCACCATGTCTATAGTCCACATCCCCTTGCCGGATCGTCACCTTGAAGTGGTGAGTGGGCTTGTGTGTTCTGATGAACCCTGCTGTGAGCAATGCCGTCGGGAGCTATATACTCCCAATAGGGTTACCCATGGTGGTAAGGTCCAGGGAGAGGAATCAGACAAAGATCGATCCAAAACATAAAGTCCTCAATGGCAGAACAGGCGGAAGATAATTAAACCCAAATTACAACGGCTGTGAAGGTGGATGAAGCCTGCAGCAAGGAATGGTCTTCCAGTCTTCATGGTAACCAGTGCCATTGGATCATTGCCGTACTCTGTCAAGTTTGTGTGGTGATTCGTTGTGCAACAATCTCCCCACATAAAACAATTTCACGCACAGGCATCTTCCAACTCAACCACCAACACCACCAGAGTGAACTCCTTGTCAGAAGTTCCCACTGGCATCAACAAATGCCTGTTAAATCTTCGATTAAAGCTCTCCAATAACCAGCAGGCAACTATTTTAAGTGCTTATGCGCCAACATTAGATGCTGATGAAGACATCGAAGGAAAGTTTTTATACACAGTTGGACACTCTCCTGTCAGAGATACCTAAGGAGGATAAAATTATCCTCCCGGGTGACTTTAACACAAGAGTCGGGTGTGACTTTGATTTATGGCCAGAAACTATTCAAAAAGACGGAGTTGGTAATAGCAACTCGAATGGAATTTTACTTTTGTCTAAATGTGCAGAGCATAATCTTACGAACACGCTCTTTTGGGGGGGGGAGAGTTTAAAACATGGCAGTATTCTCGGTCAAACACTGGCATCTTCTGGATTATGTAATTGTCCGTGTTAGAGATCGCCGCAATGTACTTCTTACTAGGGCCATGGTGAGTGCCGATGACTGTTGGACAGACCATCAACCAATCCGGTCCACTATGGTTATCAATATTGTTCCCCAACGTAGGCTTCAAGGAAGGAAACCAAGGTGTAAAATGAACATCCCCACCCTTCAAGATCCTATTAAGCGAACCCACTTTCAATAATTTCTTAGGGAACATCTACCTACGGAACCCCCTGATAACATTGAGGACCATTGATCTAAGTTGAAAACCTCCATTATTGCAGCTTGTGAACAAACTATTGGATATGAAACGTAGAAACATCAGGATTGGTTTGATGAAAATGATAATGAGATTAAATATATACTATTTAACAAAAAAAGGAAAGCCTTCCAAATATGGCAAAATGATATTAATTGCGCTGCCAAGAAAAAAATCTATGCCAGTGCAAAGGCTGAGGTCCAAAGAAGAACAAGAGAACTTAAGAACGCTTGGTGGAAAAAGAAAGCTCAAGAAATTCAACAACTTGCAGAATCTCATGATGCACGGGGCTTTTTTTAAGGCCACAAAGGCCATTTATGGACCAAAAACCTATGGTACAACCCCTTTACAATCAAAAGATGGTACCAAACTTTTAAAAGACAAAGAGTCCATTGCACTGTGTTGGAAAGAGCATTATTATGATCTTTTAAATCAGAAATCTAAGGTGGATAATGAGGTTTTTTCGCAAATCCCGCAAAAAACAAATTAGAGAGGAACTTTATCAGCAAGTGCAAGTTAACCCTTTAGTGATGCCATCTATCCAGCTTGGCGGGGCAATACTGGAAAATGTCGATCATTTTCTCTATCTTGGCAGCTATCTTTCTGTTACATTCTGTTCTCTATCTTGGCAGCTATCTTTCTGCTAACATTGACACTGAAATCCAGCATCGTTTGAGCTCCGCAAGTGCCGCATTTTCTTGAATGAAACGTAGAGTGTTCGAGGATTCGGGATATCTGTAGGGAGACAAACGCTGCTTTATAAAGCCATTGTATTACCAACTTTATTGTATGCCTGCGAAACATGAACTATCTATAAATGTCATTTCCACCTCCTTGAAAGATTTCATCAACGTTGCCTCCAGAAAATCCTGCGAATTACTTGGGAAGATAGGCGAACAAATGTCAGTGTACTGGAAGAAGCAAAGACTACTAGCGTTGAAAAAATGATCCTTCAACACCAACTTCAGTGGACCGGTCATGTTGTTCGAATGTCTGACTGCCGTCTCCCAAAGCAGTTACTTTATTCCCAACTCAAGGATGGAAAGCGGAATATCGGTGGTCAGTATAAGAGGTTTAAAGATGTTCTTAAGGTTAATCTAAAAAAATGCAATATAAACATCGAGGACTGGGAAGGTCTGTGTCATGACCCCCCTCCAGGAATCCTCCTCTGAGGACGAGTGTGACTCACCCAGGGCCCTGGACACTCCTCAGGAGCAGAGTTCAGACACTGCTGCTCCAGACAGGGCCGACCAGGCAGCTGAAGAGCTGGCAGGCCCCTCTGGCATGACCCGTGGGAGTTCCCCGGCCCGGCAGGAGTCAGACTCAGAGCTGGAGATAGTGCAGGCCCCAAGTCCCAGACAAAGGCGGACAATGAAAAGGCAGGAACAGATGCAGGCCCCTCGACGCAGCGTCCAGCTGCAAACCAGGAGGTCGGCCTTGTGAGGCTTTTGTAATCAGCCTGCTGCTAAAGAGCTCCAGCTGTGGGATGGGCGTGCCCAGGCAGCAGGCAGTAGAAAAGCACACACTCACTGAAGCCTAGGCATTGGGAAACAACGTCTTCCGTGGCTCTTGTTCCTGATCCCTGACCCTGCTCCTGAACCTTGCCTTGAACCTTGGACTCCTGGACTCTACTTCGGACTCACCCTGACTACGCCTCCTGCTCGACCCTTGGACTTTTGTTTGACACTCTCGGCTTGATTCCTAGGACTATAAGACCACGCTTTTCCTACTCTCCGCTCGGCAGAAAATCCAAACAGCTTCATTATCTTGAGCTGTTGACAGCGTTCCCAGGAGCAAGGCAGCTGCTGGCTGCTGGCCAGCCTTAAGTCGGACAGTCTGGCCCATGAACAATCTAAGGTTCCATGGACTTTGAAGAAGCCCGAGTGCAAGGTGAAAGGGAGAAATGTGCTAAGCGAAAAGCACATCAAACAAATCCTTTACAGCACCATCTTCCATCTGGTAACCTGTGTCCTCACTGTGGGAAGCTGTGTGGATCTAGAAATGGCCTCCACAGTCACTTACGGACCCATCAGTAGAGTCTACACAATTTTTTACAATTTCCTCTTTTTATAATTTTCTTTTGTAATTTTTAAAAAAATCTTACTCGGTCATGAGTGATCGCCTACTCACCTACTATAGTCCATATGGGATATGTCGTTTCACTCCACCCCTATTATAATCTACACCTATACACCTATACACCTATATTGCTACTGGAACCAGCAGTAGTGCTGGAAACTAGAAGTGTAGTATTTTATTTTTTTAAAACTGAGATTGGTAATGATTTGCACGTGGCCCTCTGGCTGATGAGTAACTTTTGTGAAGAGCCAAAGTCACCTGCTTGGATAGGCTGCGCTACCAACTGGTAGCATCTATGTAATTTTGCAATTGCAGAACACAAACCTCAGAATTATGCGCATCAAGAATGAACGACATCCCTGTACAAAAGGTAGCTCTACAGATCAAGTTTAATTCAGCCTTCCTCCACCTGGTGCCCTCCAAATGTTTTGGGTGACAGCTCTCATCATCCCTGACCATTGGCCATGCTGGCTGGGTGATAGAGGATGTAGTCCAAACATCTGGAGAGCACCAAGTTGGGGAAGGCTGATTTAATCTAAATAGCAACCATTACTCACAATGTGTTTCTTGACTTTATGAGTTACTCAAAAGAATGGCAAATTCAAAATGCACGTGACTAGTATACCCATGACTTCTGAACCAGTGGGCATATCTCTATGCCAGGAGTGGGGAACCTCAGGCCTGGGGTCCCAATCCGGCTCTCCTGGGGTCTCAATCCAGCCCTCAGGGGTTCCCTAGATGGACATTCCCCCTTTCCCCCAACCACCAATCAGTTGCCCACCCCTC
The DNA here is from genome assembly GCA_021292165.1 of Shinisaurus crocodilurus. Classification (NCBI taxonomy): domain Eukaryota; kingdom Metazoa; phylum Chordata; class Lepidosauria; order Squamata; family Shinisauridae; genus Shinisaurus; species Shinisaurus crocodilurus. The sequence continues at coordinate 35,393,074 of CM037880.1, read as the reverse complement.
TAAATGTTGAAATGCCTCTCTTAAGGCTTAGTTACTGTAGCTTTGAGCTACAATATGTTGGCATTTTTGTTCTTTTGACCACACCTCTTTTGCCTTTGGCCCCACCCACCACTGGAATGCAACCTCCAAGAGGGGTTCTGCATCCCTGACTTACCGGCATACCTCTAGGCAAAATGCTTAAAAAATGGAAATCATCACAAATATTAAATGTTAACATGTCTGTCCTCAGCAGCAGACTTCTTAAAGTAATTAAGTGTGAATGCCTTTAATCTTATTCTTTCTCTTGCTAGTTAATAGTGACCTGGCATCTCTATGAATGAACATTTAACCATTACTTGGAGACTTCAATTAAACCAATATACAGTAATACCTTGGATTGCAAGTAACTTGGTCTGAGAGTGTTTTGCAAGACAAGCAAATTTTTAAAATAATTTTTGACTTGATAAACAAGCGATGTCTTGCAAGACAAGTAGTGTAGGGATGTAACCGCTCGCCTCGAGCGGGCGTAGCGGGCCAAAATCGGCCCCGCTCACACCCGCCAGAGACATGCTTTGATATGAGTGTTTTGGATTACAAGGCACGGTTCCGGAACGAATTATGCTTGCAATCCAAGGTATTACTGTACGTTGGCCATTGGACTTAACACGCTAGCAGTAATGCTTAGAGAGAGAGAAAAAATTCTCAGGTTGCGAAGGTTCTGTACACAATCCCCTACGCAATATTGAAGACATAGATGTCTCAGCTTTTTCTGCCCTCAGATTAATGGAGCAAGCCCAGCTTATCATAAGAAGTGCTTTAATTTCCTCTGATGGTTTCATTATGCATCCCTTTGTGCCAGAACTAATTTGCAATAATGTATATGTAATTTTGGAAAGCAAGAAGAAATCCTGTTGCCTTCAGGTTATGATTAACCTGTAGAAATGCTGAGGCACACATAAAATATGGATATGCAAACACCATCAACCTCGTGAAACATTTAAAAACCCAAAGTAGCACCCCAATCTGCATTTTTACTGCTTAGATGTCAGACTGGATTACAAGGAGTTTGACGGATTAATCACTCATTTTTCACATCTAACGTTATAAGAACAGTTGAGCTATATTAAAGATAGGGTAAATTGATTATTGCCAAATGTAGCCTAATGTTAAGCAGAAACCAGATATAAAGCTGGTTTTCAAGATTTATAGTCAGTGGAATTAATCACTTCTTTTTAGGATCATTTGCTGAGTTTGTGGTTCAAGAATTGGTCACATTTTTAAAACTGAATTGAACTAGATTCATAAAAATGAAAGCAGTCAGCTCAATGTCTACAATGGCCCAGTTCAGATGTAAAAGGAAACCATTGGTTTCACATTCCATTAATAAACTTTGGTGAGCCTTCTGCTTTTACATCCCACACTACCCTCTCCACCTCTTTTGCATCCATGAAGAGATCAAAAGTATTTTCTTCCCGTTTTAAACAAACCACAGTTTCTCATATCTGAATTTGGGGAACTGGTTTGTTTAAACAATGGTTGCAGAACAAACCAGGATCTGAAATCACAGTGTTCCTGGCTTGTTCTCACTAATCATAGTTTAAACAAAATATGAAGTTTAAAGAAACTACCGTCCCGCAAGTTAGGGAAACCATGGTTTGTTGTTTACTTAAAATAGGAAGAAAAATACCGTCCCCCAAGTTAGGGAAGCCATAGGTTTGTTGTTTACTTAAAATAAGAAGCAAAAGTTCCATTTTCTTCATTGCAGATATGAAAAAGGTGGGGAGTATGAAAGCCCAAATCTCATGATATCTCATTTATAGAGCAGGAAATCATGGTTTCCCTTTATTTCTGAGCTGTGTGTTTCTAATTATAATTCTGATTTTATGCAACAGTTTGGGAGAGTGTGCTTTTTAGGACACCATGAGAGACATGCCATAGACTGGTTCAATAATCTCTTATTACATGTTGCCTATCCAGGTTGAATAAGAATTTACATAAGAAAAAATGGTAGCATTTTACCCTTATGTTCTAGCAAGGAAGTGGCAAAGAAGAGCAAGCCAGAGGAGAATTCCAACTTCTTCATGGCGAGCACTTCCAAATGAAGGAGTGTGGATGAAGATGCAGGAAATCTAGCAAATAGCAGGCAACATGCTGGCTCTGGATAATTTACAGCCTACTCCTGTGGATCAACTTTACTTGCAAACAATAAATTGTACCACTGCAGGCAATGTTGAATCCTATTCATCTAATCTAAAGACTGAAGTTGAATCTAAACAACCCTGGGTCCAAAAGGATATTGATTTTTATGAAAGGCAACTGGTAGGATTTACTCACTACTTTTTCCTGGGTGTAAAATTCTGGTAGTGACTCACCCAGCCCTGCAGATTGAGGATCTGTGTTCAACTGGGCTGTTTATGCAATTTACAAGCACATTCTCATGATACATGGTGGCAGCTTTGTAATAACATATTATGCTAATTTAATCATTTTCTGTTGCATTTGTTTGTAATGTTGATAAGCAAAGCAATATAAATACATAGGTTCTTTTCATTGCATAGAATAGCAGTTGTCATTCCTTTCCCTGGGTATTTCATGCCTCAGCTGCTAAACAGCTGTTTTTCATAATATGAAATTTCTGATGAGATGGGGCCTTATTCAGTTGTTTTTTGCCCAAGGTCCAGGCCTCTGCACCAATGAAAATGTTTATTCCTGCATGGAAAGCTACAGAGGCAGGGCAAGGGGATGGCTATATATTTTGTTTAAAGCGTTTATATCCTGTCTTTCCTCCAAATTGCTCAAGGTGGCAACAATGAAGATAAGATCACAAAGTTAACCATTTAAAATATACCATACAATAATATTAAGACAGCAGCAGAAAATAACAGAATATAGCAGCAATTTTTTTAAAAAATCAAACATCCAGAGACAGTTAAAATAATGCAATTAAATAACAATTCAACAGACTGAAAATGAAGCTTTTTACCAATATATGAAAGGTCATTATTAGAGAGGAAGTAAGAAGGGCTTTCCTCAGAAGGGAGTTCCAAAGCCTAGGCTCCACCACCAAAAAGACCCTTTCCCTGGTTCCAACTCAGGGTGCAATCTTATCCTGATGACTGTAAGCCTCCAAACTCAGAGACATAAGGTCATCCAATGCAGAATGGGAGAAGCTGTGGAGGTGATCTTCACCTGCATTCTCACTAGATGGCTGTTTTCAGCCATCTATCAGGAGCACTTCAGAGGGGAGGGGAAGGAGACTGGGGAAGTGCCAGGAAAGCTTGTATCCTGGCCTCCCCATCTCCTCCCCTTCCTGCCCACTGGAACAGCTCCTTTTCACCCTCTCCGAGGTTGAGCTCCTGACCTTGGAGAGGCAGCCAGTGCAGTTCTTTCCACACTGGCTGCAAGGGGGAGGGGAGAGCACAGATTCCCAGCTCCGAGCTCTGTCTCCAACCTTGGATCTGGGAATCCAAAGTATCCTATGCCCCCCCCCCCAGGCACCATCTAGGGGCCATAGGATTGCTCTCTAAGCATATTTCTGAGGAAGTTGGGACATACAGGATAGCCCCCAAAGATGATCCAAGTAGGTAGGCGCCTCTGGAAAAAGACAGTCCTTTAGATATCCTGGTCCTACACCATACAGAGCTTTTAAGGGTCACCACCAGCACTTCGTATTCTGCCCAGGAACAAACTGGAAGCCAGTGCAGTGCAGCTGTTTCAACATGGGAGCCACATCTCACATGCTTCCTATATGTGACCACCAGTGATCACAATCTGGCCATGGCATCCTGGACCAATGGTAGTTTCCAAGTACTCTTCACAGGCAGCCCTAAGTAGAACACCTTGCATTAATCCGGGCATGATGTGACTAGGGCATGTGTCACTATGGCAAGCTCTGTATTCTCCAGGAACAGGCATAGTTGGCATACCAATCTCAGTGGGGTAAAGTCACTCCTGGCCGCAGATGAGTCCTGGACACTCAGGGTCAAGGCCTGGTCTGGAAGAACCCCCCCCCCAATGGACCTGCATTTTCAAGGGGAGTGCTACCCCATCCAACTGCTGGTTGAACCCCAGTTCCTGGGCCAGCTCTACTGACTATGAGCACCTGCCTTATCTGGATTAAGTTTCAGTTTGTTTGCCCACCTCCAGCCTATTACCAGCATACAAAGGAGGAGATTAAAGGGAACAAAATGAAATGCTTCTAGTGGGGAGATCAAGAGGATGCCCTGGGGTAGGGAGTTCCAAAATCTGAGAATGCCCTCTCCTGCACACCATCTATCAACTATGTAGCATGACATAGAATCAGGTTGATATCTAGAAAAAGGTTGCACACAATCCTAAAATGTTGCATTAACATTTGGGAAGGAAAAGGTCATAACTCAGTGGCAGAGCACCTACTTTGCATGCAAAAGGTCTCAGGTTTTATCCTTGGTATCTCTAGGTAGGCCTGGGAAATACCCCTGTCTGAAGCCTTGGAGAACCACTCCCAGTCAGTATAGATCAGGGCTCTCCAACCTTGTGTCCCCAGATGTTGCTGGACTACAGCTCCCAGAATCCCTTGCCATTAGCCATGCTGGCTGGGTATGCTGGGAGCTGTAGGCCAGCAACATGTGGGGACCTAAGGTTGGAGAGCCCTGGTATAGATAATACTAAGCTAGGTGGACCAATGTTCTGAATCAGTATAAGAGAGTTTCCTATGTTCACCCCTGCCTGTACCTATTTAGGATGCACAGGCACCTGTTTTCTCACCATATGCACCAGTACCTAGTGCATGGAGTTTGTAACAGTTGCTCATGTACTGTACATCCAACTGTACTACCAGCTGCCTTGCTTTGGCAGCAGTAGTGGATCTAGCAGCTTTGCTAAAATATGCTTAGTCTGGAAATTCTGGATGAAACTACCAGGGAGATAGATTTCTATGACACAAGGGGTGGGGGGAGAGTCATATCTCTGTCATCTAAATGTAAAAATTTGTCTTCTATTGGTACACTCGGAAGTGAAGATTTCCTATCTTTTTCGGTGGAAACCTAATGCAAATAGTCCGCTTACACTGCTTGCTCACCACCCCAATATGAAAAGCTACTCTTTGCATAATGGAAAAAAACAGTCTACCTACTTCCATCTCTTATAAATATCAGTGAGTATGTTTAACCGAGCCAGCTTGCTTAAAGAGACAGCTCTAAATAACCTGCGTGGTGTACAAATGCATAATTCCTCCCTCATATATTCCTCTGGCTTTCAAAGTGTATTTAATTACATATGTGCTCTTTGATTTTTCCATCGTATGAAAATCTCAAGTTTGATATGCATATGTGCAATAATAATAATAATAATAATAATAATAATAATAATAATAATGTGAGCATGCAGGTAATTTTCCTAATGGGAATGTGACCCTTCAACGTGACCCACTTACACAAGGAGTTGGTGATTATCACTGATCTGCATGTGATGAGGCAGGTGTTTGATGGGAGCTTCAGCGACTGCTAGGATCTAGAGAACCAGAAGGCTTTGATCTGTAGCAGAAAGCCATAATAATGACAGTGCACTATCCAGTATAGCGGAGCACTCAGTGTTTCCTGGAATGCTGGAGCCATTACAGAAAGCTGTAATTTTGCTCATTAAAACAATTGCTGTTATACAATTGCCCCCCCCCCACTACATTATGCTGGTGCAATAGCACTGACCACTCTTCTTTGTGTTTGAAAGAGTGGACTTGCCTCGTAGCACATCTGAATTCAGGGTCCAACTAAGGCTCTATCTTTCACAGTCAGCTAGTACAATAATATGCCACCCATGGAGTGGAAGGAACAAAGGCTGCAGCCCTGCTATGCTGAATTTTAAAAAGAGAGGTCACAGGGCACAAGTTTGTCCAGAAGCTCTTGGCCTTTATGAACTTCTTCATATAAGATCTGTGAACAGGGAAGGGTTGGGTTAGGACAACTTTCCTCAGTCTATCATTTCTATATTTTGAATTCTTGAGTAATTACCTGGGCTGTCCCTACTATTAAGCAGAGTGAAGCAGTTGTTTCAGGCAACAGATGCAGGGAGGCAGCAGCAAGATGTTGGAGGAGAACTTTGTGTGTCCAAGTGGCCTGCCTTGTGTCCCCTAAGCTGGCTTGCTTCCTTCCGGTGTGGTGGAAGATGCTGTCCCATCACCAGTGTTGAAGTGTTGAAGAAACTGCCAGTCCAGTTAGCTTTTGAACATGGAAAGGGAGGGGCACCATCTTGTTCTTCACATCAGGCAGCAAAATGCCTTGGGCTGGCCCTGATAATTATCTAGTCATACTGTCCCCTGGGACTGCTGAGCCTTTGGAAGATTATGCTTCTGGGTTCCTTCACCCCAATACTTATTGCTCCTTCATGCAGTCTTCCTTCAAAGAGAGTCTAATCTCCTCACACCTTTGATGCTGTGATAGAGGGCTGAAGTGCTCCTTTGATGAGAAGGTTCCCCAGGAATTCTTCCAATCTTCTATGCCATCTTCTCCTGGTCTCCTGTCCCATCTGCCTTCAGCCAAATCTATACTTGTGATATCTACTAAACACAATGGTGTAGGGATTGGGCCCATTGCTCCTGCAAAAGTGCCTTCAAGGGATCTGGGAACTGATTCTGAGTCAGAGGGGTTGGAATCCGCAGCTGAGATGCCAAGGCCAGGGGGCGCAGGGATAAGCCAGGCAGTGTCTGGGAGTGAATCAACTCCAGACACCATGGGAAGGCAAAGTGAGCATGCTACAGAGGAGGAGGATGGATCAGGCATCACTAATCCCAGGGTACGGGGGCGGACCAGCTGAGAAGGTGTCAGATGTTCTAAACAATTGGCCCTTAAGCAAGAGGATCCACCTTAGAGGCAGGGTGTGGGTAATTTGAGTTTAGAAGAGAGGAGGGGAATTCAGTTTAGAATCAACTTCTTACCTATAAGTCACACTTCTTTAATGTCTAGTCTTCTAACTATGCGTGTTCCTTTTGTTATTGACTTCTGCAATACACTTCATTTATATTTTTAAGTCAGTCTGACTGGCTGGCATTAACATAAGAGAGCCAGTGTGGCGTAGTGGTGAGAGTGTTGGACTGGGACTCGGGAGATCCGGGTTCTAGTCCCCGCTCAGCCATGAAATTCACTGGGTGACTTTGGGCCAGTCACTGACTCTCAGCCTAACCTACCTCATAGGGTTGTTGTGAGGATAAAAGGGAGAGGAGGAGGAGGATTATGTAAGCCGCCTTGGGTTCCTTGCAGGAAAAAGGGCAGGGTATAAATATAATAAATAAATAAATAAGCTCTAGTTAAGAAGCCGTTATCTGTGTCTGCCTGGAAAGAATGAAAGAAGGATGGCCTTCCACAAATGGCACCATTCTGAGGCTGGCCTAAGATTTTCATTTTGTTTTTGCCCCCGAAGTGGAAATTCCAAATGATGTCCTCTCCTCTGGTAGTAAAATTAAGTAATAACCAACTTATTTTACCTTTTGCTGTCAAAATCAGTCAACTGTAACCCTTACATAACTCTACCTAATGGTAGGACTATATCCTCTTTCTTTACAACATCACACACACAGTCAGCATCCATCCTCATGAAATCAATATGGGCAAAGAGTTGGAATTTGTCATTCTGGAATATCCCCCCCCCCCCATCCATCACTACCACTACAATACTAATGCTCTGTGCTTCAACAGAATGAGGCTGCAATCCTATGCAGGTAATGCAGTCCGGCCCCACTGAACACAATAGGACTTCTGCATAGGATTGCACGGAAAGAGTCCAGCTCTACTCTAAGGCAGGAAACCATATTCGTAAAGCATTCCTAACCTTTTTTTTGGGGGGGGGGAATACCAGGGGCACTCAAGAGAGCCAGTGTGGTGTAGTAGTGAGAGTGTTGGACTGGGACTTGGGAGATCTGGGTTCTAGTCCCCCGCTCGGCCATGAAACTCACTGGGTGACTTTGGGCCACTCACTGACTCTCAGTCTAACCTACCTCACAGGGTTGTTGTGAGGATAAAATGGAGAGGAGGAGGATAATTATGTAAGGTGCCTTGGGTTCCTTGCAGGAAAAAAAAGGCGGAATATAAATATAATAAACAAACAAACAAACAAACAAACAATCTAAAGGAAATGTTGATCATGTGAAGTCAATGTTACTTTCCAATCTGATGTAGATCTATTACATTAATACATTTTGAGTGCAGATTTCCAGCCCATTGCTTATCCACTTCATGGTAATTACTCCTTAATGTTCCATATTCACACATTTCTAATGAATGGTAGGCTAATGTAGAAGATAAGTGTTTTTTAAAACAGAATTCACTCTAGATTTTCAAATTATGTAGTTTGTATTTGGCAAATCCAGTAAACATTTCCAGTATGCCAGCTGTGTAGTCAGTTTCATTTTTAATATCAGACATAGGCTAAATTGGATAGTTTTCCATTCATGTTGAGAAAAGTAACATAACTGCCACCTGAGTTCAGTGAAATGGATTCTGCCTTGTAGTGTCTAATGCTAATACAGCTAAATCCTAAGGTCAATATAATGTAACCTGTAAAAATGTTTTTTTTCTAACTGTTGCTGAGAGCAGCAGACAATTGATTTTACTAATTATACTGAGGTTTTTGCTTGCATAATCTCTCCATCAAAAACTGTAAAAAATTTTTTTTTTAAAAAAAAGCCTGAACCTAAATAAGGTTCTAGAATATAAGTAACAGAATAGTCTAACATTTAAATGAAGTATTTTAATGAAGTATTTGCAGAATATGTATTCTGCAGTAATTCTTTGGCAAGTACTTTCCAAAGAAAGTATTTGCAGTAATTCTTTGGAAGTACTTTCTCACATTTTTGGATAACATGAATGTATCACTTAACGATCAATTATCTATATGATCTATATAATTTTCTGATATTCTATCTGATGTGTGGAAGCAATAAACAAGGAACAAAGGGGGGGAATGTTTATGAGTGGATGCGAACAATTGCTTCACCAGACAAATCATCAGCCCTTGACTACAACTATTCAAACAGTTTCCCAAAACACAACACACCTAGTATTGCTCCCAGGTAACTACCAGAGTACTGATTATCTTCTGGCAGTAAGCTCTTAAGTGCCTGGATCTGTTCCTGCAGATCTGTGGTGTCACGGCTTCAAGGCACATGACATAGGTCACCAATAGTCGTGTTATTCAGTCTGGAGGTTGGACCAATGTACCATTGCCACAATCAGAACTGTTCTTTATAGCCAGCTGTTTTTGAAAATTGCACTAAATTGTTTATTTATTTATTTATTTATTATTTATTTGAAATATTTTCATGCCGCTCCTCAGCCAAACAGGCTCCCAGAGCGGCTTACGTATAATCAATTAAACAAGACCGTCCCTGCCCGCAGGCTTACAATCTAAAAAAGACATGACACACAAGGAAAAAGGAATGGGAAGGAAGGAGGGGGATTAATTAATTCTTCTGGCAGGGCTGGTGGAATGGCCCTGTGCTCCCTCTCATCTCCCTCTATACGGCCTGCTGGAAAGGCTGCCGGTGGCTGACAGTTGAGGGAGCTGGGAGAGCATGCTGGGAGAGGGTGTGGCTCAGCAGTAGAGCACCTGCTTTGCATGCAGAAGATCCCAGGTTCAATCCCCGGCATCTCCAGGTAGGGTTAGGAAAGAATCCTGCCTGAAACTCCAGAGAGCCACTGCCAGTCAGTTTCGAGTCTTTCGACAACACTGGGCTAGATGGATCAATGGTCTGAATCAGTATAAGGCAGCTTCCTATGTTCCTCTGGTTCACTAGCTTCTTACAGTCCTAGGTTGTATCCTGTTTCATTCAAGGATCAGGTGACATACAGTAGCACATGAGAAGAGCAATAAATTAAGTGTCGGTAACTGTGTTGGTCCCCAAATAGTAGATTGCAACGGAAGTATTTCTGGAGCATTTCACACAAGCATGTTGGCTTTTTTTTTTTTTTTTAATGAGAGGCAGTGTGGCAGTAGTTAGAGTGCTGGACGTGTGTATTAGTAATATATAAGTGGTACTTGGGGCAAAATATTGCAATGTGGAATGCTAGTGTCCAGGATTCCAGACAGTCATCATGGCATCTTCCAGGAAACTCCATGCTGTCCTGTTTCATTCAAGGATCAGGTGAATGAAACCTGTTTCATTCAAGGATCAGGTTTTCCATTTCCCCTCTGCAACAGTCAGTCAGCATTCTGTGCCCACTAAGCATGCTGGCTGAGTCCGCACTGGGTTGGGTTTTTAGTTTGGCTTGGTTTTGCACTTGCACAAATTTTGGGGTTCCCCCAATCCTACTGATGCCTCTGCCTTGTGCATGGATATAGTGCCATTTTGGCTACATAAGCATCTACACTTGGAGAATGAGTTTAGTATTTGTATATAGGACTGAATTCCATTAGAATTTGCATATACATAAAACTTTACCCCCATATATCTATGTTTCTACCTAAATAGCTTGTGCATAGGTAAACCATTTAAAAAATAAATCACGTTTACTTAGAACCAATGGAGTATGATCCTGGTGGTCTTTCCAGTGTTTCACTTCAGGCTTAGACTAAGCCGTGAAATCAGAACTCATGTAATTGAAGACTTAGTATTTTACTACACCAGTCGGTATTCTATATGCATGTAAAAGTCAAGCATACGGGAAGTTTATATTAAGCTACATTAGTTCTTCACGTTAATAGTACTCTCATGCTGTATCCTTTACCCAGCATTGACTTTCAGATTAGAAATAAGAAAACAAGGACTAACCCCATTCAACTCAAAGAAAGTATAATTATACAGTTAATGAACATGCTTAGATTAAAGTCCATATTTTCCATAAAAAGCTTGTTTTAATCACATGTCTTGTGACATTGTGGGACCCAATTTGAAGTATGTCTTATCAGAAATGTCTAAATCCTTCCGCTTGTTTCCTGTTGTATTTAATTTGTGGCTTATTTTGATATCTAATCATGTGTCTCCTAGTTCATTTCAGAGTTAGCACTGAAGTATCAGACAAAATCAGGTAACAGCCAGATGCCAATCTGCTTAAACTAAATTGCTGGGCTGTACTGAGTTTGGCAGCATATCGGCAGTATGGCAGAATAACTTTGTCTGAATCTTATGGGAAGCTGCTATGCAACCAGATCTTTCTGTGAAACATAAAAGCATAGGAAGATGTCTTATATGGAGTCAGACCATTGGTTCATCTAGCCCAGTATTTTGTCAACACTGACAGACACCGGCTCTCCAGGGTTTCAGAGAGGAATCTTTCCCGGGCCCTATATGGAGATGCTGGAGAGCGAACCTGGAATGTTCTGTATGCAAAGCATGAGCTCTACCACTGTGCTACAGTCCCTCCCAATGTGCTGCAATGCAAAGACTACAATGCAGGATTGTAGTCTTTTAAGTTTATTTATTTATTTCTTAAAAACCACATACCCCACTTAAAAAAAGGAAAAGAACCCAAGGCAGCTTACAACAATCAAATATCAAACAATATATAAAGCAAAACAACAATAATGCATCAAACAATAATAATAGTAAAGCAGCACTTGACAAACAGTTAAATTGCTAGCATGAAATAGGAACCCATCAAAGAAAAAGAAAGCAGATCCAACATTTGCTTATTTCCCTCTTTCTCTGGCTTCCTCTATGCTAGTCTGTTACAAACAGTCCCAAACCCTGAAAACCTCATTATCGTCTTAATCACTTGCCACAATAAGGAGGGTCTGTCAATTACCCTGGCACTCTGGAAATTAACATAACTGTTCCTGCTTTGAAAAAGTCCTAGAGCTGAGTCCCCCCGCCCCATGTTCACCCTCCCCTACACCACTAAACAGCATACAGGGTGGAACTGTGCAGAACCCCATAGGCCAAGGGGAAGAGCAGTAGCCTCCCTTCCAGCACCACCATCTCGGTCTGACCCCCCAGGAACAAGTGGAGCCAGCTCAACACCATGCCCCTTCTATTTCTTCCCTAATAATACAATTATTTCTCCTTGCCTTGTTCTCCAACTCTTCAATTTGTTCTGTTAAACTCAATGCCAAAAGTTTCTGTGTCGGAGTTTTGTTGAGGAAGGATCTTAGCTCAGTGACAGAGCATGTCCTTTGTATGCAAGAGGTCCTGGGTTCAATTCCTGGCATCTCCAGGTAGGGAAGGGATGGGAAAGACTTCTGTCTGAAACTCTTGAGAGCTGCTGCCAGTTAGTGTACAATGCTTAGCTAGATAGACCAATGTTACCAACTACTTATGTTACGAAGTAACAATTGTTTAGTCATAGTCACTATCATTAGCCTCCAAAATGGTTCAATTTAGTTTCAGCTCTATTAATTTAACCCAGTAGCCTTCGTAGCGATAATTTCTATTTTACTATCAGTATGAGATTCCAGTCTCCTTATTTCAGAAAGGAACATTTCTTCACCCACCTACACTTTTAATAGAATCATTGCTGTTGTCAAAATAAAGAATAATCTGGCTTCCACCCCATTTTGGGCCAGCAAAGTCAGGGGGAAAGAAAAAAAAAGCTAAAATATTTTTATTTCTTGTCTCCCATAAGAGAAGCAACCCAAGTATAAATTGATAAAAATAATATAATAAAAACAGTAATTAGTAACTAATAATTAATAAATGAAAATAATATTTTAATAGCAATTAATACCATGTGCAGCGGAATCATATGCATATTTACTCAGATGTAAGTTCCACTGTATTCGGTGGGGTTTGCATGGGACTGCATCCTGGCTATACCCACTAACCTGAGAGTAAGCCCCACTAAACTCAATGGGACTTACTACTGAGTAGATGTGTATAGGATTGTGCTGTAAAAGACTTAGAAAACAAAACAAAACATGGATTGACACTTGATGGCAAGGTTAAGATGGTGGCATGAGTGAGATTTTATCACTTGATATTTTAAATTTGGTTCTCATATGTATTTTTAGATGTTTGTTTGTCTACTCTTAGGCCTTTGGGCTTGGACAAACTAAAAACAAACAAACATCTAAATAACTCTTTCTGGTTTGTCCATTTCTATAGTGTTAAGTCTTTGTTGCTGAATAGCCATCTAACTTTTAATGTAAGAAATGACATTATTGCCATACATTTTCTGAATGACATTTTGGAATAGCAGATACTGGTAATAAATGCCACTTGTTGACACATATACCCACAGGCACCAGGAGCCTTAGCAGAACATAATTATAAACAAAATTACATGAAATAAAGTGACATGCCTATCACAAATTAAAGATTACTCATTGTGTCCTACCCAACAGCAAACAATCAATACAAAATCCTTGACTAAACCAGAAACAAAGTTAACACTTTCCTTTAGGAAAATCACAGATGCACAATCCAAGACAATAGAGATCTACAGCCAACCAAAATAGGTTTCTTGAGCAATTAGGTAACCAATAGTAAAAGCCCACAAATCTCTCTTGCTGACAACAAAAATAATTAAGTGTGGCCCTACAGATTTCCACCCCAGATTAGAACCTATAGTGCAAACATGAGATTTGTAGTCTGAACCAGATGATTCCTTTTCCCCTGTGCAATGTGGGGAGTAAAAGTATGCCTTCCCAACATGCCTTTGTCACCCAACACGACTTTCCCACCTCTGATGCCATAGGCATTGACACATGGCTTCTCAAAGGCATTGCCATTACTTCTTACAATACAATGCACATAAACTCAGATGACAGAGTCCTAGATTATAACACGCGGAAGGGAGAAGATCCAGATAAAGGTAAGATCCAATCCAGCCCTTTGATCCTCACATGCACGTATTCATTTTTAAAGTTTCATTCATTGTGTTTTTCATTTGTTTAAATTGTGTTCCTATTTGTTTTTTCACTCATTTTTGGTTGATTTGCTTTTCGTTTTTATTTGCTTTTCATTTTTCCATTGATTTCAATGGGAGACCAAGCCATTCTTTTGCCTCTAACTTTGATGTGTATGGCATTATGCCAGTAGTATACAATTTGTAAGCATTCTAATCCCTCCCTGAGCATCCCCATTTGCCAAATTTCAAACAGTTTTGACAAAGGCTCCGCACTTCATAAGCAATTAAAAAAAGATGGACAGACACAGCCCTCTATTTAAATTAAATAGAGATTTGCAATCTGTCAGTTTCACTGCTCTCTCTCTCTCTCTCTCTCTCTCTGTCTCTTCCTCTTCCTCCCTCCCTGTGACCCTTCTGTGACCTAGTAAAGAAAATGGATTGGATCAAGAGTTAGTCATGCCTACAGTAGACCCACTGAAATCAATGGGGCAAGTCAGTCAAAACTAACTTAAGTCCCATGCAACACAACTGGGCCAACTACTGTGGACAATCTGTGGTGAGGTTACAATCCCATGGGTGGAGATGGAGTTGGTGACCCAGCCTCTTTCGTTAAGAGGTCTTCCATTTCTCCCCATTCATTATACAATGCTTGCAAAGCTGCATAAACCATTTTTAAAACCTTTCTGTCGGTCTGGTCAATACGGATTAAGAAATTGGCTCCCCTCCCCTCTGTTACCAATTCTCGCTCACCTGTGTTTTCATCATAGTGGTAAATATAAACAGTATTGTGGTTGGGAATCTAAAGGTATATATTAGATTAGAGACCTGATAGGGCAGCCAATTACAGAATGGGAATTGCTTGACCGCTTGGAGGAGATTTGTCCCCCTTGGTTACAAAAATTCATACTGTGTCCCTTTCTAGACACGTAGTTGCCAAAGGGGAGGCTTCCCGTACCCTGATGGAATCTGAAGAACTGCGTGTTCAATCTGGGGAGTTAGGGAAGGGGATCCTATCAAAATTGTACCCTATCATGCTTTGTGCCACCACACGGAACCTGAATGGTTTAAAACCTGTTTGGGAGGCAGATTTGGTGTCCCCAATATCTGATGCAAGTTGGAAAGCACTGTGGTCACATTTCGCACTCCTTACCATTTCCGCCAGGCTCAGAGAGAATGCAAAGTTGTCCATAGACAGTATTACACCCCACTCAGATTACATCGTATGTACCCCACTTTATCTCCTAACTGTTGGCGAAGTTGTAACACTATAGGCTCTTGGATCCACATGTGGTGGGAATGCTCCAGGGTCTACATGTTCTGGTCTCAGATTTTTTGAATAATTTCAGACATTAATTCTCAACCTGTTACCCTGAGCCACTACTCACTGTACTATCCATCCATGCCAATATTGGTAGAAAATAATTTATAAGGACTTGTTAAACTTCTTGTTAGCAGCGGCCCATCTAGAAATTATTCAGCATTGGAAGTCAACTGTGGGTTTCACTTTATAAGGTTGGCTAACAAAGGTCTGGCAAATAGCTCTGGCAGAGGGCTTGACGCATCATAGCGGACTTCTTGGAGGACTTAGCAAAAGGGACTGCTTTACTGAAGCTTGTTTTCCCTTCTTTGCATTTGTGAATAGAGGTGCCCCTCAATACATGTCCCTGGGGACCCAAAAGTCCTTTCGGAGGGACCTGGTTTATTCATTTTCTTGGTACCATAGAACATTTTTTATGCTGTATTTTATATTAAATAAATATTTTTTAAAAACTAACTTAAGTCCCATTGATTTCAATGGGTCTACTCTAAACATGCCTAAGCCATACTTAAAATAGAACCAATGAAATCAATTGGTCTGCTTTAAGTCTACGACTGTCTAGATCCAACTCAGTGTATTGAATTTTGGTTCGGGGGGGGGGATTTACTTTGTTCTGATCTAATACAATTTCTGTAATGGATTAGATGTTTTGTTGGTTGTTCGGTTGTTTTGTATATGTTAAAATTCAAATAAACAAATTTAAAAAAAACCAAAAAAACAAATGAAATGAATGGGAAACAAAAATAAATGCACACCCCTGGTGTAGGATTACCCTGCTGAAATCTGGCCCCTGGGATTCAGACTGAGAACTCCATATGGCCAGCATCCTTCCAAAAAAGTATTTATATGAGAAGATTCCTGAAAGTGACATTAATTTTGTCACATAGATTCTTTTTCCACTGCCAAGATATGTACAATTGGACATTAATCATACTTATGCATTTCCAGTGAAAATCTTATGAGCTCAGGCCTGAGATATCCACTGTACATAGAAGCTTCCTCCAAGACTTCATGATGGCCTAGGATGAAAAGAACATGCCAGGATTCCAATTGCTCTTGGCTCACTTCAAGGGATGCTGTCTGAAGCTCTGTATGCAGGGAAATACTGTGGAGGCTCTGAAGAACCGTATTTCTTCCAATTCTCCACAGGCTGCACTATGGATATGTGCTTTGCTCAACACAGCACAGTCATAAAGAATCTAGTTTCTGCAGTAGAAAGGCAAAATCCAAAATTTGCAGTACATCTGCACTGATGACACTTCTAGATGATGATGATGATGATGATGATGATGATGATATTCATCATCATCATCATCATCATCATCATCATCTTTATAGTACTTTAGAGTATGCTCCCCATATATTAACTTGTAATCCTATATAACCAGAATGGTCAGTCCTCTATTCTGAAGGGATCCATGTCCTGTATAAAGATCAAGAACCATGAGAAGCGAGAACTGGGCCTTGAAGCTGCCCGGACAACAGACTGAGCAAGGCTGGGCACACAGGTCACCTGGTCACTGTCTTCCAAAGTATGGCAAGATGTACTGTATTTCTATTTAAATTATAATAGCAATTTCTTAATTTGCATCTCTCTCTCTCTCTTTCTGTCTAAATTAGCATATGCAAATTTTATGCAATGGGCATTCTCTTTTATTCTCTCTTTTTCGGTGATGCATTTCCTCTTTTTTTGATGATTCATAAGTGGTCACCCTATATTCCAGACTGGCAGGGGGTTGATCCTGTGAAAGAGTGGCCAGAAGCAAGATTCAAACCAGGGAATTCCTGATTTGTAGCACAGTCTAGTACATTGGATGGTGGGATGGCCCTACCATTAGGCATGATGCTGGGGCGGTGGGCTGGGCAGCAGCAGCGCCTCGGCCATTCTGCTTAGACCCTCTGGCCATTCCCCTCTGTTGGAGGGCAGGACTGTGTGTGCCAAAAGGCTAGCCTGTTGCCTTCAGGGGTGGTAGAGGACAATGTCACTTCACCAGTGTTGAAGTGAAATTCAGCTGCCAGTCCAGTTAGCTTCTTTATATGGAATGGGGTATGTACCATCTTGTCCTTTGCCTCAATTAGCAAAATGTCTTGGGCTGGCCCTGGTTAGATGGTACCACATGCTGGGGAACAACAATAGGAGATGGCTACTGCTTCATGTCCTGCATGTGAGTTTCCAAAAGACATCTGGTTGTGGGAAACAGGATGCTTGACTGAAGGTGCAATCCTATGCAAGTTTAGACAGAAAAAGGGCCTACAACCCCCAGCATGCTGGCTGGGCATGCCGGGAGTTGTAGGCCCTTTTTCTGTCTAAACTTGCATAGGATTGGGCCCTCATTGGACCTTCGGTGTGAACCGGCAGGGTGTTGTTGTTATTAAATGTCCTTATGACTACATCAAGAACTAGTGATGCCACTTTGCTAGATATAACTGCATTAACATCTAGATATAACCGTGTTACCGTTTGTATTTGCAAATGAAAAGATGTCAAGATTATGCTGGCATCTGCGGCTGGATAGTGGTCCTGAAAACCTGAAAGAGCTGAACACAATTTAAGAAATAAAAGAAACAGGAGAACTTAGAAAGGACCAATTGAGAAAACAAAATAGAATCTTCTGAGGACATTCTGCTGCCTCCTCTAAAGTACCCACTATTTTCAAAATTACAGTGTTTGTACGTTTCACCAAACTTGTGATTTAATGGGAGAGGTAGCTGGAAAATTCTTAAAGTGCTTTTTAATGGTGTTGACTTGCAGGGCAGAACATGTACATTTAAAGTTTAAAAAATGATTATTTCCAGAACAGACATCTGTTGCTGGTGTTTCTGTGGGTCTTTTGTCGCTGCAGTGATGCCTACCTAAGCTTGTCAATAAATACTGCAATATCAGAATGCAGTTATCATTTCATGTGCATACATCACATGAGATAAATATGTAGAAAAGTATTAAGCCATCTAGATGGTAATTTTGGTTTGAGGCTCTACCGGGATTTTATGTCCCTGTTGTAAATGACTATGCTGGATCTGCCTTGAACGCTGCAGGAGAATCACCTCCCCCATGGAGCTATTCAGGGTTGAACTAGCAGGTTGATAAAGTCCGTCTCTTGCCTATGAAAGTTCACATTATAATAAATGGGTTTGGTTGCCATTCGACACCTGGAGCAAACAGAGAGCAAGTTGTAGAGTGGTTCCTCAGAAGGCTTCAGTTTAAGCTCTCCTCCCTTCTTCGGCCAGGCTGCCCCTTCATCTGGCATGCAGCTCTTCAAGGTGCTCTGTGACTTCACAGGCCATTCACTGTGAAGACTTCCTCTTTCTCATAGTGCAGTATTCAGGAGCTCTGGTTTCTTATTCCCCAGATTCCTGCACTACCACAGGCATGGGGAACCTCTTTCAGCCAGAGGACTGAATTCAATTTTGGTGAAGCTCCCAAGGGCTGCATTCCAGTGGTGGGTGGGGCTGAAGACAAAGGGGGGGGGGAGAGCAAAAGGGGTGGGGCCAAAATACAACCCTCCACACACCATGTTGTAGCTTAAAGCTCTTACTACCAGTAAGTAAGCCTTAGGAGAGGTTTTTTGACATTTTAGAATGGGGAAAAGAAACAGTGTAAAAGTCGGGAAACCACCAAAGGATCGGTAGTTGGAGGAAAGGGGGTGGAGCCAGGGCAAGGGGGTGGGGTCATCTGGGGGAATCCAGGATGGCCAAATAGGGACAGTGGGGTGGTGAAGTATTCCCAGTCTTAGGCCCTGTCCACCTTGGTTGGCCCATAGGACACTTCGAGACAGGAATGAACGACTAGAAAAGGCTCCATGTTTGGGCTGGGATTTTGCCTGAATGACATCTTTCTTTAGGGTGGCCACTTAAAGCAATATCCTCCAAAAAGGAAATGCATTTCCAAAAAGGAGGACAAAAGAGGACACCAATTTGCATAAAATGGACACATGCTAATTTATATATATAGATGCAAATTTAGAAATAATTACTATAATTGAAATAGGAATACATCTCCCCATAGTGGGGAAGACTGACCAGGCGGTCTGTATGCCTGCTTAGTCTGCTGTTCAGGTGCCAACGGCTGAACTGATGGACAGCTTCAAGGCCCCTGCTCTCCCTTCTTATGGTTTTTAGTCTTTAAACTGAACTTGGTCTGTCTGGACAGCCCTTCAGTTAGAGGAGGGGTGGGCAACCGGTGGCTGACCAGATGTTGTTGGACTACAACTCTCATCAGCCCTGGCCAGCATAGCTGGTGGTTGGACTCTATGATGCTTTTGTTTACTTACCAAAGGGGTTGCCATATTGGTATATTGCAGCAAAAAAACACAAACAAACAAACAACCCCAAACCAAGAGCATTGTGGCACTTCAAAAGACTAACAGATTTAGGGCACAGACCTAAATTTAGGGAGTTGCAGTCCAACAACATCTGGAGGGCCACAGGTTGCCCACCCCTAAGACAGAGGATGCCTCCAAATAGAAGACAGTTCTCTGTAAAGTAGGACACATGACTCCCCTATCTGTCTTCCTGGTTCTGACTCCCTGGCCCAACTCTGGGCTCCCCTCTAAAGCTCAGCCCTGAAAGGGAGAAGAAGTCAAAATGGAAAGCTTACGACGAGCTACTCTTTACTCTGCTCTTTGTTCGTCGTGCCAGCTGTGGGATTATGGCTATGGCCTTCAAAGGGCCTGAAGGCAGTGGAGCCTCTGGGCTGGCTCTAATGTCAGTGGAGCAGGTGTATCCACTCTGGGTTGTAGTCTGAACTTTTAAGGGGCTACCCATGGTGCTGAACCTATTTTGGGGATAGGGGGTAGGGTTCAGCACCATGGAGAGCTCCTTTAAAGTTCCACTTCAGACTTAAACCCAGAGTGGATGCCACCAGCCTCCACTAGCCATAGGTATCTTTGTCCTTCTGCAGATTAATGAGAGCAATTCAAGTTACCCACCATATTGTAGCAAGGAATCCCTTAAAACTCTTCTGTTTGCCAGTTCATATTCAATGCATTAGGGTTTCTGGAAATCAAGTAAGGTGTCTGATTGTATGCAGTGGAAATAAAAGGAAGTTGTTTTTTGGATGGACTCTCTTGGAGGCTGTAAGCAGAGACTTGACAGAAGCAGCCTGGTGTGCTTTTTAGCTTGTTGGCTAATTGGATTTTGCCGTGGGAATTGCACTGCTGTGCGTGCCAGATGCTGGTTCCCTGCCATTCCTTCTCGACCTGTATGGTGACACAGAAACAAGTTTTCACAGAAACACTCCAGTGCAGGAACTGGAGGGAAATGGATGCTGTAAAACTTTCCCCGAAACTTCATCAGCATGCGGAAAGTGGGTGAAACAGTGGTTTGTATTTGAGTTGACAGACATTCTGAGAAGATATCCATTCACCGTATTCAGTGCTACAGTACTTGAAAGATTTACCAGCTGATCCTGGAGCAGTAATTTAATCTCTGGCTCTGCATTGACTGTTTGGCCAAGGCAGATGCCACAAATATGGCTGATCTGAAGTGGTTGCCAACTCCAAATAAGAATCAATTACCATAAGTCATAATATTGAATTCAATTTATCTTTTATAAAGCAATATTTTCTGTAGAGCTCAGAGAAACATAATTCTTAATTCCAAATGTTTATTTGCATGCACAACCAGCTGTTCAGCAGTGCTAAAACATTGTGTTTTTAGCCTTGATAAGCATTGCAATCGCACATTCCCAGCTTATCTTTTCATTTTGGAGGGTTTTTAAACCCTTGGTTTTATTTTCATGGTCCTCCTTTCAACTGAAAGGGCCCCAGTAAATGGATTTTTAATATCTTAAAAAACAAAACAGTGTATCCCACTCCTAAAATGTTGTTACCAATTCATCTGCCTCTGACCTTGGCATAATATAAATCTTGGAAGCTGCCTTATATTGAGTCAGACCATCCGTCCATCTAGCTCAGTTTTGTCTGCATCATTGGTGCATGCAGACACCAATGTGCCCTTGGACACCTTTTCTGGTGCCTACCAAGGTGCCCTACCCCCCCTCCCCATTTTATTTGAAAAGAAATAACAAATTTTGAGAGGGACTGTGTGTGTTTAGGTGGTGAACCATAGTGAGAGAGAGAAAAAAAAGGGGGGGGGAGATTGAGTTGGCTGGCAGACCATACTGAGCTATGGTCAAGCTATGCATTTTGTGGGATCAATTTCAGTTGCTGCGGCCTGATGGCACGGACAAGGTGCTTGCAGGCAGCAATGGGACTGACCATATGCCCTCTCGATCCTTGTCCCTCCTGGCTAATAAAAGCTAGCCCAGGGGGTATGGGTGGGTGGGTCCAGGCCAGGGAGTGGTAAATGCATCACTGCATGATGGGGTCATTCCTGCTGCCCTTAAGGAGGCAATAGTGTGACCACTCCTGGAAAAAAAAAGACTCGGGTGGACCCAATGGTACTTGACAACTACTGCCTAGTTGCAAATATGCCTTTCTTAGGGCAGAGCAACTCTGGGAAGATACTGATTATCTAGACCCATTCCAGTCTGGGTTTTGACCTGGTTATGAGATCGAATCAGTCTTGGTCACCTTGATAGATGACCTTTATCGGCAGAGGGATGGGGTGTGTGTGCAACCCTGTCAATTCTTCTCAATCTCTCATTAGCTTTCAATACCATTGACCATGGTATTCTCCTGGATAGATTTTGCAGGTTGGGCACTGGAGGCACTATGTTACAGTGGTTCTGGTCTTACCTGCAGGGTTGATTTCAGCAGTAACATTGGTGACTATTCCTTGGCCCCTTGGCAATTGAGCTATGGGGTTCTGCAGGGTGCCATCTTGTCCCCAATGTTATTTAACATCTATATGAAGCCACCGGGAGCAGTGATTAGGGGATTTGGAGCCTAGTGCCATCAGTGTGCTTCTTACAGACAGATCTATTTCCCTGTGACTTCTGATTCAGGTGAGGCTGTGCAAGTCCTGGATCAGTGCTTGGACTCAGAGTCAGTGATGGGCTGGATGAGGGCCAATAAACTGAAGCTGAATCCTGGCAAGACATAAGCCCAGTGGGTGAGTAGTAGTTCCAAGTCTGGGAGATAGGTTCATTGCCTGTTCTGGATGGGGTTGCACTCCTTTTGAAAGATCAGGTTTGTAGTCTGGGGCTACTCCTGGATCCATTACTGTGGCTGGAGTCCCACGTGACCACGGCGGCTCAGCATGCCTCTTACCATCTTCGATTGGCTCGCTAGTATGGCATCACCTGGACAGGGATAGCTTGGCCACAGTTATACAGGCAGCAGTAACCTCAAGGTTGGATTACTGCAATGCACTCTATGTGGGGCTGCCCTTAAGGCTGGTCTGGAAGCTGGAGCTAGTGCAGAATGCAGCAGCTTGGCTATTTTCAGGAGATGCCCCTTTTCAGCATGCAACTCCTTTTCAGCATTCTGAAGGAACTGCACTGGCTGCATAATTCACTTCTGGGCCAGGTTTAAGGTTCTGGTGCTAGTGTACAAAACCCTAAACTACTTGGGACCAGAATACCTGAGAGAGAACCTTCTCTCTTACCAACCTGCCCAGAGTTGTAGGATTTTTTTTCTTCTATCTGAACATGCATCGGATCGTACCCTTAATGTGTCGTTTGATCCCTAGGCAGACCTGGTATAAGGCAGCTTCCTGTTTTCCTACTGGAGAAAAAATACCAATGCCAATTTCGCCTATGCTTTAACAGTTGCATGGCAGGCAGAAATTAGCTGCAGCTGTTGCTGGCATGGAGACATAGAGAAGGGAAACGCTTTGCCTGTTGAATTTTTGCCTCTTGCTGCCAGAAGAAAAGAAATAGCTAGCAACCCAAAGTAGAAGTTTAATTTTGAACATCACTTTCAAGTGAAGGAACCATATTGAGAAAAATGAACCACTGACAAATCTCAGAGGAAAGCAGTGAAATTTGAAGGTCCCCCCTCCCCTCTAAACAGCAGGATAGTCACTTTTTCCTGTCCTTAAAGTATAGAGAATCTTCCCCAAGCCTCCCCGCACTCTCTGTCATAACCAACTGCTTCAGATATGGGAGCCTCAGAGGACTTGGTTCTAGCAAGCTGCATCCCAAATGGATGCAGCAGGCAAGTCAGTCAGATAGTGATATACTAACAATAAAGATGAAATATATGCATTCTTGTGATTCGAGACTTCAAAAAGCTACAGTTCCCTGGCTTTCATTCACAATACTGTACACTCAAGAATAACAACTTGCACATATACTTCTAGCATCCCATAGGACAATTAGCCAGAAAGCAAAACTGAACTGATCTAACTTCTATTAAACTTTCAACATCTGATCCATCACAAAAAGAAGTTTGAGTTATAAAATCCATGAGGACTTCCAAACCCACATGTACTTTCAGGCATGGCAAAGCCCTCCCCACTAATTTGCAAAATTAGCCTCAAACCCCCCCCCCCCAATCTCCATGAAGGAAATTTTCAACCAACACAGACATGAAGGAAACGTATTACATAGGGCAGTGCTGGTCTTTTACTTGGAAGACTGAGCTAGGTCATAGATTTCATAGATTTCATAGATAGAGTTGGAAGGAGCCTACAAGGCTATCGACTCCAACCCCCTGCTCAATGCAGGAAACTAGAGGATAATCCCTTATAATCCCTTCTCAGACATTATGCTGTCATCTCTTTTCTCCTCCCCCTCTACCTTTTCTGTCTTTTCTCTCCCTTTATACATCATTTCCTACACTGGCCTGTGGCTCACGCTGGCTCAGCTTGTCTGAGCGTGGAAAGCTAAGCAGGGTCAGGCCTGGTTATTACTTGGATGGGAGACCCCTCCTCTAGTTTCCTGCATTGAGCAGGGGGTTGGACTCGATAGCCTTGTAGGCTCCTTCCAACTCTATGAAAGAAATCTAAAGAAATCTCTTCTTTCATTCTTTGTCCTCTTGTTTTTTCCTTCCCTGCTTCTCTCTGTCCGTCTTTCTGCCCACATTTGTCCTTATCTCTTTTCTCTCCTTCTGACTCTGACTCCTCTTGTCCTTTTCCATATGCCTTTGTTCCCTTCTCCTTCTTTCTTCTTCTTCTTCTTCTTCTTCTTCTTCTTCTTCTTCTTCTTCTTCTTCTTCTTCTTCTTCTTCTTCTTCTTCTTCTTCTCCCTTTCTCACTCTGCCCTCCTCCTCTCTTAATTTTTCCATTCTTTTTTTTATCCCTTCTCTCTTTCTCTCTATTCATTTTTCTGTCCACCCCCCCATATTTCCTTTTCTCTCTTTCTATCCATTTTCCCTCTCTCCCACACCCTTTTCCTTTTCTCTACCTATCTCTTCTCATTCTCCCCTTCTCTTTATACATATCACGTTATCCACAAAAATGCACTGGAAGGGATTTTTACCCCCTTCAACACTCTAGCTAGTAACCACCCTGATTGCATGGTGTCTGCAGAAAGGGGTCACTAATCCATGATCATTATTGATCTGGAGTATGCGTCCTAAGATAGTGGGAAAGGAATGCCAAGGAAATAATTATTTGATGAAAAGATTTAAAATAGGACAAAGAGTGGGAGTTTTCGTGTCAGCCTTTCTTCCCCCACAGAAGTCAGATGAGAACTGAATTTGGAGGGCAGGGAAGAGTCATTGATTGTCTGAAGGGATAAAGAGAGTGGCAGCGGGGCTATATGGCAAATGTAAAGGATAAATGTTATTGCTCCTTCAGCTTGTTTTCCTCCACCAGCAATGGCAGCTTCAAGGATGGAGAGGAGAACTCACAGCAACTATGTAACATTGGAGTCTGTTATTCAGTAGCTGTTCTCCACGGCTGCTTGCCTGACTGCTCACTCTCAAAAGGGAAGATGGCCGGTGGGATTTGAATTTTCCTCACATCCAGGCCTCATCATCAGTAACATCGTGTTATGAACATTTAATGTACAACACTTTACCCACAGAATCTATAACCATTGGTGCACATTGTGCATGGATTTCCATCTGTTTGATCTATGGTGTGGTATTATTCCCTCTTACCCACCTTTATGGTTAAACCCTTGCATGGTATTTATTTACAGACAAAAGCAATTCTTATTAACTCTAAATAATTCCGTGCTTTCGGTGTCTTCTACTGTAAACCTTGAATAATTATACATTTTGTACCTTTAAGGCAAATCATAAACCATTCATACTGTTTCTGACACCTATCTACATGGAACAGGTGTGTACCATTAGCCCAAGAGTATTGATGTATAGATAACGTGTGCTGGGAACTACTGGACAAAGGAAACCCCATATGTGAAACTTGAAAAACCGCTTCTTGTTGCAATACTTTAATATGTTCCATAAATACTTGTAAGTACTTGTATCACGTCAAGCCAGCCAGCCACACCTTCTTCCAGGTTGCTCCCTTTCCATTCCTCATCCCAGTTTTCCATCCCCTCTTCCCTCAAACACGCACTCAGCATTTTGTGTCCTCACTGGACTGTGTTTCCCCACCCCCTTGGGGTGGGGCGAGATAGGAGGTTTTGCCCCCTTAGGCTTTTTTCTTTGTGTGTGTGTGTGTGTGTGTGTGAGAGAGAGAGAGAGAGAGAGAGAGAGAGAGTATGTGTGTGTATTTCTGCAAACCTTGGGGTTGCTCCAAGCATGTTGATCTCTCACTTTTGTTTCTCAGTGACATTGGTGCAGCAGGGACCAGATTTGGGTCCAAGGTCCAGGGCCCTGCAGTCCTGGGGGGCGGGGCGTGCTAAGTAACCAGCCAGAGAACAGCCAGTGATGAGGGCATCAGGACAGCAGAATACAAACTCCATTGTATTCCTGTAGCCATGATGGTGCTATGATCTGAGTTTAAAATGCATAACTGCGCAAACTCAGAGTATTTCTTTTTATCAGGGTTAGAAAATAGTTTTGTTATTGTTATTCTAACACATCAGAAATGTAGAAGCAATTGTAAAGCCAGTGTGAGAGCTGGTGTGGCATAGTGGTTAGTGCGTTGGACTGGGACTTGGGAGATCTGGGTTCTAGTCCCTGCTCGGCCATGAAACTCAGTGGGTGACTATGGGCCAGTCACTGCCTCTCAGCCTAACCTACCTCACAGGGTTGCTGTGAGGATAAAATGGAGAGGAGGAGGAGGATTATGTAAGCCGCCTTGGGTTCCTTGCAGGAAAAAAGGCGGGGTAGAAATATAATAAATAAATAAAAATAAAGCATGGGATGGTGGTGGTGGGCAGGGTGGGGGGGAAGAGGAATAGTAATTGTGTGCTTCACAAATGAAGTAATGCACATCTAAATGGGCCCCATAAGACCCAGTTAGGCCAAAGTCTAAAATTCCCTAGCTGCACCACTGCTCAGTGGCCCCATTTTGACTACATTCCTGTCACCATTCATTCACCACCCGAGTTCCCTGTTAGAGGAGAGAGAGAGAGAGAGAGAGAGAGAAAGAGAGAGATCCCCCCTCCCTCCCAATAAAATGATGAAAGATCTTTATGTAGAAGCCGATTGTATACAGTTGTATAGACTGTATACAATGTATTCCTTGTATACAATGAAAACAACATTGGTTGTGTGGGCTCTCATAAAATTCAGGTGGGGGGGGAAGTTAAAATAATACATTTCTGCAGTATGTGCAGAACAATGGACAAGAAAGCAAAGCAGAGCCGGCCTGATTCAAATCTTTAAAAATGTATGACGTATGAGGCAATGACACATGCACAGAGAGAGAGCATCTGTATTTTATTCCAGTGGGCATGAAAATGAATGAGTTACAAAACCGATTGGTGGAAGAAACTGGAAGAAATGTAAATGCTGACAGTTTCAAAAAAAATAATAAACAAACCAAAACAAGATTGGCGTGACTCTGTAGTACTGGACATGAGCATGCACATTATAGAAAGGAGAGATATTTTAAGTGAGCACATCAGGAAAAGCTGCTCATTTTTCTGTATTCTAATTATCCTTGTTCCAGTGGATTAGAAAACAGAAAATGTAAAAGTCAAGCTGGAGACGGATTTTAGCTCAGTCGCCTGCCAAGTTAAGTCTGACAAATGGTGAGCGTGTATAATTAATGCTGTCATCTTTCCCTAGACCAAAGGGCGACCGCAGTAACTATAGATTGTAATTGTCATCGTTGTCACATAAAATGTGCTATTATTAAGTTCAGGCTGGATTTTATTACCTCAAATGCTCATAAATTGAACGGTCAGTCATTTAAATTACTGAGTGAAGAGCTTTGCAGCTTGCTCTAAAACTACTTCCAAGACAATGTATTTGACTTTAGACCTCCAGAAACTAATTGGGTTTCTTTAAACAGATGTTAAACAGGTTACAACCTGTAAGAGAAGATTCTCTGACAGATGCTCCATTGATGTTTTAAACATTTTTACATTTTAATTTACCAGGTTTTGTGTGAGTGTGCATAGAAATGTAAATAGAGGTCTGCTGCCCTGGCAGTTTTAAAAGAGGACGCCCCCCCCCCCTTCTTGGAAAAGAAAAAAAAGAGCTAAAGATGATAAAAAGCTATTCTGGAGCAGTGATGAACAGGGCACTTCACACCCAAGACAAAGGGGATTGGTTAATGAGATGTGTAGGGCAGATAGAACTCAGAGCTAAAACGTTTGGTGATGTTCTATGAGTACTTTTGCTTGCCATGATTGCAAATTTGCATTGAATGACAACCAGTTAAGATGGAAAGACATTGCCTCACACCCTTTTAAGGAACCAGAAACACTCTTTCCCTGTAAACTGCCTGGAGTATGGAGAATTAGAACTCAGTTAAAACTTTAGGTTGTGGTCAACTGAGTGAACTGAAAGAGAAAACATGGAAATGAGGGAATGACAGATGAGAATTAGGACATGCACAAATGGTGCCTCTAACAAAATGTTGCAGTGTGCATCCTCCATTCCAGAAGGCATGTTCCTTCCTGCTCAGTGTTCCAGCCAGTCATTCCCTCCAAGTAGGGCATTGCACTTCCCCACTTTCAGTTTTGCTTTTCAAATTGGGCATACATAGTCTTCATTGAGGTGGGGTTTTGCAGCACGGGGTGGGGGGAGGAGGGTTTGCCCTCTTACTTCTTTTGTTTTAAATTCTTCTTCTGGAAATCTTGGGCTTCCTCTTGTTTCTGAGTGGCCCCATTTTAGCTGCAAAGCTGGCAGTGTTCACTGGCTGAGTTCAATATTAGACAGTGGAGGCTGGTGGACAGTAGTGTATCCGCTCTGGGTTCAGCACCATGGACAGCTCCTTTAAAGTTCAGACTGCAACCTGGAGTGGATAAACTGCTCCACTGACATTGGGGCCAACAGCCTCCACTGATATTAGATACAGTGTATATTGCAGTGTTGGGCAACATTTTGTGGTTTGAGCCACATTGGCCCCTGTGGAACCCTTTGGGTGGGGCAGGGCAGGTGGTGAGTGGGGCAGCAGTGCGTGTGGCCAGGACACACACATCCCACAAGGATCCTCATCACAAGGGGATTGTCAAAAGAGGAAGAGGAGTCATGTGACCTGGTTGTCAGTAAGGATCCAAATTTGGAAAGGATTGGATTTTTTTACCTGAAGCCTTGTCTACTGAGAATAAGCTCTGCAAACTTTTGGGAAGACCGCTATTTATTTATTTAAGACATTTCTAGGCTGTCGTGCGAACCAGCCCGTCGCCAGAAAAGAGGAGACCAATTTGCATGAAATTTGTATGTGCTAATTTATATGCATAGATGGCAAATTTAGAAAGAATGACTATAATTTAAATAGAAATACAATTCCTCTCACCACATCAGGAAGACCGTGAGCAGGTGTCCAGGCGCTAACTGTCGATGGGCAACTTCAGAGCCTCTGCTTTCCCTTTTTATGGTCCTTTATATTTAAAGAACAAAAAGACCTTCCAATGCAGGCTATCTTCAGAAGAGGGCTGCCCTCTGTAAAGTGGGACACATAGCCACCGGATAAACTGCTTAATGCTTAAAATGGGACGTAGACTTCTTTTTATTATATGTTGTGGTGAGAGTGTTGGACTGGGACCCGGGAGATCCGGGTTCTAGTCCCCGCTCGGCCATGAAACTCACTGGGTGACTTTGGGCCAGTCACTGACTCTCAGCCTAACTTACCTCACAGGGTTGTTGTGAGGATAAAATGGAGATTATGTAAGCTGCCTCGGGTTCCTTGCAGGAAAAAAGGCGGGGTATAAATATAATAAAATAAATAAATAAACAAATAAATAAAAATAAAATTATTGTGTTGCCTGATATTATTTATTTATTTATTTGTGATACTTCTATACCACTTAATATAATAAGGGTGCAATCCTATGGCCAGTAGACACTGTCTGGCCAGCCATAGGAAAAGTCAGAGTCCCAGCTCCAACCTTGGAAAAGCACTCCAACCAAGGCCGCAGTGGGTTCTCCGACTTGGGAGGGCCCTCCCTCCACCCTAGCAACCAGTGCGGTCCTTTCCGCATTGGCTGTGGGTCCGAAGAAGATGGAAGACCAACTTTGGATCCAACACTGGGGGGGGGGGTCAGGGAGGGGGGAGTGAGGCTCCGCCGGGCTACAAGGAACCCCAGCAGTGCCTCAGCCCTTCTTCACGGGCAGGGGTAAAACACTTAGATGGCCAAAATCAGCCATCTAAATGTTTTGGAGGGTGAGGAAAGTGCGGAGGCAAGGACTACCTTCACGTTCCTCCCGCCTTCCATTGGATGCCATAATCCTCCAAGTTCGGAGGGTTATGGGCAGCCACGTTGGATGGCGCTGCCCAATCCCTGAGTGGCTTACATATAAATATTAAAATCACATTTTAAAAAACAATATTAAAAACCATCCCAATTACAATAATAATGCAGAGCAATATAAGCAGCAGTAAGAGGGAGCAGCACAATTCATTTAATAGAAGTCAGGGCAAAACTGGGTGAACAAGTGCATTTTCAGGAGGTATTTGAAACATACCACATTTTCTGCCTCCCAAACTGCATGGCTTCCCCCCCCCCCGCCCGCCAAAAGGGCGGATGCCGCTACTGAAGGCCTGCCATCGTCGAGGTATTACATGGCAATGTTCCATTAGTTTTGGGATGACCAGCAACTTAGCAAGGACTCCTCCGATGAACTTAAAGGTTGGCCGAGCACATATAAGGGAAGGCGGTCTGCTATATATCTTGGTCCCAAGTTGTTTAGTGATTTGTATGACAATAACATAACCTTGAACATGGCTTGGTAGCTAATAGGCAGCCAGTTCCTTTAACACAGATGTTATGTGAGCACCGCTGGGTCTCCCACTGAGCACCCTAGCTGCTGCATTCTGCACTAGCTGCAGCTTCTGAACGGGGCCCAAGGGCAGTCCTACATAGAGTGCATTACAGTAGTCTAATTGTGAGGTTACCAGTGCATGGATCTCTGTGGCTAAGCTGTCCCTATCCAGGAACAGGTCTAGTTGGCACACCAACTGAAATTGGTAATGGGTGCTCTGGGCCACCAAGGTCACCTAGGCCTCCATTGACAAAGATGGATCCAGGATCACCCCCAAACTACATATCTGCTCCTTCAGAGGGAGTGAAACCCCATCCAGAACAGGCAAACAGCCCAGTTTCCAGACTTGGGAACTACTAACCCATATAGTATCTGTCTTATTGGGATTCAGCTTCAGTTTATTAGTCCTCATCCAAGCTATAACTGTATCCAGGCACTAGTTCAGAACATGCGCAGCCTCTCCTGATTCAGATGTCAAAAAGTAATAGAGCTAGGTGTCATCAGCATACTGAGAGCTTCGTCTATTGGGCGGTATAGAAATAAAATCATAATCATCATCATCATCATCAGCAGCAGCAGCATCATCATCTACAACAACAATAACAACAGCAACAACAATAATGGTGACACCTTGCCCCAGATCTCCTGATGACATTAAATAACATTGGGGACAAAATGGTGCCCTGTGGCATCCCACAGTTCAGCTGCCATTGGACTGAGGCACAGTTACCCAATGCTGTTCTCTGAAATCAACCCTGCAAGTATGAGTTGAACCACTGTAGAACAGTGCCTCC
Source organism: Shinisaurus crocodilurus (assembly GCA_021292165.1). NCBI lineage: Eukaryota > Metazoa > Chordata > Lepidosauria > Squamata > Shinisauridae > Shinisaurus > Shinisaurus crocodilurus. The sequence continues at coordinate 35,362,092 of CM037880.1, read as the reverse complement.
AACTCCCCTAACTTCTGGATGCAGTCCAGGGGATATGTGGTCAATGGTATCAAAAGATGCTGAGAGATCAAGAAGAAGTACCAGAGTTTCACTCCCTCGTCCCTCTCCTGAAGAAGGTAATCCATCAGGGTGACTAAGGCTGATTCTGTCCCAAAACTGGACCTGAATACAGACTGGAATGGATCCAGATAATCAGTTGCATTCAAGAGTGCCTGCAGCTTAGATGCCACCACACTCTTGAGCACCTTACTGAGGAATGGAGTATTTGTGACCGGACAATAGTTGGCATATATCTCTGGATCCAGGGAGGGCTTTTTCAGGAGTGGTCGCACCACTGCCTTCTTCAAGGCAGTAGGGACCACACCATCATGCAATGATGCATTCACCACTCCCCTGATCCATCTGATCAGTCCCCCACAACTAGCTCAAATAAGCCACGAAGGGCAGGGGTTGAGGGAGCATGTGGTGGTTCATGGAGCTGCAAGCATCTTGCCCACATCCTCAGGCTCCAAAAACTGAAATGGATCCCACACAAAACAGGATAAGGTGATACACTGGACACCTCAACAGACACTGCATCAATAGCAGTGTTCACATCAGCATGAAGGTGAGCGATTTTATCCTCAAAATGTCTTGCAAACTCATCACAGTAGGCCTCTGAGGGTTCCAGTATTGGGTTCGCTGGGTTAGATGAACCCCTGAACCACTCAGAAAAGCTCAGCTGGATGGCTACTCGAGGATGTGATGGGGGTGGCAAAGTAAGCCATGCAGTAGGTATGATTATACGCTCTTACATGTGCAACTGATCACCTTCATGATGAGTCTTATGCCACTTACGCTCCAGCAGTCTTATGATATGCAGAAATACGTGAAATGGTTTGTGAGAGATGTTCTATGGAGACAGATTCACAGGGGGCAACAACATGTATAAGGGAAATATTTCTCTCAAGGGAGAGCCAGACATCCGTTTCAATTGAGAAAGTCAACAGAAGTTCTTCTTAAGCAGTTTTCCTGTGTTAATTCTGAGGGTCTCAAACTGTGGTCCATTGAACTCTTTCTAATGGCTGAACTCTCTTTAACTGCAGTTTCTAGGCCACTTCAAAAGACAGTTAGGGCACAATCCAGCTAAGTTAAGCGCTTTCAGATTCCATTAATTTAAATGGGAACGAGTTAAGCATGTACTTTGCTTTCCTATTAAAATAAATAGGATTTAAATGTGCATAATTTTGGCTGGATTGTGCCCTTAATATCCATCTAATAGTCTCCTAATTATTTTTACATAAGCAGTTATTCTAGTTGCCAGGGGAATATATTGTGCAAACACCAATGGAAGATTATGACTGTGCTATCAATATTGGGGAAACTGGTTGATTCCAGAAAGAAATCTAAAATTAAAATGTATTAACAATCCTTCATTATTTTGTCCACATGGGCTATGCTGCACACATCCTCCTCCTCTTCCCAAGGTGGCAGTTTCATCCAATATGTTTCTTGGCTCTACAATATTTTCCTATATGTTTTTATTTCCTCTGCATTGTTCACTATCAGACTTCCTTGATTCCATTCTCCTCCCCCCTCCTACCCATCACACTTTCCTAGAATTAGTTAGTTAAGTCCTAATCAGGTGTTCTGTCTGAATAGTGCAGTGTTCTCCAACCTTGGGTCCCCAGATGTTTTTGGCCTACAACTGCCAGAATGCCCCGGCCAGCTACGCTGGCTGGGGCATGCTGGGAGTTGTAGGCCAAAAACATCTGGGGACCCAAGGTTGGAGAACACTAGAATAGTGTAAACTGACAGATGCATCAGGGAAATAGGAACATCACTCTTTCCAGGAGTGTAGTGGAGCCAGGGTTTACAGGGTCAAAACACCCTGACTGTTTGGTTAGCAGGGATGATGATGTCATCTGCCACCACCCTTGGACGTTTCTGGTCCTTTTGAGCTTAGCTGCAGTCAGGTAGCTGGGAGCAGGAGGGGAATGCATTTTTCCAGCAACAATATATAGTTGTGAGCTATCCTTGTTGTAATGCAAAGTATTTTGGGGTGGCCTGGTCTTGAATGGGCAACTAAGACCCAATAGCTTGATAAAAGACCTTCTCCTGGTGGAGATTAAAACTGTTAGAGCTTCTTTGTTGGTATGGCTCAAGACAGCTGCCTGAATTTTTAGGCTCTCCTTTGGTGTGTAGCTTTGGACCTCTCATTATTACCTCCTGCACTTCGAAATTTACCACTATATCACCGAACACGAGTATGAGGAACAGGGCTGTGCATGCCAGCTCCACGTGCTGAATCCCAACCTCCCCATGTTGGATAAGGAGATCTGCAGCGCGGGCACGCACGCGCGCACACACACACCCTAGCGTCTGTTCCAGTTGGAGGGTATGGAATGGAAGTATCGCTGAGGTGACAGAGGGGGAGGGGGTGTGGTCTGCTTTAAGTTTATTCCTGCGGCTGCTTCCCTGGGACAGGGAATGGCGCACAATGGACACCGGGATACCTGACGTGAGCGGGAGGACTCACAGGGCGCTTATGAAAACAATGCTGACATAGGGAAAAACAACCATGAAGAGGGAAAACCGGAATGATTGTATGAACCCAGTATATGTCATCCCCCCCCCCCCCCGGGCCATTGTAGAAAACATGAATGATCTCCTAGAAGTGTCCTGCGAACTCGCCCATTGCTACCCAGTCCTGAAATCATTAATCTCTCTCTCTCTCTCTCTCTCTCTCTCTCTCTCTCTCTCTCTCTCCCCACTACGTTCTCTTTCTCTGTTCCCCTCTCCCTCTCCCTCTCTCACTCACACTCACACACACACACACACACACACACACACACTAAACATGCCATTTTATGTAAGCAGGGCAAGAATGTGCACGCAGTACAATTGCTTCCAAAGAAAGAGTGTGGGTAGAAACTTTGAACTTTTTGTGTATGCAAGATGATGATGATGATGATGATGATGATGATGCTTTGTAAGGAGAAGCCAGATTATGTAAAGATTTAATACATCTCTAAGCAAACACAATTCAGTTTGCTACAAGACCCTTTTATTTTCCTGCCTTAAAATGCCTCCCTCCCGCCAGGACTATTCATTACCTTCCTCCTTAGGGAAATATGCAAAGACATGCAGTTATGCTCAGGCGGGCCCCACTGAAAGGGTGTTTTTTTTGGGGGGGGGGCTGTTTGTTTCCATTCTATCAGTTTCTATTCTCACCAATCATTTTTCTTTTGTTCTCAGTGGCTATTGTATCCAGTAATTCTCTTGAGCTATGATGCCTGGGGAAGATTAAGAGCAACTGTGCTTAAACACACACACACACACACCTTGCTGGTTGATTTTCTTTCACACACTCTTTGTGAGAAAAATTGATTCCCAGCCTACAGACAATTAAACACATTGACTGAAGTTTATTTATCACTATCAAAACTAATTAATCCATACGACAATACAATTTGTTTTTATCCCAGGTGGAAAACAACCCTGTAAGAATGTCAGTTAACCTTGCTGGTTACTTCTTGATTAGTAGCAGTACATAGCCCATGTAAAGAAAACATGAATGATAAACATGCACGATGGCCTCTGATTGGGCAGCATTCTGATTACTCCTTTGTTCAACAGGGAGCTGGAGAGATGGTGGTGAGATCAAAACTCTTATCTACCTATAGGGTGGGCACTTATTCATCATCAAAAAAAGGGGGAAACACAGCATGAAAAAAGAGAACGAAAGAGGGCCACAATTTGCATAATATCGGTGTATGCTGCTGATTTATATGTAGAGATGCAAAATTAGAAATAATAACTTATAATTTAAACAGAAATACAATACATCTCGCCATAGTAGGGAAGACTAACCAGGTGAGCTGTGTACCTGCTTAGCCTGCTCTGCTGTCCAGGTGCTCATTGCTGAGGACGGGCCACTTCCAGGCCCTTGCCTTGTGCTCCCTTCTTAAGGTTCTTTATCCTTAAAGTGGACTTGGACTGGACAGCCCTTCAAATAGAGGACTGTCTTCTGATAGCTCTCCAAATAGAGGACTGTCCTCTGTAAAGCAGGGCACCTGGCCATCCTATAATCATACAGAAATGAATAGCTGAGCCCTGGCCATTTTTAAAAATCTCTGTACTTCAAATGGTGGAGAATTAGGGCCACACTACACGTTATGATAAACATGTTTTTGTTTTTTAAAAAAAGGTTGCTCCTGTGCCAACCAGCCAGCCACACCCTCCTCCAGGATACTCCATCCCATTCCCCTTCTTCATATTTGTTTATTTATTTAAGGTGCAATCCTATGGCTGCTAGACAGAGCCTAGATAGCCATAGGAGAGGTTGGTGTCCCGGTTCTGACCTTGGAACTCCCTCCCATTTGCCCTCGCAGCCAGCATAGAAAGAGCCACGCTGGCTGGCTGTGGCTCCAAGCTCAGAAGACCAACCTCGGAGCTGGAGGCTTGTGGGCAGGGAGGGGAGGAGACATGCAGGCCTGTGGCTCTCGCCGGCTCAGCTTGTCTGAGCGTGGAAAGCTAAGCAGGGTCAGGCCTGGTGATTACTTGGATGGGAGACCCCTCCTCTAGTTTCCTGCATTGAGCAGAGGGTTGGACTCGATGGCCTTGCAGGCCCCTTCCAACTCTATGATCTATGATCCTGGCATCATCTCAACCTCTCCTCCTCGCGCTCCAGAGCAAAAGACCTAGACTACAGAAATCAGCCATCTAAGTCTTTTGCAGGGCGGGAGGAGAGCAGAGGCGACCTTCACCTCCATGCTCCTCCCTCCCTCCCTCCGTTGGATGTCCGTCATCCTCTGAGTTCAGAGGGTTACGGGTGGCTACGTTGGATTGCGCTGCCCTTTACTTATTTAGTTACAGCTGGGCTGTACTGAGGGAGGTGAGAGGGGGAGGGCGGGCCATTCCACCAGCCCTGCTGAAAGGCCTCCCTCATGCAGCCGCCGCCTCCCTCAACTGTCACCCCCAGCAGCCATGCCAGCGGGCTATACTGAGGGGGAGGATGGAGGGGGGGAGTGGAGCCATTCCGTCAGCCCTGCTGAAAGACTCAACTTCCCCATTCCCTGCCATTCTTTTTGCCTTCTGTGTTGTCTTTTTAGACTGTAAGCCTGCGGGCAGGGACTGTCCTCCTTTAACTGATCCGGAAGCCTTTTGGCTGAGAAACGGGATAAAAAGACTTTCAATAAATAAATATTTATGAGTTGCCTTTCGTCCCAAAAAGGACCCCGAAGGCTACTTGGACACAATCCTATGCATGTTGAGACAGAAAAAAGTCCTACAACTCCCAGCATTCCCCAGGCAGCATAGCTGCCTGGGGAATGCTGGGAGTTGTAGGACTTTTTTCTGTCTCAACATGCATAGGATTGTGCCCTTCGAGTTTTTTTTTTAAAATAAAAGAACTTCAATACTTTCCCAATGGTCTCTCAGGGCTCTGTGGTCATCATCACCAGCATGCCCAGCCCTCACTGGGCTGCTTTTGAGGGTAGTAGTGGCATGACTGAAGCAGCCCTTTGCAAACAAATAAGGAATATTTTCCTTGGGTAGTGGGGAGGGTTTGATTTAGATCACCAGTCCCAAATTCCTCACCCCTGCTTTGCTGTGATCGTATTGGTCCTAGAGGCGAGGCGAGGCGAATGTGATGAACAGAAAGAAGCTGTTATTACCATCCCTATTTTTGAGCTTGCTCCATCAAACGTTTGGCATATTCTCAGAGAAAACGGGTCGTGTGGCTACCTTTCCGATGTCCAAATTCTACTTCTATATCAGTTAAAAAAAGGGGGCGGGGGAGAAAGGTGCATTTCTCTCAAGTCTTCCCCCGTCCACATCTATATTCGGCGCGTCATCCCTTGTAATTCCCCCAGCCTGAACTGTCTTTTCGTTTTTTTGGCTCCACTATGAAGTGGCTCAGGGACCACCCACAGAGACTGCTGGGTTTGAGTTGCTCAGCAATTAAGCTGATAGCCAGCCTCAGCATGAGGGAACAGCAGGGAAAGGAACAGAAGGAAGATCTCACAACTTATAAAAAAAAGAAAGAAAGAAAGAAAGAAAAAAGGAGGGGGGAAGTATCTCTTAGCTACTTTCACTTCTATTAGTGGGTATGGGTGCCCCAGAGCTCTGCCGGCTACAGGTTTTGGTGGGCCCTTGGGCGAGACACCCTCGGTGGGCCCCCTCCCTCAGCGAGTCTACCTTCTCACCGCCATCGTCACCCGCCGCCATGGCTCTTCCTCATAATTGCTACCATTTGCTGGCTTGGCAGGAAGAGGGCAAAAAAAGAAAAAGAAAAGGCAGTGACATCTACAGCTCCTGATTCTCACCACCACCTTGGTCTGGGCCAGAGCGAGAGGCAGGCGAACAACAAGCAGGTTGCCATGGTGAAGAGGAGGAGCAACTCCAGGGGCCTCTTGTTCGGAGGGTTCCTGCTCAGGGGAGGTTGCTACTGATCGTATGTCAGTGGGGCTCCTCATCCATTGCAGGTCCACTGCCACGGAGCTATCCATGGTGGTAAACCTATTTTGGGGGTGGAGTACAGCACCTTGGATAGCTCCATTAAAGCTCAGAATTAAAGCTGCAATGGATAAGGAGCCCCACGGACGTAGGAGCCACCGGTCTCCCCTGCATGTGTGGGCCCTTGGCAGGTGCCTGACCATGCCTGCCTTTGACACTGGCCCTGCTGCCCCAGAGCTTGTCCTTTGCAGTTTAGTTGGTCCCCAGTAGGGGTGGGCGACCAGCCCGGCACTCGACTCGCGGTGTGTGATTCGAGCCGTGCGTGAATGCCAGCTGAGGTTCCCGCCAGACTTCTGGGTCCCCGGCTCTACGTTGTTTATGTAGAAAATAGCGTAAAATACATTAAAAATGGCCACAATTTGCGCAAATTAGGCCACGATTTGTGCAAATTATGCAAATCATGGCCATTTTTAATGTATCTTATGCCATTTCTTACATAAACAATGTAGCGCCAGAAACCAGAAATCGCTTCCCCAGCTCGGCTTGCAAGAACATGAGTCGAGCCGGGGAAAAGGTAGGGCGAGCGGAGCTCAGGGGGTCGAGCCTGGTGAATTCACCGAACCTCCACCCCCGCAATCAAGCTCCGTGCACATCCCTAGCCCCAGTATCAGCTCAAGATATTTTGCTGCCACACAAGCAGCTGTACCATACAATCCAAGGGATGTCACCGTGAATATCAGGGGGCTGGAGTGAGCCAAAATTGGCCCCTCTCGCAGCCCCCTGATATTCACAGTGATTTGCAGGCCTACCTTGCCGCCCGCTCAGTCTGCTGCGCCACCGGCGCGGGCTCCTGGCGTGTCATTTCCGGCTGTGACGCGACGGGCCCTGCCGAATGGCTGAACCCTGCACTGCGGTTTTGGCATAGAAACCAGGGCAACAGGGCTTAAAACGGCCTATTTTAAGCCCTGTTGCCCTGGTTTCTATGCCAGAACCGTGGTGCAGGGCCTGTTGTGTCACTTCCAGCCAGCTGGAAGTGAAGTGACGGGAGCCCGCGCGAGCGGCGCGGCTGCCCAAGCGGCACAAAGAGCGGCTGGAGAGCCCCTCCGTACCGTGGAAGATCGGGGGGGCTGCTCGCCAAGGAGAGGAGAGGCGATACCCCCCCCAAAGGTATGAAATTCACCACTAGATGTGCTTGACTACAGCTCCCATCACCCAGCTGGGGATGATGGGAGTTGCAGTCCCGCACATCCAGAGGGACCCTGGTGGGGGAACACTGCCTTACACTGTGCCCAACTGCACAGTCTAAGAGTTGGGCACCCTCAGCATCTTCTTCCAAGAGATCATGGAGTTCAGGTCCCTGACTGAATGCTGATTCATCGACGCACCTGAAAAACATGGTAGTTTGGTTAGGCTGGCTTTGTTTGCCCCTCCTTATCTTTCTTACCTCTCATTTGTTCCTGTATTGTTCATTGCACATTTCAAGTTTAGACATGAGACACCATCCAGAGTGAGGCTGTGAATCTACCACCTGTACCCAGTGTTTCTATACACTGTACACACCAGATACAGACCTAAGAAATCAGTTTCATCTCCACCCCCTTTTGTGCTTACCCCAGTGAATGGTCAGGATGGGAGCACCTGATGCCATTGTATGGCTGAAGCCAAGGAGGTGTAGACCTGATCGATGCCAATGGAAGCCTAGGGATGTGCGAATTAGCAAAACTCAACCTCGCCAGAGCTCTCCCAATTCCGGCATCTTGAAGCTTGTTCTGACTCGAGTCCGTATCAGATTGAGAGCTTTGTTTTTGTCTTTTCACATGAAAATCTGTGCATATTTCCATGCATATTTCCCCCCAAATGTATGCACCAATTTGCACATTTTTGAAATGTATGCATGCTGTCAAATGCATTTTTTGTGGGGTCCATGAATCACATTGCAAGTTTGGAAATGTATGGACTTTACCACAGATTAGGCCTGTGGCTCACGCTGGCTCAGCTTGTCTGAACATGGAAAGCTAAGCAGTGTCAGGCCTGGTTATTACTTGGATGGGAGATCCTTCCTCTTGTTTCCTGCATTGAGCAGGGGGTTGGACTCGATAGACTTGTAGGCTCCTTCCAACTCTATGATCTATGAAATCTATGCTTCTGAGTCCATGTTTGGTCCAGAAGGTGCAAACTGGGTAAAATCCTGCTCAAAAATGAACTGAAATGAATTTCTCCCTATAGAAACCCTCTCCATACATGCCTATGGAAGCTTCTCTCTCCCAAAAGGAGGCAGTGATCTAAAATGGGGGTGGGAGGAAAGAAAGTAGATGTCTACATGTTTTGGACTTCAACTCCCAGCATTCCTGACCATTGGCCCTGCTGGCAGGAAGTTGGTGGAAGGGGAAATGGAATAGAGTATCCTGAGCAGGACCACCCATTCCGCACTGCAACATTTTGTCACTGATCCCACTTGTATAAATGAGTATGTGCAATACAGGAAGTTTCTGCAAGCATGAGGGCTCCCATGTTGATTCAGCATCAGCGATAGCTGTGCATGTATATCTCCACACTCCACTTGAATTGCAGGGGAAATCCACACATACATTATAGGAAATCATCATGTGACATGTCTCCTCTAGTTTCCTGCATTGAGCAGGGGGTTGGACTTGATAGCCTTGTAGGCTCCTTCCAACTCTATAATCTATGAAATCATTCGCAACCTGTAGCAGCAACTCCTTAGACATAATTTTAAAGAAGGTGTTACTTTGTACATGTTTTCCAATCTGCATACTATGTAATGAGATGGGCTACAATGGGAAGTAATTAGCAGCAATTGCTTCTAAGACTTTTTCCCAAGGCCTCTCAGATGGAAGTGAAATAAACACTGGAGAAAAAATCAGCGTATAGATGTTGGGAATTAGGAGAATTCAATGAAGGCGCTTAATTTGGTGACGAACAGAATCAGCAGTGCTAATATTTTGTTTAAGATAACCAATAGGTTTTTAATACGAATATTAACTTGCTTTAGGTCAGTCTTCCCCAACCTCATGCCCTCCAGATGTGTTGCACTACAATTTCCATAATTCCCAGACAGGTTGGGGTAAGCTGCTTTGCAATAGAATTGTACTGTTTGCAATAGAAGGAAAGGAACATAGGCACTGGATATGTACTCACTCCAGGCGAGGTGAGATTCCAGTGTCTTATGCCTTTAGAGGCAATGTTTCAGCTGCTGCAGGGCCTTTCAATGAAGCTTGCAGAGATTAAGTTTGCAACCCACAATAACTTACATATTTTCCATGATGAATCCCTTTAATTTTGATTGACACCAACAACAGCACCATCTAGAGCATCTGGGACTCTGTCTGGACCCCGTCTGAAACCTCCCATGTGTGAGACCAATATCCTTGGTTTTATTTCCAATTCACTTTCCCAGTGAACTGGCTAGCTTTTTGTAATGGAAGTTCAAATCCATTAAAAAGGTGGAACCATCCTCCAAGTGCATTTCTGATTGGCCACATTGGCCACTTACATCAGAGATGGGGCTTATGTTGCTATTGCTGCAAATTACATGCAATCTCACGTAAGGGCCCTGTTTTCAGTCCTCTCAAATTCCCATAAATATCACTGGCATATATTTAAGCAACTGGCATAAATAAATATAATTGGTGGCATCACTCCAGTCTTTTGTCACCATGTGAATTATGTGACCAGAGATGCTTTGCAAAGGACTAACACTCTCTTGGACCATCTTTTCTGCAAGGAACTCTACACTTGCCCTAAAACCCAAGCAGATAAAAAGTACGTAACTAGTTGAGTTAGATTGACTTTATTACTTTTATTTCAAAGTCTCTGTGTGTGATTTATTGCCTTCTTTTTTTTATTCCTTTCTTCCTCTTTTCTTAACCAAACTTACATATTCATTGACAGTTGGCTTCATTGGATTAAAAAGGGTATTTCTGTGGAATGTCTTGCTAAAATCTTCCCTGTGTGCCAGGCTGCATAATATTAAGCTACCCCTTGTGTTCTAAGGGTATCTCACAAGGTTTGGTTAAAGTCTATATCCTTTGGGATTGGGGAAAGTAAATCGAAAGCTCCTCTCTTTTTTATTTTTTCTAGAGATTGGCTGCATGGAGAGGTTCTTGTAAATGGAGCATAGAACACACACACACACACACACCCATCTTGACAGGCTAGTATTTGTTCAGCTAGGTGGCAGTGTATCATAATTCCTTTTTGTGGGGAACTTTTAGACCAGAGTAGGAAACTTCTGAGGGCCAGATATAATTTCAGAGAAGCTCTCAGGGGCCGCAGGCAAGGAGGGCATGGCCAAGGGCAAAGGGGGTGGGGCTGAAAAGATTTTTTTTTAAAAGACTAAAAATACCAGCATATTGTAGCTGAAGGGTGCAATCCTATGCAGGTTTAGGCAGAAAAAAGGCCTACAACTCCCAGCATGCTCCAGCCAGCTATGCTATGCTGGCTGGGGCATGCTGGGAGTTGTAGGCCTTTTTTCTGCCTAAACCTGCATAGGATTTCACCTTAGAGCTCTTACTGCCAGTAACTAAGTCTTAGGAGAGGCATTTCAACCTTTTAGAATGGGGGGAAAACTGCACAAAAACTGGGAAACCACACCAAATGATTGCTGGTTGGTGGAAATGGGGCATGGTCATCTGGAAAAACCTAGACGGTCAGATTGGGACCCCAGCTGGGCTGGATTTGGCCTGTGGGCTTGACGTTCCCCACCTCTGCTTTACACAAAAGGGGAGTCCACCAGGAGGGAATAGCATGCCCAATGATCTCTCACACTTCTAAAGAGTGCCACTGTTAGAGCAGAGGCCATAAACCCGTTCTGTGTCGGTTGCTCTGATTTGCACTATTCCATTCTTTAATTTAATTTACCGGTAATTGTATTTCTTTCACAATCCAAATTACATTATCCTTCCTGCATTTTAAAAATATGCTATATTTTGCACTTTGTATAATATCCCCAGCCTGATGGGAGAGACTGTACATTGGAATAAATTCCTCATAAGGGAAATATATTATTCCGCCCCCTTTAAATCCCTTACTGATTCCTAGAGATCAGAATGGCATTTCGTGTTTCAACAACACCGAGAGGTGAAATTGGAAAACCAATCACATGTGCAGTTATGGCATAATGCTGCGGAAAGAGGAATAAAATAAAATACTGATTGGAATTTTCTTACCTCTTATCTTCTTACATTTGTCTCCTTGGTTTGTCTTTAATTCCAGCCTTGCAGCTGTCAGGCTGGAGTAACTACTCTGAGAGTTTTAATTAGGGTTGAGTGAATCCCATTTTTGGCAGAATTACAGCCCTTTTGTGTGATTGCCGGGGAGCAGGGCTGTTGTGCTGGCTCCACCAGTGATGTACCCCAGATGGCCACGCCTCTTACCCAGGCCACACCCCTTTCCCCCTGTCTGCTGATTGGTGGTTTCCCAGCATTTGCATGTCTTTTTTCCCATTCTAAAGAGTTGAAATGCCTCTCCCAAGGTTTAGTTACTTACAGTATGACCTTTAGGGCACAATCCTATGCATGTTGAATCAGAAAAACATCCTACAGCTCCCAGCATGCCCCAGCCAGCCATGCTGCCTGGGGCATGCTGGGAGCTGTAAGATGTTTTTCTGACTCAGCATGCATAGGATTGCACTCTTCACCTAAAATATGCAGGTATTTTGGCTCTGCCTTCTTTTGCCTTCCACCCCACCCACCACTAGAAGCCTCTGAGAGCTTCTGTGAAATTGAATTTGGCCTTTGGAATGGAAGAGGTTCAACAGCCCTGGTTCAGCATTATGTCCGAACAAGGCAATAGTCATGCTGTATTATGGTCTCAACCCAACCCACTGGGATGCTGAAGCCCAGTGAAATCAGCGGCCATCTGCATACCTATCTCTGTGTTGGATTGTGGCTAATGAGTTTCAGGCTGGAGGTTTGGTGGTAAATTATTTTGGAGGTCAACCCATAGAGAAGCTCATTCAGTTCTAAAATATACTAGCCTATGTATCATTTTACTTGTATCTGTAATGAAAACAGATCTTAAAGGGTGAAAATTTATGGCATGATTTTCCCTATTCCTGCCCAACAAGATTTACCCTCGTCTAGGGTAAGTCACCATTCATCATGGGTAGGGAATATGCAGATACTTTCCCCTTCTTATGGTTGTTAAAATCTTTAAACAGGACTAAGAATTGGACAGCCCTTCAGGCAGAGGAGGTGTGGGCAACTCCCATCACCCCTAGCCAGCATAGTCAATGGTGAGGGATCATGGGAGTTCCCTGATTAATCAGCCATGGTTTTATATGCATAATCTGATTTTAAAGATTTTAACTCTGTATTTTGATTCTCTCCCTCCCACCTTCCCTCCTGCACACTGCAGTCATTGGGAGAGGCCCTGTTCCACATCTCTGCTCTGTGAAATTTGGGGGAGATGCTGGGTAGACTCTTCTTGTTAATAGCTCCCAGACTGTGGAATGACTTGCCCCAGGATGTGTACTGGGCACGTTTAGGTGGAAGTTCAAGTTGATGGCCTTGTAGGCCCCTTCCAACTCTATGATCCTATGGCATACACAGGGCTCCGATGCAGTCCTCCAATTAGACACTGGCCAGACCTAAATCTGCTTTGCTCAGTCTGGCTGCGACATCATGTACCTTTAGACCATGCTCTGGGACTAGGCATGTGTTCTTTGAAACAAAATGCTCTTTTGGTTTTTGCTGCTGCTGTTTGCCTGTTTTTAATGTCTGGTTGTGTGATATTTGGATTGGAGGAGCATACTGAGATGGGAACAGTGGGGATGAAATACTTCATAAATTAACCCCCACCCCATCAATATCTATGGAACAATCCAATGGAGACTGGGGAGGAAGTATACATTTGCAAAAATGTATAAATTTCTGTTGAAGTTGGGACAGAAGAAGAACAAGTTAAGGACTGTATGGTTAAATGGGCAAGGAACTTTGGATATAATATAATGATGGAACAATGGGAACGCATGTGGACTAAAGGTATAAAATTTACATTGTGTTCTGATCTTAGAGAGAATTTTTACAAGGTGATGTATCGTTGGCACCTAACTCCTGTGAAATTGGCTAAGATGTATAACAGTAGTGTCAAATGTATGTTGGAAATGTCAAAATCATGAAGGAACATTTTATCATGTTTGGTGGATATGTAAAAAAGTGAAAACATATTGGGTACAAATACGCACATGGGTACAAAAGATTTTAAAAGTGAATATTAAACTGAAACCAGAAATGTTCTTATTGGGTATAACAGATTTACAACTTGAGAAAGACTATGGAACATTTTTACAATATATGATGACAGCAGCAAGAATAATCTATGCTCAAAAATGCAAAGAAGCAACAATACCAACTATAGAAGACTGGCTGTTGAAAATGTTGGACTTAGCAGAGATGGCGAAATTGACTTGTTTAATTAGAGAAAAAAATCTGTCTTCATTTAAGAAAGACTGGAAACCTCTGATGGACTTCTTGGGGAGGAGGGAAAGTGACTTAATAACTTTGGGTTTTGATTTCTGAATATTGGTAAGGTGATAGAATTTTTTTCTGTGAAAATAGAGGAAACTTAGATTGGATAAGGATTGGTAATGTTTGTCAGACAATGAGGCGGAAGCCAAATATGATTTGTTGTTGTTTTGGAAAATTTAATTAAAAAAGAGAGAGAGAGAGAGAGACTGGGGAGGAAGGATTCAAGGTGGGCAAACAAGCTACCACTACCTATGCCCTGCGGGGCTTGTGCTGGAAGATGTGTGTGTGTGTGTGTGTGTGTGTGTGGCAGTGGGATGGTGGTGCAAAAAAGGCTCAAGAGGCTGCATGCAGCCTGTGGGCTGCCCGTTGCCCACGCCTGGTCTATTTGTTGGTCTTTAAGGTGCCACAAGACTTTGTTATTCTCCTTATAACATTGGTTAATTTAAGTTTTAACTCCAGGTGCAGATTCTGAAAAAGAAGAGTTAAAATGAAACTAAAATAACACCACTCTGCTGCATAGGTGGGGAAAAGTTAGAAACTACAGAGCAGTCATGGAATTCAAGGAAATTAAGCAGTAGTCTGGAAAGAGGGGAGGTTTAAGAAGGGACAAAAAGTGCAACTCTCCCCCTGTAGATGAGTTTGTAAAAATGTATTGGGTCCAGGGAGCGTTCTGCAGCCTAGTAAATTGGCATTTGAGGGGTGCCACAAACAATAATATATTACATTACATCTTGCACTACAGGGTACAGGTGTCCAAAAGCTATTACAATCCAGCCACTAGACTTAAAATTGTATGAAGGTAATAGCATGGTCTATGCTATGCTATGTGAGTCGTAGACAGAAAATGCTTATTTTATTTTTGCTTTGCTATCTGTTTGGGTTTTGTCATAGAGGTCCCTACGCCAATAAAACCAAGAAAGTATTGAAATTAAATTTTCTGCTTCTGGTTTAGCTGCTAGTCTTGTCAGTAATAACCCATATTTCATCAAATGGAAGATTGAAACTGTTCTAAAAACTTTTTGTTTCTCACAGTAGGAGTTGGTAAAATAGAAGAAAAGGGAGCTTTTTCTTCTTCTTACCATTAAGGATGCTTCCTTTTCCCATGCTAGCTACTACAACATTTATTATAGCTTTCAGGATAGATTCATTCCCAAATTCACACTAATAGCAGATTTATATGACATCATCGAGAGCCAGTGTGATGTAGTGGTTAGAGTGTTATACTGAGACTCGGGAGATCCGGGTTCTAGTCCCCATTCAGCCATGGAGCTCAGTGGGTGACTTTGATCCAGTCACTGACTCTCAGCCTAACCTATCTCACAGGGTTATTGTAAGGATAAAATGGAGATTATGTAAGCCGCCTCAGGTTCCATGCAGGAATAAAGATGGGATATAAATATAATAAATAAATAAAACATTTTTTAAAAAAAATTGGCTGCAGATACTTGATTGGATCCAGGCCAAGTTTGTTACACTTTGGTCCCATTGAAATCAGTGTGAAAATTAGTTATGACTAACTTTAGTCCCATTGATTTCAATGGAAACTAAGCACAAGCAAGCACAAGTCTGGCTCCAACCCTATGATTTGAACGTGGCAGTAGAGGATCTACAAATATATTTGCACATGAACTGAAAAATTCATTTTGTGCTGTGGGGGGGGGAGGGGGTTGATTTAATTACATGAATGCATCCTAAGTGTTACACTAGCAGCATAACAACATATAGCGTGTGTTAAGACTGATTGCTGTGTAGACACAAAGTCACTCTGTTATCATAGGCAGACGTACTGGTGGAATGGTAGGCTCAGGTTGTCATATTTGCTTTTCCTCTGCCCTTTATTTATTGATGTTCTAATGTCCTATAGAATGCATTGATCCCCACCCCCACCCTCTGAGAGCACTAAACTGATTCATAGTGATGCTTGCCCTATATTATATTGGGTTATTATTATTATTATTATTATTATTATTATTATTATTATTAATTTTATTTATATACCGCCCAACAGCTGAAGCTCCCTGGGTGGTTTACAACAATCCATAAAAACACACAATACAATATACAATAAAATCATTATACAAAATTAAAAAACCCAATTTTAAAAACAAACAAACATATAAATAAAACAGGAAATGCAGTGAGACCAATTAAAAAAGCAACCACCCCGCCATACACTATGTAGAGTTAAAGGCCTCAATATAGAGGGCAGCCTTAACCTGGCGCCCAAAAGATTGTAAAGTTGGCGCCAGGCGGGCCTCAGGAGGGAGCTTGTTCCAGAGTTGGGGGGCTACCACAGAGGGTTGGATCCGTATTAAGTGCGAGCAGCTGCACTGGCGGAAGTGGATTTCCCCAGCCCCTCCTTCCAACAGCTGCCCCTCCAACCTCCTGAAAATGCTACATGGAGAGTCAGGAGACCCTGCTGAATGGGAGGAGCTGTGGTGAGCGGGGCGGGGGAGATCCCCCCCAAATTAGATGGAGGGACCTTCCAGAAGCAGAACATCCCTTCCTCTTGCAGAAGGAAGATCCTGAATCCAGCCCAGTACCAACTTCTGCTCTGTTCCTAGCTTGAGGCATAGAACATTCAGTTAGTCCCCCATCCATAGGGATGCGTTATCCCACACCGGTTGCTTTTCAGCCCCTATAAGTTTTCCCATACAACTAAGTGTAAAAGCTGTTCTGTGACATATTTGATTTTAGGCATGAACATTTTGGGTTCCAATTTGGTCCTAAGTGCAGCCCATCCCTTTAGGCCAGTGTTCTCCAACCTTGGGTCCCCAGATGTTTTTGGCCTACAACTCCCAGCATGCCCCAGCCAGCTACGCTGGCTGGGGCATGCTGGGAGTTGTAGGCCAAAAACATCTGGGGACCCAAGGTTGGAGAACACTGCTTTAGGCTTTGCTGTATAAAGTTATCCCCATACATAACAAATCTAAACATCCCCCCCCCAACACCACAGTTTCACACACTCATTGACACCCCTCAGCTCTGCCTGTCTAGGCACCTTCCAGAAGAAGATTTGTGAGCTATTCCCTATGTGTGGGATAGCACACATTTCTGAAAATGTTACCTTGAAGGCCCTCTGCTTCTGAAACTTACCAAATTTGGCTTCCAGGTTCTCCCAACTGTAATTCCCAAAATGGTAGATGCTAACATGTACCACCACTACTGAACCCTCCCTAGGGATGGATGGATCAATCTGTTTCTGGTTCATGTCAGTTTCACACACAGTTCATTCATAAGTCTGTTCCATTTCTGCACTAATTGGCAATTAAAGAAAAAAAACTGCATGAAAATTCATATTTAAATACATATTTGAATATTTATTTATTATATTTATATCCCACCTTTTTTCGTGAAAGGAGCCCAAGGCAGCTTACATAATCCTCCTCCTCTTCTCCATTTTATCCTCACAACAATCCTGTGAGGTAGGTTAGGCTGAGAGTCGGTGACTGGCCCAGAGTCACCCAGTGAGCTTCATTTCATTTCATTTATTTCATTTCTATACCGCCCCACAGCCGAATCTCTCTGGGCAGTTCACAACAGTTTTCATAGCTAGGTGGGGACTAGAACCTGGATCTCCTGAGTCCCAGTGCAACACTCTAACCACTACACCACACTGGCTCCATATTTTCATATATATATTTGAATGTATTTTCTCACAAAACACACATTCCTAAATGTATTTCCTCTCAAAGTATGGAAACTGAATCTCAGTTGCTTCCATTCTAACTAGTTTTAATTAAGGTTGCTATGGTTGATGGATTAATCTGTTAAATCAGGGGTCAGGGCAGGGCCGGTGCAAGGCAGTTTGGTGCCCTAGGCAAGATCAGATATCTAGCGCCCCCTCTTCCCACTTGAGCCCTCCCTCCCTCCAGCCGTATGCTCCTGGTGCCCCCTTTAGCCCGGCGCCCTAGGCAGCCGCCTAGTTGGCCTAATGGTAGCACCGGCCCTGGGTCAGGGACCTCTTACAGGTCTAGGGCTGAATTCCACTTTGGAGAAGCTCATGGGGGGTGGAACAGATCCGGGTTCTAGTCCCCGTTCAGCCATGAAACTCACGGGGTGACTTTGGGCCAGTCACTCTGACTCTCAGCCTAACCTACCTCACAGGGTTGGTGTGAGGATAAAATGGAGAGGAGGAAGAGGATTATGTAAGCTGCCTTGGGTTCCTTGCAGGAAAAAGGTGGGGTATAAATATAATAAATAAATGAAATAAAATAAATGTATCCCTTCTCCGAGGTTGCCTCCTTCCCTCCCTGTCTGAAGTGCTGCCAGTAGATGGCCGAAATCAGCCGTCTCGCTGATTTGCAGGGCGGGAGAAGCACAGAGGCTGAGATCACCTCCGCGCTCCTCCCATCCTGCATAAGATGTACGCAACCCTCTGAGTTCGGAGACTTACGGGTATTGAGGGTGTACTTCCTCTCCTACTTCCAAGAAGAACCCAAACAATGGCTTCTAACTATAAGGCTTTATTAGAAAAGATGCCAGCCAAGCAAACTGGCTTAAAAGCACAAATGAAGTGGATTGCAGAAATTGATCACAAAAGAAACCAGCTTAGTTAGAATTCTAGCCATTAAGGAAGAATGAACTATTGTTGAGAAGTTGATTCCAAACTGGGAACCTCTCTCTTCCCTTCCAGACTCAAACTACCCACCCACACACACCCCTAAGGCGGATGCTTATAGCTCAGGGCCAATCTCTTGGAGTGCCTGACACTGCTCAGCTGGTCCGCCCTCCTTAGCTGACGTCTGACCCTCCTCCCAATCAGAGAGCTCAGATTGCTTTCCCACGGAATTTGACAGATAGATCCTCCCTGACTGTTGGGCTCATCTCTCAGTCCACTGGCCTTGGGGAACCAGCTGCAGGTTCCCTCCCCTCCATCTCTTCCGCCTCCCCGTCAGACCCAGAATCTGTACCCAGATCCTCCTCCTTTGTAGGAACAGTGGGTCCAATCCTTACATCGGACATCTCCATTGGATTGCGCCCTTAATCAGTTAACAGCTCTAGCTTTAATAGATATTCGGTACATTAACCTGGAAAACTGAAGTGAGGTGCTTCTCATCTTTACTCCCCTTGAATGTAATGGACATTCAAGCTGATGCAGGCTCATGACAGAGGTCAGCTCTGATAAGCCTGGAACATAATCTGAATGTGCATGATGCAGCTCCGCTGATGAAGATAACTCAGTCTGGTCCTCTAGGTGCCATCAATGTGGTATGTAACCACTCAATCTACCAAAACAAATCCCTGTCCACACATTCAAAGAACATGAGTGGGCATAAAGTGGGAAGAGGGCATGGGGGAGTGCTTGCCACGTTCCCATCTCCACCCCAGCCTTCAATTTAGACAGAAAATCAAGACATCACCTGGAACAGTGTGGGGACAACCATGAAAGCGGCCACAAACACACTACTTCAGGTAATGTTAAACACACTCTCAGAACAAGAAAAATAGAAGCCTATTGCTTTTATGCAATGGTTGCTGCACATTGGGAGTGTACATCATGGAAGAAAGGAAGAGAAAGTCCAAGAAGCCCCTGCCAATCACTCAGGCCCTGGGATCCCAGTCACTCCAATTGCAGTTGTAGTTGTGATGAGTACTGGGCATATAACTTGAGTTGCCTCAAGAGTCGGGGCTAGTCATGTGGGTAGAAATTGTCCTCAATTCTGATTCTCATTTCTTTGGACATCTTGTCAATGTAAGGGGAATTAATTTTCAATCTAGGAATTTACCTAAGTAGTGATGGGTGAGATCCCTCAGGCTCAAATCTGTTAGCTTAGCTTAATTTTAGCCACCCTAGTCACAATCAGAAAATAGCTTGGTTTTGTTCAAGCCAATCTGTATTTATTTGGGAGGTATCATGTTCCCGGTTTTGTCTGCAATCCCGTCTCTTGCACTCCCACTCATCGTTCTCCAAACCCACCTCTCCTTCCTGCCCACATACATGACTTGAATTAAAGATCCAATGGCTTATCATTCCCACCACCTTCTGTTTGAGGTGAGCATCCTGACCTCCTGAAAGTTGTATTTATACACTTGGAAATACGAGTCTCAGCAGCACCTCTGTACTCAGTGGTGTGAAAAAGATCCTAGGTGAGGTGACTGTGTTTCACATCTTCAGTAAAGGTGTGCCTGGGTGCTTTGCCTTGGCACTCGTAGTCTGTAGCATAAGGTCTCGGGAGTGAAGCAATGCTCAAGGCCTTAGAGGAGCCTTCCCCAACTTGGTGCCCTCCAGATGTGTTGGACTACACCTCCCAGATTCTGGGAGTTGTAGTCTAAGACAGTGTTCCCCAACCTTGGGTCCCCAGATGTTTTTGGCCTACAACTCCCAGCATGCCCCAGACAGCGTAGCTGGCTGGGGCATGCTGGGAGTTGTAGGCCAAAAACATCTGGGGACCCAAGGTTGGGGAACACTGG
The DNA here is from genome assembly GCA_021292165.1 of Shinisaurus crocodilurus. NCBI lineage: Eukaryota > Metazoa > Chordata > Lepidosauria > Squamata > Shinisauridae > Shinisaurus > Shinisaurus crocodilurus. The sequence continues at coordinate 35,341,750 of CM037880.1, read as the reverse complement.
TCTAAGACATCTCGAGGGAACCAGGCTAGGGAAGGCTACCTTAAAGGTTGCTGTTACAGAGGCTGGTGGCTTAATCAGCCCTCCTGTGACATCAGAACAGTGGGAGGGATCATGAAGACCACTACTTCTGCTTTCCTGAGCAACTGAACATCAGTTAAATCTGGTTTAGGACGTCATGCTGCTGCTGCTTCACTGGTGCTTCTCTTTCTTTCTTTGTGTCTTTCATGCTTTTCTACAGGAGGCATATTGTGCACTCACCATTTCCTACTCATGGATGATGTTGTGAGTCAGTGCTAGGGATGTGCGTGGAGCTCGATTGGGGGGGGGGAAGTCCAGCGAACCCGCTGGGCTCGACCCTCCCCCCCAAGCTCTGTTCGCACTACCTCTTCCCCGGCTTGCCTTGCATTCTTGTGAGTCAAGCTGGAGAAAGCGACTTCTGGGTTCCGGCGCTACGTTGTTTATGTAGAAAACGGCCAACTTTGCACAAATTTGACTGTAATTTGTACAAATTTGGCCATTTTCTACATATGTAGAGCCGCCGAGGACCCGGAAGTCCAGCAAGCGCCTCAGCTGGCGCCCGCATTCAGCTCAGCTGCTCGCATGCTGCGAGTCGAGTGCCGGGCGGGTCACCCATCCCTAGCACCTCCAGTTTTGCTTCTGTGTCTAACCAGCCCTTTTGTGAGTCTCTTTAGAGCAGGGAAAATGCAGTATTTAATTGTGAAAGTGAAAGAAAGCACAATTTCCTCTTGTGGGTTTGCACTATTCCACTGTACCACAGTGCCACCTAGAGGTTATGTAACAGAAAAGCAGGAAAGGAAACACTGCTCCTGTAGTGCTCGGATTCAATTCTGTGATGAAACTGAAAGGAGATACAGTGGATTAACAGCCGATTAACAGCCTCATGTAGAAACGCTCAAAATCTAAAATTGCAATGAACTTAAATTAGTCAGTAAATGCTATCATTATGGCTTATGGCTACTTTTTTGGGGGTAAGCATGTGGTGGTGGTGGTGGGGAAGGGCCAAATAAATGTTGATACTTTAATCAGCCTAATTTAGATTAAAATTAGTAAGCCTCATGTGAAATGCTTAGATTCAAATGAGAAATGCCTCCTTTTTGCCCAGGGAAATTAGCATTCCATTTAGATGGCTGTTTACAATATTCTGTTAAATGGCTTGGATGCCAATATATTGTTCATGAAGATGATACAGGAAAGAATAATTGTCCTTATGATGAAAGGCTATTCCATTACATAAATGGTTTCACATTTGTATCTGTTATATCATTGCAGCTGATACCATCAAAATGTTGCCACAATATTGAAAATGTTTCCATTAATTAAACTGCAAATGCATACCTTGGCATGTTAATAATTTTATAGATTTTTCTCCCTCACTCTTCATTTGGCTAGTATGGTACTATTGTGGATAGCAATTTCATGCCATTCTAAAATGTGCATTATTTGTATGACCTTGCATACAAATGCTGCATTTTAGATACAATTCAGCTGTTCATTGCTCTTCTTTCCCCTGTTATATCTTTACATGGGAATACCAAGATTTTAATAGCTAACATTTCTATTTCCTGTAGAATTCCAGTTCGTTATGTGTGTGTGTGTGTGTGTGTGTGTGTAGGTGCATTCATATGCAGTGGATCTGAACACAGAATAGAAAATGAAGAAAAGCTCATTTACAAACCATTCCTAAACACAGCTGCAGATGGTTAATGAAATGGTAGCAGCTGCACACATTTGCAAATGCACCCAGGGCCAGCCCTACCATTAGGCAGAGTGAGGCGGTTGCTTCAGGCAGCTGATTTAGGGTAGCATGAAAGTGCACCAAATTGTTGTTGTTGTTGTTGTTGTTGTTGTTGTTGTTATTATTATTATTATTATTATTATTATTATTATTATTATTATTGTGGCAGGGAGTGGGACTGAAGCATGTAGAGATCCTGCCTCAGGAAACAGAATAACTTGACCAGCCTTGGGCACTATGCATTTTGACTGGGGTGGGGTGCCATTGTCTGAGGCTACTTTGTATGTACTACATAAGACTGCTATGCTTCACAACTATTTCAATGTGAGGTCCAAGCCTTACCCAAAGGAGCCATCACTAGCACCCCCATCATTGTTTTAGCCGTAGGGATGTGCTGAAACAGGGAAATCTGGCTCTTTTGGGCTTGTCGGATTTCCTGCCCATTTCTGATTCATTGATCAGAAGCGAACTGAGTTGGGTTTTCCCCCCATGGACTTCTGTCTCCAAGATAGGCTGCGATTTGCACATTAAAAAAAAAATGCTAAGGAAATTTGCGCAAAATTGCAAATTTGCACAAGATTGCAACTGGCTGATTTGCATAAAATCAGCCAATTAGAGCAAAATTGGAAGCTGAAAACCACATGAATCAAGTGTGATTTGCACAAATCGTACAAGTTCCACGTGGTTTCCGGTTTCCGATTTGCACAGATCGGCTGATTTGCGCACTAGATCCATATGGTTTTCAGCTTCCAATTTTGCACAAATCGGCCGATTTTGAGCAAATTTCCTAAGCATTTTTTTAAAAAGCGCAAATCGCAGCCTATTTTAGAGACAGGAGTCCATGAACTGGCTCAGCTCTCACTACAGTGAATTGGCGCAAGTGCAGGGCTGATAAACTGGAATCTGGGGACTGATTCATGAACATTTGTTGGATTTTCACCCCCTATCAGATTCCTCACACATCCCTAGTTTTAGAACAGGGGTGGGCAATGTATGACCCTCCAGATGTTTTGGCCTACAACTCCCATCATCCCTCACCATTGGCTATGCTGTCTAGGACTGATGGAAGTTGTAGGCCAAAACCCCTGGTGGGCCACAAGTCACGCACCTCTTAGAGCAGGGCTCTCCAACCTTGGGTCCCCAAATGTTGCTGGACTTCAGCTCCCAGAATCCCTTGCCATTAGCCATGCTGGCTGGGTAGCTGGGAGCTGTAGGCCAGAAGCATCTGGGGACCCAAGGTTGGAGAGAGCTGTCTTAGAGCAACAACAGCTCATGCCACCACTTCAAATCAGTGATCATTGGGGATCACAGGAGGCATGTTATTGGTTTTGGCGAAGAATAAAGTTTCTGAACTGGGATCCAGTCTACTTCTGCCTTGGCTTGACTCTTTTGCTTCAAGGCATTGAGGCTGGTCGATTAAGTCTGGGCTTTACATGTGGATTGTGCAATGTGTGTGGCCCGTGACAAGTCAAAAAAGACATAGTTTTATTGTTCTGTGCCTTTCTGCTTTTAACTTCAACATTACAAGCCAGTACATTCGACTGATGACAAATACTTGGCAACTAAGATATGGTCCATGAGTAAAAAATCTAGAATCCTTGGGGGTCGGGGATCCAAGATCCAGAGGCAATCAAAACAAAACAAAACAAAACAAAGATAGTTGTGCTGATCCATGAGTAAAACATCCAGAATTGTGGGGTGTGGGGGGAAATCCACAGACAATAAAGAACAAAGATATATTTGCTGGTTCATGAGTAAAAAATCCAGAATGCAGACCTGATGGCCACAAAATCTGGCCATTTCTTGAACTTTTCTGCTCCACCTCCATGCCCTGCCTCCTATATCAGCTAGCCTGATGAAGCGTTCTGGCAAACCTGAAAGCTTGCACAATCTTTTGTGGCATTTCGGTTGGTTCTAATAAAGGTATTGTCTAACTGTGGATTTTGCCATTTCCCCCTCTGGATTCTGTTTTTTTTTTAAAAAAAATTCTGGGACAGTAGATGAAAAGGCAACCTAAGATATACAGAATGGATGCTCTTAGGTTTTCCAAAGTCACACAAGACCATAAAGAGTTTTGTGTGACTTTGCCTTCAGCTTGAAGTGGAAACCACGCCGAGTTTCCAAGTCATTGCATGTGAGCTGCCAACAAGGGAACCCATCCTTTTCAAATAGGTTCTGACCAAGTAGACATTAGATGGCAGATGTGTGAAACTATAATCCAACAGGTGTTTTTAACTGAGAGAGAGAGAGAAAAAGCCATGAAGCACTAAGAGTAAAAGCAGAGGAATGTGTAGGTATGAACAGGGCTGGAGTCAAAGCTAGGCATGGTCAGACACCTGCCAAAGGACCACACACCAGCAGATGCCCACTGACAAGACCCCCTTGGAGTTGCTTTTCCTCTTCACCATGGCAAGCTGCTTGCTCACCTGCCTCTCGCTCTGGCCCAGACAACGGTGGAGGTGGGAAGGTGGAGCAGCAAATGCCACTTCTTACTTTCACTGTTATTTGTAAATGGGGGCCATAATTAGTTGTGTCAATGCCACTGTCAAGCAAGCAGGTGGTAGCAGTAAGGAGAAAGAGGTTGAGGAGCAATAGCAGCTGGTGGCAATGGTGGTGAGGGGTCCAAGTGAGGATGTGTTCCCCAGGGCACTAAAAAAATAATGAGCTGGCACTTGGGAGTGTGTGTGCACGCGCAAGTGTGTGCTTAAATCCTTTGCCTCCAGTTATTTTCCCATTCAAAATGGCTCCTACATAACTGTTTTTCCACCCATGGGGGAAAAGATACAGGTAGGTACTCATATCCTTTACTCATGGATGAAGAAGCAGTTGTGGGGGGAAAGATTTTGAGCATTAAAATGGTCACAGAAGAAAAGGTTAAGCAGTCCCTCCAGTGAAATGTGAGAGGCCCACACTTGCTTTTCATTAAAAACTAAATTGTTGGGAGACTGTTACAGTAGCTGCCATGTAATGTTTGTCCTTCAGACAACTGGAAATAAATGATGTCTTTGATTAGCAGCTTTGAACGACTACATAATGCAATCCTAGCTCCACCAGGACTACCAGCTCCCCTGGGACTTCCAGCTCCCCCGGGACTGCACAATGAAATCCCAGCTCCCCCCAGACTACCTGCTCCCATGGGACTACACAATGAAATTCCTGCTCCCCCTCCCGGGACTACACAATGAAATCCCAGCTCCCCCAGGACTACACAGTGAAATCCCTGTTCCTCCCCCGGGACTGCACAATGAAATCTCTGCTTCCCCCCCTGGACTACACAATTAAATCCCTGTTCCCTTTCCCCCGGGACTGCACAATGAAATCCCTGCTCCCCCAGGACTACACAGTGAAATCCCTGTTCTCCCCCCCAGGACTGTACAATGATATCTCTGCTCCCCCCCTCCAGGACTGCGCAATGAAATCCCTGCTCCCCCCCAGGACTATGCAATGAAATCCCAGCTCCGCCCCGCCCTGTGGTTCATATGAACATTCTGTTTTGAGGCAGGAGAGATTTGCATATTCGCTCCTGATTGGCCCCTGTGGCAGTTCATACGAACATTCTATATGTCGTTGGAGCGATTTGCATAACTGCTCCTAAATGGCCCCTGCGAACATTCCAAGTGACGCCATTGGCTCTCATCTATTTTGGGCCGTACAGGCGCAGCGAGGGTTTTTCGGAGATTTGAACCCACCAGTCTTTGTCCTTGGGTGATGGAGAGTATGCGTGCCAAGTTTGGGGCGGATCCGTCAAAACGTGATGGAGCGTATGCAATGACGACCCGCACACAGCAGTCATTCAGTCAGACAGTTATTTAAAAAGTTTCCTTCCCTTTTCACCCCCTTAGAGAACATTCTAAATGGCCTAGGGGAGATTTGCATACCCAGCCCTATTGGCCCCTGCAGGAATTCATACGAACATTCTAAGTGTCCTATGGGCTATTTGCATAACTACTCCTATTGGCTCCTGCAGAAATTCTGAGGTGAGGCCGATTTGCATAACTGCTCCCCTGCTGTTTTGCCCATAGGAGATATGAGTGTGGGGCAATTTTGCCCCCTTTTTTCACCCCCATTGTATTGCAAGCCGTTGCTTGTTTGTCATCAAGTCAAAATTTATTTTAAAAATTTGCTTGTCTTGCAAAACGCTCTCAGACCAAGTTACTTGCAATCCAAGGTATTACTGTACATACAAACATATAAACATACAACACAGAGAGAGAGAGAGAGAGAGAGAGAGAGAGAGAGACATATTTGCACGTAGGGATGTAATGTAACCGCTCACCTTGAGCGGGCATAGGGAGCCGAAATCGGCCCCGCTCACACCCGCCAGAGACACGCTTTGATATAAGAGTGTTTTGGATTACAAACACGGTTCCGGAATGAATTATGCTTGCAATCCAAGGTATTACTGTATATGGTTTTTATAATGTATTTTTAAAGGTTTTAATCTCTGTAAATGAGAGAGCTTTGGCTATTGGGTGGTATAGAAATGTAATTAATGAAATGAAGTGATTTACCTATATACTTTTCCTGTATGCATAGATAATTACATCTGGATGGGGTTGCCAAATCTTTCTGTTGGTCCTGATCCTCTGACTTTAAAGGGACTTTTTTTTTTTTTTTTTTGCAGCTGAAGCTTTTCTCACCACTTACTTACCTTCCAGCTAGGAAAAGCTTTACCTGCTTAATTTCCATTATCCATTGGCCTTTAAAGGCAGAGAAACATGGCCAGGAAGAACATTGGCAAACCCACATCTGACCCATCAGTGGTGTGTACCATTCTCCACTCAAGTCAGTGCAGGACCCTAGAAAGGCAGTGGTTTATGGGTTGTTGTTTTTCAGGAATGGAAACTCTCAAGATCTGTCCTGGATCCAAATGCAAAAATTACTTTCTAAATTCAGAACCTGGGGAACATTTTTTGCCTATCAAATCTGCCATGTCATGGTTTGTTAATTACGAGTGGCATATCAGAGACTGCTGCTGGCAATAACCAGCTTGTTAAGACGAGGCACCATTACTAAAGTAATTCAGCATTTTAAAAAAGATTATCTTTCACCCAGTCACCCACACAACCTGTCATTTAGCCATATCGTCTTCCTCTCCCCTCATCTTCCATGTGCTCACCCACACAAGGCCATCAGATCCTTTTGCTGTCTCTTAAAGTGATGGTAAGATTGTCGCATGTCATAAGTCGTCCTGATGTTGTTTCACTAGCACAAACCTATTGTAGGCGCAGCACTGGAAGCCTGGCTACATGGGTGGGTTATATATTTTCAAAAAGCTCCAAACTATAAGATAAATCATGGGCACACAATGAAATCTGTTGGAAGGAAAGTTATTTGCAGAGCTATGCTTGCTGAGTTTTAAATGGTTTGGCTTGAGTATTGTATGCAAATACAGTGGTTCTGCATCTGAGCATCTGGGAAGGGAACTATAAAGCAAAAGTAGAAAGGAGGAAATATAGAGACCTCCTTCACATGACACGACAACCCAATATCTACCTTCAGTTTCATCACGGAATTGAGGTCCGAGTACGTAGTACTACACAAGGAGTCAGTGAACAATGCACATTGCATAGCTTGTTCGCAGGGGTGGATTAGCATTTCATGCAACCCCCCCCTCTCTCTCTCACACACACACACCACAGAGGGCCAAAACAGGTCTCCCTTTATATCCATATCTAGCAGCTATTCATCCCCCCCCCCCATTTTTACCCTAGCACAGACTCAGAGAGGCTCGATCTGGATCAGAACCCTAGCATGGGGGGGAGTTGAGACCTGGATTGTGGCCCCTGCACCTACTCTAGCAAAGCTACTAGATGCAGATTTAAAGAAATATCTGTTTTTGCCCACAAACAGGAGGAGGGCGCTTATTTGGTTATCCAGTGTTCATCTTCAGAGTCCATATATTCAGAGGCATGTTTGAAGCTGTACCACTTTTTAGCCTTAGAAGAGATATATTACTTCCCTATTGCTTAGGATGAGGTTATCTGCCCTGTTTGGCCTCATTGGAAGCACAGATCAAAATCAAAATCTGGACTTCAACTCTTAGCATCCCTGACCATTGGCCATGCTGGCAGGGGCTTCTGTAAGTTAAAGTCCAAAACATCTGGAGATCTACCTTCTGCCCATCCCTGGTGTAGAAGGTAGAGCAGGATCTACTGGTAGATCTTTGGGTGACTTGCAGTAGATCACCAAGGATTCCTGACTCCCAATTGTTTAGCAATAGCAACAGCTTCCTCCCCGACCCATCCCAAATTAGGCTGCTGTAATAAAGAAAGCTTTGGGGAAAATGAGGAATGGATTTGTGTGTGTGTGAAAGGACTGTGAACTCAAACAAACAAATACTTGGATTGCAATGTGCTCAGAAGTGCCCTGTTCCCTAATTCTAAGTGTATGTCTGCTCTCTTTCTGAACCATTATTTTGCACATGACTCTAGTTGGTGGATCTCTGGGTTCTAGAGGGGGGGGGAAAACAAAGTAGATTTTTAAAAATTACCCTTTTGTTATAAAATATCAACAAAAGACAACAAAACCATAAAGAGGAAAAGAAAAAAAATTGTAACTCCATAGATCTGAATATATCAGTTTCTCATAAATATCCCATATACTGTACCACAAAAGTAAATCCTGTAAGGTTGAAGTCTGCCCACCCCCAGTGTCACATTATAACAGCTTTCCCCAACCTGGGGCCTTCCAAATGTGTTGGACTACAACTCCCACCATTGTCACTAGCAACACAAATGGTGTGAATGATGGGAGTTGTAGTCCAACACATCTGGAGGGCCCCAGGTTGGGGAAAGCTGCATTATATTCTGTCATTTGTTTGCTGATGGGGGGGGGGAAGTCCTTTCACAGAAGGACACCAGTGACTTAGCAGCCTCAAAACTACCAGCATGTGAAACCTCAGAGTTTCATAGAGATGGATTTCCTCATTTATGTCGCTGTGTAATCAGTGCATGCAAGAGAGTTATCGCTGTACGTGAACATTAAATCTGCGTTACATAAATATTACATTTTATCACTAGACAAACTGTCTTGTTCCTAGAGCAAGATCTGAAACACACACACACACACACACACACACACCTTTTGTGGTATATGGGATATTTATGAGAAACAGCATCAGTTTGTCTAAAAAGCAAATTTCTCTTTCTAACAAGGCATTATTGGTTTCATGCAAATCAGATTGTTATATGGTTTTACAGAGATTTCACCTTTGGCAGTTATTAAGTAGGCCATGATCCTACAATATCAAATCTGGTATATGAAGAAGAAGAAGAAGAAGAAGAAGAAGAAGAAGAAGAAGAAGAAGAAGGGGGGGAATTTATATATGCACGCACGCATGCACGCACGCACATGCAAAAAGTAGATCCAATTTCTAGGTATAATGAAAAGGTTAAGGTTGTATGTGTGGCTTCAGATTAGACCTGAATCAGGCTGATTTAAGCATTGGATATGAACCTTTCTTCCCACCTCCCTTTAACTAATTGCTGCTTGTGGCAATGGCACATCCCAATGGCCCAGTGGGATGCTATAGTCTTCTGCAATGCCCATATTGAATGATGCTACACAGTGCTGTAATGGTAAATCTGGGAGTGCAGGCGCTCATCATGACCGTCCCCACAGCCACGCCCCCAAGGAGAGTCCACAAATGCAGGCAACAGTGTTGATCCATGTGAACATACCAGTTCTAGCAGTTTTCACCTCCACCGGAAACAGGTCTTTTGTAAAGCTAATGGATCTTAATTGCCCATTCAAGACCAAAACACCCCAAAATATGTTGCACTACAACAGGCCAGGGTAGCTCACAACAATACATTGTTGCTGGAAACATCCACCCGCCTCCCCATCCCCAGCTATGGTGAGGTCTGCAGCTAAGCTCAGAGGGAACAGACAAGTCTGAGGAGGGGTATTGATTTTATTTATTATATTTATACCCCGCCTTCTTTCCTGCAAGGAACCCAAGGCGGCTTACATAACCCTCCTCCTCCTCTCCATTTGATCCTCACAACAACCCTATGAGGTAGGTTAGGCTGAGAGTCCGTGACTGGCCCAAAGTCACCCAGTGAGCTTCATGGCTGAGCGGGGATGTGGCGGACGATGTCAACATCCTCACTAATCCAAAGGTCCCTGCTTGCTTTGACCCTGCAAGCCCTGGCTCCACTGCGCTACTGATGCTACATCAGAATATAGCCTCATTCAAGAAGCATTGTTGGCAGGGGAGGCTGATGCCTATGTCAGTGGGGCTCCTTATCCGTTGCAGGTTTTATTCTGAGCTGCATAGGAGGCTATCCGTGGTGCTGAACTCCATCCCCAAAACAGGTTCACCACCATGGAACACCATGGGTAGCTCCTATAAAGCTCAGAATAAAAGCTGCATTGGATAAGGAGCCCCACTGACATAGGAGTCACCAGCCTCCCGATGGTTGGAAGGAAAAGGAAAAGATGGCGGCCCGCACTTGCCAGTGGAGAAGCAGCAGTGGAGGAATTAGTTAAAACAGCCAGGGGAGGCTGGTGACTCCTATTTCGGTGGAACTCCTTGCCCTTTTGCAGGTTTTGCAGCTTTCATTTGGAGCTTCATAGGAGCGATCCATGGTGCTCCATGGTGGCCAACCTATTTTGGGGATGGAGTTCAGCACCGTGGATAGCTCCTATAAAGCTCAGAATAAAAGCTGCAATGGATAAGGAGCCCCACTGACACAGGAGTAAACAACCCTCCCCTGTAAACAACCCCTCTCTCCTCTGAAAAACTGCTGCCACCACCAGCACCACTTATTAGAGCAGTGTTCTCCAACCTTGGGTCCCCAGATGTTTTTGGCCTACAACTCCCAGCATGCCCCAGCCAGCTATGCTGGCTGGGGCATGCTGGGAGTTGTAGGCCAAAAACATCTGGGGACCCAAGGTTGGAGAACACTGTATTAGAGGAAGCCCCCCGAGGCAAAATCTTTTAGGTTTTGTCCCACACCCTCACCCCCCAAATACAGTAATACCTTGGGTTGCAAGTAACTTGGTCTGAGAGCATTTTGCAAGACAAGCAAAAAAATTTTAAATTTTTTTTGACTTGATAAACAAGCGAGGTCTTGCAATGCAAGTAGTGTAGGGATGTAACCGCTCACGCCCCGCTCACGCCCGCCAGAGACTCGCTTTCACATAAGAGTGTTTTGGATTACAAGCACGGTTCCGGAACGAATTATGCTCTCAATCCAAGGCATGACTGTATAGGCTTTCCCCTTCATTCCACTCTCCCCATTGCCATACCCATTTTTTTCGGGGGGGGAGAAACTGAGCTGAAAACAGCTGAAGTTTTTTCCCCCATTGTTGTTGCTTTTTTAATGGCCACAGATTCCATACCCTCTACTTACCTTGTTAGATGCTCTGTTTCCTGCTCCTGCCACACATATGTTTTTAGGTTGCCTTTTAACTAACCGGAGATTTCCACCCAGAATATATTTTCTTTGAAAAATATTTATCCAGCATTCAAATCATAGACATGAAAGCACATGCACATATAAAAACTCAGATTCATCAGAATGTTTGAAGTCCCTTTGAGGATTTTCTTCTTAATGTTATAGCTCAAACAGTTGGTTGTATTAATTTTAATTTTTAAAGGCAAAACATTATGTGTGATTCCCCACCACCCATGCCTGATAGCTGTATGCTTCTATAGCTGTATTTGGAATATAAATTCAGTGCTAATTATCTTTAAGCACTACAAGAAGATTTGCTTTCGAAAGGATGATCTTTGTTCTCTTTTAGCTAAATGCCTACCCCTTTAAAGCATATTCTGCCATATGTTTTCACCCACACCATACATATTAGTAACTTTCTTTTTCAATTTATTCTGATTCAGCATCTAATTGAGGGGACAGAAGATTTCTCACTCATCTTAGATAAAGGTCTTGACAGATTTAGTGTCAGGTCTGAACAATATAGGATACTCTAAAAAACAATATTATATATCCTTGAGTTGTCTCACTTGGCATGTCTATCTGAATTTCAAAGATAAGAATGACAGAAATGAGCTATAAGAGTTCCATTTTGTATCTATCTATCTATCTATCTATCTATCCATTATTTATTTATTTATTTATTACATTTATATCCTGTCTCTTTTCCTCTTGCAAGGAATCTTACAGGGTCTTCCTCCTCTCCATTTTGTCTTCACAATAGCCCTGTGAGGTAGGTTAGACTGAGAGTCAGTGACTGCCCCAAAGTCACCCAGTGAGCTTCTTGGTCCTAGAGAGAACTTAAGTGGGTGACTTAGCATTACAGCTGAATATGGCCATAGAGAGAGAGAGAAAGGCCTGCGATCTCATGATCAGTAACTGATAAACACATTTCTGAAGAATAATCCAACTGGAAAAGTTGCCACTAAGCTACATAACACTATTTTTAAAGCAGACATCATTCCTGTGAATTCTTAGAAGACTAGGTGAGCATTGGGTTGTGTCCAATTGGTTGTACCCAGTGTTAGTCTAACTTAGGGTGCAACCCAATGGGGATGCTTGTAAGCCTCTGACCTTGGAGGATTATGGGAGTGGGAGGTGCATGGAGGCGATCTTCACCTCTGCGATCCTCCTGTCTTGCAAGTCAGTGAGATGGCTCAATTTGGCCATCTAGCTGAGGTGCTTCAGAAAGGGAGGGAAGGAGGCTGGAGTGCATCCAGGACACATTGTATCCTGGCGGACCTGGTCTCCTCCCCTCCCTGTCCCCTGGAATGCCCTCTTCACCCCTTCTCTGAGGTTGCTCTTTCAACCTCGGAGATGCAGCTGATCCAGTTCTTTCTGTGCTGGCTGTGAAGGGGAGGAGGATCCAAGCCTGGATCCCCAGCTCCAAAGTCAGAGCACTTTAGCTAATTAGTCTAACCATGCATTTCAATGGGTCTACTCTAAGTAGGAGTAAGATTGGATACAACCCATTGTGTGAGGCACTCTGGAACATGAGCTGGGCATTTCATGGCTTCAGGCTGGGACCTAGCCTAATAAGTTACTTGGGACTGTAGATACTAAGGCTTCAGAATTCTCCTTCATGCAGAGAAAGGAATAGGGTTCTGCAATGCTGGTTCCTGCAATTGGCTGACTGCATGAAGCCTCTAGATTGAACTGGCATTCTGCTATTTTCTGGCCAAAAGTGCAGTATCTCCTCTCTGTTGCACTTCAGACTCCCAGGTTCCAGCAACCTAGGAGAGAACATGAGTTGGTGAATATTCACTCCAGGTTACTCATGTTCTGGTTTCAGGCTACCCATGGCCCAGACACATTCCTGTTTCAGTCTTATGGCCTTGTGCCTTTGGGTTACCCAGGGCAGAATTCAGTCACCATGGGTGCACATGGCCACTGCGTATTTATCAGCTTTTTCTTGTGGCATTGTAGTAATATTAGTGGGTAATTGTGCTGTGCTCACATGCACATTGCATGGGTATACACCAAAGCCTGGTTGTATGGGCATGAATCCTAGACTAGTTGCATTGGTCAGAAGGTGCCAACTTGGAGATATCATTTTTCCATCACTCAGCTGGAGGAGCACTTTGATGTGCACCTTTTACAGGGCAGGAAGGGGAGAATCAGCTTTTTCCAAGCTTGCCTAAATTATCTGAAAATCACTTCGAAGCTTGTTTTGGCTTGCTCCCATTTTCAACCTTTTTTTACTTGCTTGATTAGGAAAAATGTGCATTTCAATGCGAAAAGTGTGTATTTATGTGCATATTTTTCAAAAGTGCACACTTTCCCCCCTTTGACTAAAATGTGAAAATGCATTTTTTAAAAAACATTTCAAGGTGTACGTTTTTTAAAATGCATTTTTTTGAACATGATTGCAAATTCGGGAATTTGCAAAATTTCTCAAAATTTATTTATTTATTTATTATATAGTGCCCTGACTTGTGTTCGCATTCAGAATTGCAAATGGGACATGTTCACATAATTTGCAAACAGAAACGAAGTTCTCGTAGATCCCTACGAGTGGATAGCAAATTTGGGATAGCTGTATAAATATGCCACATCTAGTTATACATTGTGTTCCAATGGTGGCAATCTCACTCTGTCTTATGGCAGGAGCAGTCTTTGGCTCATGAAAGAAGGTATGACCTTGCCATTATTATTGGATAAAAATTGATATTATTGTTTTTCATTATGCATGGGAACAAATAATCAAAATTTTGCTTTTCTAAAACCAGATATGTTCTTTTGATTCTTTGTTTTATTATATGGTGCTTCAGCTTTTGTAGAGATATGGCCGACAAGCTTTGTTTGTAATGTGAGACATCCACTGTGTACTGAGAGATTGAAATGAAATTTGGTACATGCATTCAGAACACAATTTTATGTTCCCTGCAGGAATCCCAGCTCATTCACTGCACTTGTTTTAATGGGAGACAGAAACCATGTAAAAAACAATATTATATATATATATATATATATATATATATGAGACATAGAATGAAAGTTCATTTGTAGGTTCAGAACACCATTCTGTGTTTCAAGTACAAGCCCAAGTATGAAGCTTGACTCATGAACCTGTTTTCAAAGGGGGGAAGCAAACTAGAATATAATGTGACATCTGATAGAAGCCCTCTCAAATACTGTGCTTCACTATCTTTTGTTATTATAGTGATGTTGTTTTATTCCTAGATCAGGAGTGAATTGACTTCAGTGTGTTTGATCTATTTCCTCCCTCTCCACCCCCAAGAATGCCAGCAACCATTAGGTGTCAGAACAGGGATGCAAAATGTGCAGCCCGTGAGCCACAGGTGGCCCCCCAAACCCTCCCCAAGCCCCTCGGTCACTCTGTAGAAGCTCACATCACTACTTTTCAGTGATGCCTGTCTGGTCACTGAGAAGGAAGAGGAGGAGACTAAAGTCTCCTTCTCCCCACAGTTGACCCAAAAGCAGCTAGCATTGCCGCGTCTATGCTGCCATTATGCCATGGAAGCGGCGATGCCCATCGGGGATGCCGGGAGACTTCTTGGCCACCCCACAACAGCTGGCATTGCTGCAGCAGCGCTGAAGCAGCTAGCTATGCCCCTTGGGCCTCCTCCTCTCTATTCCATAGCGACACAGAAGCAGCCGGCATCTCTGCTTTGGCACTGCGAATACCAGTGCCAAAGCAACGATGCCCATTGCATCTCTGAGATGAGTTGGGATTAGCTTCCTTCTCCCTGTGGCAACCCAGAAGCCGCCATGAAAGCAGCAGTGCCAGTTGGGGTCACTGGGAAGGGGGGGGGAGGCTTAGCCTGGTGACTGAGAAGCAGCCTCCCCCCCATCCCGTATGTGTGTTATTCACGCATGAGTGTTGAGTGTTGTTGTTATGGTTGGCTTGGAGTGGCCTGGATTGGCCCACTCAGCCAGAACATACTGACTCCATCTTACCCATGTCCAAGGGGAAGAAGCCTCCATTTTACAATCACTTGCATGTCTCTGCTAAAGCCCACATCACCTGGATGCTGGTGTTGATATGCAAATGCCCTGGCTGAGGTCATCTGAAGGCCAAGTGACTCCACTTAGCTCACACAATAGGAGAGCTTTCCAATGCATTGGGAAAGCTTCTCAAACCTATTGACCAGTCTATTGCCCATGTGACCAAAACAATGGAGAATCTTCAGGAGCCCATCTCTGGGCTGAGGATGAGCAATGAGTAGATAATCAACTGGACTCAAACACATAATTCTTTGGGGGGGGAATCTCCACTCAGGAATGGGGGGTGGGGACCTAAGGAGATACACTCCACTGGGAAAGGAAGTTCCTGGTCTTTTCCTTCGTTACCGGTGCTGGAGGTGTAGGTCTTCTAAAAGGTAGGGAGGGCATGACACAGACATGACCAGAGGAAATTGCACCATGGAGGCCAGGGATCTTCAAGGAACCAGGTAGGCAGCTTACTTCAGGGCAGTGTGTAGCTAGTCTGTGTTTTTCTGTTTCTTTCACATTTGCCACTGAATTGCAACCTTAAAACTGCTTGTTACTTTGTGCCTTGAAACTAACTCTTTTTCCATTCTGTACATTTTGCCTGAATCCCTAATAAATATTTTACCCTACTTTCACCACAACCCAGTGTGTGTTTTGGGGGTGAATGGGGGGGGGACGACTCATAAAGGGCACACCACATTATTGGTCATGCTACAGCTGGTTTAAAGGCCAGGTTGCATGCAACGTGGTGAGTAAAGCCAGTAACCTAAGCTGTGCTCCCTTAAGGACGCAAGAGGGCTGCAAAGAAGCCCCATGCAAGAGTCCCCATTGGGATCCTTGGCCAGTTGTATCCAAGGGATCAAGAGCACTTGGGGACTGAGGATACTGGGTTTGGTCTACTCTTGATGGTGGCAGCCGCTGGTACCAGTTGGTGCTGCTGCACCAGATCTGTGCCCGTAGCCAGGATGCCCATGGGTGCCAGGTCGCCACAGTTGTGTGTGTATGTGTGAATTATGAGTGTGTGTGCGTGCATGCGTGTGCGTGTGTACGTACATGCACATTTGTGGCCCTCAGCAATGTAGCAGACACCCAATGTGGCCCTTGTAACTGAAAAGTTTGTACACCCCTGTGCTAGAACTTGGCCAGTGGGTCACTGGTGGACTGTGATCTTCCTATTTTAGATAATCTTTCAGAGTAGAAAAAATGTATAGGATCACGAACCACTTGGAATAGCTGTGAATACAAAAGTAATGCTATGTTTCCTCACATTGTTCGCTGACAAATGTGTTTTTCTTAGTTTAGTACTATGATCTGATTGTATCATCATAGCTTGATTTCAGATTGCAAAGTGGACTACGCCTTACTTTCTGTGAACTTTTTATTGTGCCTGGATGATCATGTGACTTGGTCCTTAATGCATTTCACCATGAACACCAATTGCCAGCACTGAGCTGTATTAAAAACAACTGCACAGGTCATTGTGACCAATTTGCACTAATGTTAACTTGGCCTCCAGTCAAAACACAATGAGGGTTAAACTAGTTTGTTCTTCAATTGAACTGGGGCTTTAGAACTCGGATGGTTTCTTCTTCTTCTTTTTTTAACTGAATTTCTGTTGTTCAGAACTAGAAGATTACTTTGGAATGATTATTAAAAATAGAAACAGAAATACGTAGCTCCAGCTTGCAATTTTTCAGTTTCAAACTTCATATTTTAAAGATCTCTTTTGTGTAATATCAAAATAGATCTGAGTCTGCCTTGTACTCTCATTAAAGAACATCCTACCAATGAACAATATATGCCATTCATAAAAAACAACAACCCCTTAACATTTTTCTGAAATGCCTTTCTCACAAACTCTTTTATGCTGCAGTTGTGAATTAATTATGGTATTTTCAGATACCATATTTGGGACTGATAGGCCCATAAATTAACTCTGGAATATAATCTGTTCAGGAGGGAGGGGGGAAGGGAGAAACACCAATTTCTTCTATTTCCAGGATATAAGCCATCAAAGAAAGTCAGTATTTTAAAATTTGATAAGGATAACTAATGGTGGCCAAACTGGAGAAATTCTTAGGTATGGTCAGTGGGTGAATTGTTTCTGGTTTCTAATGGTGAAGTATTGTGCGGAATGTTATGAAGTTGGTTGGTTTATAAAGAAATACAGGCCTGTGGCTTACGCTGGCTCAGCTTGTCTGAGTGTGGAAAGCTAAGCAGGGTCAGGCCTGGTTATTACTTGGATGGGAGACCCCTCCTCTAGTTTCCTGCATTGAGCAGGCGGTTGGACTCAATAGCCTTGTAGGCTCCTTCCAACTCTAAGATCTATGAAAGAACAGTATCCAACTGTGTCATTTCATTAGCACAAATGCCATTGCACTAGCAGAAACTAGGTTCCGAATGCAGGGCCGTGACTCGGCTCAGCTTGTCTGAGTGTGGAAAGCTAAGGGTCAGGCCTGGTTATTACTTGGATGGGAAACCCCTCCTCTAGTTTCCTGCATTGAGCAGGGGGTTGGACTCGATGGCCTTGTAGGCTCCTTCCAACTGTATGATCTATGAAATCTATGAAATCAACTATGTACAAGAGGAGAATCCAACTAAAGTTACGTGGCTGTGCAACCAGTTGTTCAACTGCTTGCACAACTGGTTGCACAAGCATATTTTGCAAGCGCTTGCAATGGAAAGATTTGGCTGAGTTCTGCTACCACTATTTGAGTTTGCAGAATGACACCATTGGATAATGCACAAACATACATGCATACAGCTTTTTATGCATATATATATATATATATATATATATATCTAGAAGAGAGGTGGGCAGAAGGTAGGGTCATATGGATTTTGATAAATCAATTCAGTCTGTGTTTTGCAGATTGTCAGGTGTCTTTTGTTCTATTATCTGCTCATTGACGGAATCAGATTTTTTAAAGGGATGTACGAGAATTTTGTTCCTGTTTGCAAATGTGCATTTGCTCAAGCCCCCAGCCCCCAAAGTAAAAAACAACAACAAGTGATCCTCAAGTCCACGGAATCTGTGCAATTCAGAAAAAGTCAGTCTGTTGCAGAATCCACAGGTCAGAGAAATCCAAACTCATTCTAATCCATTGTGGATTTCTCCAACATCCCTGATAAGTAGATTGAGATCTATTGGTAGATATCTGAGTGATTTGTAGTAGATTAACAATGGTTTCTGATCCACAGTTGCCTAACAATTGCATCAATTAAAATGCTCCCCCTGCAAAATAAAATTACATTGCTAAAAAGAATATCTGGGGAGAAAACCAGGAGTGGGTTTTTGTGTGAAAGGACTTATGAGCTTGGTTCTGGTACTGGCCACACATCCCTGGGCAGAGCATATGCTCCTAGGCACCTTCTTCCATAATTCTTAGCATATGCCCGCTCACCCGAGTCAGGGTTTTGCACCTGGTTCTGCTTGATGAACCTCAGGGATCTAGTTAAAAAAACCCCAAAGTAGATCCCTCAAGCCTGAAGTCTGCCCATTCCTGAGCTAGGAGACCTTTATGGTGCTTGTAAATCCTGATAATAATAACCTGAATGATGCTATTAAGTAGATCTTGAATCATGACTTGCATAACCATCCATTTCCTGACTTCTTTTGCCATACAGGTTTCAGTGTTGGAAATATAAATACACTCTAGAGAGTGAAAGAGGGATGATGAATAGCTGGACGCAAGGGCATTTAATTAAAGGATCATCAAACTCTCTAAAATGTTGAGGGGGAAAATCATTTTCAAGCAACAAGACGGAGACAAAATAGCTTTTTAATTTCTCATCAATTTTCTTCAGATGAAAAAGCCAGAAAGAGCCATCAGATCTGAAGAAAGAATTAGTTTCTGATATTACAGCTTGCCACACCAAAATGAATTTAACACTATTGGGAATCATTACTGTGCTGGATCTCCAGGTCTTGGCATTCCTGATGATTGACAATCATATTGATGACAGGATTGCATGACTCCAGCATGATGGATAGCCAGCCTTCTGAAGAAATTAAGCACGCCTAGCTTCAGTGGCAGGGGGAGAAATTACTCTCATCTGCTAAGATTGCGCTACTAGTTTTAATCCCTGCTGCTCTGTGTTTTTGCATTTATAGGACCTGGATATATTTGTAAAAAGGCCAACACCAGAAGGGAAAGAGGCAATATAATATATATTTTTTTCTTAAAAAGCTTTGATGTTTCAAATCATGCCTCTCTCTTAACAAGAGTGGAACACAACAGGAAGCAAAAGAGGTAAGAGGCAGACTTCCCAAAGTTTCATTTCTGCCCGGAGGACTCACAATTGTTCCCAATACAAAGGCACAGTCCTGGAACAGATGAAGGAATAACATTATGAGAGTGCCTCAGAGGATATGTAGAGTTGCTTTTTCCACACCTGTGAGCAACTACAACCAGGACTCACACAGAAGGGATGAGGAGAAAGAGCTTCCAGGTTAGGCAGTGGGATTGCCAAACTGGTTTTAGCATGGCAAGTTATGTTTTGGAAATTAAAGATGGCAGGAAAATGGCTACATAAATGGGCCACACTTAGCAATTGTGAAGGGTTGGCCCTGCCATTGGGCAATGTAAGGCAGCCATCCTAGGAAGGTGATTTGGGGTGTCATGAAAGGACAGGAAATTGTTAGTCATTTAATTTATTGTTGTATTTTTACTGCTGGGGAGTGGGGGAGTGGAGTCTGTGGGATTTTCTGCCTCAGCTGCCAACCCCCCTTGACTGGCTGTGGGCATCATGCATCTTGATTGAGAGGGGCACAATTTGCTGCTCCACCTCAGGCAGCAAAATATTTTGGGCCAGCCTCGACCCCTGCAATTCGGCCAGCATCAAGTGCAAATATAGAGGTACATAAAATGTTTCCATTGACTCTTGCAGACTGATCCTATACATGTTTACTCAGAAGGAAGTTTGAGACTGCAGTGGGACTTTTTCTCAGACAAATGGGCACAAGATTGCACCCTCAGCACTTATTTGAATGGAAGGCTGGGCATGGATCTGTTCATGTGGCCAGTTTGTGAGTTTATGAATGTGTTAATTGATTTATAATCCACCTTTTCCCCAAGGAACTCAAGTTTGTGTACATAATTCTCTCCCACCATTTTATCCTCACAACAACCCTGTTATAAGTAAGTTAGACTGACAAATGGTGTGACTGGTCCACCCAGTAAGAGCTGAGCGGGGATTTGAGCCAGGGTTTCATAGATTTCATAGATCATAGAGTTGGAAGGAGCCTACAAGGCTATCGAGTCCAACCCCCTGCTCAATGCAGGAAACTAGAGGAGGGGTCTCCCATCCAAGTAATAACCAGGCCTGACCCTGCTTAGCTTTCCACGCTCAGACAAGCCAGGACACAAGCATTATTTTTTGGGCTGCTCTGCATTTTCGCTAGACAGGCTTTTTTGCCCATCTAGCTGGGGTGTTTCAGAGGGGGAGGGAAGGAGGCTGGAGCAGCATCAGGATATTATCTCATATCCTGATCTCCCCAGTCTCCTCCCCTCCCCACTCCTGAACCACCCCCTTTCCCCCCTCTCCAAGGTTGCTTTCCCAACCTCAGAGAGCAGCCAGTGAGGTTCTTTCTGAGCTGGCTGCAAGCGCTGTCTCCAACCTCAGATCTGGGAATCTCTGAACTATCCTATGGTCCCTCAGACAACGTCTAGGGGCCATAGGATCACTCCCTCCATTAGTTAGTGAGTAGAATCAGAGGCAGGTTGTGAAGGAGTAAAGAGGGAGAGAAGCTATTGAAAGCAGAGACGTGGTGTTAGGTTTCTAGGACCAGTATATTATTATTATTATTATTATTATTATTATTATTATTATTATTTACCAGTTATTGTTTGTTCTGAATGTCGAGCTGTTAAATGTGTGTATAAACACTTTCACATAGCTATGTTCTGGTCTGGGTGGATTTGAAGATGGGCATATCTCACCCCACATGTTAAGGACATAAGAGGAGAGTCCTACCGCTCTCTATAAATCAGTAGGTGGTGGCAGCTGGTGTTTTGGGGAGTCCTGGAAAAAGCTTGGACTCAGTGCCCTCTAGGGGTGAGGGCCTTATAGGGGACCCCTAGTTTATATAACAGTGTGCATGCCCGTTGCACTCAAGGTTTTGTTGGCTAAGGCTATCAGTAATCTGTTATACAGAAACCCAACTGTGGATGGGTCAAACTTGAGATAAGCTGCACCTGATACTTGGATTGCCTGATTGACACAACAGCAAATACTCGAAAGCGATGGAGATTATTTGGGGTGAGGGTGCCTTTGTTTATTTTCAGGTGTAGTTTGAAAATGCCAACTTAGAAAAAGATGAACAGAATTACATATTACTTAAAGCAAAACCATCTATTGGGGTTAAATTTACATCACCGTAGTTATGGAAAAATTGCAAATCTTTTGAACATTTAATTCCATTCAGATGAGCTTTCCCCTCCTACATAAGACAGCTTTGTTATCTGGGAAGCCATAGCAGAAGGTGGCTCATTTAGAAGTATATGTCATAAGAAAGAAGATACCATATGCCTCTGGGTTGATATTCAGCAAAACACATTTAAAGGAGAATGGATACAATTTGAAAAATGCAGAAACCAGTGTGATTGATGCTACATTGGCTAGCTTATGGGCCGAACTTTAGGAATACTTAATTCGTGTGCCTTGTACTCCTCACCTTGCTCACTTTGAATTGTCCCAGAGGCCCATGGGGCAGAATAGATGCCTGAAGGTGTTATAGACTGCAGTCCTATGCAATACACACCTGTAAATAAGCTCAGCTGAACTCAGTGGGATGTCCTCCTGATGTACACATGGACAGGATCGAACTGCAAGGCAGTTAGTTGGGTAGCATCAGGTAGCATCAGGCTGGTGTTGCAGGACCTTGGATAGCTCCAAGTAGACCACTTGCTGCACTGAGAGGGACACTCAGGTGATCCCCCCCCCACACACATATTGAAAAAACACGTAAGAGGGGTGTGTGGAGCCCAGTAGATAAACCTTCACCCCAGCACATTGAAAACACATTGGAGGGGGCTCTACATATGTACTGAGCTCCTTCATGTTAGGCAGACTATGACTGGGCCAGGGTTCACCCTCACCTGGAGGAGCGCTATGTGCATACATCAGTACACCATGTACAGCCCCTTCAGGCACACTCAGAATGTGTGTGTGTGTGTGGGCTAGCCCACATGAAAGCCCCCATTTGTGTTATTTCAGTGGGCAGTGTCTAATGCAGCACTACTGCTAACGTAAATGATATTGCACTTATGTAATCTGTCTCTAGCACAATGGCAATAGTGCCAGCAAGTGGTATTGGAATTGCACTAGTTTATGCTAGCACAACAACATCATTTATGTTAGTGGAAGTGTCATGTTGGATACTGTCCAATGTATGTGTGATTCAGCTCTAAGGTGTGAAGCTCAACAGAGGCCTCTTCGTCTCCCATGATGCCTCTCCCAGGCTCCACCTTTTCTGAAGAGGCTTTGAACTCTGTTGCCTCTCAATCAGCATCGCCTGCACTGGTGATCAGCAGGCATGGAGGAGCATGAGGTTCACCATGCAAAGTGGGCTGGCTCCTGAGGGGAATCTGGCGCAGGGGGTATTGTCCCCAGTAGTCCTAGTTCAGAGGCCCCCAGATTCAGGGGCTTGTGGCTGAGGGGCTGTGGCCTGTATCTGAGCCCAGGTCTAGATTCAGCACTTCAGTGGTTTGTGCCACTGATTGTGTGCCACTGGTTTTCCTGATCCACGTGGTTCCTCCCCCATTTATGTCAGAGTCCTGACTGCTGCTCAGGGTTGGAAACACTCTCCTGTTCTGCTTGCAGTCCTGCCATGCTCCATCCTTGCTATGGGTTTTATCCAATGTTAGTCTAACTTATGCCCCATTCATTTCAGTGGGTCTACTCGAAGTAGCAGGGGAGGCTGGTGACTCCTATGTCAGTGGGGCTCCTTATCCATTGCAGCTTTTCTTCTGCGCTTTATAGGAGCTATCCATGGCGTTGTACTTCACCCCCCAAAATAGGTTCACCACGATGGGGCACCATGGACAGCTCATATGAAGCTCAGAATAAAAGCTGCAATGGATAAGGAGCCCCACTGACACAGGAGTCACCAGCCTCCCCTGCTAACATTGGATGCAATCCCATCCCATGCTTCTGGTTTTACAGACAGTCTATTTGGCTGTGATGCTGCCTCTTATTGGAATTGGTTCTTGTTCTTCTCTGTACTGTTTGCCTTGGTTGCACACTCACTTTTTCCTGCCCTCTTATACTCCACTTGAACCCCCTGGCTAGCAGTCCATGGGAGAAGGGAGGCATAACATTCATAGATTTCATAGATCATAGAGTTAGAAGGGGCCTACAAGTAGTAGACATGATTTTTACTGCACGTCAGCTCCAAGAAAAATGCCGGGAGCAAAATCAACCCCTTTATATGGCATTTATCGATTTGGCTAAGGCCTTTGATACTGTAGACCGTACAGCTCTCTGGACTATCCTTATGAAAATTGGATGCCCCAATAAATTTGTGAATATCTTGCGACTTCTCCATGACAACATGACGGCAACGGTTTTGGACAACAACGGCTCTCATGGTGCTCCATTTAAAGTGGGATCAGGTGTTAAACAGGGATGTGTTATCGCCCCAACATTATTTGCCATTTTCATCGCCATGGTTTTACATCTTGTCAAGGGGAAACTTCCCACCGGTGTGGGAATTATATATCGAACAGATGGAAAGCTTTTTAATCTCAGCAGGCTGAAAGCAAAAAGTAAGGTAATTACAACCTCCGTTGTGGAACTTCAGTATGCTGATGATAATGTGGTCTCTGCACATTCAGAGGATGATCTCCAAACTATCCTAAATGCTTTTGCAGAAGCATACGAAAAACTTGGTCTCTCACTTAACATCAAAAAACCAAAGTGCTTCATCAGCAAGTGCAAGCCAATCCTTTGGTGATGCCATCTATCCAGCTTGGCGGGACAATACTGGAAAATGTCGATCATTTTCTCTATCTTGGCAGCTATCTTTCTGTTACAGCTAACATCGACAGTGAAATCCAGCATCGTCTGAGCTCTGCAAGTGCCGCATTTTCTCGAATGAAACATAGAGTGTTCGAGGATCGGGATATTTGTAAGAAGACCAAAACACTGGTTTATGAAGCCATTGTATTACCAACTTTATTGTATGCCTGCGAAACATGGACTATCTATAAACGTCACTTCCACCTCCTTGAAAGGTTTCATCAACGTTGCCTCCGGAAAATCCTGCAAATTACTTGGGAAGATAGGCGAACAAATGTCAGTGTACTGGAAGAAGCAAAGACTACTAGCATTGAAAAAATGATCCTTCAACGCCAACTTCAGTGGACCGGTCATGTTGTTCGAATGCCTGACTGCCATCTCCCAAAGCAGTTACTTTACTCCCAACTCAAGGATGGAAAGCGGAATATCGGTGGTCAATATAAGAGGTTTAAAGATGTTCATAAGGCTAACCTAAAAAAATGCAATATAAACATCAAAAACTGGGAAGCTCTGGCCCATGAACGATCTAAATGGAGGTTGGCCTTTCACAAAGGTTCCATGGACTTTGAAGAAGCCCGAGTGCAAGGTGAAAGGGAGAAACGTGCTAAGCGAAAAGCACGTCAAATGAATCCTTTACAGGACCATCTTCTATCTGGTAACCTGTGTCCTCACTGTGGGAAGCTGTGTGGATCTAGAATTGGCCTCCACAGTCACTTACGGACCCATCGCTAGAGTCTACACAATCTTCTTTAGAATTTCCTCCTTTTATCCCGGAAGACAATCTTACTCGGTCACGAGTGATCGCCTGATGATGATGATGACAAGGCCATGGAGTCCAACCCCCTGTTCAATGCAGGAAACTAGAGGAAGGGGTCTCCCATCCAAGTAATAACCAGGCCTGACCCTGCTTAGCTTTCCACAGACAAGCTGAGCCAGCATGAGCCACAGGCCTGCATTTCTGAGGTTAGTAGAAGTAGCTTGAACATGCAGTTGCTGCTGGAGGTATAATACTGCTAATGCTTCTTTTAATCATATGTTTTGGCAATGTCCAGTAGTTGCCTCTTTTTGGGTGTAAGTTATAATATGGAAAAACTTTGTATTAGAACACTCTTTGATATTTTCTGATGCACATGTTATTTTAAATTATCTACCTGTTTCTTGAAAGTTAAAGCATGGTCAATGCAAATGGATTTTCCGTGCTCTTTTGACAGCTAAAAGACTGATACTACAACACTGGAAAGATAAAAGCTCAAGTCCTATAATGCATTGGATCAAAGACTTAACTATGCTTTCAATATTTGAGTGGGTGACATACAGACACCACTCTTGAATGGACATAAATATGGATATCTGGTCTGCCTTTGCTGATGCTTATGTATTACGGATGCATCTGGATTTATGCTCTTATATGGATATTTATATATAAGCAATTTTTAATTTCAGGGTTGTTTTCTTCAATTTAGATTTTGTTTTGGTGAAATTCACAATAAAAAAATAAATGCCCTAGAACAAAGTTTTGAAAGATTTTCAGCCTTCAATCCAGATGCTGCACTCATCAGGAGAGAATGTCCTAGTGGGGACTAAAGTATCAGAGGCCTGCTCCATGATGGTTTGGAATAGGCCCTTTAGGCCAGGGCACAATCCTATGCATGTTTAGACAGAAAAAAAGGCTTACAACTCCCAGCATTCCCCAGCCAGTATGGTTGGCAGTGGGATGCTGGGAGTTGTAGGACTTTTACAGTCTAAACATAAATAGGATTTCACTCTTAGTGTCACAGAACTTGCTCTCTGAAACCTCCTCCCAGTACAAATTAGACAGGCGCTGACCCTTTGGGGTTTTCAGTGTCTACTGGAAACTCATTTATTTCAACATGCTTTCCCAGAAAGGTAATTTTGTTTGTTCCCTGTTGTTAGGCTATTTGTCTCTTTTAAGCATTTTGTATGGTATTTTATTATTGTTTTACTATGTATTGTTGTATATTGCTTAGAAAGCTTTAGTGTAATTGTTAAATAAGCACATTTACGAAGCCCCATTGAACAAAGTGGGACTTACTTCAGAGTAAATGTGGATAGGGCCATACCGTCAGAGAGCAACTTCACATCCCCTAAGGTCAAGTAGGCACCTGAATTGTATTCAACAATGGTCAATTTCTTATCCAACTAGAATATTCCTGCCATTCCACAGGGCAAAATGAGGCTCCATGTTATCGAGGGAAGTAGTGGATATATCATCCATTTGTGCCTTAGAAAGAAGAAACTGCTAACCCCCAATCTATCTTAAACACAGACACACACACACACACACACACCAGTGTTTCCAGAAAAACATCCTCAAAGAGAAGAAGTTAAAAAAAAGAAAAGAATAAAAAGCACTCTGGAAATAACACACACACACACACACACACACACACACACTCCTTTTGTTTGTAATGAAAAACAAAACCCAGATAAACTGGGCATTTGGTTGTAGAAATAGGATATGTCCAGAGAGAAATGTCAAACTACAAAGCACCAACTTTTTGCACTATACGACTTCAAGAAATAATTTTCCATCGATGTAAGTGGTTGCACAAACATTGGACATCTTTTATTTAAAGCATTTGAGTCATTAACGAGGATTCACTTTATCAAACTCTCTTTTCTCTTCTTCTTTTTCCAATCCACCCACCAAATTTCTTATTTTCCGTGAAGAAGGGTCAATTATAGTTTCAAATAAATATTTCATTTTTATGCTTCACATTCAGTCTGTCTTGCTAACTTTGTATTTTTTTATTTATAAGTATAGGCAGTAGTTAATAACCACAGCGTAGTTGCAGTTTTGGTGTATGAGAATAATGTAGTACAGGGAACTGTTTGAGATGTCTGAATGCAGGCCTGAAGGATTGAAGCTTGCTTTGTCCTTAACTTTCTAAGATGAAGGGCCATGTTTTATGGCAGCTGTGTGTGGAGGGATAGAAATCATGCAAAGAATGTGTGGGAAATACACCATAAATTTCTGTTTCTTCTGAGTTATTTTTTCTCTTTCATCCTTTTTTCTCTTATACAAGAGAAAGGAGATGGTCCCCTCTTATTTATATTATTTTGAAAATAAAAGTCTAAATCATCCCCAAACAGAGCTATGATTAAAATATATATATAATGGAGTGGGAAACAGTCACAGAATAGTATTTACAAACATATAAAAATGGTAAAAATGAGACTCTTGCTTACTGTAGTTCTAAAGCAGCAATAACTAATAAGAGAGAAAGTTTACCCATTTTATGCATTTATTTTTCTTGCTTTACTATCCTGCTGATGATAATAATGATGATGATGATGATGATGATGATGATGATGATATTATATTTCAGCAACTGTCATATCTGACTTGGCATTTTTGCATTTTCTGTGCTAGTTATGAACATTCACTTTCCCCCTAGTTTCTACCTTTTTAGCAAGGTCCCTCATTTGGAGGGACATAGGAAGAGGCATAGAAGCAGCTGCAACCTCAGAGTCAGAAATCCTTTCCAAGCTGGCAGTGCCTCAGGCAGAGCACTCCCCCCCCACCTTGGTGCTGGCGCGGTTCTTTGGAGGAAAACTGAGCATGGAAGACCGTACTCAGTTCCCCCTTAGAGGGGTGTTCCTGGGGGCGGGGCGAGGCACCACCCTCTTATGAAGAATCCAGACAGAGAGGCATCTAGATGGCCGATAACCTATCCTCCGCACTCCTCCTGCCCTGCATAGGATGCCCACAATCCCCTGGCTTCACAGGGTTGTGGGCACCCTCATAGGACTGCACTGCCCAAGAGTAAGTGGTTTTGTTTCTTTATTATGCTGCCTACCTGATTTCTCGATCTGTCAGTGCTTCTGGCCATAATAGCTGACTGAGATCTCTCCGTTGAAAGATAGTATGCTGAATGGCAATGGTGGGGAAAGGAATGTGCCCTTATGCCATGTTTCTGGGCATACCAGAAGCATCTGTTGGAAGCAAGATGCTGGACTAGATGGATTTTAGTCTGAACTTGCAGGGCTCTTCTTGCGTTGTTGTTCATATATTTTTCCTGCCATTAAAGTTGCATCAACTGACTTCAAGAGAACATGTTGTGGGACTGGGAGGAGTTTAGGAAACAAAATGGATGTTAATGAAATAATGATCAGCGATTTGAAGAGGCAAGGCATCTCTGGTATCCTAGTAGGTATCGTTCTGCACAGAAAACCCTTACCACCCCCTTTACAGAGATAACTCCATATAATTGACATGCTGCCAAATTGACCACTGAAAGTTCTTGATGGTTCTGTACAGAAACCATATTTAAAGTGATACTTCATTAACTCAGATGTTGGATAACAATAGAATACATCGATATTTCTGTTGCCTGAGAACAATGCAACAGAAATGCTAAAAACAAAAGCTGAACAATATGATGTATCAAACAATGATTAGTTGCTCCCATATCACAGGCAAAGGCACAGAGATTTAATCTTACATATTATTTCCCTGTTAATGAAGTGGCTTTTTACTATGACTGTCAGTAGCTCCCCAGGGTCTCAGGCAGTGGTCTTTCCCATTACCTGCTATATGATCTTTCTACCTGGAGATACCTTGGACTGAACTGGGGTCGGGACTTCTTGCATGTAAAGGATGAGCTCTACCACTGGGCTATGGTCCCTCCTTGACGGGCCAGTGGGGAACCATTGTGTCATCTCCAGCTTCCATCTCTGTGTGGTAATAAAAAAAAAAACTGAGGAGAGGGGTGTCATTTCAATTTCATAGAATCACAGAAGTGGAGGGGCTAGATTTAGCCTGTTGGTCAACACTGCCTTAGAAAATGAAGAAAGAGGCTGGGCAGGATGTGCCAGAGAGTGAAATCAATGGCCTGCAGTTACTGTCATAGTCTAGTCATCCTTACCCCCAAAATGTGTAGAATCATAGAGTTGCAGGAGGTCAGGTAGGCCATCTAATCCAATAGGTGGTCCATCCAATGCAGAAAAACTAGAGCATCCCCAAGAGGTGGCTGTTCAGCCTCTGCTTGAAGGCCTTCAGTGAGGCAGAGATCATCGCCCCTCTAGGTAATTGGTTCCATGGTTGAACTGCTCTTACCACAAATAAGTTTCTCCTAATGTTCAACTGAGCTGTACCATCATGTATCTAAGCTCATTAGATCTAACCCTGAGTTCTGGGGCAGCAGAGAGCAAGCCTTTGCCCTTTTCTATGTGACAGCCCTTCAGGTATTTGAAGAGTGCTATCACTCGTATCCTTCTCTTCTCTAGGCTAGACATACCCAGTTCCTTCAATCTTTCCTCATGGGACTTGTTTTCCATACCACTGGCCATCTTCCAAACTTGTTTCAATTTGTATACATCCTTCTTAAAGTGTGGCACCCAGAACTAGATCATTACAAAAAAAATTAGAATTAAAATTGACTGCAAAAAGCCTAAGGCCAGCACTGACCAGTTGTATCTAACTTGTGGAAAATTCATTCATTTCAGAAACAATAGACTACCAACTTTGAAATGTAAAAAAAACAAACCAGTCTTACCATGAGATCTGAAAGTGTCAGCTCCCCTCTCAGAATGACCAAAGTCATTTTCTTTGAGAAGTAAATACAAGAACTGTACTACTGGTAAAAGGTTTGTTTTTGTTTGTTTGTTTTACAGATTTTAACAGCATCTTGACTGTGTCTTTGAGCAAAACATCAATAAATGACAGGACAGACTTCAATCAGAGGTCTTTCATTTATTCATTTGAACTGAGTTTCCGTTCAACTCAGTGGGACTTATTTCTGAGTAGACATGTATAGGATTTTACTGTTCATATAGAAACTCTGCAATCCCGTAAGTCCAGAAAAACTGTATATGCTAAGCTGAAAAACAAATACTTTATGCTAGCATTTTCCTAGTTAATCCACTTCTCAGTGTTTCATCCTATGAGAGAATCAGTCAGTCCGTGAACCTTGCTGCAGGCAAAAAAAAAAAAGGAGGGGGAGTGCCTTCATTTCATATTTCAAGAAAGAAAACACGACACAAAACCGTCATTAGATCACAGAATACCTTTATTTTTATTTATTTTATTATATTTATACCCTGCCTTTTTTCCTGCAAGGAACCCAAGGCGGCTTACATAATCCTCCTCCTCCTCCTCCTCCTCCTCCTCCTCCTCCTCTCCATTTTATCCTCACAAAAACCCTGTGAGGTAGGTTAGGCTGAGAGTCAGTGACTGGCCCAAAGTTACCCAGTGAGTTTCATGGCCGAGCAGGGACTAGAACCCGGATCTACATGATCCTAGAACCATGATCTACATGAAAGTCTTTTTTCTTTCTATTTCCAAGAATTACCAGAAACCTATAAATCACAGAATATTACAAATCACATCATCTTTAACTTCCTTGGCCTCTTCATTGCATCAACTACTCTTTCCAGACTAACTTATTTTACATATAGCTCTAGGTGGAAAGAGTAAAATCAAAGGAGCTGTAGTTGAGCGTATACTTTGCATCTAAGAGGTGCCAAGTTCAACCCTTCACCTCTCTGGTTAAAAGATCCCGGCCCGGCACCACCATGTGGCATCTTTGGGCCACCGCCTGGGCCCTAGCATCCTGGTAGGGCCTACCACTGACACCTGCCCTGAACCCTCCTTTAAACAGTCTTTTCCTGGCACTCTGATCAGCACCAAGTCACCATCTGGGTGTTTGAGCCACCATGTACATTTCCCACAATGTCCTGGAGCAATGCTACATTGGGACATTACTGGAAATTAACATGGCGGCTCAGACATCCTGCCTGTTGGTCCAGATCAGAGTGCTGCTGCTGTTTGCTACTAGGTACGTGTGTCAGGTGAGCCCATGGATGGAGGAGGGGGGTCCATTGGAGGTTATTTTGCCAGAGCCCCCCTTCAAACTTGGAACCAGCCCTGAAAAGTTTCCCCATGTGCAATGGAGGCTGGTGACTCCTATTTTGGTGGGGCTCCCAGTCCATTGCAGCTTTTATTTGCAGCTTTATAGAAGCTATCCATGGTGCTCGATGGTGGTGAACCTATTTTGAAGTGGAGTTCAGCACCATGGATAGCTCCTACAAAGCTCCACATAAAACCTGCAATGGATTAGGAGCCCCACCAAAATAGGAGTCACCAGCCTCCCCTGATGACATGTCTGAGAAACAAGTTGCTGTGGCTGTATCAAATTGCTTAAAGTAGATGGTATGGGCTTTGGTCATTAACCAAGCTCTTCACATCCTGCATGCCTCAGTGTGATACAGAATTGCACCTACTGTGTGTGGACCGGAGATACACACTTCTTTATGTAGAAATCAGAATAAAGCCCACCAAACCATGTCTGAGGTTCCCAGTATTGCTCATGTACGCCATGGTGACTATACGTCTTCTTGTTACTCAGAGATGATGAAATATATAAATAAAATCTCCATCCGTTTTGGTGGATCTCAAACAGGTATGTGGCCAACAAACACAATGCATACTACTGTGTTTCTGATTTCCAGAGAGTTGGGTTAGTGTGGATATCAAGTATTTGCAGCTCTTAGAGTCTGGAATTCAACATGAAAAATCACTGAACTATCTTTGTGGCTTCTACAAAATCCCTTGAAGACCTCTACATGGAGATAATGTAGAAGCAACATGACAGATATTAGTCATGTTAAAGCCCTGGGAAAACAGAGTTCTACCCAAAAAAGCCATCAGAGCCATTCCTTTAAAAATGAACATTGGCGTATAACATCACCTTCTGGGAAGGTTGTAGTACTTGACTGGTGCAGTTGTTGTAGATGAGGCTCCTGGAGTACTGGCCTAGTAGAAAGCTCATGTGTTCAAAGTGGTAGGAAAAACCCATGTCCACAGTACTCCAGTCTCTCACACTTACAGCTAGATCAACAAGGGTCAGCTGTGGTCCTTTGGCTCAACAAGAACATCATGGAATGTAAGTAATATCCCACAGATTCAAGGCCCCAGATTCTCAGTAATAATAATTCAGGTTTACAGTGATGTATAAAAATAAAGAGTGGTGTCCAAGAATCAAGACATTCAAAAGTCTCTACAGATTGGGAAATATTGCATAATATGTAAGATCTGAGGGAGAATGCTCATGTGATGTTTTGTTCTGCAAAAATCCACTAGGAATTTTACCCAGGAGGAGACAGTCTGGGGCATTAGCATCAGCAATTCTCTTCCCCAACCATGCTTAGCTGTGGGTGGGGAGAATTTTGCACGTGGGGGAGGAGTGGGGAGTGAGACCACTATCGGGTGATCTCACCCTCCAATCAGGCTTAAAGAGGCGGAGCACTAGGGTCACAGAATCTTAGAAAAGTAGAGTTGGCCTATAAGGCCATCGAGTCCAACCCCCTGCTCGATATTTAGACCCTGCTCTCAGCCTCTTTCTTTTGCAGCTCCCTCCCTCCCTGTTCTCAGTGTAGGCTCTTCTGGTCGCCCGTTCGGGGGAATTTTGGCCCATTGCCTCAATTGACTGGGGGCAATGGGCATGTTTTGCCTACTCTGCACTGTGAGTCAGGGTAGGGTTTTTAAAATTTTGGGTTAATTATTAATTCGGTCGCATTTGCGGGAAGTGCGGGAATAGGCAGTGGGGTTAGGGTTTTGGGGAGGATCCACTGGCACCTTTTAGGTGACTGGCGGCAACCCGAGGCTCCCCATTGCTGAGTTGTGCAGATCAGTTTGAGGGAGATAGGGACCACCTTTGGGGTCTACCATTCTCACCCACATTGGTTGTTGTGCGGCGCCATGTGGAGGAGGTGACCCCGGGAAGGCCCTCCAGCACCAAGTGGTGTAGTAGAACTTGGGGGTGGTGAGTCACAGTGTCACCACTCTGGTTTGGATGTTTTTGCCCAGAAAAACACTGGCCGCTGGCCAGTTTTAGTTAATACCCACACTCCTCCCATCCCTTGGCAGGTCTTTGATATTAATACAGTAATACCTCGGATTACGAGTAACCCGGTTTACAAGTTTCTCATAAGATGAGGAAAAATTTGGCATAAATTTACATTTGAAAGACGAGCAAGTCTCGCAACACGATCCGCTGCTGCCGCATGTGGCTCCTGTTGCGAGATGTCTTTCAAATGTAAATTTATGGAAGAAACGCGAGGCGCCGACTGAGCAAGCGGCCGCGCCATGACTTGCCTCCACGGGGCTTCCCTGGAGGTGAGGCTCGGCGCAGCCGGGCTCGGCCGCCGCCTCGTGCTGCTGCACCGGCCGGCTGAGCTTCCCTGGAGGCCAAGCGCAGAGCGAGCGTTTGCAAGCGGCGGCCGCGGCTCCGTTTGCAAGCAGCGGCCGCGGGTCGTCTCCACGCGTCTCCCTGGCAGGGAGCCGCGTGGAGCCACCCCTGCCTCTCCCTCCCTTTGCAAGCGGCGGCCGCGGCTCCACACGGCTCCCTGGCAGGGAGACGGCAAAGCTTTGCCGGCTCCCTGGCAGGGAGATGCGTGGAGCTGCTCCCGCCTCTCCCTACCTTAGCAAGCGGCGGCTGCAGCATCTCCCTCCCTTTGCAAGCGGCGCCGGCCCCGTCGCGTCACATCCGGCCCCGTCAGTGACGTGCGTTCTAATGGGGAAACTCGCTTTGATGTACGAGTACTTTGGATTACGAGCATGGCTCCGGAACGGATTATGCTCGTAATCCAAGGTATTACTGTAAATGTGGCCCTGATTTGATACCATATTTCTGTGTCTCAACTCTTCGTTTCCTCCTCTTACTCGCACAAATGCAGTGGTGTTCCACTTTCTGTTGTTGCTGCTTAAACTGCAAATACAGTAATATTGTAAAAGCTAATAAGGAATGAAACACATTTAGATGAAAAAGAATTCTTCCCTCATGCTATGGTGTTTTGGCATCACGTAAGTCATCTATTGTAAATATAAATTGTCTTTGATTCTGCAAGCACCAGGGAAGTTTATGTCCTTATAAAACTGGAAGTCTGCAGGAATGTGTATACTAATGGGTGTAAGATGACAGAGTTAAACTTCCTAAAAGCAGTATTTGGTGCAAAGCAATTACTCCTACTGTCTGCAGGAGTGAAATTTACCACCACAGGAAACCATAAAAAGTCAAAATAACAACTGTATACTGAATGTAAATGATGCCACACCTAATGATATGTCACCTTCTGGTATGTTGCTCAGAAAAGGCTGTAAATTTTTTTAAAATAATATAAAGTGGAATCTTCATTTTTTTACAGTTTGGGCTGTAGACTCCCCCCCCCCCCGCAAGGACACACACACACACACACACACACACACACACCCTCTTTCACACTCCTTAGAGCAGTGTTCTCCAACCTTGGGTCCCCAGATGTTTTTGGCCTACAACTCCCAGCATGCCCCAGCCAGCTATGCTGGGAGTTGTAGGCCAAAAACATCTAGGGACCCAAGATTGGAGAACACTGCCTTAGAGCATTCTTAGTGACTTTATTACTTCAAGAAACAAAAAGTGAATTCATTTAGACCAAACACACTATTTTGAGATCTTCCACTGTATCGTTTAGAACTTTAGGACCAGGCGCATAAACCCTTCTCAGGCTAAGCATCAACACTTAAAACCTGAGGGGAGGGTCAAATGAAACCTTTCCCCTACTAGGGAAAAGATTAATACTGGTTATTAAGGATCTATTTTTAAATTTATGATACTGAGGGTACAAAGGTGTGTGTGTAGATCTGAAAGTAATGCAGGTTAATAACACCAAGCTGACACGTAGGATTTGGGTAGCAAACAAAATAAAAAAAAGTTTATTTTAATTCTCAAAATCTTAGTTCCAGAAAATAACTTAAAACCTGCCTACCCCAAACACTTTTTAATTAACCTAAGTCCCTACAATTCTAAATACTTTCACTCCTCATACAATCACTGATTCCTCTTAAAACTCCTGACAAGACACAAATAACCCACCTAACCTAACCTAACTCCCAAACTCTCTAACACTCCTAACACACTACAACCAACACTCTACTTCTTAACTAACTCTGACATCACTCAAACACTCCTTATATACTCCCCCCCCACCCTTTCCAAGACATCACAAACCACACCCACTCAGTTCAACATTCTAGATACACTAAACATACTAATGCAGACATACACCAGGGAACTGAATTGTGGGGTTACACCACACTGCCCGTTATGAGTGACATGGCATGGCCACTAGAAACAACACCCCTGTGTTGTGTTCTCTCCCTCTGCCCTACAATATTTAGCACCATTTTACCCCGTGCCATGATGTCATCTTGTTGTGCATTTCCCTGTGCTTGCACCACATCATTGGCTACCACTTGCATGGTCAGAGAAAAATGTGAAGATATTATGATACAGGGTAACTCATGCTAAATATTATTGGGGAGTGGGGGATGAGAAAGTGACACGTGGATGCCATTTTTGAGGGTGGCACCATGTTGCACATAACATCAAATTCAGCCAGAAATATATTGATAGCATGTAACTCTATAGATCAGGGATGTGCAACCTTTTCAGATCTGCAGGCATGTGTAACCTTTTTTTCCTGTTGTGCAGGCCCATGTTATATTTTGGGACCCCTGTGGGCATTTGTTCTTGCCCCCTTCTCTGAATTCTCACTTTTCTTGCCCCTCACCATTCCTTGGATACTCACTTTTCTTGCCTCCCCCCCATTTCCTGTCCTCTTGTCTGTAGGGACTGGGCCCACTCTTCCTACAGAAGAGGATCTGGGAACAGATTCTGAGGATGATGGGGGGGAGGGGGAGGAGATGGAGGGGCGGGAACCTGCAGCTGATTCCCCAAGGCCAGCGGACTTAGAGTTAGACCCAACAGTCAGGGAGGATCTATCGGCGTCAAATTCTGTGGGAAAACAATCTGAGCTCTCTGATTGGGAGGAGGGCGAATCAAGCGTCACAAACCCCCAGGTCAGGTGTCAGCTAAGGAGGATAGACCAGCTGAGCAGCGTCAGGCACTCCAAGAGATTGGCCATTAAGAACAAGGCACCGTCTTAGGGGTGTGTGGGTGGGTAATTTGAGTCTGGAAGGGAGGAGAGGTTTCCAGTTTGGAATCAACTTCTCAGCAATAGGTCATTCTTCCTTAATGGCTAGAATTCTAACTAAGCTTGTTTCCTTTGTGATTGATTTCTGCAATCTACTTCGTTTGTACTTCTAAGCCACTTTGCTAGGCTGGCATCTTTTCTAATAAAGCTTTTTGGTTAGAAGCCATTGTTTGGATCTTCTTGGAAGAAGAAGGGGAAGTACGGCCTCGAAATTGTCTTTTCTGCACCTTCCCTCCCCCCGCCCCATGCATCTTCCTTGGGATTCCTCCCTTCTGCAATCACCTCAGCAGCGATGAAACCCTAATGAGGAAGTCAGCAGATTGGGAGACTTCCTCTCCTGATCTGCCAACTTCCTGCTTCCTGGTTAGGGCTCTGCCACTGCTGAGGTGAGATAGTGGGTGGGGGAAACCTGGGCAAGGGCTGGGGAAGGTGCATGGATACTGGGGGTCTTGGCGGGCACCATCAGGGATCTTGGAGGGTGCCAGTGTGCCTGCATATCCTGCGCTGCCAACCCCTGCTATAGATAAGCTCTACTAGGAGTTAATGGGGCAATTTAAATGTCTCAGCTTGCGGAAGCCAGGCCTTTCCCCTTCCTTGTAGAACTAGAACTGCCAGTTGTTTAGTGGCATGGTAGTGTGATGCAACACTTGCAACTTTTAATGTCTCTTATAGAACCATTGGTTGGACCCAGGCTAAGTTAGTCATGCTTTAGTCCCACTGAAATCTATGGCATAAGTTGATTATACATGTAGGGTGCGACCCTATGGGGATGCCTGTAACCCTCTGAACTGGGAGGATTATGGGCATCCAATTCAGGGCAGGAGGAATTCAGAGGTGAGGTCACCTCTACACTCATCTTGCTCTGCAAAGCACTTAGATGGCCGATTTCAGCCATCTAAGTGTGGCACTTTGAAGTGGGAGGGAAGGAGACTGAGGTGCCACCAGGATATGTTGTATCTTGGTGGTGCCAGTCTCCTCCCCTCCCTGCCTCTCAGAACACCCCCAAAATCCCTTCTCCGAGGTTGATCTTCTGACCTCAGAGAAGCAGCCAGCACAGTTCTTTCTGTGCCAG
The DNA here is from genome assembly GCA_021292165.1 of Shinisaurus crocodilurus. NCBI lineage: Eukaryota > Metazoa > Chordata > Lepidosauria > Squamata > Shinisauridae > Shinisaurus > Shinisaurus crocodilurus. The sequence goes on along the minus strand of CM037880.1, from coordinate 35,304,510 downwards.
CTGCGGGGTGGAGGGGGATCTGAGATGGATCCCCAGATATGAGGTCGGAACAATTTTCCAACCTCGTAGCTGGGAATCCGAAAAATCCTATGTCTGTCTAGATGCTGTCTAGTGGCCATAGGATTGTGCTGCCCCTAACTTAAGTTAATAAATTAGTTGATTTCAGTAGGACTAAAGCATGACTAACTTAGTCTGGATCCAACCCATTGCAGCCATTTACACTTGGCTTCCTGTCTATTTATTTATTTATTTATTTATTACAACTCTATACCACCAAATAGCCAAAGTTCGCTGGGTGGTTCACAACTGAAACCATAAAATACAATATAAAAGTTTAAAAGTTTGGAACTACAGTAAAGCAAAAGTACTGGCTGTTCTGAATCAGTGCCTGGACACAGTAATGGACTGGATGAGGGCTAATAAACTGAGACTCAATCCAGATAAGACGGAGGTACTGTTAGTGGGTGGTTCGTCTGCCCAGCTAAGTGATATTCAACCAGTTCTGGATGGGGTTGCACTCCCCCTGAAGGATCAGGTTCGTAGTTTGGGGGTGCTCTTGGATCCCCAACTGTCACTTGAGGCACAGGTGAACTCGGTGGCACGGAGCACCTTTTATCAGCTTAGGCTGATATACCAACTACGTCCTTATCTGGACAGAGATAGCCTAGCTACAGTTATCCATGCTCTGGTAACCTCTCGTTTGGATTACTGCAATGCGTTATACGTGGGGCTGCCTTTGAAAACGGTCCGGAAACTTCAGCTGATCCAAAATAGGGCAGCAAGATTATTAACCGGGACTGGCCGACGAGAACATATTATGCCAGTGCTTTCTCATCTGCACTGGCTGCCAGTCTGTTTCCGGGCCCGATTCAAAGTGCTGGTGCTAACATTTAAAGTCCTAAACGGCTTGGGGCCAGGTTATCTGAAGGATCATCTCCTCCCATATGTACCTGCCCGGACACTAAGATCTTCCTCAGCGGTCCTTCTCCGAGAGACCCTGCCAAAGGAAGTGAGGCAGGTGGCTATAAGGAGGAGGGCCTTTTCTGCTGTGGCACCCCAGTTATGGAATGAGCTGCCCAAAGAGGTTCGCCTGGCACCTACTTTGTATTCTTTCCGGCGCCAGGTGAAGACCTTTCTGTTCTCCCAGACATTTTAATCTTGTACAGTAATACCTTGGATTGCAAGTAACTTGGTTTGAGAGCGTTTTGCAAGACAAGCAAATTTTTAAATATTTATTTAATTTTTTTTTTACTTGATATACAAGCGACGTCTTGCAATACAAGTACTGTAGTACGGCTTAAATTAAAAATCTCTGTACAAATTTTTTTGGGGGGATTTCGTTTTGATATAAAAGTGTTTTGGATTACAAGCACATTTCTGGAACGAATTATGCTCTCAATCCAACGCATCTGTAACTGTTTTTAATTCCGTTATTCTAACTGCTGCTGCTAGCTCTGCTGTTTGTTTTTAATCTATGCTTTTAAATTTTATATTGTATTTTATGATTTTAACTGTTGTAAACCGCCCAGAGAGCTTCGGCTATTGGGTGGTATAAAAATGTATTAAATAAATAAATAAATAAATAAAAACCAAAATAAAAAACTAGCAGCAATGCAAAGTTTTAAAATGCAATAACAGGTTTAAAAAAACAGAAAGGGGGGGGGGAATGCCACTCCATCGTTCTGCAGCCTCCCCCATACTGTCCGTGCTTCTTGATCTAAAAAAGCCCCATGGGAGAAGTTCCCACATGATGAAGCATGAGGAGTTGGGGAAGCTGTAGACCAAGGGTGGGCAGAAGGTAGATTGGGATCTACTGGTAGATCACTAGGTTGGAAAGGATTTCTGACTCCCAATTGTGTAACAATAGCAAAAACTAAAAAGCTCTCCCTGTCATTAGGTTGCTGAAAAACAACTTTTTTGGGGAAATACCAAGAATGGATGTTTGTGTGAAAGGACTTGTGAGCTTGGTTGGTTCTCACACTGATCACAGCACACACACACCCAAGACTTGGAGCCAGCCCAGCACTGGCTGCAGGTAATGCAGGAATAATGTAAGACAGTATTACAACCATATTAAGGCATACTAGGCCAATGTAAGACGGTATTACATCCAATAAGCCTTGTGAATGGAACTCTGGGACAAGGCCATCCCGGGGTGTCTCCCTCTGTTTTGTGTAACTTCTAGAATGACAGCACACTATAGGTATCATAAAATATATGAATGACCCAGAATTCCTGTGGATAATTGGCTAAGATGGTGTTATTAATAAATGCCATTACCAACACAGTCAGTTAGCTCTACTTGCTCCCAAAATTACATTCACTGCTGGGTTCTTAAAAATAAAAATAAAAATCTACATTCTACTCACATTCCATGTTATTATTTTAACAGTCATCTCTAGTTACGAATGGCATGCAGGTTATAAATATAGTCAAATTAGTGCAGAGAAGGTGACTCAGAAAATCTACCTGGGGAGTGATGGAGAATACCATATAATTACTCCTATGGATGACGGAAGGTGGTTGTATCGGTAATATTTCTGTCACATTAATGAGCTAAAGTGATCGGTAAAAAACTATATTAAGAAGCCGCTCAACAGCCTTACAAAAAAGAATAACAGACTAACAATCTCAGAAGGGAAAGTAGCGGCAGAAGCTTGCAATAAATGTGAGGATAAACAGTGTTCTAGAGGCCTCTGAAGGATACGCTGTCCACTTCAGTGCAGTTGAGAAATAGTGACGGTGTGCTTAAATGAGCTGTAAAATATAAACAAATATGATGATTTAGTAGGAACCAAGCAAACAGTATTGCAGTTTTAAAAAAATGTGTTACTGGGTTTTTTTTCCTGATAAAGATGCTAGCCCTTTTTCACACCTAACATTGAAGGTGTTGAAGTGGTGGGTGGGTGGGCAGGATCACACACAGCGTGCCTGTTGCCGACCTTCATATGTTCAGATAGCGGTGTGAAAAGAGTGTACATGCTTCCAACTGTATGTATATAGGGTTTTCTCCCCACGGTGGGGAATCCTGGGTTGGGAGCAGAGTTAGAGCATGCACTCCCACCCCCTCCAGGGATGCAACACAGTGTGTGAAAAAGGCTTGCAAGACCGGAGAGATGTGTTTTTATATGAAATGGAACGTAGTATTCCCATCTCTCCACTTTTGAAAGTAAACTAAAGACCCATTTTTTAAAAACAGATATATCATTGTCTTTTGGGCTCTCCACTTTGGGCTATTCACTTCATGTTGCTGCATTTTTAGCTTGCTTTGCAGACAATTATTATCCCCCAAAGCGGCTGAGATCAACTAAGAAGAGAGAGGCAGGCCCTGCACTCAGGCTTACAAACCAAAATGAGTGGAGGGGAAAAGGAAGAGAAGGTAGATCAGTTTTTCAAGGCCAGAACAAGGTGGTGAGCTGTAAGTGGGCATTTAAATGCACTTTGGGCCAGGCTTATCTTCCCTTGCTGATGTTCTTGCTCAAATAGCAGTTGGTTTGGCACCAATGCCAGGGCCAGGTTCTGGAGGGCTCTTGGGCAAGGCACCCTCAATGGTCCCCCTCCCTCAGTGGATCTACTGTCTCACCACCATTGTCATCAGCTGCGATTGCGCTTCATCCTCTTTCTCACCATGGCTACCACTTGCTTGCTTGACAGGTAGGGGGCCAGAGAGCAAGTAGGCAGTAACAGGCCTGTGGCTCACGCTGGCTCAGCTTGTCTGAGCGTGGAAAGCCAAGCAGTGTCAAGCCTGGTTATTACTTGGGTGGGAGACCCCTCCTCTAGTTTCCTGCATTGAGTAGGGGGTTGGAGTCGATGGCCTTGTTGTAGGCCCCTTCCAACTCTATGATCTATGACATCTACTGCTCCTCCTCCTCAGCACCACCACCATTGCCTGAGCCAGAGTGAAGTGGCAGGTGAACAAGCAGCTTGCAAGGGTGAAGCGGAGGGGCAAGTACAGGGGGCTCTCGTCCGTGGACCCCTGCTGCGGTGTGGGCCCCGGCAGATGCCCAGCGGTGCCTACCCTTGATGCTGGCCCTGGGTGGCTCTTATTCCTTAGGCCAATGGATGCAAGAGCAATCTTCCCCCTTCCTTCTGCAGTCCCAGGGCAACTGTCAGTTGGAGGCGGAGCCAACTGCTCTTTCAGGCAGGGAAGGGGAAATGGGCTTCTTCTTTGGCTGATAGATGGGGCAGATTGCCCCCCCCCCCTTGGCTTTATGTTATTCCAGGGAAGTTGCGGGTGCAGCCTCCCAGTGGCCCTTAGTTCCCTGGCTGATGGATGGAGCCACAGCGTGCTTCCCTTCTGCTCTCCAGTCTCAGGACAACAACATGTAGAATGTGTGATTAGTTCGTTTACTGGAACTTTGATCCAATGCATTGTTAAACCAGTCAGGTGCATGTTCCACTTAAGTAGGAGGTTCTGGGGTCAAATCTGTGAAGGCTTGTTGGCAGTGGGTGATATACAGCTGGCAGCCCAATACTTGGTGTGCTCCTGCAAGGATGGTCATACAATGAATTCTCCTCTCCCTCCCCACTGCAGCTCCCTGTAGCCGCCCCTAAACCTGTCCTGAGGATGTGGGGATCAGCAGGAAAGGCTGATCGGGGAGCTACAGTGGCAGAGCCAGTTACAGGTTTCTTTTAAGGCTGTTAGGCAAGACACCCTCAATGGGTCACCATTGCCACAAGTTGTTATTGCTCCTCAACCTCCTTCTCACTGCTAATACCACTTCCTTCCTTGACAGGCAGAGAGCCAGTGAGCAAGTAGGTAGTGGCATTTGCTGCTTCTCCTTCGCTCCACCACTGTTGTCTGGGCCAGAGCAAGAGGTGGGTGGACAAGCAGGTTGCCATGGTGAAGAGGAGGAGCCACTCCAAGGGGGCTCTTGCCAGTGGGCCTCTGCTGGGCTGTGGGCCTTCAGCAGGTGCCCAGCCTTGCCTACTTTTGACGCCGGCCCTGAGCAGTGGGAGTGGGGGAGATCAGAGAAAATTGGGAGGATGCAACTTGCATGAGCCAGTGCATGATTGATGAGCCAGTCAGGTTATATCGTCTTGGCATAACAGAACTGAGGCTCAGACTGTCCAGTTACTACTAGAAATCATTTAATGGTAGGGGTTATCTTCTATTCGTAACCAGAAGTGGAGTGAACAAGGATGTGTGCATTTGAAAATCAAATTGAACAAGTGGGTCCTGCAACAAAATATTCAGGGTTGCACCCAGCCATGCCCTTTTCCAGGATACTCCATTTCATTTCCCCTTCCCAACAATCAGTCAGCGTTCTGTGTCCACTGAAGATACTCGGTCTTCATTAGACTATTTTGGGTTTCCACCACCCACATCTTTAAGGGTTTTCTCTTGTGCATGCATGACGTTGGTTTGGCTAAAGAAGGACCCACGCTCAGTGAATACACTCACTATTAGTATATATCAGGGGTGTAGAACCTCAGGCCCGGGGGCAGAATCTGCCCCCCCCGGATTCTGCAGAGGGCCACACCCCCTTCCCCTTTCCCCCAACCACCTATTGTTTGGTGGTTTCCCAGCTTTTGTGCATCTCCCCCCCCATTTTAAAAGGTTGAAATGAAAGACTTAGTTACTGGCAGCAAGAGCCTTAAGCTAAAATAGGCTGGGATTTTTTTTGTATTTTGGGGCCCACCCCTTTTGCCCATGGCCCCGCCCACCACTGCAGTATGGCCCCATTCTTCATAATGGAATTCAGCTCTTGGGCTGAAAGAGCTTCTGCAACCCTGGTATCTATCAAGTTAACTTCTGATGAAAGCATCTCACTCTTTTAGAAATTGTAACGTGACTCAGGGCCGGCGCTACCGCTAGGCCAACTAGGCTGTTGCCTAGGGCGCGTAGCGTAAGAGGGCGCAGAACACTGCGCTCCTCTTCGCTGCCGGCGCGCTCCTGCCCTGCCCTGCCGTCCCGCCCGCCCGCCTCTCCGAGAAAGCCAGGTCAGTGCGCCCGGAGTAGTGGTGGGGCGCTGGGACGAGCAGCGTTTAATACAGCGGCCGGCTTTTAGCTGTTGGCGGCCGCTCGTCTTTTTTGCCGGGGCTTGCTGCGGCTGCGACGAGCAGCTGATCCTCGCACAGATTGCCAGGGATTGGTTGCCGTGACGCCGAGCTGGAGCCTGGGCGCCTCCCACCCACCTTGCCTCGCTCCGCGCCGCCTCCCGCCTCGCCTCTGCGCCGCCTCCCTCCCCGCGCCGCCTCCCGCGCCGCCTCCCCCCCACTTCGCCTCGCTTCGCCTCCCCCCTCGCCTCGCTTCGCCTCCCCCCCTCGCCTCGCTTCGCTTCGCCTCCCCCCTCGCCTCACTTCGCCTCCCCCCTCGCCTCGCTTCGCTTCGCCTCCCCCCCTCGCCTCGCTTCGCCTCCCCCCCTCGCCTCGCCTCGCCTCCCCCCCTCGCCTCGCTTCGCTTCGCCTCCCCCCTCGCTTCGCCTCTCCCCCCTCGCTTCGCCTCTACTCCGCGCTGCCTCCCCCCCCGACACCTACCTTCTCCGTGCTGTTTCCGGAGCCCCGCCCGCGCTCTGTTTTGGCGGGAAGAACCAGGGCAACAGGGCTTAAACAGCCCTGTTGCTCTGGTTTCCCCCGGCCAAAAGCAGAGCGCGGGGGTCCCTTTTCGGAGGAGGCGTGGGAAGGTAGGTGGGGAGCAGCAGCGGCAGCATGCGGGGGGGGCGGGAGGTTGCAGAGCAGGGCTGCTTTCCGGAGCCCCCCCCCCACGGCACGAGAGGGGGGGCGCTAAATATAGTTTAGCCTAGGGCGCCAAACTGCCCTGCACCGGTCCTGACGTGACTGTAAACAGATTAGCAGAGTGATGCTATGTGACCCCCTAGACAGCGTCTAGGCGGCCGTAGGTTTCTTTGGATTCCCAGATCCAAGGTTGGAGACAGAGCTCTGACCCCGAAGCTGGGGATCCCTGCCTCGATCCCTCTTCCCGCTCACAGCCGGCATGGAAAGAACCATGCCGGCTGCTTCTCCGAGGTCAGAAAAGTGACCTTGTAGAGGGGTAAAGGAGGTGTTATGGGGGGCAGGGAGGGGAGGAGATTGGGACCGCCAGGATACGAGGTATCCTGACAGTACTACAGCCTCCTTCCCTCCCTGTCCAAAGTGCCACAGCTGACTTGCAGAGCAGGAGGAGCGAGGAGGCAGAGATCACCTCTGCCACTCCCCCCCTCCCACTCTGCAGAGGATGCTCGTATGCCTCCAAGTTCGGAGGCTTACGAGAATCAGGGACGCAACCCATAGGATTGCGCCCTAGGTTATTCATTTCAGCAATTAAAAAAAAACAAAACCCAGCCAAGATAGTTTTGCCATTTTCAGAACTATGGAAATCATGGCTATTTAAATACAAAGCAGATGATCCTAATTTCTGTTTCCAAATTTAGATTTAGATGCCCCTGGTTTTGCCACTTGAGTTGTTTTTTTAAAAAAAAGAAAATTCACCACAGCTGTTATTTGACATCTTGCTTAAAAGGCAGTCATGGTTATACCAGATAGACACTGATTTCTAAACGGAACCAGTTTTACCTACCAAAGTTACTGTAAGACCAATTGACTTTAGAGAGACTAGTCACTTTTAGACTGACACAACCTGAAAAATATATATAACGCAGATAGTACTCTGGTACTACTTAACAGACATTTTAAAGTGGTTTTTGATTTTGTGAAAATTTTGACAAAAACAAACCCCCCCCCAAATTAAAAATGAAAAATCATGCATTTTCATGTGTTTTAGCGAAAAACAGACACACACATTGCTGCCAGTCTTGTGGCTGATTCAAAGAGCAATCGATCAAAACTTTCACAATGTCAAGGACACTGCATGTCTGCCCGAGTGCCTGGCTGTGATTAAGGAAAGAAATACGATGGTCATAATCTGTATTATATAGACCTATTCATTTCTTTCATTACAAGCTCAGTAGCTGGATGTACCAGATTTAGTTCACTTGCTGCTCAATTCAGTGACCTTCTGCAAATAAGCATTTAGGAGAAGTCGTTAATGCGTCTTCTGCATCAGCACAGCATCATAACATGTGGTATAGTGCTAATGAAAGTGCTTCACACAGAAGAATGTCATCCTGGTGTGATGTGGCATGAGTCAGCAGTACTCCCACACCAGAAACTATCACGCTTGTGCGATGCAGCAAAGTCCAGTGTTTGGAAAGCATGCAGGTGGGCAGAAATAAATGGAAGGGGAAATGTATGAGAATTTCATTTTTGCTCACAAAAGATGCGAGCATGTCCCGTTCGAAGCTCCAAACACTAGCGCACGCATGAACACATATCCTCCGAAAATATCGTTGAACGCGTGCTCGCATTTGTCTCGTTCCAGATTCCCAGTTTGATTAGCACAAAAAGTTCCTAATTTGTGCAAACTTCTTCTGTAGATTGAATCTGCCCCACTTTAGCCTATGGAGGAAAGTTGTGCAGATTAGGGAATTTGGGGCAACTTGCGCAAATCTCCCATTTGCTCAATTTGCGCATGTTTCCAATTCACGCAGAGCGAGCCACGATAACTAATGTGAATGGAAATCGAGTGTGAGATGAGCGGCGAGATGATGTCCGGAGAATCCTGGCAATCTTGAACATTGCTCATTTGCCCATCCCTGGGGGCGGGGGTTGTCACTCAGAGTAGATCATATGCTTGGCCTACAGGAGGTCACAGGTTCAATCCTTACTATCTTTAGTTGTTTAAAAAGGGATAGGGGAGCTTAGAAAGACCCTTGTCTGCCTAAAAACTGCTGCCAGTCTTAGTTGGCGGTACTGGGCTAGATGAATCAATGGTCTGACTCCATATAAAGAAGCTTCATAGGTAGTGCACATGTAGGATACCTGATATTTTGTGAATCTTTTCTTTTCCTAGTTTATCTCCCCTTCCCCCTCTGAAGGATGGGCATTTTTTCTCTGAAGGATGGATAGAGAAAGGGACAATTTCTTTTTTCTCTCCCTCATAGTCACCCAATGATTGGCAGTAGATTCGGGACAGACAAAAGGCAGTCCTTCATCACATGGCAAATCATCATAGAACTCACTGCAACAAGTTGCAGTACAATGATTATTAGCTTAGATGGCCTTGAAAGGGAATTAAACAAATTCATGGGACATAGATAGACATGTCCATGGCTATTAGCCATGGTGGCTGACTGGAACCTCCCATTTCAGGAGCCTCCATTTACATACCAGTGCTTTCATTCATACAAGCAGCTGTAGACAGCTGTTCTCTCCATTCCATTCTCTAATTGTGGGCTTCCTTGCTGGCTACCGAGGGAAACCAGATACTGGACTAGTATAGATGGACCCAGTGGGGTTCTCCTGTTATTTCTATGGAGGGGGTTAATCTGCACATGGATCTGCTCCATTCAGATGAGTGGAGGGATTGTTCTTGTTATTGGAACACTGTGTATGTAATAGAGTTCACACTCCAAGATATTGTCTTGGATCCAGGATCTGCCTTGCATTGATGGAAGGGCTCCATTCATGGAAGGTGCCTCCGTCCAATATTCAGGAGGGATCCCCCCCATCCCCCCACACCACAGCTCATGCCATTCATCAGGGTCCTCTGACCCAATGTGTAGCATTTTCAGGGGGCTGGAGGGGCTGCCGTGGGGAGGAGGGGGTGAGGAAGTCTGCTCACACCAGCCCCATTGCATGTACCTAAATCTAGAGCCAACCCTTGACTTGGTTTGCATGACTTGACAACCCACCATAGATAACCAGTCATGGTGGGTTGACATGTCATCCGAACCTGGCACGGTTTCTTCAGGGTGGCTTATTTTTCATGAACAAGCCACGCTGAGAACCCATGACTTCTAGGGGTTGTTCAACCCACGATAGATTGTTGTGTCATCTGAACCCAGCACAGCAATTTTATCGTGGGTTGTTGGGAATGGCTATGGAGCTGCTCAGCAAGAATGGCAACCCACCACCCCTCACTTTCATAACCTTGCCAGTGACTGCCCTTCCACTAATGCCAAAATGGCACTCTGAAGGACCATCACTCGGCTTTTCTTTCTTTTTCTTTTTTTTTGGAGCCTCAGAAAAGCACAATCAGGGTTGTTTTTTATCTTTTTATATTTTCAGCTCCTGAAAATTGTGCATTTTTATAAATTATTTCTTTTATTGGTCCTTCGCAGATGTGCACTTATGGTTGATACAAGGTGAGTCTGTATAGGCTAATTTGTGCACAGTTGCCAGGGACAAAGTGCCAAGCTGTCAATGGAAAAACACTAGTAAAGGGCAAAAAAGTGGAGAAAGACAGCGCATCAAAAGGGGGTGGGGACATTCCTACTCTCTTGGCAATGTAATCCTCTGAATTTTAAGGGTTGAACTGACAGTTCTCACTGCCTTCCACCTTTTCAACACTTCCCCGAGTCTGCAACTACTCCAGAAAGAGGAGATATTACCTCCCCAGACCCATTTTTTCAGCAGCTACTGCAGGTGTGCACTGAGAACTGTCAGTTCAACAATAAAAATTCAGAGGATTAGATTACTAAGTGGGTGATATTGCCACCCCTCCTTTTGGTGCACCCACTTTCCCTACTTTCCCCCCATTTACCGCTGCTTTTCAATTGACAAGTAAATAAAATAAAATAAAATATGCAATTGAGCTTTGCTGAGGCTCCGGAAAAAAATGATGGCAGACGAAAAAAGGGTAGTGATTGGAACAGGGACAAGGAGACAAGATGGGTTCTGCCATGAAGGACACTGGAATATGTGCTGGAGCCGGCTGGAGGACTGAGGGGGAAGGAGTGGGAGGGAGTGGGAGGACAACCCACAGTGAACCTGATGGTCTGTCGGGTGCAACATGGGTTGTTCAGTGGACAACCAACCCACTGTGGCTTATTTGCAGGGTGGCTTAGCATATCATGGGATCCTACCCATTGACTTGGACCTCTGGTCAACAGCAATATCTGATTATTTCATTTTGGCCAGTACAATAGAGGGAATTCTAATTATATTCTTATTCTCCAGAAGTTTTATTTCAGTCCTATGACTTTCCTATTAAGTTTACCTAATGGGGTGTAGTGAAGGCCAGTAGGTACAGGCCAGTCCAACTGAACAAGCGTCCGAGTGGTTTCTTGGGGTACCCATAGGATTTCCATGTGTCCTCTTTTATAGAGGACAGTCCTTTATTTGAAGGGCTTCCAGAGGACAGTCCTCTATTTGAAGGTGCCCTCTATTTGAAGGGCTGCCCTCTCCTAGTCTGTTTTAAAGATAAAGAACAATAAGAATTGCTGTCCATCTTCCACACTATGGTGAAATGCACTATATTTCTATTTACATTATAAAAAATATTTCTAAATTTGCACACACACACACACGTATTAGCTTATGTCAATTTTATGCAAATTGGTATCCTCTTTCGTCTTCTTTTTTTGGTGATGCATTTCCTCCTTTTTTGGCAATTCAGCAGTGGCCGGCCACCCTAAGTACCAATTGTTGTTGTTTTTGCATGAACCTATCTAACCGTGTGTAATTTGAGAGTTGTACCCTGCCTGGGATCCTTCCAAAGTCCCAAAGAATGCTAGGGCATAGGTTTTCAGACTACATTACCCCACTATCATCTGAGGTATTGCAGTGGATTCTGGGGCCCATGTCTTGGACAGTGCATTGCAGCCATTTGGGCTGCAAAATGTCTTTGGCTACCCATGTGCCTAATATAAATAGATTCTTCCTGTCACTGCTGAAGGTCAAGGCCAGGCATTTAATCTTTCTGATAATGACAAATACAAGTGGCCTCTCGTGCATTCAGGAGAGAGGGCAGCTATAAATGTGCAACACGAGAAGGCCTTTCTGTGTGTAAGCAGCAATAATTCAATCTTGGCTCCGGCGCTGCACAAGGAGCACTGGTAAAAGTTTGCTGCAGCACAGAAAATGGAAACACCTGACAATCAAAGTCATCTTGTCACTCGCAATTTTAGTTTCAGGGGCAATTTGTATTAATAATACATTTTTGATAATGGGTGATGCTGAGCAATTTGTTGGAAGAGAAAACACTGAAAAACCCTGATGGATGCAGGTCATCAAGGGAGCAAGTAGATTGAGAACTTGCAACAGTTTGTAATAGGAAAAGAGGGGTTTTTCAGTGCTTTCTTCGAGGCAGACGTTAGTACGGAAGTAATGCGAATAAGCACACAGGGCCGTGTTAAGGAAGTGTTACATGACTGGCATGCTTCAGTTTAAAGAGCAGAATGAGATGTTTAGAAATAGCACTGCCAGGGGAGGCTGGTGACTCCTGTGCCAGTGGGGCTCCTCATCCATTGCAGCTTTTATTCTGAGCTTGATGGGAGCTATCCATGGTGCTGAACTCCATCCCCAAAACAGGTTTACCACCATGGATAGCTCCTATCAAGTTCAGAATAAAACCTGCAATGGATAAGGAGCCTCCCCTGAGGGCTTTTAGGTTTGCCTGCAATTTTGCCAGCTTTCCTGCAGTCCCCCCCCCCCCCCTTATAGAAGGTTGAAATGCCTCACCATAGGCTTCATTACTGGCAGTAAGAGCTTTAAGCTAAAATATGCTGGTATTTGGGGGGGCACCCCTTTTGCCTTTGCCCCACCTTTTCTTTCAGCCCCACCCACCACTGGAATGCACCCCCTGTCAAGGTTCCCCTTCTGCCAGGACCCCTTGATCCGCTCTTTGAAGATCTCTGCCTCTGATAAGCCATTGATAAGCACTCTTTGAATCGGACTCAAAGAGTGCTTATCAATGGTTCCTTCTCAAACTGGGGAGAGGTAACGAGCGGGGTACCACAGGGCTCGGTCCTGGGCCCGGTGCTCTTCAACATTTTTATTAATGACTTGGATCAGGAGGTACAGGGAATGCTTATCAAATTTGCAGATGACACAAAGTTGGGTGGAACAGCTAATACTCTGGAAGACAGAAACAAAATTCAAAGTGACCTCGATAGGCTGGAGCGCTGGGCCGAAAACAACAGAATGAAATTTAACAGGGATAAATGCCAAGTGCTGCACCTAGGGAGAGGAAACCAAATGCAGAGTTACAGAATGGGGGACACTTGGCTCAACAATACTACAAGTGAGAAGGATCTTGGAATTGTGGTAGATCACAAACTGAATATGAGCCAGCAATGCGACGTGGCTGCAAAGAAGGCAAATGCAATTTTGGGCTGTATTAATAGAAGTATAGCTTCCAAATCGCGGGAAGTGATAATTCCCCTTTACTCGGCACTGGTTAGGCCTCATCTTGAGTACTGCGTCCAGTTCTGGGCACCTCACTTTAAGAAGGACATAGACAAACTGGAGAGGGTTCAGAGGAGGGCAACAAGGATGATAAAGGGACTGGAAACAAGGCCCTATGAGGAGAGACTGAAAGAACTGGGCATGTTTAGCCTTCAGAAGGAGACTGAGGGGAGATATGATCGCACTCTTCCAGTATTTGAAGGGATGTCACACAGAGGAGGGCAAAGATCTCTTCTCGTTCATCCCAGTTTGCAGGACACGGAATAATGGGCTCAAGTTACAGGAACCTAGATTCCACCTAAACATCAGGAAAAATTTCCTGACTGTCAGAGCAATAAGACAATGGAATCAACTACCTAGGGAGGTGGTGGGCTCTCCCAGTCTGGAGGCATTCAAGGTGCGGCTGGACAGACATCTGTCAGAGATGCTTTGACCTGGATTCCTGCATTGAGCAGGGGGTTGGACTCGATGGCCTTGTAGGCCCCTTCCAACTCTACTTTTCTATGATTCTATGATTCTTCCAAAAGCTCTTCCTGTTCCAGGAGACTAATCCTCTGCCTATTTACCTCCTGTTCCCAGTAGCATGGGAATAGGCCTTAGGCATGGTAAAAAAAAAAGACACTCCAACACTTGTGGTAAACAAGAACAGTTTACTTAGAACTATGGGTAACGTAGATTCAGATTGGTTTGGAGTATTTACACAATAGAGCAGTAATAATTCAAAAAACCAGTGTAAGGAAAATAAACAGACAAATAACACAAGGATATCTAACTTAACCACTGTTTTACTTGTAAGCCTCTGTTCAGAGATCCTTTCTCCAGTTTGCCTAACTCAGTCTAGCTATCTCTCTCTGTGACAGACAGACAGCCTTCCTACTCTGCAGACAGTCTCACTCTGACTATCTGACCACACCCCACCTCCTTATAAATCCTTCCCAGGATTGGAAGGTTATACCCATGTGACCTTGAACAGGATAAATGATACTTAAATTCTATTGGGTGAACTGAAACTCACAAATGCCCCCTCCCATCATGAAATGTTTGGGCCTACAGGCTTCAACTAACTTAGGACTGTGTTTGGGCCTACAGGCCTCAACTAACTTAGGCCTGTGTAGGCCTCAATCCTTCACACCCCCTGATGTCAGTGGCAGGGCAACAGGCAAAGTCCTGCTCCATCCTGCAGACCTGAGGCAAGGCATGCCCATTTTGTGCGGCTCTTGCAGAGGCACAGAGGCAAACATTTCCCGGCTGTTTTGATTTTTGTCCTCAAAACCTTGCCAGCGGCGCGCTCCACTCAGCAAACAGTGTTAACATCAAAAGAGATGCATACATGTGTCCTTGACTTTAGAACAGGGCTGGGTAAAGGTTGGACCTCCAGACGTTGTTGGACTGCAACTCCCATCAGCCCTAGCCAGCATAGCCAATGGTGAGGGACAGTGGGAGTTGTAGTCCATGTCCAACAACATCTGGAGGGCCACAGTACCTCTACTTTAGAATATAGATGATGGGTTGGTGGAAGTGTACTTCCTCACTCCTTACTTCCCATAGCAGCCCCTCCAGAGCCCCCTGAAAATGCTAGGCAGAGAGTCAGGAGACCCTGCTGAATGGGGTGAGCTGTGGTGTGGGAGGAGAGAGGGAGGGATCACCAAAAATCAGGTGGAGGCACCTTCTCAAGTGAAGCCCTTCCTCTTGCAGAAGGTCCCTTCCTCACGTCAGATCCTGGATCCAAGCAAATAAGAGATATGTCCATGACACTCTCTTCAGTACCAACTGCTCAACATAAAACCATTACAAAGGAATGAAGGAGGACACAGAGAGACAATTTGGATGGATAAAACCTCCATCCAAATAGTAATTTATACTGGTTGGAGGTGTTTGGATCTATAATTTAATGAGCTTCTCTCCTTGGCAATTATTTGCTGTGGTGACAACTCTGCTCTGATTGTAGCAAAGACCATTCCAGGCCTGCTGCTCATTTCATGTATTCATGCATTTGATTCATACACACACACACACACACACACACACACACAGAGCAATAGTTGGGTGTGTTTTTTACAGTGTTGTTGTTGTTTTCAACCAGTAATATATCTCATCACTTGATGTAAAATTAAAAGAAAAGGGGGGGGGACCCAGACTCCTCTCAGTCCAAGGCAGTAAAATATCCCAACGCTCCCTTTGGTTTGAGATTGTTTTGCTGCTTTCATATATCAATGAAATGGTAACTACCTTTGCCACCACTAATGAATAAAGTGAGGAGATTGGAGAGTAGGTCTTGAGGAGGGAGGGAGGAGAACCATAAATTCTTCTTTCCTTTGTCTATGCCATCTGTCAAGCCTGGATTAAAAGAAAACCCAGTCTCAGCATCTGTACAATCCAGACTTGTTCTGCACAAATAATCTGACTGACCTTTTGTTGTGTTTCTGTGATCTCTTATTGCTCAGTGACCTTTGTGGCAAATTGATGCACTTGGGAGTTGGATTTCATGCCCATTGCTGTTAGTGGGAGGCTCTCGATTAACTTCCATGACTTTTGGATCAGATCCCATAAGATGGATGGGCAAGGGAGAGAGTCAAAATAATTAAAGGAAAGTTGTATGCAGAGAACGCTGGGGACTAGAAACAGCGACCATATTACTCTGAAATCTCAGGACAAAGATTCTGTGAAATTGACACCAGGGAGAGCGAACATGTTCTGAAAGAAGTGGAGAAAAAAAGATAATAGAGGACGTTTTAAATTTGGGTATTTAAAAATAAGCTATTATTTTATTCTGTTCTCCACCAAATGGAGACAGAATGAATAAACAAAATATATGCCTCTTGGGCAGCGCAATCCTATGGCTGCTAGACATGGTCTAGATGGCCATAGACTTTTTCGGAGACCCAGCAACGACTTTGGCAACGCACTCCGAGATTGGAGCTGGGTCTCCAAGCTTGGAGCGCCCGCCCCTTCTTGCAGCTGGCATGGAAAGAACTGTGCCAGCTGCAGCTCCGAGGTGGCAAGAATGACACCGGAGTTGGGGCTGAGTGGGCATTCTGGGAGGGCAGAGAGGGGAAGAGACAGGTGCTGCCATGATACAAAGTATCCTGGTGGTGCCTCAGCCTCCTTTCCTTGTGGTCCAAGGTGCAACACTTAGACAGCCAAAATCGGCCATCTAAGTGTTTTGCAGAGTGGGAGGAGTGACGAGGTGACCTTCTCCTCCGCCCTCCTCCTGCTCTCCATAGGATGTCCGTAATCCTCCAGGTGCAGAGGACTATGGGCATCTGGATTGGATTATGCTGTAAATTACAAAAAAAGAGTCTTGCATCTCATCTGGTAGGCCTAGAATTTGACAGACCCTTGGCAAAGAGAATTATGGAGATGCATAACCACAAATGCAGGGGGGCAACTGTGTGCATTGACTGCTTATACATGACACATGGGGTGCAGCATTATTATGCCACTTTAAGAGCTCTCCCCTTTTATGTAAATAATACATGGAGTATGTATAGAAGGAAAATCCAAAATCCATGATTTCTCACAGTAACTTCATTAGGATCAACCAAAATGCCACAAAAGTGTGCAACTTCTTCTGTGGCATTTTAGTTGGCTCTAATTAGAGATGGATGAATTTGTCAATTTTGGTTTCTCTCAGTTTCTCATCTTTACAATCTTCCATTCAGTTCATCCTGAACTTTGTGGATTTCTCTACTGTTAAGTCCTGTTTGTCCCAAACTGTGAGATTTTTTTTTAAAGTTTGCATGAAAATTCATAAGCATTCTTGTACACATTTCTCCTAATACATGCATTATTGTATGCATTTTTGTCTAATTTTTGCAAGCAATTTTCTCAATATAATGCATTTTTAACATTATCTCCCTAATATACATATTTTTGTACACATCATTTATTGGAGAACTCAACTGCAAAATTTGGAGAAGTGCAAATTTTGATGGATAACTGAGTTTCAGTGAGCATGGCCCAGGGGTGTCGAACCTCTCTCAGCTCGAGGGCCAAATTCCATCTGGAGAAACTCTCAGGGGCTGCATTTCAGTGATGGGTGGGGCCAAAGTCAAAAGGAGTGGGACCAAAAATACCAGCATATTTTAATTTAAAGGTGATGATGATGATGACGACGACAATGATTTTAATTTCTATTCTGCCCAATAGCTGAAGCTCTCCGGACGCCTCAGAGAATACAGTACAACACTTCATAGAATACAATAAAATACAGTGCAAAATGCAAATACAATAAAAACATCATAAAATTTCACTACAAAAATTTAAAAACCGCATTTAAACAAATATGGGCTCAATCCCATGGCCCCCCAACCTTGCCTGGTGGGGCCATAGGATAGGTAAGGTTGGAGAACCCCCGCAACCTTGGAAATCCCTTCTGAGGTTGCAGCAGGGAGTCCGCCCGTGGAGTGCCCACCCCACCTCGCAGTCGGCGTAGTTCTTTCTGCACAGGCTGGGAACCGAAGATGGAAGACCGTCTTTGGTTCCGGCATTGGGGGGGTGCATTTCCAGCTGCAGGGAGGGGAGGATTGAGCCTCTATAGAACATCCATGGCTCTCTTTCCTTATGGTGCATGGTGAAGTGGTGCCTCAATGATGACCTAAATAAAGTGGTGCCTCAATATAATTTATTAAATTTTATATTTATTATATTTATTTATTATATTTTATACCTTTATACCTAAAGAGCATGCGAGTGTTCCCCCAATGTCAGGAATCACCAAAGCTAGTACCAGGAACCCATGGAACTGTGTGTTGCTGCCCCCTATTTGTGAGCCACCAGGGCCACGGGCTGAGTATTTCTCAGCCAGTCAAGTATTTTTAGGATCCAAAGTGACTTTGCCCATCCAAGCTTTTCACTGGTTCCCCTTGACCTGGAAGAACTGGCTATAATGACTTCCAGGTCAAGCTGAAAAATTGTCTGGGCAACAGCCATCTCCACTGTGTCAGACTTCTGCTTCATGATTCCTTCCCTTTAACTTCTGCCTCATGATTTTTGGCTTTTGACTCCTGGTTCTTCTCACTCTGTGGCTGACTACAGGGCCACACAATCAACATGTGCCCTACAACATGAGCTAGCCAACAAGACAAAGCCTTATGCACGCAGTTTAACCTCTGCAGTCTAGACCACACTGATCCACAAGGAGAGAGAAGGTGCACCACAGACAGATGGATGCTTGCAGACCAACATTCCACATGACTTACATCACTAAGATAAGGCACACATGCTTCTAGGATGGACAAAAACATCATGGTGGATAATGGATTTGGTGGGTTATTTCTTCCTGCCTGGAACCAAGGGCCACTGGGAGGCTGCACCCCCTGCCTCCTAGGAGTAACATCAGAGCAAGGAGGAGACCAACCTGGCCCCATACATCAGCTGGAGAGGGAGCAGCTGCAGGGAACATATTTTGCCCTTCCCTGCCAAAAAAATAAAAAAAATAAAAACCTATAAGAACCCTTTAAACTAAGAGCTGGTGCCTGAGTTTGGCATTCTTCCTCCTCCCTCCCAATCCCTTTTCCTTTTGTGTCATGTCTTTTAGATTGTGAGCCTGAGGGCAGGGATTGTCTTATTATTAATCTGTGTAAGCCGCTCTGAGAGACTTTTCTGGCTGAAGAGCGGGGTATCAATGCAATAAATAAATAAATAAATCAGACAGATATTGAATGTGGGGAAAACTCAGTAGCTGATTCAGTCAAATAAAAATTGTATTGGATATTTTATCTCCTCAGAACTTGGATCCAGCCAGTTTTCCTAGGCTGGATTGAAAAGATGGAGACCTGATGGTTCCTGTGGGTGGTGAGAACTTCTTCTCACTGGTGTCTCTCCCCTCACTTTTCTCAGCATATGTTCATAGCCACTCTTATCTTTCAGAACTAAGCCCTGTATATATCTACTGTATATACCTATATTTATCTACTCAGAAGTAAGCCCCACTGGGTTCACTTACAACCAGGTAAGTGAATACTTACCTTGGAGATCCAGTGTGGTGTAGTGGTTAGAGTCTTAGACTGGGACTTGGGAGACCCAGGTTCTATTCCCCACTTGGCCATGAAGCTCACTGGGTGACTTTCGGCCAGTCACGGACTCTCAGCCTAACCTACCTCACAGGGTTGTTGTGAGGGTAAAATGGAAAGGAGGAGGATTATGTAAGCCACCATGGGTTCCTTGCAAGAAAAAAGGTGGGAAATAAATATAAATAAAGAAATACAGGATTGCAAGCTTTGGAATTTATTGTCTTGCTTTAATGTGAGGAATAAGAGCTTTCTTCTCTATTGTGTCTTCCTTTTCCTTTCCTTTTCAAGTATCCTTTTTATATTCTCAAGTGTCAACTGGTGTGATTAGTTATACATTGTTGTGTGTCATTTGTGTTATCTCAATGACACAGAGAATAGGCCTTCTTGCATTCATGAACTATCTTTAAAAAGAAAATTCAGTGAGCATGAAATGTACTATGGATAAACTGAAATAAGGTGGGGTGATTCATGAATTCACCCCCTGTGAGATGGACCACTCCCTATTTTGGAAATTTGTGAAGTCTGCAAAATCAAGCAGAAATGTGAGTGGAGGCATGTTTTCATGTAGCCAAATATGGCTGTGTCTATGTGGCATCATCAAGAAGCCTATTTAGAGTGTGGGTAGTACTTCCAGGCCCTTCTTCTAATTTGGCTTTGTGTAACATCATGTAACTAAATCTGATTGGCTGCATCATGATGACTAATATGTCATCATGTTGGTTACGTGATCTCTGATTGCCTCAGTAAGGAGCACCTGTTTAAAAAATGGCATCGAAGAAGCTGCATATTGGGGAAAGAAGCAGCTGTGAACAGGCAGAAAACTGCATGAAAAAAAGGCAAATAAATTTCATGAAATTGGAACTGGATTCTAGAAGTGTGTTACTCCATTGTTAAAACAGCTGCATTGGCTCCCAATTTGTTCCCAGGTCCAATTCAAAGTGCAGTGTATAGCCTTTAAAGCCCTATAGCATTTGGGACCAGCAGGTCTAGTAGACAAGGGTAGACATGGCTGGACACCTGCCCCCTGGACTTGATTCTTCTCTTCACCATCACAACCTGCTTATTCACCTACCACATGCACTGGCCCAGACAGTGGTGGTGATGAGAAGGAGAAGCAGCTGGTGCTCCGTGCTCACTGCTCTCTGCCCATCAAGAAAGCAAATGCTGGCAATGATGAGAAATACGATAAGGAGCGGTAGCCGCTAGTGACAGTCCATGGAGACCATACAAAGAAATAAAATTTAAGTATATTAGAAAAACAAAATGAGAACTAAAACTGCATAAATCCACTCCAATAATAACAAAATGACACTGAGTTTCACAGAATTGATGTGTAATTTTTTAAAAGTGAGAGAGATACTTAGTGAAGAGGATCAGAAATAGCTCCTGTATAGAGAAGCAGATATGCTGCTGTTTTCAGCAGTGAGTTTCTTCAGAGACTACATTTCACTTTTACCCTCCTTGAGTCTAGGAAAATAATTGCTTTAAAAAAAAATAGTAACTTCCACTCCCATTCCTGTCTATAGCCCCTCTTATGCATCACTCACCTGAAGGGGTACTCATGCGCCATCAGTGCTGCTGTCTCCACTTCTGCAGGTCACGCAGCTTCCCTCGCCCCGATGTCCACACAAAATTAGGGATGGACATTTGCAGCAGGTGCTTCCATGGGATCTGGAACCCTGTACAATATAGCGGGGGATAAATCTGTCCACTTGGTTTGCTCTCAGTTTCTAATTTTTCCAATCTTAGTTTGGTTCGTCCTGAATTTTGATAATTTCTCTAGTCTTATGCTTGGTTCTTCCCAAACTTCGAGCGTTCCTTTTTAAGAGTTCACATGAAAATTGATAAGTATTTTTGAGCACATTTCTCCTAATACATGAGTTTTTGCTTGCATTTTTGCCTAATATATACATGTACTTTGCTAACTGTGAATCTCATTCCCTCAACTGTCTTGTCCAAGTACAAAGGCACATGGCCCCGGGCACCAAGGCACATTGTTATTTCCTGGCCACTTCTTCATAGGCACGTTTAATTATGAGTAGGGAAAATGTAACACTGGAAATAGTGTTTTCTTCCTAGTTGAATTCTTCTGCTACAATAGAAATGCAAATAAATAAATAAGCAGATCCTTCAAGACCAGGCAAAAAAAACAATAATAATGAAAGAGGAGTAAAATTAATATCAGGAGGCAACTAGTGATAATGTTATCTTGTCTGCATCTAATTGCCACCAATAATAAAATATTCATAGGACAGTATAAATGAATATCTCATCTCCATGCACAGCATTACTTGGCAACACTTTCCTTCAATATAATTCTGCCCAGAAATGCAAACACGCTGTGATATAAAAATGCCACAGACACATAAAGAAACTTCCTGCCAAGGCTTGGAAGAATGGATATTTCTCAGTTAGAATAATGCAGTGACTTGACATTCCTAATGAAATGTAGCTTTCTGATAGTCCTACATTTTTAATTCCTTTGCAGTCACAACTTTCATTAGTTAAATTAATTTCTAGACTATTGGAATTGGGGAAGAAGTAACCCTCATGATGCGGAGACATTTCTATTTGTTTCCTTCAGTACTAGACTATTATTACACAACCTCTAATAGCACAATTCTATGAGGGTGCCCACAACCCTCCGAACCCAGAGGATTGTGGGCATCCTATGCAGGGTGGGAGAAGCATGGCACATGGAATATCTGCTACGATCCCCTCACCCTCAAAAACATGTAGATAGCCAATTTCAGCCGTCTAGATGGTTTTCCTCTCCTCACGAGGAGGATAGGCTGAGGAACAGCCTGGATTCCTTGGAATCCAGCAGAGCCTCGCTCCCCCCTCCCCCCAGGAATACCCCTTCATGGGGGAACGAAAGATGGAAAACCATCTTTGGTTCCCTGCTGGGATGGAAAAAACTGCACCAGCTATGAGGTGGGGGAGTGGGTGTTCTGTGGCACTGTGACCTTAGAAAAGATTTCTGAGGTTGCAGAAGGCGAGGCTTCCAGACCCAATCCTACAGTATGTCCCCCCAGATAAGGTTGGAGGGACATAGGATTGTGCCCTAAGACAGCCTTGGTGCCCTCCAGATGTGTTGGACCATACCTCCCATTGTCCTCAGCCAGCAACAGCCATTCCATTTGGGGGTGATGGGAGTTGAAGTCCAACAGATCTGGCAGGCAGGCACCAGGTTAGGACCACTGTGCAGAATGTTGTGTAGTCTTGCTCCAATTCATCCTCATAATAAGTCTGTTAAGTAGGTCAAGATAATTTCAATGCTGCGGATGAAGCTGAGAGATGGAGTCAACATGATGGAGTTTAAAGTGATTGTTTTGATTGTGATAAAGAATATGCAGCCATTCTCATTTCCATGAAATTGTATTTTGAAATACAGTTAAAAATGCAGGCAACAAAGAGGAAGAAGAAGGAGATACCTAACAATACAACAAGATCACTAAAGAAATAAAGAAATGAGTTGATTAAAATCCTTAGTATATCATGGATATGGAACACCTAGAGTGAAGCAGTTTAAGGAGAAACTCCCTGCCTAATGAAAGAGTTCTCTGGTGAACTGAGAGTAAATATTTGGAGGATAGGTTGGCCATCTGCCTTCCAGCTCTGTGTGGGAAGAAGCCCCCTGAGGTTGTTAATATGGCTGTTTGAACTGATTCATAATTTTGTGAAATAATGGGAAATAACTCAACAGCAAGAATAAATAAGTACAAACTCGGTCTCTAATTAGTGTTCTACTTATTATGGGATGAACTTCTGAAATATATATGATGACAATACATTACACTGCTGTGTCTCACTTCTTTTTTGTTTCAGAAATGATCAGATTATCCAGTATTTTCTCCTAAAAGCCAGTGTGTGTGATTTACACATATAATAAACCACGAAACAGGCAATTGACTCAAGAACTACATAAGGCACTTAATACATACTTAGTCCCCTATCCAGCAGTCTCTAATTCATGTAAGACAGATTCCAGTGGGGTAGCTGTGTTAGTCTGTTGTAGTAAAAACAATAGAGAGTCTTGTGGCACCTTTAAGACCCAGAAATACATTCTGACATAAGCTTTTGTGGACTAGAGTCCACTTCATCAGATGCAGCATTGCATTATCTCAAGTGGGCTCAGGGCAATTCTGCATCAGAGATATTAAGGGTACAATCCTATGCATGTTTAAATCTTATGCATGTCTAAACCTGCATAGGATTGTACCCTCATTTATTTATTTATGGTATTTTAGGCTGCCTTTCTGGATCAAGCCCTCCCAAGGCAGCTTACCAAAATGTATAAATATGTAATACACAACAAATACAAGAATAATACAATCTTAATCTCAATGACATAATTTAAAACTAACATAATTAAAAACCAATTAAAATGTTTTTAATTCCAAAAACATAACCAACAGCAGTTCCTATGATTAAAACCATTTAAAATATCAGTCAAGTCCACAGAAAAACTTGTAAAAGCAAGGAAACAGTCAGTGAATAGTATACTAATAAAAGTAAGGTAATTACAACCTCCGTTGTGGAACTTCAGTATGCTGATGATAATGTGGTCTCCGCACATTCAGAGGATGATCTCCAAACTATCCTAAATGCTTTTGCAGAAGCATACGGAAAACTTGGTCTCTCACTTAACATCAAAAAAACCAAAGTGCTTCATCAGCAAGTGCAAGCTAACCCTTTGGTGATGCCATCTATCCAGCTTGGCGGGACAATACTGGAAAATGTCGATCATTTTCTCTATCTTGGCAGCTATCTTTCTGTTACAGCTAACATCGACAGTGAAATCCAGCATCGTCTGAGCTCTGCAAGTGCTGCATTTTCTCGAATGAAACATAGAGTGTTCGAGGATCGGGATATTTGTAAGAAGACCAAAACACTGGTTTATGAAGCCATTGTATTACCAACTTTATTGTATGCCTGCGAAACATGGACTATCTATAAACTTCACCTCCAACTCCTTGAAAGATTTCATCAACGTTGCCTCCGGAAAATCCTGCGAATTACTTGGGAAGATAGGCGAATAAATGTCAGTGTACTGGAAGAAGCAAAGACTACTAGCATTGAAAAAATGATCCTTCAACGCCAACTTCAGTGG
Source organism: Shinisaurus crocodilurus (assembly GCA_021292165.1). Classification (NCBI taxonomy): domain Eukaryota; kingdom Metazoa; phylum Chordata; class Lepidosauria; order Squamata; family Shinisauridae; genus Shinisaurus; species Shinisaurus crocodilurus. The sequence goes on along the minus strand of CM037880.1, from coordinate 35,280,195 downwards.
ACCGGTCATGTTGTTCGAATGCCTGACTGCCGTCTCCCAAAGCAGTTACTTTATTCCCAACTCAAGGATGGAAAGCGGAATATCAGTGGTCAATATAAGAGGTTTAAAGATGTTCTTAAGGCTAATCTAAAAAAAAAAATGCAATATAAACATCAAAAACTGGGAAGCTCTGGTCCATGAACGATCTAACTGGAGGTTGGCCTTTCACAAAGGTTCTATGGACTTTGAAGAAGCCCAAGTGCAAGGTGAAAGGGAGAAACGTGCTAAGTGAAAAGCACGTCAAATGAATCGTTTACAGGACCATCTTCCATCTGGTAACCTGTGTCCTCACTGTGGGAAGCTGTGTGGATCTAGAATTGGCCTCCACAGTCACTTATGGACCCATTGCTAGAGTCTACACAATTTTCTTTAGAATTTTCCTGCTCTTAAAATCTCATTTTTGTAAAAAAAAATAAAAATTTTTTTACCCTGTAAGACAATCTTACTCGGTCACGAGTGATCGCCTGACTGACTGACTGGGAGGGAGTTCTGCAGATTAGGGGCCACCATTGAGGAGGCCCTGTACCTAATGCCTGCTAATTTGACTGTGAATTTTATTGGGGACATCCAAGTATCTTGTGCTTTCTTCATATATTCCCATGTACTAGCCCATTAGTGCTCCGCTTCTGGACAGTACAAATATCACTAAGCTTACTGTGCTATCCCTTACGACAGGGGTGTTGAACCTCTTTCAGACTAAGGGCTGAATTCCACTTCAGAGAAACTCTCAGGGGTTGCATTCCAGTGGTGGGTGTGGCCAAGGGCAAAAGGGGCAGGACTAAATACCCAAAATACAAACATATTTTAGCTTATAGCTCTCACTGCATATGAACATAAGAAGAGCCCTGCTGGATCAGACCAAGGGTCCATCTAGTTAAGCAATCTGTTCACGCAGTGGCCAACCAGCTGCCCACAGGATCCCACAAGCAGGACATGAGTGCAACAGCAGCCTCCTACCCGTGTTCCTAGCAACTGGTGTACATAGGCACACTGCCTCTGATACTGTGAGTAAACAAGCCTTTGGAGAGGAATTTCAACCTTTTAGAAGGGGGGGGGATGGCACAAAAGCCAGGAAACTATGAAACAATCAGCAATCAGGGGAAAGGGGATGGGGCCGGGGGAAGTGGGTGTGATTATCTGGGGGTCCCTAGATGGTGGATTGGCCCCTGGGGCTGAGGTTCTGCACTCCTACCTTATGGCCATGGGGACAAGAGTTTCCCAATGCCCTTCACTTTGGCAAGAGAAGGAAGCATGTTGTGTATTATTCAACGTGCAGAGTAATGAATAGGAACAATAATGGGATAAAGGAAGGAAGCAAAACATGGATCAATGTAACGGGAGAAGCTTTACACATTCAGCAGTCTTTGAAAACCTGAATACACAATTTCAGTGTCCAATGTGGACTGGCAAAGTGCTATTGAGACTTTTTACTACTCTTAGAGTACAATGCTATGCATGTTGAGACAGAAAAAAAGTTCTGCAATTCCCAGCATTCCCCAGCCAGCCATCCTGGCTGGGGAATGTGGGCAGTTGTAGGACTTTTCTTTCTGTCTCAACATGTCTGGTAGGGTTGTACCTTTAGTCCCTTAATTACCGGTAGTCATTTTCTCCTTGTTCCTTTCTTTTAATACAGTTACTGCTTCTCAGCAAAGATGCCGCATGGTTCTGACATTGGGCCTGTGGGAACCCATCTTTAGGAAAGCAGATCTTTCCTAAGTAGTATGTAAGTTCAAGAAACACTCCTGTGTTTCAGAAAGGACTCCTTTGCTCATTCATTATTTTCCCCATTTGTCTCTCTGTTTCTATATCCTCCATTGCATTCCAGAAGTCCCTTCTGTTTCCTTTTCTCCCATTTTGTACTTCTTCTCATGCCTTCTTTTGTGTCTCTTTGGGGCACTCCTTTTGCAACCACATATGACTCTAACTTCAAGCACCGACGCACCGTAAACACAGGCACTATAACAATTTTTGGTTGTTGTTGTTGTTGCAAGCAGTGACTGCAATGTGGCAGCATAAAATGCCATTATGTAAGTAGGACAAAGATGCCTAAGCTTGAAAGATGTGCTCAGATAAAAGTCTTCCTAAAGTGATGTAGGGAGATGTAAATGGACCCCAATATCATGCATCATCTTAATGAGAACCAACAATGTGATTGTCTACAGAGGAACTGTTATATGGCTTGTTTTCAGCTGCATAATCACGCTACCGACTGAAGAAACAACTTCAAGGCTGTCAGGCAAATTGCTAGAAATGTGTGTCAGTGATCCTGCTGGCAAAAAAAGAAAAAGGGGGGGGGGAGAAGAGATGTCTTGCAAAACCTGAGACAGACAGCCTTAATTACCCTCCAAAGAGAGTGTTAGTGCAGAGGTGTGCAGTTATGTACACATAGCAGTGATTACCAATGTATCTGGGTAGTCAATAGCTTACTGGGCATTTATTAATGTGGTGGTGGCAGCATTGGAAACACATATTGGTGGGCAGTCACCGAAGGGTCAAATTGCATTTCTGTGGAATTGTCCCACGTGTTAGATAGCTATGAAATAGGAGGGGAAAGGCTTTGGTGCTGTGTTGGGGGGCAGCTGAATGTGGTGGTGCTAACTTCCAGCTCCAACGTTCTCTTCCCCACAGTCCTGTCACTGACAGACGGAAGTGAGCCCATCGATTGTAATGAAGAAGAGCTTTACTAAAATACATATATGGTGTAATCCTGTGCATGTTTAGACAGAAGAAGTGCTACAACTCCCAGGATTCCCCAGCCAGAATCCTGAGAGCTGTAGGACTTCTTTCTGTCTAAACATGCACAAGATTGCACCCATACTTCTGTAATTATTTGGACGTGAGGTTAAAAAAGGGGGGTACCTATATAAACCATTTACCAGTAGGCTGAAAGTGGGCAATGGCAAGAATAAAAGTAGAGTTTGGTGAACATCTTTGCTGCTGTAAAATGTCCTGTAGGACTTCCCATCCAGTTCAGGAGAATGTCTCTAGTTTCAAGAAAATGGCTCACCCCCTAGTGAAGCTATTAGCAATGGAATGAGATGGGTAGTAGTACTAAAATGTTCAGTCTATTTAGATGTGCCAGTGTTTGAACAAGCACCCGTCATTGTCAGCGCTGTAGTGGTAAAGTCTGAAGTGCAGGCGCTCATCATGGCAGTCTTCCATAGCCAGGCCTCCATGGAGAATCCAAACATTCAGGCAGCTGTGTGGATCCACGACAACAAACCAGTTCGAGTAGTTTTCACCTCCCCTGGGAGCAGGGTTTTTATCAATCTATTGGGTCTTAATTGCCCATTCAAGACCAAGCTGCCCCAAAATTATTTGCATTAGAACAGGGAGCAATGCATTGCAGCTGGGCAAATTCATTTCCCCCCAGCTACTGTGAGAATTGCAGCTAAACTCAAAAGGAATTCTGAATTCTGAGGGTGGCTGGCAGATGATAATGTCAACGTCCCTAAAAAGAAGTGCTGGTGCTATATCCCTGTGAGCCCTGCTTCCACCTCCACTACACCACCGGTCCCTTTAACAGCCGTTTCATCTGTTTAGCTCGATGCCAGCCTTCCCCAACCTGGTATCTTCCACGTGTGTTGAACTACAACTCCCAGCATTCCCTAGCCAGCCATAGTTGGCTGGCTTGCTCCCCAATGGTCCTTCCACCAAGGCCGGTGTGTGTGAGCATGCTGGACACCACTGCTTGAAGGTACTTGGGCAGCCAAGCTGGCACGATCTCCTTCCAACAGGGCTTTCCCCACTTGACAGGTGTGGGGCTGGGTCCTACTATTTTTGACTTGGCCAGCAAGACCCGCCCCAAATGGTAGACTCCTGCACATGCTACCAGTCCAGATTCTAAGCACTGCTACAAGTTCTGTAATAGAATACATCATTTGATGGAGTAAAGTTTATGCCACACATTCCCCCCCCCCCCCCCCCAGTTCTGGAAGGATATATCCTTTGAAGCAGTCTTATACTTCCTGCACTCTGAGGCTTTACAACTGCAGCACTAGAGTTCTCTTCAGGTCTATGAAACAATTTCCAGAGGGCTAGGGTCACCATGTTAGTCTGTTTGCAGCAAAACCAACAAAGAGCCTTGTGGAGCCTCAAAGACTAACACATTTATTCTGGCATAAGCTTTTGGGGGCTATAGTTCATCAGATACAAAATTATTTGCATTAGAACAGGGAGCAATGCATTGCAGCTGGGCAAATTCATTTCCCCCCAGCTACTGTGAGAATTGCAGCTAAACTCAAAAGGAATTCTGAATTCTGAGGGTGGCTGGCAGATGATGATGTCAACGTCCCTAATAAAGAAGTGCTGGTGCTATATCCCTGTGAGCCCTGCTTCCGCTACACCACCGGTCCCTTTAACAGCCGTTTCATCTGCAGCACGCAGCAAATGAGAATGTTTAGCTCGATGCCAGCCTTCCCCAACCTGGTATCCTCCACGTGTGTTGAACTACAACTCCCAGCATTCCCTAGCCAGCCATAGTTGGCTGGCTTGCTCCCCAGTACTGTATATGTATACAGTACATATGGGGTATGGGTGGGGGGGAGGAATTTTAAACAGTGAGGTCAGAAGAAAATTCAATGCAGGAAGTACTGATGGAGACAGTCACATCACATGATTAACAGTGGCCATTTACAATGCAGCTGTTGCTGATAACACAAACTTCCTGGCACTAGGTAAGCCAATTAACACATGTAGTGTGATAAGAATCCTTTATCTTGATTCAAGCCCCTGGCTATAGAATCAAACCTGTAGATGAATTCTAACTCAGCATTCTCTCACCCCAGTTTCCATGTGAAGTTCCTTTGCTCCACAATGGCCACTTGAAGATCTGTGATAGAGTGTCCTGGGAGGGTAAAGCGTTCCTCTACTGGTTTCTGAATATTGCCATTTCTGATGTCAGATTTGTGTTTATCTATTGTTTTCTATGGAGACTGGTCCATTTGTCCTATGTAGGATGCAGAAAGGCATTGCTAACAGAAGATGGCATGTATCACATTGGAAGATGAGCTAGATGAGCCCCTAACATTGTGGGTGACATTATTAGGACCTGTAATAATGTTACCTACTATAGGTCTATATACACACTGAAGCTAAGCAGCTTTGACCCGGGTCATTGCTTGGATGGGTGACTGCCTGGACTTCCCACATCTGTTCTCCAGACTCCTGCATTGAGCAGGGGGTTGGACTCGATGGCCTTATTCATTCATTCATTCATTTTCTATACCGCCCAATAGCTGAAGTTCTCCGGGTGGTGTACAACAATCAATTTTTAAAAATACAATAAAATACAGTTAAAAATATAAACAATAAAAACATAAAAATTTAAAACCAATTTTAAAAACGTCACTAAAACAAGTTAATAAAACACAACTGCTAGAAACAATTTACCACCCCGCCGTATACCATTTAATTATTAAAAGCCTCAACGTAGAGGGTAGTCTTAACCTGGCACCAAAAAGATAATAGAGTTGGCGCCAGGCGGGCCTCAGGGGGGAGCTTGTTCCACAGTTGGGGGGCTACCACAGAAAAGGCCCTCCCCCTTGTTGCTGCCCTCCGAGCCTCACATGGAGGTGGCAGTCGGAGGAAGGCCCCTTCCAACTCTATGATTCTATGATTCTGTGATAGTTCTGTGGATTCCTCCTGTGTCCCTAGTGGTTACACTGCTCTGCTGGAAGCTTATTCTCTCCCCCCTGCCCCCCAAAAAACTGCTATCTCCAGCATCCATGCTAGAGGTTCTGACAGAGCAATTGGTTTGAAAAGGAGAAGTCCAGACTCTCTGTCAGAACTTCTAACATCATAAGAACATAAGAAGAGTCATGCTGCATCGGACCAAGGGTCCATCTAGTCCAGCAGTCTGTTCACACAGTGACCAATCAGCTGCCCATGGGAAACCCACAAGCAGGACATGAGTGCAACAGCACCCTCCTACCCGTGTTCCTAGCAACTGGTGTACAGTTGCTCTGGTCCTCTGATACTGGAGGTAGCATATAGCCATCAGGACTAGTAGCCATTGATAGGCTTATCCTCCAGGAATTTGTCATAACCGAGGTGGACAATTTCCAAGAAAAAAAGATGTTTTGGATAGGGTAGTGATAAAAACAGATTTTATCTGGCTAATGAAACAAAAAAAACCACAAAAAACTCCCAAAAGAACAGTATAGACCTCCGTGATTCAGCGGAAAACATTCCCTCCCCCACCTGGCCTGTGTTGCCCCGAACAGGCAAACTGGCACAGTGAGGAGCTTCAATCTGAAACCCATCACAGCAAAAATTTCATATTTAGGGGTTTCCAATGCCACATACACAAACATCCCCCCTGAATCCCCATGTGTAGATAGTTCAGCGGATGCTGTAGCAGATTTCTCGCTGAATCAGTGTGACTGCCCTTCTTTTAAAGCCATCTTTGCTTGGTAACTTTCCCTTTGTATGTACTGAAAGAGGATTTGTGGAAATACTTGATGAACAAGGTTTAGGCCCCCTGAAGATTCATTTATTACATTCTAAAGGACTTTCTGCTGCCCAGAAAAATATCTTGGTAAAAAAATAATAATGGGGGGGGGTATTTTTTTAGGGCCAGCCCTACCATTAGGCAGAGTGAGGCAGCTGCCTCAGGTGGCAGATACTGGGGTGTTGTTGAATGATGGGAAGGTGTCGGAGGAGAGAGCTGTGTGTGCCAAATGGCTTGCTTTGCCAGTCTGGTTGGATTCTGTATGTGGAATTAGGAGGGGGGCATTTTGTCCCCCTCAGGTGGCAAAATGTCTTGGGCCAGCCCTGCATCTTCCAAAATAATTCATTGACAAATACCAATATTAAATATAAAAAAAACCATATTGATATACCCATCCTTTCCCCTGCCTTGCCATCCAAGTTTATAACCCAGTTTGCAATGAACATAAATTCACTCCTACAAATATCAAAACAAAAATGAAGTCTGAAAAATAGGCTTTGATTTTCATGTCTCTCAAACCTTGTCATCGTACCAGGCCTGTCGTCTGGGGTGATGTATAATTGACTTCCATAAAGAAAATATGACAAACCAAGATATGCTGTAAATGGATTTCAAACTTTTCTATTTCTGGTCCATCCATAATCCTCTAAAAAATATATACACACCTCAATATCTCTTGCTTCTCTACCTTCGTCTATCTGATACAACATTCCATTTCTTAGTCTAAGTCTGTTTCCATGTCATCCAGTTGATTTCTCAGTACCTTACTGTGCTTAAGTTAGTACTCTTTGGATAGCATCTTGCCCATCAGTCATTATCTTCATTTCCACCTCCAATTTTCCTCCAAGCCCCCTGCAGAATTCAGCATTGTTATCCATTGTGTCCTAAATTACATTGACTCATTCAATTTCTATCTTCTGCATCTAGTAAATAATCTTCCTTGTGACAGTTGCTATTTTTTTAAAAATGTAACTGAAGACTTCAAATTGCTGTACAAGATTCTCTTGTTATCCCTTTGTAGTTCCTTGCTTTTAATGTACACAATAAATTTGACATCACCGAATAATGAATTTACACAGAGTTTCTGAATGAAATGTACTGAATATTTTAAAATCCACAGTACCCTATTTTGCTAAGCACTCTGCAGTTTATGGAATGGACAAAACCTTTTGCGTAACCAAATATTAACTAGTAGCATCCTATATTTATTGACTTCCTTTCCTGGAATTTTATTGGAACAGGCTGGATGTACCAACATCACATGAAAAGCAACTTCAGCAGTAGAGAGAGCAAAGGCATGTGTGACCATGGGAGGGAACTGAAAGGTCTGAAAGGATCAAGGCAAGGTCCCCTGGCAACTTCACAATGGGAGTAATGTAGAAAGAGCCCTTCAAAGCAGAAGGTGGTATTTCCTCTGTTTTGATAAAAGTTGTGCCGATTGCAAGGCTGGTACTGACGTGGCCCAATTCTTTTCTGTACTGACCTGCAAGACACCTGCAGGGAATCAGTGCAGTGCAAGCACTGACCTCTATGTGTGCATATTGCAGAGTCTGGATTTGCATTATGGTCATAACACCACAGGGTTGGAAGGGATCTCAACAGTCATCAACCCCCTGCTGATGCAGCAAATCTGCTGCTACAGTATCACTGATCGTTGGCCATCCAGCAAACTGGGGAAAGCGACTTCCGGGTTCTGGCGCTATGTCGTTTAAGTAGAAAGCAGCCTATTTTGCGCCAATCAGGCCGTTTTCTATGTAAACAGCATAGCGCCGGAGACTCGGAAGTCTGGCGAGCACTGCAGCTGGCGCTCGCGCTTGGCTCAGCACCTTCCAAGGCAGTCTTCTCCACTGTCGGACAGTTTCTTTCATTAGAAAGTTCTTCCTTAATAATGGATTATTATGATAGAAATTATTTCTTGGTCCTGTGGTGATGGGAGATTCCTTCCACGTTCATAGTATCCTGCTGCTCTAGTACACTGCCCAAAGCTTCCCCCTGCCCCACTGGAAAACTACTACCCCGGCTTCTGTGCTAGAGATTCTGACTGAGTAATTGGGATGAAGAGGAGAAGGCCAGTCACTGTGGGTTGTATCCATACTTAACAATCCTATAATATTTCTATTCAGAAGCAAATCCCATTGTGTTCAATGGGACTTATGTCCAGGTAAATGGATATATACTTGTAGCCTTACAGTTCAATCCTTTGCATGTCTACTTGGAAATAAGTCCCATGGAGCTCAATGGGACTTACTCCCAGGTAAGTGATTGCAGCCTTAGCCATACCAAACATGACTAATTTGTCCCATTGCTTTCAGTGGGTCTACTCTAAGCATATGACCAAGTCTGGTTCCAACCCTCTGTCAGAACCTTGAACACAACCTTCCCACAGTCCCCTACATATGTGCCGGACTACAACTCCCATACCAGAACAGCTATACTGGCTGGGGGTGATGAGCATTGTAATCCAACATATCTGGAGTGCACCCGTTTGGGGAAGGCTGCTCTAACATCACATGTGAGGCCAACATTTCCCCGGGGGGGGGGAGGTGACATTTAAGTCCAGTTGAAATCAGTGGGGCTTATATGAGTTATAACATTCCATTTATTTTGATAGGACTTAAACTTCTCTGGACTAGGTCAGTGGTATTTTTAAGGGTTGCAAATGTTAACGTTTGAACATGCATAGTGCAGGTTGACGTGATGTCACTGTGCAGACGTGGGGAATACAAAATCCTAATGAAACGCTACCTTGGAAGGTGGGTCATGACCATAAAGCTTGCCAACTTCCATATAATTAGAACCATTAATGGGTATATTTCACAGGTCATTTTAATACTGAGAAAGTTCCCTCTTAAGAAAGACTCTGCATGACTAATAATGCACTTGAAATGGCATGAACAATCAAGCAGCCTCACAGTGGAAAAAACCTCAGAAGTTTTCTCCCTTGTTAGTATTAATGTCAGAATAAAATATTAGTTGTAACTTTCAATTCCGCTGCAAAAACATTCTGAGACTGATTCATGGCCCATTTTTACTTACCTCTTGGATTTATGGTGCCATAGCAGACCATGTCTAGTGGGCTTATTCTTTACAATACCCAGATGCATTTGAATGACAGATTCTTGCAAAAATAAATTCTACCGTGAAAATTTCGTGTTGATGCTATCAGAAAGTTGCTACTTCTTCAGGAAGAAGAACATTCTTGGGTCTAGAAGAGCTGTCAGCAGCAATATGAAATCTTTTCTTGCAAATTAGGAACAAAATATGAAAATACTTACAAATAATAGCAACTTATTATTTCATCAACAAAACAATTATAACCACACAAGGACACTTTTATAGGAGACAAACTAGTTCCCTTGTTTTGCTGTCCCTTTGAGGATGGTGATTGGATTCTGTCTTTCAACAATGGCATTTTGAAAGAGATACATTTGCATCTCTTGGTGCTTTGAACACCACCTGTCTATGCTAGAGCATCATTCCAAAAATTATTAGCATTCTGCAGTGTCCCCTTTTTATATGTTTTTTTTTTTTAATGAGTTGAAAGGTTTAATTGACAGGTGTTTTTTTTTTTTAAATCATTACATATTCACAGGCTTCACCGCTGTCACATGAGAATAATGATAATTTGGAGTCTGCCAAAGGAATTTGTTTTAAATTCGGTGTTCTTCAGTTTTCTTTTCTGTCTCTGCGACGTACTTAATGATCTCCAGTATAAAGTCATCAGAACAAATGTCCAAAAGGTTGCTTGTTGCTGAGATGCAGAACATGCATAAAGCGCAGTGGAGGCTGGTGGCTCCGACATCAGTGGGGCGGTGATGTGTCCACTCTGGGTTGTAGTCTGAACTTTGAAGGAGCTCTCCATGGTTCTGAACGTGTCTTGGGCCTAGGGTTCAGCACCATGGATAGCTCCTTTAAAGTTCAGACTACAACCCAGAGTGGACACAGTGCACACTGCCCCACTGACCTTGGAGCCACCAGTCTCCACCAATAATTAGCAGTCCACAGGAGTTGCTGTCTGCCAGTTACACTGTGGGTCCATCCAGCCCAGTAGCGTCTACTCCAGGAGTGGGCAGAAAGTAGATCTCCAGATGTCTTGGGCTTCAGCTCCTAGCATTCCTGACTATTGGCCATGCTGGCAGGAGAATCTGAGAGTTGAATTCCGAAGTATCTGGAGATCTACCTTCTGCCCACTCTGAACTATTCTGACTGTCAGTGGCTCCCACAGGGCTCAGGTCTTTCCTATCACCTGCTACCTGATCCTTTGAACTGGAGATGCCAGGTATTGAACCCGGGACCTTCCAAATGCCCTGCAAAATGGTTGATGCAGAATTTCTCCAGCCAGCCAGCCAGCCTGGAAGGCTGCACTGGAGTTTTCATCCAAGAGAATGAAAATGATTTCAGAGCCTGAAATCTACTCCCACACAAACTCTTTTGTATAACAAATCTCCTTTCCAGCTACGAAGGTGTTTGAATAAAATACCTATGGAACTTCAGGACTTCACTGGATTGAAAAACACAGCAACAAACAGGTTGAGTGGGGGAGTGAGGCCCATCAGTCAGCCTGCTCTCCTGCTGACTCACCAACAAGCCACGCGGTGGCATTTGTGAGAAGAGGCCCTTTGGGTTGGATCTATAGGGACATAGGAAGCTGCCTTATACTGAGCCATATCATTGGGCCACCTAGCCAATACTGTTGACACTGATGGGCAGAGGCTCTCCAGGGCTTCTGGCAGACCTTTCCTAGCCCTACCTGGAGATGCCAGGATTGAACCTGGGTCCTTCTGCATGCTCTACCCCTGAGCTACAGCCCCACCCAGATTTATGTGGCTGAACTGTGCTGATGGAAGTGGATGTTCCTGACCCCTCCTTCCCATGGCAACCCTTCCAACCTGCTGAAAACACTACGCAGAGAATCAGGAGACTCTGATGAATGGGGTGAGCTGTGGTGTCAGGAGAGGGTGAATCCCCCAGAATCATGCAGGTGGACCTTCTGGGAGTGGAGCCCTTACTCTTGAGGAAGACAGATCCTGAATCCAAGGTACACACATAGAGCTCCTCGACACAAGGAAGAAACCCTTGTGTGTGATGAAAGAGCGCAAAAGCAGCAGCAAATTTCTCTCAGACAAACACACACACACACACACACACACCTTATTTCTTAAGTACTGTAGATGCTTTAAAAAAGATAAATAACAGTAACATACACAGGTACTAAAGCTTGATGGTTACAGAAGTGCAGTTTCTTAAACGTTGCTCCATCTGTGAGGTAAGGAAAACACACTCAGGTCAATCCTCCTTCATTATTTTCTAAACCCTAGCAAGTGTCAATGAAGTCAGTTAACACTAGACTAGTCTAACTGACTGAGGAGTGTTAGAATGGAATTCAAATCAGTTGCTAGGCAACCTCCAGCGTGCCCTCCCTTGATTCAATCAAGTGGTTCACTTCACTGAACCCTGCCCCCTGAACCCTTCAATCGGACTATATACAGTCTGCCTTAATAGGCAACTGACTTAAAAAAAAACAAACCTTCCTGTAGAGTTGACATCTTCTCATTGCATATTTCAACAGTGTGGAAGAGATCTGCTGTGCATACCTTGGTACATACATAGGACCTCTTTTCACAGTTGCTCAACAGGCTAGGGGGTGGGAGTGGGGCTAGTTCATGCAGCTTGTGGCCCCCTCATGCATGTTTTTTTAAAAAAATGCTTGAGGGGATTTGTCTGACACCCCCCAATCCTTCAGCTATAAATAGATGAGCTAAATGAAAGCCTCTGCGATGACTGCTTGTATGACTTCCTGATGTACTATTGGACAGTTGAAAATTTGAGCATTAAGCAGGTCAACCTGAAAGGGCAGACTTTTATAGCCACGATATTCTGCATATCAATTTTGCTCACTGATACTTGGCGCTATCCCCAGATGCCCAGAGTGCTTTACATGCTTTGTCTCAGGAAGCCTTGTACAGCCTAACACAGTGTTCTCCAATCTTGGGTCCCCAGATGTTTTTGAGCTACAGCTCCCAGCATGCCCCAGCCAGCTACACTGGCTGGGGCATGCTGGGAGTTGTAGGCCAAAAACATCTGGGGACCCAAGGTTGGAGGACACTGGCTTAACAGCTATGCCAACCTCGTTATCGATTGGGGAACTGCAACCAAGAGGAAGTGGCTTTCCTATGGCTACCTCACGAGGTACTTGAGATTTGAACCAACCAAGGCTTTCCAGAAAGGCTACAGAGTGAATTCGTGACCAACTTGACATTAGGGAGGTTGAGAATTTCATTCGGTTTGCATTTGGAAGCAAACAGACATGAATCACACCTCCCAAACTAATGTGCGATCAGAATGCAGTTACCCTTCTGATTTCACAGTTCTCTGAATTTTTCACCGATTTCACAGTTCTCTGAATTTTGCGATGCAGTCTTCAGGTTAAAAATGTGTATCCCACAATCAGACGCATATAAATGTGTGTTTTACAATAAAATACATATGCTTATCTATGAACACATGCAAAACTGACATGGACCAAAAATGCTTTTCATTAAACATTCCTTTCATAGCTGTGGAGGCCAGCTTGTTCCAGCACTTTTTATTTTGCTGGGGTGTTTTTTTTCCTTTCCCTTTTTTACATTTAAAAGCCTTTTTAATGAGACTATATGTTCCAGTTCCTTGTGAGGCTCCAACAGACACAATGGCTGGAGATACCTGTTGTATCTGAAGATGTTGCAGTATATTCTAGTCTCAGAAGTACAGGCAATGGGTTGGCTGTGGGGATTTCAACCTGAGATGCTGGCTGGTTGCAGAGATGTTACTCTGCAAGTAGCAATAAAGAGACTGTCTTTTGTGTATACTCCAATTCAATCTGCAAGCATTGTTTAGGGAAAGTAGTTGCCTGCTAATTGAGCAGTCTAGGTTATGAATGATGGAACTGGCAAAACTGTTTCTGTATTCTGATGTTTATACTCAACACAATTTGTCTAACATGCTGTCCTATTCAGTCATCCTGGCATAAGTAGAAAATGCTTGTTGACACTTCATACAATAGCTGGCATAGGTTTGTGGTCGCCTGATCCAGAACTTTATCGACATTCTAATGTAAAAAATTGGGATCCTGCACACTTCAAAAGGATCTAATCCTAAAATGTTTGTGAAGAGAAGCTCATCATGCATTTGAAGCTATATTCTTTCATTGCTCTTCCCTGTTGGACATTTGCATTGGTGCTTGTTTACTTGGACATAAGTCCCGCTGCGTTCAATAGGGCCCAGTCCCATAAATGTGCTCAGGATTTCAGCTTTACGATATCAGAACAACCATGATGTGGAGCAATCACATTACGTGGAGCAATTTAAAGTGGGCTCGGCTCCATGTGACGGCCAAAGCTGGCAAACAGACCTTCCACCTTCCAATTCTCCTCCCCGTGCCAATTCTGAATCTGATTTCAAACATGAACTCTTTTGTTTTCTGGGCATCATTTAATACACTCTTCTCCTGAACACTGAGGATTTCCTGCTGTTGTATGACTAAAGAAATAAGTTTTCAAAGGAGCCTTGATATGCCTTGTTGTTGTTGTTGTTGTTGTTGTTGTTGTTGTTGTTGAATATATAATTCAAAGTAACCTGCTGTTTTGACTGGAAAGGGGAGTATTTTGAAGGAGTACTTCTCTTATCCCATTAAGTCCAAAATGACATTGGTTTTGAAAACAGTCAACATTTACCCTATTGGTTTTAAGATGCATTGTATTAATGAGACCACTTATTGTGCATTGTGCGAATGCAGCTCTCTCTTGAGAATTAGCAGGAATAAATATTCTTTCCCTATAATGACTTGGCCTATTAGCAAACAAGAAAGAAAGGACAGAAATACTTCTTCTGCCTTGCTTCATTGACTAGAATGGAGGTCCTCAACCTTTTTGGGTGGGTGGCCACATTTAGAATTTTGAGAGAATGTCATAGGTGTTTTCACAAAATGGCTGCCAAATGACCTGCCCATTCATACTATGGTTGCAACAGTGAGCATAACCATTTCCCAAAAGGCAAGCCAGTGAGACTAGAAGAAAAGTAATTTGCCAAGAACCTAAATATAAGCTAGTGATAGGGGCTGAGCTCCAAAACACAAAACCATTTTTTGGAACCCAAATAAAGATGGCACTGCTTTGCAGCATGACGACCTCCCAGTTAATTTTTTGTTTAAATTGTAAACAATAAAATAAGAATCAGAAGGGACAGGGAGCCTGGTGGGCACCAAGAAAAGTGGCTGTGGGCACATTGGTGACCATGGGCACCGTGTTGGAGCCCCCAGGGCTAGGACAAGAGAATCAGGTCCCTCCCTTTTGGAGGCTAGCATGAGTATGGGTTCTGGAGACCTTGACTTGGCTAGGAAGCTGAATAGCCCCACTCAGTCATAAGGTTTGTTGTGTGATCATGAGTAAGACCACATCTCTCAATCTAACCTACTGCATGGGATTGACTTAAAGATCAGGAAGATAACCACTGGAAAACACATACCTCACACTGAGCCCATCAATTTGGGCCTGTGACAGCAAAACTGGGTTACCTCTTTGTCAGATGGCCTTGATACAGCTAGGATCAAGGTTTTACCTTACTGTGGGTAATTCCTAACACAGGAATCTCTCTGTGTAATTCCTCATGCAGAAGAGAATGCTGCATAAACATGGGGATGGTAATGATTAAGATTATTGTGATAAAGATGGTAAATAATAGTCAACACTTGCGAAAGGTTTGCTGAGTGCTAGAAAATCAATCATTATGTGCAAACTCACCTGAAAGATATTAAATCAGCTGATGCTTTTCTGTACAGGCTGTTTGATACAAATTTGATGGAGCTGGTCAGACCCCAATCCATTGTTTCGTTGCCAGTCCCCCTTGACAGCACCTTGATTTGCAATTTAGTATGTGCAAAATAAAGTCCCCGGTCTGCATGTCCTGTCAGTTTATCTTAATAAAACAATGAAGAATGCTGATCTCAGGAGGGGAAGAAGGTTCTCTACTGACAGTTAGCCATTTTTCATACTGAAGTGGCATTTGGCAGAAAAGAAAACCATTTGCAGTGTAACCGGAGTCTCCTGTTCCTACAGTTTGCAGCAGTTTTGCTCTGATCATATATACTAATAATGAATTCAGTCTCCAATTGCCTGTCCTTATGTAGCCAAAACTACCCACTCTCGCCCCCACGCAAGAGGGAAGCATTTCAGTGTGCTTGGGGGAACTTTGCAGAAGTACAAAATAGCTTTAGGGGAAAAGAAGGAAGGGAGCAAAAACAAAACCCCACACCAAAGCAGTCCGGTGGGCATGGAATGCTGACTGTAGGGGAAAATAAATGGAGAGGGGAAGGGGAAACGGAATGGACCAATGAGAAGGGGTATAGAAAGGATCATCCTGGAGGAAGGTAATTGGCTGGAACACTGAACCCCACACTGCAAAATGTTGTTGCAAGTTCCACTTGCTTAGTCAAATTCCACCATGTTTGCAGGAATTAAAATGCTAATTGTACTATTCAGTTCCCGCCACTGAGAAACCTCTCAAAGCTGCCATTCAGATCTCTTCCACCGTGCTTATTTTTAAGCAATTATATCCTGCCTTTCTTGCATCATGGAAATCAAAGCAACATGCATGGGGTTTTCAAGCCATCTCCCATACCAGCACTGGCCAGACCCAAAGCTGCTTAGCTTCAGTGAGAGGATGGATCATATGCCTTCAGACCCTGTTCTGGGACCCTGCCTTAAGAACATAGATTTCATAGATCATAGAGTTGGAAGGAGCCTAACAAGGCTATCGAGTCCAACCCCCTGCTCAATGCAGGAAACTAGAGGAGGGGTCTCCCATCCAAGTAATAACCAGGCCTGACCCTGCTTAGCTTTCCACACTCAGACAAGCTGAGCCAGCATAAGCTGGATCAGAACAAAGGCCTATCTAGTCCAGCAATCTGTTCACACAGTGGCCTATGGATGTCCACAAGCAGGACTCGAGCACAATTTAGCACCCTCCTGCTCATGTCCCCCAGCAACTCCTGTTCAGAGATATACTGCCTCTCATACTGGAAGTAGCATATATAGCCTTCATGACGACTAGTGGCCATTGATACACTGATCCTCCACAAATTTGTCTAATCCAGGGATGATGAAGAAGCATTTTCTGCCCAAGGGCTGAATTCCATTTCGGAGAAGCTGTCTGGGGGCCACATTCCAATGGTGGGTGCAGCCACAGGCAAAAGTGAGTGGGGCTGAAAATACCCACCCCCACTTCTTTTGTTACCAATTTATAGTAGGAATCTTACTGACTCAGAAGTAAGCATAAGCATGTGCACTCACAATTAAGCAGAACACATCTTTGCATGTCTACTCAGAAGTAAGCAGGACTGAATCACTCAGCAGCTTCTGCCCCTGCCCCACAGGAGAAAGCTCTTATCTCCAATCAGAAGCTGACCAGTGATAAGTGCTCTCCTGTGCTATGCACAGATAGGGAGCCTTTTTCAGTGTTAAGCAGGGGAAAGCACTTATTTCCGATCAGCTGCTGATCGGAGATAAGAGCTTTCCCCTGTGAACCAGGAAAGGAAGCTGCTGGGCTGGATGGGAAACCTCCACAGGCCTGAGGTTACTCATCCCTTTCAAAGGTCTAATCCCTTTTAAACACATCCAAATTGGTGGCCTTAGAATTTCTTGTCTGCCTTCTTCCTAAACAGCACTGGTCCCAATAAAGATATTTGGGGGATACCACTGCTTGCTGCACTCCCTGTTTAAGCCTGGAAATTCAGATCTATAGGAAAACAAAGGACTTCCCTGTAGAGTGAGTATGGAAGCAGCTGGTGTAATTGTGCAGTCCACTATCAGGCTACCGTGGTGAAGTTGGTTGAAATAACTAGCTATCTTTGTCTCGTTGTTGGTATTTCTGGGAAATGGGAATTGCTGACCAACTGCTTCCAGTGATCAAGACCTTGAGTTTTGCAGTGTGGGGTTCAGTGCCTTGAAGTATAAGGGGCAGGAAGGAGATTTCAGACTTTCCTAATGTTTAGGCTGTGTCCTTCCTAACCATAGAAAGAGCTTCTGAAAAAACAAACATTATTTCTCTGGAATGGATTTCTCTAAACTGGCTGATTTCCTGTTACAGTGTCTATATATATCTTTCAACCTGAGGGATTCTGATTGCTTCAGCTCCCAGTAGAGGTCTCCTGGTTAATTCCTTTCCTATCATCTGTTGGGTGATACATTCCTGTCACAGTCAAGACACTTTGGATATTTGTTGCTTTCATTGCACGGGCATCTGTCCAGGTTGGTAAACCCTATTTCTTGGCCATTTTTCTCCCTAGTTCTACTTAGCCATTCTTTGCCCCTCTGATACTTGCAGCCATCCAGGTTTTATGTAGCTGTTCTTCAGCCTACTATTCTATCTTTGTGGCCCTTCTTCCATTAACATAGCCCAAGTAAAGTATTTTCAACATCGTCAGTATATCAGGAGTTGTATTTGAAAAGATTAAAAGGCTTCATATAATGCAACATGATCTCTGGGATTCTATTGAGGAAATATATATAGGGTGAAATCCAACTGTGTCCATCCACCAGCAGAATCGACACCACTGGCAAAATGGATGCTCCCTCACCCTGTAGCCCCCATCTCCAACTACCTCCAAAATCTGTTCTGAAAGGTTGGGAGACCCTCCAGAGCAGATGCTGAACATGCTAAGGGGGTGTGGGGGGGGGGAGGAGAAGTCCCATTGTGGGAGCTGGCTCTCATGGCACTGAACGCCACCCATATATTCTAGTAAGACTATGTTTTTCCTTTCTACTTGTAATCCATACAATGGGTTAGATCCAGATTGAGGCATTTGCAACTGGGCTGGTGGAAACAGACCTCTGTGACCCCCTGTCCCCTGGTAATGCTACTCAGAGAGTTGGGAGACCCTGCTGAATGGGGTGAGCTGTGGTGTATTTGTGTGTGTGTGTGTGTGTGTGTGTGTGTGTAGGGGATATGGGGATCCTCTAAAACCAGACGAAGGTTCCCTCTGTGAGCAGAGGCCTTCCGTCCACATCAGTGATTGCCACAGAAACTGTCATTCTAATCAGGCTGTGTTATTGGTTTTCTTTAATTACAATATGTAACAGATCTGTATCCCTCATGTCAGCATACATGGGTTCCCCAGGTGGTCTCCCATCCAGGCACTGATTAGACACATTCCTGCCTAGTTTCAGTAAAGTGACTGCATCATATACCCTCAGACTAGGCCCTGGAATGGTTGTCCCTCACACAGGAACATAAGAAGCAGTGTTATACCAAATCAAGCCAATGGTCTGTGTAGCTCAGTATTCTCTACACTTCCTGGCAGTGGCTCTCCAGAATTTCTTTCCCAGCATTACCTGCATATGGTATATCAAGAGAAAGGGGAAATCCAGATGATGGGTCTGCACTGCAAAACAAGCGGCTATCTAGAACTTGCCTACCAGTGACGACACTTTCTCCACTGCTGCCTCTATTAAGGCTGTTCCTTAAACTTCTGTAAACGCTAACAGGTATGAGCCAATCACATCAATCATGGTGACACACATAACATAATGTCACAAGATGGCTCAGGAAAAAAAATTCCTCACAAAAATGAAGAGTGGAGGGCGAGGGGAAGGGAGTCATGGAAAAATTGATGGCTGATCTGGTGGGAGCTGTAGGCCAGCAACATCTGGGGACCCAATGTTGGAGAGCCCTGGTATAGGGCAAAACCTAACCGAATTACCATGAATGGTTTTCACAGCCTTTCTTTTAAGCCCAATCTATACCCTCCACACATTCCCTATGGAATTGTCTCAGACCAGAAAGAAGGGAAATATTGCTATAATTGGGATTAGCTGAAGGGAGCTGTCAGATGTCTTTACTGATTCTCACCATTATTTAAAAGTATGATGTGTGCTGCAACAGAGCAACCTGCTATGGTATTAATCTAAATGAATTTAAACATAGTTTTATTGCTCTGTAGAGAAAACTGACATAAGCCTATTTAGCCGTGTATACAATAGATAAAATGAACAGTCTCTAGAGGTTTCTGTTCCGGGGGAAGTAATTACGGTATATAGGGTGGAAAAAGCCCAGGCCCCTTGAGAGATGTTCCTGTTTGTTTGGAGGATGGGTCTGGAGATTGCTGCCGCCGCTGAAGTTAGCTTGTCACTGTATTGATTAAGGTAAGATTATTCCTGCCCTTGACAGCAGCTTTTGATTTTATGAGATGCTTTCTGGACAGCAAGCAATATCTGCAAACATGGACAATTGTTTGCCACGGCTTCCATAAGGTTTGTAGGAGAAAATGAAAGATGCCCTTCTCTCTACACTCGTGTCTTTATTAATACATGAGTGTATAGAGGGTAAGGTCATTCATAACTGGAAGGAAGGCTAAGATTTAAAAATTAATTTTGGAAGCCTTGGCAATGACCGTGGATAGAGGAAGGAGAGAGGTAATGGACTTTGGGTGCAGGTGAAATGAGGAAGGCACCTCACCGGCATCCATGGTGCCAGCTCATACATTAGATGACAGCCCTCAACAGGAAGCTGCAATCAGTCCTAATTCTCTCTAATGGCAGCATAATCCTATGTGTGTCTACTGAGAAGTCATTCCTATTCTGTTCACTGAGGCTTACACCCCAGGTAAGGTGGGGATAGAATTGCAGCCTGAGTGGATCTGTATGGTACATCATTTTCAAAGATGCACTTTGTTGCCTTTCCATGTTACATTTTTGGAAGTACTCCCCAGCCCAGCTCGTGGAGCCTTCTTGGGTTCCTCCAGTGGGAGGGACTTGGCCTCCAAACCCCATCCCCTGGAGGAATCCCTGCTGTTAACAGAAGGGATGCGGGATGGAGATGGGGGACTCAGCTTAGACTCTAGGCAATATCATTTACACTGGGCTCAAAGACCTAATAGAGATGAATGAGACACCTGTGGCCTATGTTGGATTGGCTCAGAAATAAGCTGAGCTACTTCCCCCAAAGTTGAACATCATGACTTTTCAATTTATGTCTTTGAAGCCCCACACCCTAGCCACCCATACTTCAGATGATGGCAGGAGCAAGCCTCCAAAGACAAACATATCATGCAGAGAAGACAGCCATTTAAATATCCTGCTCCCAACCCATTTAGGGCTTTGTAGTGCTGTGAAGTGGCCCTGGAAATGAACTGGAACTAAGTGTAGATGGAACCAACTGGAGTAGTATGCTCTGAAAAGTGGATCCCAGACAACATTCCGGCCATGGGTGGCCATGTGTCCTCTTTTACAACGGACAGTCCTCTATTTGAAGGCATCCTCTGATTGAAGGGTTATCCAGTCCAATTCCAGTTGAAAGATAAAGAACCATAAGAAGGGAGAGCAGCGGCTCTGAAGTTGCCAGTCAACTTTCATCCACACATATAAATCAGCATATGCAACATTTAGGCAAATTTATGACCTCTCTTTCGGCAATTCATAAGTGACCACTGTAACTGGAGTTTTCACCAGCTGAGATCTCAGTGATGAAGGTGGATGAGCAACAACATACCTGACAGCTGTGGATTTTAGTAGAAAATTCCATCTTAGCCATATGAACCATTAAACCTGCAGTTGTGTCCTAGGTGCCTCACTCTGTGTAGATATAAGCATTATGGGTGGATCCATCAAATCCTTCATGTGTTGTTCCCATAGCACAAAACAGATTCACACTAGAGTTCTAAATTATATGCTTCTGTGAGTACGGCTCCTTAAGATGCCATTAGCTATTGCTTACAATTTGTTACCAGCCAATACTTACAGCAATGCTATAATGGAACAAGGTCAGTCTCAAATTGTACCTGAACATTGCATAAAGGTACAAACAGTACTTGTTTTCCTTTTGGCATCATCTCTTGTGTATTAACTAATTTAGAGAGACGCCACTTTGCTGGCAGTAAGAGGAAGGGGGATGAAGTCAGTGGCTCGGCTCAGAAGTTTGGGGATCCCCAATGAAGCTAGCCTAGAATGTCCTCATTAACTTTTCAAAGCCTCCAGATTTGGTGGAATCACTGCAGCCAGTTGTCAATTATGCATGTGAAACCAATGATTTCCTGCCCATGTAGCAAAGAGAGAGAGAGACTGTGATGTTTTGCATTCACTTTCGGTGGTGAACTGTTGTCCAGAAGCTTAGATGCTGTTTTTCTCGTTTGATTTTTTTTGGGGGGTTACTGTGTCTACCTCTAGCTCATTCTCAGAAGGTGTAGAGAATCTCACAAGCAAGATAAGCAAAATACTTATTAGGGCCAGGATCCAAAATATTCATTTAAGCTAGCCCAAATGCTTGGGTTTCCCAGCAGGGACTTGGCAGTAGGGGCGGCAGTGCCACAACGTGCAGCCCTGCTCTCTTTCGACACACGTTAATCATGTGGAGAAGAAAATGCCTGAACAGGCTTATGACCTCCTTTTGGAAGTTCCCTTTAGATTGAAAAGTGGCTTGCCATATGGCATGGGGGACCAGGTCACAGTTAAAGAAACACCTTGACAGGTCCGGGGTCAAGGGTAGGCATTTTTGGGCACCTACTGGGGGCCCAGTCCCCAGCAGGGGCATGCCGAGAAGAGTTCCCTGGACTTGCTGCTCCTCTTCACGGAACCTGTTTGTTCACCAGCCTCTCAGTCTGGCCCAGACAACAATGTGTGACAAATATTTGCCCCAGAAGTCTTTGTACTGTAGCTTAGGAATCTTGCAAGACTCTTTCACCAACCAACCTGCATAACAGGCTGCCTTGTAAATATTCATCATAAAGAAATATATATTGGTTTTTACAACTCCCATAAGGGAGCATATAAAATATTAAAATATATTCCCATATTAAAACTGAATCATTTGATTCTAGCAGAAGCATTCGTTCTGACATGCTGTAACTTTTCACTGACCTCCAAGCTTGCTACTGTTAACTCAAGTTGCAAGGGAAAACCAAAGGTGAGCCATTTTCCTACCTAAACTCAGGAAAAGCAACATATTCTTCAGATAAGGAATCTGAAGAAAGGATAGCTGATTACGTGTAGTATTGTTCATATGTTCTGCTTGCGATGTGAATAAGTAAAAATAACATGAGATATATTTAATTTTGCAAAGTAAATAGAACTGGAAAACACTTCAGGGTTAAAATAGTTCACAACAATAGAGGCTGCGAAAAAAGGCACAGATGAGACTTAAAATCAGGTATCCTGTCTTGAGGACTTAAGGGAATATGCTGAGCAGTAGTGCTGGCAACTATATGAAATAAATTTATTACTCCCAAATCATAGCTGGGAATTTTGGAAAAAATAATAGTTAATGGTTAAGGAGTGCTGAGCTGAAATTCCTGTTGTTGTTGTTGTTGTTGTTGTTGTTAAACATCACAATCAGCTCATAAGAAATCATATAAATATAAGAGGCAGAGCTGAAGAAAGTCAGGATGAAAACAGTTGTCCTCATATTGACTTCTCTACTCCTTTTGCTACAGCTCAGAAATGTCCTACGGGTAAGGCATTTGATTCTTCTCAAAGAAAGGTATGATCTTGGAACAATTCCTAAAAAGATTTTTGAAATGTGTGCTTGCTAGGGACGTGAGAGAAATCCAGAATAAACTGGATTCGAATTTCTAAGAATTCAACCTGCAGATTCTGCAGTGGAGCGGCTTTTCCCAAGTCACATGGATTCCACAGGCTTCTGGGACATTTAATTCCCCCCCCATAATTTCATGCAAATTTAGTCGTAGAAAATGAATTTAAAAAAACACCGACCAAAAATGTGCATTTCCCCCATATGCTAAAGTGTGAAAATACACATTTTCCAGGGATTTGCCCATTTTAAGGAATTTGCAAATTTGCTTACAAACGGATTTACGCAAAATCTGATTCCATTAATAAGTGGACAATGGAATGAAAGCCACCTGACAATCTGCGAAACAGATGGAATGGGTTTTACAATGTTCGTACATCCCTACTTGTAACAACAACTTTGAATTTTTATGTGCTCTGTGCCCTCATATAATATCTTGTGTCCATGTAAAGATTGCTTAAGATTTTGAAGTAAAAGATTAAGACATGCCTGATTTCAGAGTCCTAAATAAATAATGTATCTGTGTTGAAACCAGAAATTCCATGAACCTACATTCCGTGGTGGCACTTTGTTCTTGGGAAATGGAATGGGATACGTTAACTGCTGATCCATGATCAAGCTAAGTACAACAATCCCATTTCATAGAATCCCTGGGCAAGGAAAAATTCATCATAAGTTGTAGTGAGGAGGAGGAGCAGTTGATGACGCTGCCTACTTGCTCACTGGCTCTCTGCCTGTCAAGCAAGCAAGTGGTAGCAATGATGAGAAAAAGGATGAGGAGCTATAGCAACTGGTGACCATGGTGGTCAGAAGATAGACCCCTTGAGGACAGGGGCCCATTGAGGGCATATTGCCCAAGGGCCCTCAAAAACCTGGAGCCATCACTGCACCTTGGCCACACAGAACTAGTTGCTCAGTTCTTTCAATCCTCCTGACCTTTGTAAGTCTTTCCAGTTTCAACCATAACACATAACAGTTACTCGATTGACAGAAGATGAGGTTGAAGGTTTGCAGAGTGAAGATAGTGTTCTGGTGCATGGATAAGAATAGGGGGAAAGGGGGAGGAGCTTAACAAAAAGCGCAAGCCGCAACTCCTGACTGTCCCCAGTTTTAGCTTTCTAAAACTAGTAGCTAAGGGGACTGACAGAAAAGTCCTGCCACCTAACTTAAGCCCTGGGACCTTGACTTGTTCCCTAACCTGGCACAGTAGCCATCATCAACATTGCTGCAACAGCCCTAGGTTAAAGTAGACTTGCTGCTGAAATTTGTAAAATTTGAAATTTGGGCATTTCTGACCCTTCCAAATATTGCTCCATGAATTCTAGAGGCATCCTAGAGGATAAGAAAATCTACCATGCCTTTGAAGAAACCATCGTTGGATTCATTGTTGTTCCACTTGCATTTATGAGAAGTATGTTTAATTCTGCATTCTCACAATAATTTAATACTTCCATGGAAAATTTAATTTAACAATGTCATATACCTCCATGGAAAACCGGTGCATCCTTAGGCCTTTTATGCCAATTCACCTGCGGTAATTTCACTAGGTCCTGTAATATCTTGTACAACTACTTGAAACTAACGTGCATGTGAATGAAATATTGTGACCTCAAAACCTATGATGCAGTGAAACATAGAACAAAAGATGGCCACACCTCAGAGTTATAGCCAAACCCCTGATACATTGTATCCACAAGCTAAAACACATACACGGAAATACTTGAGAGCTTTCACTGAAGCGAGTAGGTGGTACTATTGAAGGAACAGCAGTGTAAATAGCAGTGTAAATATCTGACATTCAAATTGATGGATAGATTTCCCATGGAAATCCATTACTTATGACTTGGGGAATAGAAATGGAAATAAATTCCTTTGGTATATCAATAGTCTCTGTGCAGCTATACTGCAGAAAGCCCCTGCATGGAAAGTTAGGTAAGTAGGTGGAAAATCAGAGGTCCTTTGTAGAGCATCCTAAGGACTGTCTATGGCAGTCCTTCCCACTGTAGCACCAGCATAATGTAGCACCGTCAAAAGAGAGAAACAAGAGGCATTTATAACTGGATGGTCTACTTGTCTACCATAGGAGATCGATGCTGCAACTAATGTATGAGTATCAAACTGGGCTGCCCAAGGCAAAACTCCCCTGCCTCTTCTTGACTCTTCCCCTAGCCAGGGACTATAAAACTAAGTATTCTCTAGTCTGCAGTAGATTCTTAAATGCATCCCCCCTCCCCCATCCCTGGTTTTCCCCAGGGAAATTATTCCACAGTCCATTACAGCTCACTGATGGGATGTATTTTTTTTAATATATATTCAACCTATTCTCTTCCCATCCCTTTAAGTCTACTACATATAGTTATATGTTTCTAAGTCAGAGTTTTCATTTAAAGAAAACTGGTGGTTTAGTTTTTATTGTATATTTTTTTTTAGGAGAGGAGAGAGTTTATATTACGAAGTACAAACTTGTTATAATTCTTTCTTTCTTTCTTTCTTTCTTTCTTTCTTTAAAGGATGCCCCCTAGTTCACCAATGACCTGCTGAATAAAGCAAGCTAGATTTTTGTTTTGAAAAATAATGCCCATATTGCCTGAGCATCTACCATCTATAGATGAGATGGTGTACAGCATTTTACATTAGAGAGTCAAATTAGGATTAAATATAGGTTTTGATTTGAAATACTGTGGGTTTAGATGTTATAATGATCTGAATAGTGTGTTTGTTTTATTGAAGCTGCCTTTGAAATATACTAATTAGATTGAATTTTAAAAAATACTTAAACAAACAAAACAAAATTTTCCTGGCTTTGGTGGTGGATTTAATAGTCAGAACTTGGGGTTGTGTCAATAATTTTTGTCTAGTTTGATGACCCCAGGTTATAATGGCTAATCACAAAAAAACTGCAAATAATAATAATAATAATAATAATAATAATAATAATAATAATAATACCACCGACTGGGGAGGAAAGGAGTTGACCTTGAGGGATAGTGACTTGCCTAAGACCATGGAGAAAGTTAATAGCTGGTGTGATGTTTGATTTGGGGACTTTGTGGTTCCCAGCAATAATCTTTGCTATGGCATTCACTAGCTTCCATTGTTTGTAAAGATTTCTAGTGTGGCTGCTGATGGAAGAATCAGCGAGGCTCAAGGTCATTGAGGTTCTCAGAGTATTTATTTATTTATTTATTTCATTTCATTTCTATACCACCCAGTAGCTGAAGCTCTCTGGGTGGTTTACAACAGTTCCTAAAACAGGACCATAATTCAATAAAACACCATAAAATGTTTCCAAAACAATATATATATATATATATATATATATAAACAATTTAACAGCTCTACCTGAAAGCTTGGTCCACCTCATTCCTGTTGCCGAATGCCAACTCCTCCCTTTCTTCAAATGGGAAAAGTGTGCATTTGGGTATGCATTTTTTAAAGCATGCACCCAAATGTGGACTTTACCCCTATTGACTAAAGAGTGAAGATGTGCAATTCCCCCCCCATGCACTTTTTTCAAATGCACATTTTCCCCCCAACAAATGCATTTTGCAAAACATGACTGCAAGCTCCTAAACATGGGAGTTTTGCCCCCAAAATGTGCTTGCATTCAGTGATGTGAACAGGATAAGTTTTGATGTTTGACAAACTGAAATGAAACTCTCATACATCCTTAGTGAAGGTTCCAGGTTTGGGAGGAGTTCCTGGGCAGATGTCCTCAAAGGGTTCCCCTCTCTGAATGGTCCTACCTCCTCCAATGTCGCCGCTGTCCACTCAGTTGCCCTCTCCTTCTCAGCCCCATCCACAAAACTGCCCAGAAAGAGGGCTCAAGACAAGTGGAGGATGCTGCCCTTTCTCACTTTTGTCATTGTTTGCATGCTCAGACAAGGCAGGTGAACTGGCAGTGACAATAAGGAGAAGGAACAGCAGGGCCAGGAGGCTATGGGAGTGGGCTGTGGATCCCCTGGAGGGGTGGTGCTTGGCAACTGCCCAACAATGCTGACCTCCGAGGTCAACCCTGGTACAGGTTACATTATGATCTGTGTCTCATATATCCATATCTAGTTGCTGATTAACATTCTTGGAAACTGAGACTAAAAGCTATAATTCGCCCCAATATACCTAAAGTTTACCCAACCAAGTTATCATTTGAGCTCAGATTTCACAGGTCAATATCCAACACTTTCCCATGATGCATGCACACCTTTCTCTCAGGCTGAAAAGCCTGATCAAGGACTGCACGCACACAAGCACGCCTAACAGATAGTGGGCAATAGCACTGCATGTGTCAATGCTCAGGGCCTGGTGTGGGAAGGAGAAACAGAGGGCTGAATCTGCTCCTTCCATGCTTGCCCAGGGAGATGATCTGTGCTCTTCTGGACAGAGCAGAAAGTTCTTGGTAGTTGCTCACCAGCCTTTCATTTACTCATGAAGACTTGAGCAAGGTCATTGTTGGCAAGATGTAGCAGCTGAGGGTGACCAGGATGATTTTGTTCCTATCTGTCTCCCTAGCTCTTTTTATCACATTTATTTCTTGCCCTTCCTCCAAGGAGTAGAGGAAGCATGCTTCCATATTATCCTCACAACAACTCTTGAGTTCTGCCTTGAGTGCCATTTTTTTTGGTAGAAAGACAGGGAACAAATAAAATGAATAAATAAACCCTAGGGCCCACAAGGTAGGTTGACTGAGAAACGGTGGCTTCCTTGAGGTCAGTCAGGGAGCATCATATTCAGGCAGGAATTTTAGCCCAGGTCTCCACAATCCAGCTCCCCAAGTCCAAACTCTGTCCACTCTACCACAATGGCTCCCAGTACATGTTAATGGGAGCAATTTGAGTGTCTTTGCTTTGGACATGGGGAGCTGGATCCAGATTTACGCTGGATCAGCTGTGCTGGTGGAAGTGAATTTCCCTAACCTCTCCTTTTCATGGCCTCTCTCGCCCCCTAAATATGCTTCACAGAGAGTCAAAAGACCTTGTTGAATGGGTTGAGCTGTGGTTGTGAGGGGGAGATCTCGATAAATAGGGGGGATGGACCTTTGGCAAGCGGAGCCCTTCCTCCCACAGAAGGTCATTTCCTCTTGTGCAAGGCAGATCTTGGATCTAACCCTATATTACTACATGGGCCTAAATCTTTTTAGATCATTTTTAAAAACTCCAGAAATATACAATTATCACATACTTGTATTGCAAGACGTCGCTTGTTTATCAAGTCAAAATTTATTTTTAAAAATTGCTTGTCTTACAAAACACTCTCAGACCAAGTTACTTGCAATCCAAGGTATTATTGTATCAAGTTCTGGGAGCTGTGTCTGTTTCCAAGTCTTAGCCAGCAATATCTTACTGTGTGACAACATGTTTGCAACCAATTTCTTATTATGCTTACGTTTCACATGAGAACTCATATCATATAACACAACGGTATAATAATAAGAGGGTTCATCAATGGCACTTCATACCCAACAATGTCTTTACTCGTGTGGGAGATGCTGTAGCTCAGTGGTAGAGCAGATGTTTTGCATGCGGAAGGATCAGGTCCAACCCCCAGCATGCTCTGATTCCTGTCTGAAGCCCTGGGAAAGTGCCGTCAGTCAGTGCAGACAATACTGATCTAGAATGGCCAATTGTCTGACTCTGGATTAGGCATGTTCATATATGCCCAACAGAAGAAAGCTTATTTTTCCAATATACCTGGGCAGGAGCTCATTCCCAGCACAAATGGGCAAATATACCCCTGTGCCCCAGGCACAGCTTAGTTTCATTTTTCCTCCCAAGAATATATGTGAGCAAAAGAAAGGATGTTATGAGCTCACTGAATAAGTAGATGTGGATGTTAAGATGTAGTGAAGTTTTGCTTGGAGACATCTGGCAAAACCAAAGTGAGTTATAGTGATGCTGAAGGGTAGATAATTTAAGACCAAACACCATCTGGGTGTATTTGGGGAGTACAGTATGTTTTCCCAATGGACTTTGGAGAACAGTATAGAATAAATGATCATGATGAATGATGATATTCCGAAGAGATCTGATTTTGGTAGCCAAAAAAAGAAGGAGAGTGAGTGAGGATTAAAAAAAAAAACACAGAATGAAAGAGGAAGTGGAGTAAGAGAGTGGAAGGGCACTAGAGAAGAACCTTCAGTGTGTAGGAATAGGAACCACAGAGCTCCATTGAATATTTAAAGGGGAACAGCATGAGATGAGACAGACTGGACTGCTAAGGGCTAAGGACTCTTCCAGTCTTTGTTCTGCCTTGGTGCCTCCAGCATTATCCTGCCTGAACTTTGTTAGTTTGCTTCAGTGAGTCTCATAATACATCAACCTGTTTTTCAAAGATGGATTGTTTAGAGAGTTGAATGTCCATCATTCCATCTGCCTTAGGGTTCCTAAATACGACTGATCAGGAGGAATAATCAGCTAGGTCAGCATGTAGGTGCCATTTCCATTGAAGTGAATGGTGGAAGCCCATTCATGCAAGATCTTCCTGTGTGTGCACTGGCAAACACAAGGAGGTGAGACTCAGAAGCACAGCCTTTAACGGGGGCTAATTTTTATGATAGTGGAAATGTGTCTTTTTCCTCCTAAGGCAGCCAGCCTTTAAAAGGAAAGCGATTTGTGATGGTGGGCTATTCATAGATTCATAGATTTAATAGATCATAGAGTTGGAAGGGAGCCTACAAGGCTATCAAGTCCAACCCCCTGCTCAGTGCAGGAAACTAGAGGAGGGGTCTCCCATCCAAGTAATAACCAGGCCTGACCCAGCTTAGCTTTCCACGCTCAGACAAGCTGAGCCAGCGTGAGCCACAGGCATGTTCCACTTACTGTTGATTTGAAAAGGTACTGTTGATTTGAAAATATTTAAAGTGCTATGGATATATTTGTAGTTATTTACACGATGTTTGAGATGTCGCAGGAAGAAATTATAATCATCTTCCAGCAGCACCCTCAAATAGCATTTGCCATTTCTGATTGGGGGACTTGCTTCCTATTTCCTTTAGTAAAGAAAACATGAACACAGTTGTTTATAGCGTGAATGTATGTCTCGGCTATTGAGGGCTTCTGGAAGGCCATGATAGCGGCAGTAAGCCCGATGACTGGTTATTCCCCCTGTTGTAGCCCCATGCTCCCTACCAGCAGCCCTGTGGGGTGGTGGAAATCGTGGGACCTCACTTCATACTGTAGTGAGATGGGGAGGGGGAAATAGCTGAGCCCAAATAGACCATTGGGCCCCTGGGCCTGCTCCCCCCCCCTTATGGTCTTTATCTCGAAAACGGAGTTGGACTGGACCACCTTTCAACTCGAGGGCACCTTAAATGGAGGACTGACCTCTGACAGACCTTCCAAGTGAGGACCGTCTTCTGCGAAACAGGACAACTGGCCACCCTAGCCCTGGGGTCTGCAACATGGCATCTGTTGGCACCAATGTGACCACGGATGCCGCTCTTGGTGTCCACCAGGCTGTGATGGCCTGGAGCAGTGTTCTCCAGCCTTGGGTCCCCAGATGTTTTTGGCCTACAACTCCCAGCATGCCCCAGCCAGCATACGCTGGCTGGGGCATGCTGGGAGTTGTAGGCCAAAAACATCTGGGGACCCAAGGTTGGAGAACACTGGCCTGGAGAGTCAAGAGGTGTGTGTGGGGGGGAGAAATAGCGAGGCTGGCGGCCAAGAGGGAGCGGAAAATGGAATCAGTTGCTTCCTGGCCCGCCCAGTCTTCCAGCCACACAAAACTTTGTTCTCTCCCCCCTCTCCTAGCCTCTAGCCTTCGTATT
This sequence comes from Shinisaurus crocodilurus, assembly GCA_021292165.1. Lineage (NCBI taxonomy): Eukaryota > Metazoa > Chordata > Lepidosauria > Squamata > Shinisauridae > Shinisaurus > Shinisaurus crocodilurus. The sequence continues at coordinate 35,249,389 of CM037880.1, read as the reverse complement.
TCTCTCTCCCAGCCCCTTCCCTTGCCATTTCTCTTCTTTCCCGTCTCCAGCCTTCTCCTTTCTCTCCCTTCCTAGCCTTGCTCTTTCTCTCCCACTCGCCCTTTATCTTGCCATTTCTCTCTGCTCCCAGCCTCTCGCCTCGCTCTTTCTCTCCCCTCTACCCCTTAGCCTTGCTTCCTCTTCCTGCCGCTGAACAGCTGATCAGCAGCAGGTTCAGGAACAGGAAGAACCACCTGGTGCCCTAACATTTTTAATTTTTTAATTAGAAACATTTTTTGGAAGGGGGCAGGGAGTGAGGAGCTTTGCGGGCACCTCGTTGGGGCCCCCTGATGTACGGAGTCGGAGGTTTGGGGGCTGGTTCTGAAGTACGAGGGACAATTTCCCTGACCTCTTTGGCTTTCTGCGTGATGGAAAAGAGAAGACCCAGCCTGAAAACATTTGTGAGGATTCTGATGGAACTTTCAGTGGACAGAGGCTAAAACTCCCTTTTGCAAGTACTCACATGCAGCCGTCCTGGAGCACAAGTCTGGACACTTACAGAACTCTCTCTCTCTCTCTCTCTCTCTCTCTCTCTCTCTCTCACGCACGCACGCACGCACACACGCACACACACACCTTCCTCACAACTTCTAATCACTCTCCTCAAGTGTCTCACACACAAAACTGTACCAAAGTGCTTCAAAGGGGGGGGGGGGAGAAGCCTCCACAAAGCAAATTGTCCATCAATGCAAAGGGCTTCGTGAGGTAGCCTTTTTCACTACTCAAGTAGGTTTTGTTCCCAGGGGATGCGTGGGGATCACCCACCACTAGGAGCGCTCTCTGCCCACTTGCAGGCTCAACCAGACACAGAGATGGTGCCCTTAAGAGGCAGATCAATGGGGCACAGAGGAGAAGGGGGACACCTCCAGAATCCAGGAGGGAAGAGCAACTACTGGACTAGCTCAGACTGCCTGGGCATCTCTTGTGGGGCTGGAGGGAGGAGATCTATGGCAGCTGCTGAAGTGAGAGGCAAGCTGATACTGAAGCGTCCTCAGAGGCCCGGCCAGCCACGTTAAGGCCTCGGTTGACTGCGGTCCCTCACTGGAACGACAGCTGCTTAGCGGAGACGCTTCCACTCTGCATTTCGTTCAGTGCAGCTCTCCACGGTCCAGCCTTGCCTCCCGCTTAGTCCCAAGTGGACCCTGCACTGCTTGTGTGACCCAGAACAGGCACTGAACATGGTGTGCAGACTGCTTCCCAAAGGCCTCCTGCCGTGTCAGGAGCTGCCCATTCCTAACCCCCCAAGGCAAGAATTGAGAAGCAAAAGACCCTCTTTTTATCCAGTCATGGGAACATCTCCATCGTCCCTCCTGGACTGGAGCCCCATGAAGCACAAGGACAGGTGCATTTTCATGAGAACTTGGCAAGGGAACATTTGTATGTCTATTAAGGTACAGCACGGGTTAGCTGCCAGAAATACTCACAAAGCTTGACAATGAAGCTGTCTCTCCAGCCGCTAATTTAGAAGGATGCTTTCAAAATATCTTTCAACTATTTTGCAATTTAGGCTTCATTCCAAAGATAGAATTCAAAATGATCCCCCCCGCCGCCTGCTTAGAGTGCAATAATATGAATGTCTACTCAGAAGTAAGTACCATTGTGTTAAATGGGGCATACTCCCAATTAACAATGCAATCTAATGAGGTGACCTGTAACAACCCCCCAAACTTGGAGGATTGTGGGCATCCAATGGAGGGCGGAAGGAGTGTGGAGGAGAAGGTCACCTCCATGCTCCTCCTGCTTTGCTAAACATATAGATTTCGGCCATCTAAGTGTTTTACCCCGGAGCATGAGGGGAGGAGGCTGAGGTGCCTCCGGGACACTACATATTTATTTATCTATTATATTTATACCCCGCCTTTTTTCCTGCAAGGAACCCAAGGCGGCTGACATTATCCTCCTCCTCCCCCTCCTCTCCATTTTATCCTCACAACAACAACCCTGTGAGGTAGGTTAGGCTGAGAGTCAGTGACTGGCCCAAAGTCACCCAGTGATCTCCCGAGTCCCAGTCCAACACCCTCACCACTACGCCACACTGGCTCTACGTATGCTGGTGGAACCTGACTCCTCCTATCCTCGCCCCATCCCTGCCAACAAAACTCAATTTCCAAGATCATACTTGCGACCTCGGAGCTACAGCTGGCGTGATTCTTTCCGTGCCGGCTGCAGGGGGGGGGGCACTCCAAGTTTGGAGTCCCAGCTCTGACCTTGGAGTGAGTTTCCGAGGTTGGAGCTGGGACTCCAAATTATCCTATGGCCATCTAGACTCTGTCTAGCAGCCATAGGATTGCACCCTAAGTGTGTTTAGGATTGCAGTTAGGCATGAATGATGAACACATCTGTCTGTCAGTTTTAATTTCTCTCTGTTTCTCATTTTTCCAGTCTTTAGTTTGGTTCGTCGTCTCAAACTTTGAGAATTTCTCCAGTCTCAAGTTTGGTTAATCCTGAATTTTAATAATTTTTTAATTAAAAGTTTGCCATGAAAATTCATAAGCATTTTTGTGCACATTCTTCCAAAAACATGCATTTCCCCCCATAATATTCATGTTTTGCAAGCACCTTTCCTAATATAATGCATTTTTGAATGTTATTTTCCTTAATAAACACATTTTTGTGTACACATTTTGATTGCAAAATTCAGAGAAGTGTGGATTCCAAAGGATAACTGAGTTTCGGTTTGCATAGTGCTTAAAAAGTGAAAAATTCGCTAAGTTTATATTAAAATGCAAACTGAACAAATTTCTCCCCCATAGCAGCCTTAGTTCTTATCACCAACTGAAATAAAGCCCGTGTTCTCATATTTTCTTACATCATCCCTGGTTACCCTTTATTTCTCCCTTTCCTCAATGCAGATTGTTTAAAAGAAAGGAAGGGTTGTGTTGGCATGGACATACCTCCATAGAGGCTCCCTTCATGCAAAGGGCTTGGCTCAAGGAGCTGCCCACACAAGTCTGAGTCTGAGCAGATAGCCATACAGCAAGTTGCATGTATTAATTTAGCCTAACAGCTGACTCTATTAATATTCTAACGGGTTATGCTGTAAGCAGAGTGAATGCAGTTTGAAATCCCAAGAACTGTGAGATTCCCAGAGTGAAATACAACTGGAATCTTGCAGAAGGCCAAACTCCTGTCCCTTACTTACCCACAGGGAGTTGATCCAATCATTGCACAATGTCTTCTGTTCTTGCTTGTGCAGCCTGAATAGGACTCCTTATCATATGCACATATACGTAGGGGTAGGAAGAAAGGTGTGTATCTGTGATGTTGTTTTTTTTAACAATGTACAAAAGGTTCCCTATGGCAATTTTTCAGGTATTGCTCCACAAGGGTGCAGAAGTGTCAAGAAGTTCAGAATGGGAGCAATTATGATGCAGGAACAATGGCCTTCACTCTCATGTGGCTTTGTTTGCCCTCAGTGACATCATCACATAGCCAGATCTGATTGGCTATGTAGCATTTTGACACCATCATGTTCATTACATGATCCTTGATTGGCTGAGATCACCACTGTAACTCACTATTCCAGGAAAGAAGCAGGGATGGGGATTCGGACTCGAGGACTCGACTCGTGAGTCGGACTGAGTCCCCCCCTCTGACTCGACTCGGACTCGAGTCCCAATATTTTTAATGGGACTCGAGACTCGACTTGGGACTTGAGACCAAGGACTCTTCAATATCCCTGGGCTGTGCCAGAAGGAGTGGAGAGGAGCGTGATTGCCGGCGAAGAGCACATGGAAGCGAGGTGTGCCGCTGCTCGGCCACTATGGACGGCTACCAGGAGTGCAGCTCCAACAGTGTGTCAAGATTTATTTTGATTGATGTGTTGCGTACTTGGGAGAGGCAGAAGAAGGACCTGAGATTACTCTGTGTGGCTGCTCTGAGTGTGTTTCTGGTTCCAGCAAGTTCATCACCAGTGGAGCAGGTGTTCACTGAAGGTGAAATTGCGATGAGACCTCACCGTTCCAGAATGGGGGCCAAACATTTAGAAAAAATCATGTTCCTCAAATGCAACATGGATAAGTTATAGGAAGTACAGCAAGTTTATTTTTTAAAATCATTTTCCTAAAATGCAACCTTTCAGACATTTTGGGTTTGGCTGCCTCTGCCTGCCTGTCTGGGGTTCCCAGCCTCCTCTGCCTGCCTGGTCTCTTCTTGACCAGTTCAACAGTTGAATTGTCCAAGACGAAGGCCTCTGCCTTCCTGCTTTGGGGTTCCCTGCCTCCTCTGCCTGCCTGGTTATTTTGGGTTTGTCTGCCTGGTCTGTTCTTGCCAAAATCAGTTGCAGAGTTTTGAAATAAAAAGGCACACTTGTGCCTAGAATTTATTTAAACCACACATCTGAAGTAGCCTTATTTTGTTGGGACCCCCCCCCCCATTGATTTTAATAGGGACTCGTGGAGTCAGCTTTGGGAGTGACTCGTGACTCGTGACTCATGAGTCACCATTTTGGACCAAGGACTCGGACTCGGACTCAAACCTCGGGTCCAAAGACTTGTGACTCGAGACCAAGGACTCTTCAACATCCCTGGAAAGAAGAAGACCCAAATGGCACTGAAGTGGCAAAAGAGAGAAAATAATGGCAACAGGAACAAAAGAGGATAAACATCCACATAATTTAGAGGGTTCAGGGAACCATTTTGCCCCAAAACATCACTTTCATCTTTAAAATCAACATGGATGAACATATGGCAAAGCCCTACACATATATGAGCATATGATCTGTGAAATTTTAGACAGGTTTCTTACTTTTTCCAGTATAGACGTGCTTTCCATGTCAGAGCAGCATAATTGGTGAAGTGGCTCTATCCATGGTAGCATACAGATGCTTAGGATGGTCAACAGTGACATCAATGAAGTGTCATAGAACATACCTTACATATCCACCTTGCCACCCAGATCAGCTGCTACTAGGTAGTGCTGCTGTGCCATAAGTTCACAAAAGAGAACTTTTGGCTGAATGGGAGGTGGGGAGGTTATGGTGAAAGAGGGGGCACAACTGCCTTCCTCTTTCACCTTTTGGGGTGGGGGTGGATTTTAGGAGGGTAACACTCACCAGTGCTCCTGCAGCTTCCTTTTATCTGGTGTCTGCCATTTTTATTTTTCAATAATGCCCCAGAATGACATTATGGCATGACAGAGCAGTGTTCCAAAACATTATTGGGTGATAAAAATGGTGGCCACCAGCCTGAGGAGCTGGGGCGGGCGGACACCAGTGAGTTTTGAGCCCCCTGCCCTCAAAATTCACCCCGCCCCCCTGAAAATAGCTGAAAGTGGATGTGGAAGTGGAGGGGGCATTTTCAGTCACCCCTGCATATTGCTTATACGGAATTTTTGACTGGCAAAGTACTTTCCACTTATTGGTATTGCAGTCACTACAGCTCTGTACATTATGGATCATTATTACTTCCATTTTATAGATGAGAAAGTGAGGCTGAGAGAGAACCATTTGACCAAAGCCATGGGATGAATCTATGAGAAATGTGGGAACTTGAACCCAAGTCTCCCATGTCCAAATCCAGCACTTTTCTATTGGGCCACCTCTACTTCTAGTCAGTCTAACAGTTTATGGTAAGAATACCCAATTATTTTGTGCTGTTTTTCCAGGACTTTTAGAGAAAGCTTTAAAAAAACAACCCTCTAGAACATACAAAAATGTCTAGCTTATATCCAAGGCATATCTAATCATGCAAATCCTATTGACTTTAATGTGCATTGTCACTCTAAAACTCTTATCTTTGGAAAATGACCCCCTTGCAATGTGCTGAGTATATTTACTCTGCTTTTAAATCCGAATGAGCTACATGGAAAGAAAAGAGCAAAATGCTTGATGATCCAACTTGTTATTGACTTAACAGGTGGGGGAAAAAGGTGCTTTGAGATGTGCGCATCTATTTTACAGTTATTATTTTATCTTCATAATGGAGTTGTAGAGAGAGAGAAATGTCTTAAGAGAGGATTTAAAATGTCACAAAGTCTTTATATGCTTTTACACCCTAGGCATGTCTACTCAAAAGTAAGTTCCATTAAGTTCAATGAGACTTACTCCCAGGTAAATGTGCATAGGATTGCAGTCTTAAATGATTGTCCTGGAATACTGGTATACATTTTCTTTTCAGATGGTTGTTCTCTTCTCCTGCAGTATGTAGCATCTCTCAATGGGCTGATGCATCCAAATGTATTTCTTTCACATGCAACTTGCTGTGGGATGGCGTCTCTCTCTTGCTTGCATATCATGGCTCCAGTGTGTGGGATAATATGTAGAAAGTTGGATGGTCCTCCCTTGTAGGTGAAGGCAAGGTTGATTTGATGGCTAAGGAAGGTCATTGTCTCTTTGGACACATTTACAGTATACTCTTGTTTATGACCTTACTGGCCCTCATTGTGTTGTATATATGCATGGTGGTTTGCAAAGCCAAAATGGGCACATTTTTGTGAATAATGCTGCCTTGATTTAAATGTGAACTCTGCATGCCCCATTTAGCTTGCATAACTAGTTTGCTCAGATGTGTAAATGCACTCTGAATGGAATCCTTGACATGTGTTCTTGGGTCCCTTATTCCTTAGTTAATATACCAATACAACAATAACTCCTGTTCCCCATTAGAGCAGTCAGATAGGAGTATGATTCAAAGCAATGACACAAGCAGCCAGATATGACAGTCACATTTGGCAATTCTGTTGTACCTACTCATATGTCAATAAGGAACGCAAAGGGAGTGTTAGAGAATTTGTTTCCCCCATCAAGAATTTCTACCTAGATAGTCACTGTATATCATGACAAATCTCATAATTGTGCAAATTACATGAACCCCTAACAAGGGTACATGGGGAAGAACTTCCTCTGAAGATCATAAGACATAGCCAGGCTGGTATAGAGAGAGGTTCTCCTTCAGGTATTTGGGTCTCAAGCCATTTAGGGCTTTAAAAGTATGTGCCAGCACCTTGAATTGAGCTCAGAAGCCAATTGGCAACCGATGTAACTCTTTCAGAATTGGTGTAATATGATTCCAACTAGCTACACTGGTTAAAATCCTGGCACCCACATTCTGCATTAATTGAAGCTTCTGTATTGTCTTCAAGGGCAGCCCCATGTACAACGCATTACAGTAACCCAACTGGGAGGTTACTAGCACTTGGATCACTGTGGCCAGACTATTCTTTTGCTCACTAAAACTGGACCCATGTAAAACTGGATTATCTGAACAATTCATGATGTGATAGATTTCAGCGTCTTCATGCTTTCTGTCAAGTATGGAGCCACCAGGATCCATCACATGTTGGGATCCATCACATGTAGACAATCCAGTTCCATACAGATTCCACCACAAGGTGGTTATAGAAGCCATTGCTTGATGGTCTCAGGGGGTATCATTCTTCTGAATGCTATTGCTGTTTGGTTTATGTAACTTGCACTTTTGAATGCCTAGATAAATAAGTATGTTTTGACCTAGTGCTGAAAATATTGTAACATGGGCAAAGTGTTCCAAAATTGGGGTGCAAGCACAAACTCTCTCTCTCTCTCTCTCTCTCTCTCTCTCTCTCTCTCTCATTACCACACTAGTGCTAATTTTGCTAATGTAAATTATGTTGCATTAGCGTAAGGGACCTATAGTGCAATACTAATAGCATTAGCTGGAGCAATGGGTTTTCCAGGGAATCCATTGTGCCAGCTAACCCTATTGGTGTTACACTAGAGGTCACTTATGCTAACACAATGTAATTTATGTTGGCACTAGTGTCTGATTGGATACTGCCCAATGTATAATAGTTACATTTAGAGTTGTTCCAAATAACCACCAGTTGATTGGAATTGCTGCACGTTGGTGCCAGTCTCCCCTTGGTTACTCCTCCTCCTTTATTGGTCATTATTATTCTTATAGGTGATCCTAGCATTTGCGATGGGGAAATATAGTCAGTTGAGGTAGGTATCAAACAAGGTAAATGAAAAAGAACAAGTGAACTTTTTTTTTTTTTTTTGCCAAATTGTCAAAAGAGGGAGGCAGCTGACAGCACAGAAACGTGATCCTGAAAATGGCTGGTAGTTTCAGCTCAGCCCTACTTCTGTTTGCAAGAAGTAAATATAGTTGTCGGGGCTGAGCTGTAGGCAGCTGTCAGAGGTGAGCCTAGGGTGGTGGTCACTTAGGAATCTCCAAGGGGGCATGCATCACCAAAAAAGGGGACAAAAAAAGGGCACCAATTTGCATAACATGCTAATTTATATGTATAGGTGCACATTTAAAAATAATTATTATACACCTGTGTGCCTTGCTCAGTCTGCTGTCCTGGTGCTGCTGATGGGCAAATTCAAGGCCCAGCTCTTCTTTTTGATGGTTCTTTATCTTTATATGAGACCGGAGAGCCCTTCAAATATAGGATGCCTTCAAAATAGAGGATAGTCTTCCGTAAAAGAGGGCACATGGTCACTGCGAACCAGGAGCTGAATCAGAGATGAGGGATCAAGCCAGACCAGAGGAATGGAAATCAGAGCCAGGAACACCTTATTGCTCAGATAAGGTCCCAACCAAAACAGGAAGACTTCCCTATTACTTCCTGTCCAGGAGGGCCCAGTGGCAAGCCTGAGTGGGTCAGGCCAGTCCAGAGCCTAAGAATACTTAATTTCACAGAAAACAGCTTCAAGCTATAGCAGCCTTCCATAGCTATCCATTTGCATATCCATAGTTGTCCATTTGCGTACAGAACTGAGGGGTCCCAGTCTAGTCCCAGTGGCTCCTGACAGTATTCATTTAAAAAAAAAATTGAGATGGCAGATGCAAAATTCTCTTGTAGTTCCAAGTATTGTTGCCATATGAGTTCCCCACAAGGAGAGTAATCTTCAGATATCATCTGTCCCTCATATGGCTTTCAGAATAACACCAGTGCAGCATTATCCTATGTGAAGTTAGATATGCATATGTCCATTATTTCAGTGGGCCTCCATATGCTTAACTTTGCATAGGATCAGGCTGAAAGCAGCAAGATTCCAATGAATGACTTGACAACTTAAGGACATAGTTGAATTTGTATATGGATAATAGACTGGGTGGATAATTAGTGAGTTGGTATTAGTGAGTTGGTTTCTTCATACCTATTTCTTTATGGACATCATTGATTTGCATATACAGCTTAGTCTGTATAGAACTGTTTTTCATAAATAAAAAATGGATAAGTAGATATAATTTATTAGTTGCAAATGGCAAATGTATTTGGTTTGAAAGGTTTAGTGGCTTAGGAGAATGAAATACTGATTTAATATGCTATCTAGTTTTAGGTATGCATGCAGGCATAGCTAAACTGAAGGTCCCTCAGCAATCGCATCTTGATTCTGATTTGAGAGGTTTACATTATAATAATGTATAATTTATATGTTATTTGTCTGGCTGTAGGATGCCCAAGACAGAAGCAATTCCATTGTTTGTTCATAAGTGAACAGAGCAATATTAAGTCCAAATGTTGATAATAAATTACTATAAAGTTTTCTTCTAAGCAACCCAGTGGTGGCTGGGGATAAGAAGAGACACCCTCCCAAAGAAGAGATGTTTGGAAGAGAAGGTATTTGCCTATCTCCCACAGAGTAATTATAGAGTTCAAATTAAGATGGAACCTGAAGTGTAGTGGTCAGCATGTTGGACTAGGATGGGGAGACCTGGGTTTAAATCTCTACTTAGCCATGAAACTCCCTGGGTGACCTTGAGCCGGTTGCTCTCTCTCTCCGACTGTCATTCCTCATAGTGTTGTTGTGAAGATGAAGAAGGATAACTATGAACACAATCCCGAACTGCTTGGAGAAGTTTGGCTTTCATGAATTAGCCAAGGTTCCAATGCTGCATATATTTGCAATGTCTGTAGAGAGCATTATTATCATGTTATTTAATATCCATCATTATGTCATGTGTTTTGAGTATGGAGAGGGTGTTTCAGGTACCTCTGAAAGGATGAGCTGTGTGTGTCTACGTGCAGTGGGAAGGCTGTGTCCCAGAATGCAGTGCTGCTGGAACTGTAACACTAACGGAGTCAATGCTTTCAAACAAAGCAAGTCTTTTCATGACTGGGTCTTCTACAAATTCCAGGAGGTGTTAATTCCTCTTTGAGAGTTTTCTAACCATTAATACAGAAGTAAGTTTTCCACAGGAATTTGTGGTAGGATAATGTAGTGTCTTTGCTTACTCTTGTGAGTTTCTTTCATGCAGAATTGAAGGCATATTACACAAAAAATACATGAGAAACAACTTTGGTAAATCTGGCTAGAGATATATAAACATTATTTTGCATCCACTTTCATTCAAATGTTGAAAACAAACAATGCATTATCAATTAAAATGGTTGTAAATAACACATCAGTGATTATTTTTTTAAAAGGAATATTTATTTATAGAGCCATTTAAACAACTCTGGTAACACATGCTCTTTTTTTTTTTTTTTTTTTAAGAAATAGCCTAAAAAATTCAGGATTAGAACTTTTGGGGTAAATTAAATGCATTTCAGTTTTGTGGATTAAAATACAGAATAAGTTTGCCCCATCTGCATTTTACTTTGTTGCTGCCTTTTGGTATGATAATTAAAAATGTATGACTGACGCTCTTTATGCTATTAAGCTTTTTTATTGAAAAAAATTATTGCATGAAACTACATTCCCAGGAACAACTTGAATAACCTAAAAAAAAAAAAAGGAAAGAAGCTGCATTGCATGTTCAATAGTGCAATTCACTTATCTACTGTATAATATAAAACATTTTTTACAGAGAATACAAAACAAATAACTAGTTTACAGATTATATTCGCCAGAGTATTATTCAGTTTTAATATAAACTAAACACTTTGAAAAATGAATCAAGTGGCTTTTCTTTTTTTCCCCTCCTTTTTTTTTCTTTTTGCAAAACTGCATAACAAATAGACATGTCCAGTATTTTACATAGATGCCTTAATAACAGGAAAACAATTACACTTGATTGGTTGGGCTCACCTAGTCACTTTTCTCCCACCACAAAGTAAACCTTTACAACCACCCTGTAGTGAGACTGAGATGGAACTGCATTTTGCAATGGATGCAAAATGCATTTTTGGAGACCTTATTTTTGATACTTGCAGAACACATGGTGGCCTGCAAGCTGATTGCACGTTGGATCCTTCTAAGGGTTAAACTAAGTGCAATGTGGGAGATCCATGATCAGATATCCCACGGGGGGGGGGGGGATTGGATCAGGGGTGAGGCACCGAGGGAGGGGTTAACTCTTCCCTTACAGTGCAATCCTATACAAGTCTATTCAGAAGTAAACCTCACTGAGTTCAATGGAACTTACTCTCAGCCTTAACCGTTTAAGGGCACAATCCTATGGCCGCTAGACAGAGTCTAGATGGCCATAGGAGAAGTTGGAATCCCAGCTCCAACCTCAGAAACGTGCACTGAGGTTGGAGCCAGGACTCCAACCTCGGAGCGCCCTCCCTCTGCCCTCGCAGCTGGCACAGAAAGAAACACACCGGCTGCAGCTCTGAGAAGACTGACCTCAGACCCGGAGTTTCGTGGACATTCTGGGGAGCGGGGGGGAGGAGTCAGGCTCTGCCAGCATATGTAATATCCTGGCAGCGCCTCAGCCTCTCCTCTTCACGCTCTGGGGCAAAAGACTTAGACGGCCGAAATTGGCCCTCTAAATCTTTTGCAGGGCAGGAGAAGCACAGTGGCGGCCTTCGCCTCCATGTTCCTTCCGCATGCCATAGGATACCCGTAATCCTCTGAGTTTGGCAGATTACAGGCAGCCAGATTGGATTGCGCTGTAAATTGCCCACCTCTAGGCTAGGGAAATAGCAAGTTCAGAAGACAATTTAAATAAGGAAAATAGTGTGGGGGAAAGAACTCAATCCCCCTCTCCTGACGCCGTGGGCCCAGCCTGTTTGCGATCCCCCCACCCCCACAGCTGCTTGTAACTTTTCAAAACCTGTCCTGTTTAGTTCCAGCCTCAGACACCGTTCTCTGTGGATCTCAACAGTGGGTGAAACTGAAATATATTTTGTGATTGGACAAAAGTGACGAAAGTAAACCCACTCCCTCCATTTCACTTACTGGGGTGATGATCACACAATATGGTCGACACAGAACTTTATATTAGCACCCTGAACCAAATCATTTCACTTGAAAAGGTTTTCATCTGATATGAATGGAACTGACTTTCAAGTAAGTATAAAAAAAGGCCCACAGCCTAAAACTGAAAGAATATGCAGATGTCATACCAAAATAGCAGAGCTTATGGTTTATATTTGCTATGTTTTAGTGGATTTTTAGGCTATAGGTATCTTCTCTTCCAGTGTGTGTTATAACTCTCACAATCCTAGACCATCACAATTCTCGCCACATGGCTTTTTAATGCATCTGAAACAATATACAGACCTCATCTCTTTGATGTTGATAGCGTGGGTGTAATAATAGGTTAAAAAATCAAGTTGCATAATCTTGCTGATAAATACAAAAAAAACTTGCCAGCCCACCAACATTCATGTACCTGTGTGTGCCACATGATGGTTTGATGATTTGGAAAAGCTGTTTGCCTAGGAAATGGCTTCTTACCCTGGGTGAATGCCTATGAATCTTCCCACACAAGGGAAAGAAAAGTGGATTTTGCTCTTAGCACTAAAATATCACTAGCTCAGATCCTGTCCCCATGCAATACATACTGTATGGGGATAGCTACGCTACAGGCGAGTTGTATACTTGTTGCTTGTTGCTTGTTTCCTTTTTAAAAAGATGTTCACTGAAAATGTACTTATTTCAACAACAACAAAAACCCCTACTGGAACATAAATGGCCATACTGAACCATAACGTAAGCTGTAAGGAATGAGCACAGCTTTGTGAGAAATGACTTTTCATTTATCAATTTGATAATCAAATTAACATCCATGTGCTGTGTCAGCCAAACCTTCATTTCCCCCAGCATTCTTGATGTACTTTAGGTATAGAAGCCATAATTTCTCATAAGATATGCAATTAGTCTACGAAATGGGAATTTCCATTCCAAATGGCTTTGGGGAGCATAGGGTGATGACTTTGCCATTTTAAATAATTTAAAACAAAAATTACATCTGCTTTAAAAAAAAAAAAACTTTCTTCATTTCAGATAACCAATGCCTCTGACATAGTCAAGAATGATGATGCTGAAGTTCCTGACCCTGGAATAATGGGTGGATTAAAGGATTGAGATGTATCGCTGAAGATGTGGCTGCATTCAGCTGCGGCGTGAACAAGGTAGGAATAAATGTGGCATGGGGCAGCGGTGGGATTGTCAGATGGGACGGGTGAAAGGGAGTTGCTGATACCAAATGAAACGGGCGCCCCGTCAGTAGTGCTGAGTGTGCAGGCATGAAGGCTGGAGTAAAAGGCGATAGCGATATGGGAGCAAAATGAGAAGGTGAGAATGGGTGTAAATGGGTTAGGGAAAGATGGCTGCTGTGAGGATGTGCTCCGGCGGACAAAGCGAAGCTCTGCAAAAGCGTATGGTGGAGAGTGGCGACAGGAGAGCGTTGTTGAACAGGAACAGGCTGAACAGCTGGGGAGGCAGAGAAGGCAGCGGGCCCTGGGGCAGGCAGCACCTTGAGATGCTTTGCCACAAGTTGCTTCTGCATATGCTGCTGAGCCTGCAGCTGAAGAAACCTATATTTGTCTATCTCGTCGGGGGAAAATGTTATAGGCTGCTGTGTTAGGGGAGAGGAGATGCACTTACTGCTCAGTTCAGTCTTGTCTTCTGTTTCGCTGGACTTATGCATAGCACTGTCAGGGTAACCGTTGAGATTCCTTTCCCCTTGATTCAAGTTCACACTTGTTGCATTGTGTTCTTCTTTGGTCTCTGTTAGATTTGGAACAACAGAATATCTATGAGAAGGAAAAGCACCAGGGAAATGGTTTGGCACTGGGTCACAGCTTTGTAGAAGGGGTTGCATTTCACCAGTTAAGAGATGTGACTGCTCCTTTATTGCTGTGTCCTTTTCCATATTTGGGGCCTGATAGCTGCTCCCTCTTTGAATTAAGCCTTTAAGCGGGCAATTACCATAGTCAGTGCAAGCTGTGAGGGTAACGTTATCAATTGCGACTTGATCTTTGCCTGCACTGCTTTCCATTGGGCTGGTTTCACTCTTCCACACACTACTCATATCAACGCTGAGAGCTTTCTCGGGTGAAGGTAATGTGGCTTCACTACCCACTGAAGATGCACATTTAATACCAGGTTGACTATAGGGGAGATCTGCCTCACAGGCATTCGAACAGCTTTCTGTGTTCTGAGTTTGCTCCTGATTTCGCTTTGATTTCACCTTCTCTAAAAGTAGCTTGGCAGTTAATGACTTCTTCTGTCCCACCGCTTCTCTTCCTAAGTGGTTGACAGAGCAAATGCCAATGTATTTTGATGGACAACTTGCATACTGGCAGGCTGAGCGCGCAGAGCCTGGTTTTCCTGCCTCCGAGCTGTCATTGGCCTTCATGTCCCTTTTGGGTTTGTCCCAGTCGTGCCTCGAGTCTTTTGCAAGGGATCCTGAACTGCTGCCTCTTGATCTGGTGCAACTTGATGATCTTTCGCTGCTTCCTGAATCTCGGATGGAAGAACCTTTGGAGCTGCTGTAGCTCCTGCTCCTGCTGTGTTTACAGAGCGGATGTCTATTTCCGCTTTGCTTTGATATGTCTCTTTGTAGTAAATGCCTATATCTTGAATGTCTTTGATATTTTACCGTGTGCCTCTGTGTACAGTTCCTAGATCTTTGACTTTTTTTGTTGAAAAGGCAGTCCTCATCTGCATCATCAGAAGATGAAATGCAATTGTGCTTTTTGTGTTTACATTTCTGCCTTTCAACCGGTTTTTGTTTCCTTTTGCAACAAAAAGGCAAATGACTTCTGCTGTGATCACTTGATCTGTGACTAGAGTAGCAACTAGCATAACTAGTTGCACTGCTAACAGAGGTGTCAGAATAATTAGACTGTCTGTCAGCAAAGGGTTTTTGCACAGAAGAGAATTTCCAGCAACCAGCAAAACTCTCAGTGCCTTCGTTTCCCAATCCCAAGCACTCACCAGGGGAGCCTAACTGATAACCAAGCATGGAATCTTTCCCACTATCACTTATGTCACTGGTGCAGGTGACCAAATCCAGATTGGTTTGTCTTTGGGAATACATTAAATCACATTTTGCACATTTCTGCTTTTTTGTCCTAGACACCAAGGGATAGATGCAAATGTTTTCAGTTACTTCATCCTTTAGAGTTTTTTCACAGTTCTGCAAGTGCTGTGCTAAAGATCTCACATGCATTGTTGTATGGGGACTTGTTGCTCTTGTGTAATGCCTCTGTGAGCAATCAAGGTGAGCAGGCACTTTAGGTATATTTTCATTCATATAATCTGAAATGTACTTTGGAGCACTTTGATTCATTTCATTCTCTGCGTCTGAATCCAATTTTGGCTGGGACTTTTTGAGGCTTGGAGCTCTTTTCTTCTTCTTTGGCTTCAAAGACTGATTATCTTGTTCACTGGGCAGTTGCCTGTTCTCAGTTAGACCTGAGGCTTCGATCCCATCTATGTCCATAGTTTTTGAGTGCTCTTTAGGACTTTCGATGTTGACTTCAGGATGCCCAGTGTCTCTATGAGACAAGGAGAGTCTAAAATCAAAATATAATGGATTACAACCATAGGAAATGGAAGGTTCTGTTTTTGTAAACAAAAGAAGTTCTGTGGGCCACCGTAAGGCTGTGTTGCCATCTTTACTCAGTACATGAAGAAAAGGCAACGCTTTAGGCTTAATATCATGGACCAGTGGATCACCCCTAGGTGTTTCAGTGTTTGAATTCACAGTTTTTGAACAATCAGAAGATTGTTTGAATACACAGGGATTGTAGTTTACCTCAGATGGCTGTCCTTGCTGAGATGATCGTTGAGCTGAGAACTTGGAGACACATTCTGCTAACAGGACATCACTGCGCTTGTAAGTGTTTTGCTGCATACAAACATTACTAGATTGGCATTGCAGTGTAACAACAGTTTCCAAAGATTTTTGAGTCTCATTTGCCTTTCTTCCTTGTTCTTTTACACCAGGGGACCCAACACATTCCAAATCTGGAGGATGTAGTTTGTCTTTACAAAATGAAAGATGAATTCCCACTTGCTCTCGGTTGGCGTTCTGATCGTTTTCTTTCTGCTTTTTATTTTTCCCAGCCAGATTACATGATGCAGTACTGTCTGGGTGACCTTGAAGTGTGCTTAACCGTTTTTGCACATTTGCTTTCCTCTCATCACTCATACGTATGCAAGCATGGCACTCTTCAGGAGCCTGTTTTGCTTTATGCCTTGGTGATCCAGTACAGTCATATGCTTCTTCCATGTTTTCACTGAAAACAGATGCTGATGACTCGAGCTTCAAATGGGCTTTTTTAGAAAAGGAAAAAGACACCCCAGCCCGGTTACAAGCATTGGTGCCACAGGAGAATGCTGGAGAAATGCGATTTCTAAGCAAATGGCGTCTCTCTATGCAAGACTGGTTCTTGCTTAGCAAAAGCTCCTGTTGTTTCTCTAAAGTGCTGCTGATGAGACTTTGTCCTTCAGTTGTGTTCTCAGCGTTGCCTTCTTGAGTTAAGGGAAGTTTTTCTTGCAGTTGCTGCTGTTTTTCTACAACCGCTTGGGGAGTTTTAAACACAGGTCTGCATCCAGCAACACTAGAAATAAATGAAATAACAAAATTACTTGAGTTAAAAATGAATACGATTTTCCGAAATTGTCAATAGTTCTCAGTGAACTATACTAACATTAATAGTTACATTGATCCTATATGTCCACCAACTAGCAGGATCAATGAGGCGTTGGACTAATATCCTCCCAGACGCCCCACCCACCCCTTTAGCCTGCTGGGAACGTGCTACTGTATGCATGCACTAGGCCTCTCGACCCGCCTGCCCCCCCCCCAAGTTCTCCCCACTCCTAGCTGCACAGGGAATTGTATACACACCAGGGAGATACATGGCGATATTTGTCAAATCCTTTCCTCAGGTTATTGAAGAGAGACTAAATATAAGTTGTTATTATTATGAAGAACCTTAAAGGAAGCCTCCAATCTGCCAGTGGATTCCACCTACAATTTGTTTGTAAAGTGAACAGGAAACATGTACTACCCCTGTCAATAATTATATTTCAATCTGATGTCTTTCTTTCTTTGCCCTTGGAAAATTAATGAAATTTCAAAGAAAAGAAAACTTACTTGTATACCCAGGCATTTGCTGATTTTAATACCTAGTTTGGTAGGTTTTCTTGGGGGTTGTTTTTATCTTTGTATTTTATTTTAATTGTTGTTTTCATTTTGTACACTATCCTGTGATTTAATAATGAGAGGTGGTATACAAACATTCAAATAACTAACTAAATAATAAAAAGCCATGTCCAGAGTTCAAACCCCCAGCTATTCAGTAGAGTACATGCATGTACCTCACTGGACCACTGCATGCACAATTGCATTGAGTGGGCCAAAGTCAGAGTTGCTGAGTCATCCAAGCCATATCAGCTCAGTGGTGTGTCTGTGTGGGACAAGTGGTGCTCCTTAACGCATGAGTGGGGAACTATCTGGCTCACTCGGAAGAGTGCCATGTCAAAAGCTGTAGCCCATGGCTGCCTCCTTAAGGAGAACCTGATTCCACAGATGAAAGAGGGAGAACAGGAGCACAAGTTATGCAGGTACAAACTCAGTGCTTTGATGCAAGCCTCATTGGGGTGGAAGATACACAACTTTTCAGGGCCAGGGTAGGGCCAAGGGCAAAGATACTGTGATACAAGACAGGATACAGACTTGGTCAGTACATGTGCTTCTGGCCTGTACCCTGTCACTATGAATGGAATCATGTGTCCTGCTATAGCATCACTTATGGTGGTGGTTGCCCTGTTTTTAAAAATGTTTCTTTAGTTGGAAACATGAGGTAAAATCCCAGCACATTTGCTGTCATGCAGTCTCTACTCATGTCAGCAAGGCCTCATACGCAGGGCTCCTGGTACGTTGCCCAGAGAGCTATTATTATTGGGTGACTGATATATGGAATGAATGAATATAAATAACTCTCCAAGATTCACTGTATCACTTGTTTGAAGCATTAAGATTGCAGTCTTCAAACCACTTACACCATAGTATAGAAATTGATAATAGTAGCCCCCAAATAAACAATTTTTGAGTTGTCATAACTCCTGATCCCAAAGCTCCTAATGATGCACAGAGCGAGTTGCCAGCTTTCCTATTCACTACAGCTGGGAACTCCAATATGGTGCCCATGGAGACCTTTATTGGCACCTTCCAGGCTCCTTGTCCCTCCTGACAATTTTTTTTTTTTTTGTGGAAAAAACTGGGAGGCTGGCATGCTGCAAAGCAAAGGGCTGCCCACCAGCACCATCTTTATTTGGCTTCAGAAGACTGCTTTTGTGTCTTGGAGGTCAGATCCCACCTCTGCCTTGTACGTAAGATCTTGGGCAGGTTACTTTTCTTTTATTCTCATAAGTTTGCATTCTGGGAAATGAGGGTTTTGTGATGGGCCATGCCCACCATGGCAGCCTTTTGGTAAATGGCCAACCACATCCCATGGCAGCCATTTTGTGAGAGCATCCATAACAGTCTCTCCAAATCTGCCCACTGACCTAAAAAAGGTTGGGGAACCTGCACTACAGTCCTGGAAGCAGCTCCATGCATGTGAAGGATATGCATGGATGGAGCCGTCCTCAAATAACAGTGAACTAGAATTGCACTTGCAGGATTGATATATGTTCAAGAAGCCTCTGGAGCAGGCAGCGTACTGTGTCGGTAATGATCCCTTTAACAATCAGTATTGTAGAGAACATGCTGTGCATGTATAAATTCTCGGCTTCAGTCATTATCATTTCCAGGTGAAAGATTTCATGTAGCAGGGCTAGAAAGGCAACAGGGAGTCACTGCTGAGAATAGACACACCCTCCCCCAACCCAGCACCCTCTAGAGATTTTGGTCTACAACTCCCATCACCCCAGCCATATTGGCCATGCTGGGTGGCAACCTGGGAGTTGTAGTGCAACACATCTGGAGGGCACCAGGTTGGGGAAGGCTGGAGTAACAGGTGAGATGGACCACAGGCTGTCTAGTTACTGACTAAGTATAATACAATATAAGCTGCCTAGCAGAAGGAACCACCTCTCTGTTTTCCTTTCACAGTGATGGTGCTTCTTTAGATCCCTCAAAGGAACTATTTGGAGAGTCTGGATATTTGCAAAATCATGAAAATAAGGATTGATAGACTAAGCCAAAAATGACTTAAAGTTCCTTTTTTTTTTTTTAACTTTTCCTAGCAATTTTTATTTTTTTACAGATCACTAAGAGCATTAAACTCAAATCAGTTTTAATAAGGTAGAATGCAATCTTAAATATTAAAAATTAGAGCTGAACAAAACAGAAGGCCAATTTTATGAAACTTTTTGCTTCCCCCCCCCCCCCAAGCCTTCCCATTCTTTGCAGCAATGTTGGAATTGTGCTGGTGGGCAATGAAATTGCTACTGCCCGTGTAGCAGGACATGGAGCACAGCAAGAAAAGGAGAAGAGGCAAATGGCCTGACAGGTCCCCTCTTGCCCCTTGATTCACAGTGAGGGCAGTGCAAGGGTTTATTGTGCTCTCAGCGCCAAATCTGATTATCTGTGTGATACTGTGACTACATCACATTGGAGAGATTATCCTTGATTGGCTAGGATCACACAACCAGTAACAAGAAGAATATTAAAATGTTAGAATGCAGGGCCGGATTAAGGCCAGCTGATGCCCTAAGCACAGCCCAATCATGGTGCCCCCTCGGCCCTTCCCTTGCTTAGCGAGCAAGACATTAAGACTCAATAAGTGCTGAAGGTGAAATAATAAGACATTGAAAACTCAGTTTTCTTCAAGGCCATCCCCCACGCCAGAACACACAACTATATTAAATATAAACTCTTTTTAAATTATATTTATTTAACACGAAATAGCAGCAAGCAATATAAGCCAATTCCTTACTTATAACTAGGGCAACAGAAAGAAATACAAATTTTCATCACTGTTTTACGCATTTTTTAAAATAAAACCAGTGCTTTTTTTCTGGAGAAAAAGGTACCGGAACTCTTGGATTACATTTCCTCGGGCGTAGATGGCGATTAAATTGTAATGCAATTAATAGAAGAAAAGGTGCTGGAACTCAGTTCCCGTGAGTTCCACCAGAAAAAAAGCCCTGAATAAAACCATTCTAAGGGGGAAAAACACAAATGCAAAAATTCGTGGTACTCTGGTACGCTGTGGTGCCCACCCCTTCCCTGGGTGCCTCCTAAGCACATGCTGATATTGCTTACTGGTTAATCCGGGACTGTTAGAATGTTACCAACGCAGCTGACAGAAGGGGCAGTGAACTAGGTTAGAAAGGTGTGGGAAAGGTCAGCTTATTGCGGGCGGGGGGGGCAGCGTCAGCGAACTTTGGTGCCCCTGCCGAATCTTCTTTTTTGCACTGAAAATGTTTGCTCCACAAAACTCCGCACAGTACTACTAAAAATCATTCCATTCAGATCGGATTAGAAAAAGGATAAAAACGCCAGCCTTTAAATGCCAACGAATTAATGCAGGGCTTCCAATTTTATGGCTTGTAGAGCAAGGATGTTTGGCGTCAAGGATAAAGGGGGGGCAGTTTCAGAGCATCTGATTATGATCTGTGCATTATATAAAGCAGAAGTAAAGTTATGGAGATTTCTTCCGGGACTGCTGAGGAAATAAAAAGACGAGATTAAAATGCACTGTGAGATCCAAATGCATACCATTCCGACTGCTTCCGCAACTCTGCCAGCTGATGGAGGCGCTTGAGTGCTTTTTCCTGTTTCTTCTCATCTTTCCAGGACTTTGAGGCCACATTCCGTGCAAATTCCCTTTGTTTTAGCTCTTTCAGTCTCTGTATGAGAGAAGTACAAGAATAAAAGAAGATGCACCTCCTTCTTAGCCCGTTTGTGCATTTCTGTTTCTGCACACACAACCAGGGGAGATACACAAGGCAAAGCTGATAAAAAGCCATGATAATTTAACAAGTGATTCCCAATGAGGTTTAGCTGTCTTCATCAGGGGAATTTATTCAACTGCTACCTTGACACAAAGCTGCATCTCTGTCTACCATACGTAGATAAGCTGTCTCTCCAAACATGACTGCCACAACCAGATGCAACGGGAAAACCACAACCCAGAAAGCACTGAAAGCAATTACAGGGTTAGGCTGTGAACCAGAAGAAGTGGCAGTGGAGGCTGGTGCTCAGCGGGGCTGTGTATCCACTCCAGTTCTTACTCTGAACTTTTAAGGAGCTATCCATGGTGTGGAACCCTATCCCTGAAATAGGTTTGGCACCATGGATAGCTCCTTCTCAATTCAGAGTAAAATCCAGAGCAGATACACAGCCCCACTAATGTTGGAGCCAGCAGCCTCCACTGGGAGGTGGTGCACACCTGAGTATTTGGGGGCAGGTGGAGATGGGGGTGGGGAATTGCCCATTCAGCAGCATTTGGCACCACGGAGCCAAAAAAAGCTGCAGTTTTGAATTTCAAACTGGCTTGGATCCAGAATTAGGCACATGCAACTGGATTGGCAGAAGTGGACTTCCTCACCCCTTCCTCCTCACAGAAGACCCTCCAGTCCCCTGAAAATGCTACACAGGAGGTTGAGGGTCCTCACTGAATGGGGTGAGCTGTGGTGTGGGACTGAAAGGCGGGATCCCTGAAAATCAGGCAAAGTCATCTTCCATGAGCAGAGCCCTTCCATCCACAGAAGGCAGATCCTGGATGTGTGTGTGTGTGTGTGTGTGTGTGTGTTGGATCCACACTTAGTCATAGTTCAAGTAGACCCATTGAAATCAATGGTGCTTAAGTTAATCATGACTATATCCCATTGATTTCAATGGGTCTACTTCAAGTATGACTAGGTCTGGATCCAATTCACTGAAATTATATCACCTATGTATAGGATTATATCCATATGTAAATGATTAAATAAAAGACATGCGCATACTCGTATTAATGAAAGGAACCTCTTGTCTGACATTCTCTCAAGGCATCGTTCTATACCAATAAAGTATAAATGGATTCCAAGCCTGCAAATAATATTCCATACGCTGTGTTTCCAGATATCTTCTGGTTGTTTCCATGCCTTAGTCAACAATATCTTGCCAATTTTTAATGAGATGTTATATAGTTGCAATTAGTGTTTGATTGAATGCAACCCGAGAAATAAATTGTGTTGTCAAAAATGGACCCTACAGAGCTAGTTGAATAAACCCCCCGGCTATTTTTCAAAACAGCATCAACAAACAGCCACTGAATGAGCATATATGGAACAGTGAGCATGCACACAAAATATACAATAGTGGCATTTCTATGTCTACCCAATTGTACAAAGATGCCAGCTCACTTTGCATCTAACAGGCACTGCTGAACAATATCAAAATAATTGCACTCATGCATAAGGGCGCTCAACCAAGATAGTGAGCTTGGGAATTAACATATATTTAAGTGTGCAATTACATTTCTTCATACCATTAGCTACCTAACTGGCTGGTTAAACCCAGTCAAATGTGCCCAAGTATGATTTATTTTATCAAATTCTACTGACTGGTCTTTGGCTCCTACAAATAACAAAATAGCAAGACATCTGCAGTGGCAAATAGGTACATAAGATCAGGTGGAAGGACATCTACACACCAGCACAACATGTGGCCTCACCCTGGCACTGTGTTACCACCCAGAATAGTGGCAAACGCAGCTACATGACTCAATATGATTGTTGTTGCTTGAATTAGCCACCACCATTAGCAAATATGGAAAAGCAGCAGTATGAAAAAACATTACACCTCATTAGGCAGGGGAAGGCGCATGGCAGGCTAGGCAGGGCCAGCATCAGCGGTCAGCATCACTGGGCACCTGCTGAGGCCCACACCCTTGCAGGGGGCCCACTTCCCTGGAGCCTCCCTGCTAGGGATCGAAGAATCAGCAGTGTTTGAGATTGTCAAGGTTTTCCAAACTCCACCTTAAGCTCAGATTAACTCACTCCAGTGTTCAATTGCAACCTGTTTTTTCTTTACATTCAAACATGAAAAGTGCACATTTTAAAAGGGAAAAGTGCTCATTTTAGTGTGCACCAAATGCACACTTTCCCCCATGAAAAGGCTTTTCTTTCTTTCTTTTTTTGAAAGATGCACATTTTTAAAAAGTGTACATTTTTAAAAGTGCAAATTCTTTGAACATGAACAGTAAGTTCAGGAACATGAGTTTTTCCTGAAAATATACGCTTATGTTTAAGTTCACAATCATAGGTGCAAACAGGGCAGATTCAAGTAAAAAATGAAACAAAATGAAATTTTCGTAGATCCCTACTCCTGGCTCAACTAATCTTCCTCCTTGTTGTTGCTACGTGTTCACTGGCTGACTCACATTGCAAATATGGAAATGGAACAGAATCCTCCACTTGCCTTGAGCTCTTCCTCTGGGAAGTTGTGTGAGTATTGGCTCAGGAGGCAGAGAAGTGAGTGGGCAGCAGTGACACTGGAGAGAATGATGTGCAGTATTAGAATTTATTAAATTAATTATTATTAATTATTGAATTTATTAGATGTCTTTAAACAAAAGACTCAGGGTGTCTTATTAGAGAGATTCGATCCCACTTAGAGTGGAGGGGCCACTGAGGACTTCTGGCCCAAGCCCACCCCCACACCTCCAGCGAGCACTGAGGCTTGGTGTGGAGAAGAACTGGAAAGGACCCTATGGGTTTTATCCATGCATTGTTGTTAGTTTTTATAATGGGATGACAACTGACAGCTACTGCGAATACATACGTACATGTCTGTATTCAAGAAAGTTGGATTGTTCCCCATATTCTTACCTTGTAACTTACATTTAGGCCACAATGCAACACAGAGTTAAGAACGTATAAAGCCATTGGTTTCACTAGACTCAAGCACATGTAACTTTGCATTGAATTGTGGCTTGTTTAGCCCCTGAGATATCTTCTTGCCCTTCAAAGGACAATACAAGGCCTGTGGAATACATCTAATTCAGCCAAGTTTTTCCCTCATAAAAACTCCTCCCCTCTTCTGTGGAATGTCCCACCAGTGAATGAGTTGATACATAGACAGGGGGCTAATATTTGATTGGCCAGATGCTGCAAGCATGTTCGTCACCTGGTTGGCTGAAAAGTAGCCAGTTGGCAAGCTTAGTTCAACCCCCAAATGAATAATGTCCACACCTCTTTACTGACAGTCCTTAACTATTAAGATTATATTGAAGATAAGGCTGCAATCCTATGTACACTTACTAGGTAACCAATTAGATAAAGTTGCACTTACATCTGAGTAGCTATGCATAGAATTGGGCTGGTAGGATTTCAGGGATTTATTTGAATAAACAAAGCCCTGTTTACATCATATTTTTAAAACTCCGGATCTAACTTGACAGTGATGGTGTATTAGACATGGAGAGACAAAAAAACATTTTAGAATCATTTTATTTTTCTAAATAGACACAAACCATACATTAATATAGTAGAACCAATAAAATGATTTGTAAAACGTCTTCAAAATACTGACCATAAAATGAGTATGATAAACTTATTAAACAGCATAACTGGGGTGCTTGTCTGAAGTGTAGAGTATTAGCCATCTAAGCAATTGGCAGGAAGAGCAGTGGGAGAATTCGCTTTCACCATGGTAACTGGCATTCTAAAAATAACTTTGAAAGGGTATTACTTTTCAGGATTAAACATGTGAGAAAGACAACTTTAAAATTAACGGGTGCATTTCCGTTTGTTTTACAAAATCACAAAATAAAACTGCTAATTACTGGGAAGTGGGTTCAGTAGCACGGTGCCATACACATGTCTCTAAGTCACCACTGCTGATATGCAGCCCTTATCCATTTAGTTAGTTAGGGCTGCAATCCAGTCCAGATGCCCGTAGCCCTCCGGACTCAGAGGATTACGGGCATTCTCTGCAAGGCAGAAGGAGCACGGAAGCGAAGGTCACCTCCGTGCTCCTCCCGCCCGGCAAAACACGTAGAAGGCCGACTTCGGCTCTCTAAGTGTCACACCTTGGAGTGCGAGGGAAGGAGGCTGATGTGCTGCCAGGATACTTCGTATTATGGCAGTACCTGTTTCCCCCTTCCCCGCCTCCTGGAATGCCCACAAAACGATACAGGCCTGTGGCTTACGCTGGCTCAGCTTGTCTGAGCGTGGAAAGCTAAGCAGGGTCAGGCCTGGTTATTACTTGGATGGGAGACCCCTCCTCTAGTTTCCTGCATTGAGCAGGGGGTTGGACTCGATAGCCTTGTAGGCTCCTTCCAACTCTATGATCTATGAAATCTCCAAGGTTGCGTTTGCAACCTTGGAGAAGCATCCAGCACAGTTCTTTCCATGCTGGCTGCAGGGGGGGGGAGGCTGCTCTGAGCTCTGAGTCCCATCTCCGACCTCGGAGCGTGTTTCCGAAGTCATAGCTGAGACTCTGAATAATCCTATGGCCATCTAGATGCTTTCTAGTGGCCATAGGATTATGCTGTTACTTATTATTTATTATGAACATTTATATAGAACCAGTGTGGCATAGTGGTGAGTGTTGGACTGGGACTCAGGAGATCTGGGTTCTACTCCCCACTTGGTCATGAAGCTCACTGGGTGTCTTTGGGCTAGTCACGGACTCTCAGCCTAACCTACCTCACAGGGTTGTTGTGAGGATAAAATGGAGAGGAGAAAGATTATGTATGCCTGTACTGGGAATTGTGGAAGATAATCGAGGAGTACAGGAGTGTTGTACAGAGTTCTTCCTCTGTGCTCTGGGCTTGATTTAAGAAACTAAAATGTAGGTGTTATCAGCGAATGGCCTTGGCTAATTTACTGGTATGTGACCTGGCTGCTTGCCAGCCTGATGCAATGATCAGCAACTTACCGGCATGTGACGTCTGCCACCCAGCACAGCACAGGTGTTTTCATTTCAACACGAGGTCTGCAGCCCATTGAGTTTTTGGTGCTAGAATTGTATATAAGACTAGTAAATGCAGCCTGAAGGGGTGTGGTGTGGTATGTGTGGTTGAAGTGTGCTGAGAAGGAAGAGAGAGATCCAGAAGCTGTTTGGCTGCCAGCCTGAAGAAGGACAAAGAACCAGCAGGAGCCCTGACACGGACAGAGGATTGTAGGGCACAACTGATACTGGAGGCAGAGCTTCTTGACTGGTCGGTTGGTGATATTGTGGTCGCTGCCTGTCCAAGAGGTGGGGTTCTTACTAGGGGACTTGGGATTGTTGTACTCTGTATAATAAGGATCTTAACTCGCAATAAAAGATGTTTGGCTTGATCCTCCTGGATTTATTATGGCATGAGAATTCATCAAAGAAACCCTGCCAAGCCCTTTGGGAAAACATTTGGCAGAACATTGCCGCCTCGGGTTCCTTGCAGGAAGAAAGGCAGGATATAAATATAATAAATAAATATAATATACTACCTTTTCCCTTTCTCGTTGTTGTTGTTAAAAAGCCATCAAGGCAATGCACAGTCATGTAAAACAATCAAACCATAAAACATCCAACGAATCCATACGCCTTTCTGTTCCCATCCCTGCTGACAAGCTAGAGGGGGTTCAGAGGCCTGCCTAGCTCAAAATAGCACAAATGTGGAACGGGAGGTAAAAAAATGCCTTGGTTGTTCCTCTTGCTCTGCCTGGCTCTTGCGGCAGCCTTAGGATCGACAGGAGGGCTCTGAGATCGGAGCTCTCCATCTATGGACCATCAATCTTGTAGGACTGTGCACTCATTCCATCCAGTTATTCTAAGGTTTTGTCACAGGGCACACACACACACACACACCCACACACAAATGGAGCACTCTTTAGAGAAATCCAAGGGCCCTTTATCCTATCCAAATAAATGGGACTGAGTACCAGTCCATGCAATCCTGTCCAAGACATTCTCAAGCACATCACTGGCTGTTCTCCCAAAGAGAACATAATGTAGGATTCAGTGCATTTCTGAATTCAGCTGTGGCTTCCCAGCAGTAACTCTACAATCCCAGGAACATTTCTTAAAGCTGTCACAATAGTGGAAAAGCATTGCTGGGGAGAAGGAGGGGGGAGGAGGAGAAGGAAATAGTTTTCATGTTGTGATTGGGGCTAGAGTTGGTCCTTTGGATGAAGAGGTCATGTTCATTTGTCTAAAAATTGGGGAAACACCCCCCCCCCCAGTCATGATGCCCCAATTCCCCTAGCAGTGAGAAACTGCAGCTGTTGTGCCAGGTCACATAACAAGTGATATGCACTTGTGTCACCAGAGAAACACAGAGAATCAAGGGAACAGTGAGTGCATCGGCAATTAACATGCAATCAGGCTGCCATTTAAAAACGGAGTCTAAAAAAACCAGCCGATATCAAAAGGACCCAGCACCAAACATTTGTACCTGCTACTAGAGTTGTGTGCTTTTGAAAAGTGCATTTGTTTTTAATTTGCTGTCCAGGATCTAATTATTCATAGATTTCATAGATCATAGAGTTGGAAGGAGCCTACAAGGCTATCAAGTCCAACCCCCTGCTCAATGCAGGAAACTAGAGGAGAGGTCTCCCATCCAAGTAATAACCAGGCTTGATCCTGCTTAGCTTTCCAAGCTCAGACAAGCTGAGCCAGCATAAGCCACAGGCCTGAATCATTAGCTTCTAAATGGGTTTTTAATCTTTTAATTGCACCTCAGAAATTTATGTGTGGTGTGGGGAGGGGTGTTTCCTGTGTGCGTAATGTTGAAATCTTATCTTTTGTTTACATAGGGGCTGATGGTTTTTTTCATGTGTGCTGCAAACCCCCTTTGTAACCCTGAATCTGAATTATTTACTGTTAAAAGGAAAGTTTGCTGAGTTCAAATACCGAAACGGAACTACAATCCCTTTAAAATATGCATCAGCACAGATTCAACATGCTGATAGTGACTTTATATCTTTTTGGCTTAGTGGGAGCCAAGTGATACCGAACATTAAGTTGAAAGACAAGGAGAAATAGGGTGGCTGAATCCTCTTCAAGTTGCTCTTTCATTGCTGAAACAATATGTCATTGTTATTTGCAGCATTGCTGGTGTAGCTCAGAAATAACCTTGTGCAGCAGCACCAACGAACTATGGAAATGATGATATGTTGAATGGCAAAACATTTCACAGCCTTGGCGTGGAGATACATACAGCTGCATATTTATTTCTATTTCATATGCCTTTTCCAGGCAATATTGTGAATGGGCTTAATTCGTTTCTAGCTGAAAGACAACATACTGACCTCAGAGTCAAAGATCCCAGTCAGCAAGGTAGATTTATGTGCCGTTACGACCTACAGTCAATGCCTTGGATTGAGAGCATAATTCGTTCCGGAAACGTGCTTGTAATCCAAAACACTCTTATATCAAAACGAAATCCCCCCAAAAAAAATTTGAACAGAGATTTTTAATTTAAGCCGCACTACAGTACTTGTATTGCAAGACGTCGCTTGTAGATCAAGTAAAAAAAAAATTAAATAAATATTTTAAAAATTTGCTTGTCTTGCAAAACGCTCTCAAACCCAAGTTACTTGCAATCCAAGGTATTGCAGTACTGTATTTTACTTCTGCTCGTAGATATGGTTTATTCACACATAGCATTGGATCGTGCTATGTGTGCATGAAAGGAACTGCAGAAAGTGAAGGAGGCAGGGCCAGCACCAGACTTGGGCTCCCCTTCAGTGCTGACCAGCCCCCCCCCCACATTAATCCTCCTCCACTGCCATCAGTGACTGTGGCACTCCTGCAGCCACCACAGGCCTTCTCCTCTGGCCAGGCTGACATATTCAGTGGTGGTACTTATACAGCCTTCTCCTCTTCCATTTCCTCTAGGCAGGCTACTGTTGTTACTACTGTGGCAGCAGCCTAATCAGTCAGACACAGGCATTCTACAACTGTGGTGCCACTGCTGAAAAGGCCTTTTATCTGGTAGCCACCTTTTGTACCTTTCTTAGTGGGGGCACCCTGCGAAGGGCCTTTGAAGAAGATCTTAGGGTCTGGTTAAGTAAATATGAGAAGATGAGAAATATGATTCCACAAGATGCAGTGATGGCCAGCAGTTTGGATGACTTTAAAAAGAGATTGGACAAATTCATGAAGGAGAAGGCTATCAATGGCTGCTAGTGCTGATGGCCATATGCTACCTTCAGTATCGGAGGTACTATGCCTATGTACACCAGTTGCTGGGGAACATGGGTGGGAGGGTGCTGTTGCACTCATGCCCTGCTTATGGGATCCTGTGGGCAGCAGGTTGGCCACTGTGTGAACAGAATGCTGGACTAGATGGACCCTTGGTCTGATTCAGCTCTTCTTATGTTCTTATGAGAAAATCTAGGTGAATCTCCAAATTGCGAAGCTGATACTTTAGGAGAGTGCAACCCTCTCCAGAACATGTTGAAAACCATTCAACCAGGCAGATAAACCACCTAGTAATAGCACCTCTCTTTTATCTGGCTTGAGTCTCCAGTTATTGTCCCTCATCCGTTCCATTACTGCACACACAGGCACTGATTCAGAAAATCACCAGATCACCTGGATTAGACTAAAAGGAAAGATAGAGTTGGGTGTCACCTTCATACTGATGACACTTCAATCCACATCTCTAGATGTCCTCTTCCCGTGAGTGTCCAGAGGGGAGGGCAAGGGGAACAGTTCCCCCCTGAATTATTCATAATGCTCATAATCCTAGCTTTCATTAAAAAGAAGAAGCAAGTCTCTAGCCTTTGTAGAACCCAAGATATGAGATAAAGGGCAGTATCCAACAGAGATTTTATTTATTTTATTTTATTTATTTATTATATTTATACCCCGCCTTTTTTTCCTGCAAGGAACCCAACGCGGCTTACATAGTACTCCTCCTCCTCCTCCTCCTCTCCATTTTATCCTCACAACAACCCTGTGAGGTAGAGGTTAGGCTGAGAGCCAGTGACTGGCCCAAAGTCACCCAGTGGGTTCCATGGCCGAGCGGGGACTAGAACCCGGATCTCCCGAGTCCCAGTCCAACACTCTCACCACTATGCCACACTGGCTCCATGCTGTACTCCTGCTGATCGTGTTGCACCAGCAGGACCCACCACTGGCACAACGGGGAATTAGTGTTTCATAAAGGAACCCCAGAAATGAGCGGAAACACTAATTTCCAGATCAGGACAGGTCAGCGGAGTTCCCTCCAGCAAGCTTCGCTGACCTGCCCCATTCCAGTACTGAGCATTTCTACTCAGTTTCAGTTGCTTTAACAACTGCTAGCTCCCCATAGGATATAGAATACTGCCCAAACAGTGCAGCCGAAGTTCTGCTCATTCGCTTTGTAAGCAAACAGTCTAATTCTGCCTTTCAGTGTTTTTAGCCAGTGAATGAAGCCATAGCAACAACTGACACATCCACTAGCTGGGGACAGAACTTCCTGATTCATTTAAAGCCTGTGTGTGTGTGGGGGGGGGGGGTCCCTTGTGCGAAGTGATGATCGCTGTTTCATTAAAAAAAAAAAAAAGTAATAATTCAGAAATCTATTATTTTAGCCTTGCTGTGAACCAGTAGTAGTGTGAGTACTCCCCCACCAAAGGTAGCAGCAAAGACAGGAGTTCATGATCTTTCTAACTCAGGTCTTCTTTAACAATGGTTTCTCCCCTCTCCACCACCTGAAAAAAACAAAACAAAACCCTGCCAATGCATGCGGATAAAGCCCGCCATTATTATACCTACATTGCAAGAGTCAGGGCTATGGCTGAGAGGCTGTGGGGAGGCTGTGATGTTCATTGTAGCAGCAGCGCAATTTATTAAGGGCTAGAGGGGTTGTAGTGATGTATGTATGTGTGTGTAGAGAGCTTTAAGAGAACCTGCAAGTTTTAGTTCTTGAAGGAGGCCTCTCCCTTTTTATGCAGGTCTTGTACCCGAGACAATGTGCCGCCATGTGGCTCCTCAGAAGTTTTCTCATGTATTGCATACCCTCCAACATTTCACAGATGAAATTAGGGACACACGTGTGAATTTGTAAGAGGTATGGTTAAGCAACATGAAGGTGTGATCAAGAGGGCGTGGCCAGGCAACATGAGGGCGTGGCCAAGGGTATGGCCAGGCAACCAAAGGGCATGGCCAAGTACAAAAGTTATTAGAGGAAACACACAAAATCTTATAATTATTACATTATTATATTATACATTATTTTATAATATTTTATTAGTGACTTTTGTAAAAAAAAATAACCTTACTTAAACCTTTAATTGTTGCTATCTGGTGTTTTTCATGAGGGGTGGGTGGGTCAGTGCTTGCAGGGCAATCTCTTTCTTTTTGTTTTAAAATTGTCAGGATTGGTCCCGGCATTTTCAGGGCAGTTGGAGAAGGAGAAGAAAAGAAGGAGATACAGAGGAAGGGGAGCTTTTGGGTGGGGGGAAATACAAAAAGACACATTGGGGTTTTGAGCCCCTTCAGCGTTTTGCTCCCTCCAACACCTCTACAGCTCTGGTTTTTAAGCACAACGAGTAACTCTGAGGGGCTGGATGGTTTTGTTGTTGTTTGTTATTGTGGAAAGCCCCCAGTTTAAAGCACTTTTTGTCTTCTATTCACACAATTTAGATTTAAAGAAACACTTAAATTCGAATAATCTTACAGAATTTAACTAACTTGAATTAAGTTAAAACAAACAGTGCAATCCTACGCACAGTTACTCGGGAGTAAGTATATATGTCTTCAATGGGTCTTATTTACCCTGGGGGCCTGGTCAGAGGCAGCAGGTAGAGCAAGCGAGTGATCCCGCATGTGCGTGCACGCGCGTGCGCACACCCACCCACCCACCCTCGGTGTGTTCCCTTCCTGCTTATGAGTAACTTAAGTCCCATTCATTTCAACGGGTCTACTCAAAGTAGGGATACTACCAGTTAGGCAGAATTCCCAAGTACTCCTCCGAGTTACACAGCTCCCCTTAATTCCAGTGGGGCTTGCCCAGGAAGAAAACTCAGTGAACTAAGTACATGGACAGTTATGCATGCAACTGAATAATACTGTATTCCAGCTTTACGATGAGAAGGCTGTGCGCAAAGATAGATGCTATTGCAGAGAGCAGTAGTCCATAAACACCAGATTGATTCAAAGTTACAAATGTTAGTTGAAAGGTGAATGGGAATGAAATGATTTTTGCACATGTACATTCTCTCACTTCTTTTAACAAGAAGTCATGCACCGACACCTCAATCCTACGCACATCGTATGAAAGTAACCCCCAGTAGCGTCACTTCCAGGTCCCCGGCACCGCGTTTTTTACGTAAATACCATGGAAAACCACCTTAAAATGGCTGCGAATAGCAAATCGCGGATGTTTTAAGGTGGTTTTCCATGGTATTTATGTAAAAGACACAGTGCCGGGGACCCAGAAGTACCTTTCCCCCGACTCTTCTCATGGGGCTTGTGCCAAGCCGGGGAGCTCGGGGGGGGGGGGTGAGCTTGCCCCGCTTCCACCACCACCCCATCGAGATCCGCATACACCCATGGATTCCCCCCACCTTTATGTGGCTCCTTTTCAGAGTACATACTGCTACGGTTACCGCGGTTACCTGACAGTTTGTTTGTTTTTAAATGTAGATATATCTACAAATTTAATGGCTGGGAAGTCAATGGAGGGGGAATTTGTACACCTGCAGTAACTGCTCTGAAAAAGGTGCGGGGCGGGGGAGTTAATATCTCCTCTTTCTGGAGAAGCTGCAGTCTCGGGGATGTGTTGAAAATGTGGAGGGCACTGAGAACTGTCAGTTCAACTCTTAAAATTGAGAGGATTACATTACCAAGTGGGTGATAATGCCCCGCCCCTGCCCCTTTTGATGCACCATATTTTGCTGCTTTTTTTTGCCCTTGACCAGCACTTCACCATTGACAGCTAGGCACTTGGTCCCTGGCAACTGTAAGCAAATTAGCCGATATGCAGTCTCACCTTGTGCTCCCTTTGACAGCTGAAACAGACAGGGAAAATGACAAAGCAAGACTACACATGTCGGATAGCTGTAAGTGCGCACTTGTGAAGGACTGACAACCTTTTTTAAAAAAATGTGCAATTTTCAGCAGCCAAAAAAGATAAAAATAAGAATATGACACCCCCCCATTGTGCTTTTTTGAGGCTCGCAAGCATACAAAGCTGAGGAATGAGTGAAAGTAACTTGATAGCCTTGTAGACTCCTTCCAACTCTATGATCTATGAAATAAGTAGAAGGGCAGTCACTGGTGAGATCATGAGAGCGAGCAGCAAGGGTTTTTGCTGCTCTTGCTGAGCAGCTCCGTAGCTGTTCCCGACAAGCCATAATGAAGTTGCCCTGCCAAGTTCAGATGACATAACAACCCATCATGGGCAAGAACAACCTTAAAACATGCCATGGGTTCTCAGGGTGGCTTGTTCATGGAAAATAAGTCACCCTGAAGAAACCGTGCTGGGTTCGGATGACATGACAACCCGCCATGGCTGGTTGTCATGTCATGTGAACATTTAGAATTATTTTTGTCTATCTTTTTATTTTCTCTCTCTCCTAAATTCATCCCCCTGCATCCAGTGTAGATATTATACAAGTAAAAATGAAACTGTAATAGAATATGATCCAACACTTAGACTCGAGTTCTCAGAATTAATTCAGTTTAATTCCACTTAAATCAGTCCATTGAACCAGTTATGCAAGAGTGTCTGGCAATTACCATCAAGAACACTACATGTATTCCATCTTAACAGATTTGCAGATCAGTTTGTTAATAACTTTTTTTTTTTAATGTAGGTTGGCTCCGAGGATTTGCAAATTGAACTTGGCAGTGGCTTCATGTATGCTCATTATAGTTCAGGTGAAGGAATCCTAATGTCGTAAAGCTCAGATGATGTCCACTGCATTCTGTCACTAGTTTAATTGGGAGTTCACCCACCCTCGTAAATTAATGTGGGCATGTCAACCAAATGTTGTGAGTAATTTTACCCAGCAAGAGCACTGCGGGCCAAATACACTTTTCTGCCTGAGGCCCAAATGGCGCTCCCTTCCAGGACAAAGCTTTTTTTTAAAAAAAAAAAGTCTTGTTGCGCTGTTCAGCCTGCCGCTGCCTTCTAACCCAGGCTTCGCCAACCTGGTGCCCTCAAGATGTTTGTACTTCAACGCCCATCAGTCCCAACCAGCATGGTCAATGGTCAGGAATTCTGGGAGTTGTTGTAGTCCAAAACATCAGGAATGCACCAGGTTGGGGAAAAGCTGTTCTATCCCTCCCTCCCTTAGGCTGTAATCCTATCCATCCCTGGGAATAATTCCCTTTGAACTCAGTGGGATTTACTTCTGAGTAGACATGCTCAGGATTGCTCTGCATATCCCACCCACCTCTCTCTCTCTCTCTCTCACACACACACACCTGGTTTTATCTGCTAGATTTCCTAAGAGTTGGGGCTCTGAAGATAAATGGAAGGAAACGAAGAGGAGAAAGAGCAGCCCTGCTGAAAGGCCGCCCTCCTGAAGGCTCCTCCTCCCTCAACTGCCGCCAGCAGCAGCCATTCTGGCAGGCTGAGAGGAGGGAGATGAGAGGGAGTGCAGGGCCATTCCACCAGCCCTGCCAGGAGTATTAATTAATATTCCCCCTTCTTCCCTCCCCATTCCTTTTTCCTTGTGTGTCGTGTCTTTTTAGATTGTAAGCCTGCGGGCAGGGACTGTCTTGTTAATTGTTGTAAACCGCCCAGAGAGCTTCGTCTATTGGGCGGTATAAAAATGAAAGAAAGAAAGCAGATGTAAGAGGGCGGAAGCAGGAGAGGAAGAGAAAGGGGAATAAAAAGGAAGAGGAAAGGGGGATTTAAAAAAACAGGAGCAAGAAACAGGAGGAAACTGAAGAGGTAAATAATGGAAAGGGGAAGCAATGGTAAGGGAAAGAAATGAGGGGAACTCCTGCTGGAAAAGCAGAACAAAAAAATGAGAAGGGAAGGCACACAAAACAAAGCCCTTCTTCTGTACAGATGTGCGGTGTGTGTGCAGAAGCCAGAATCCCACTGGCAAAGGAACTGCCTGCTGCTGCTGCCTGCAGCTGCCTCACAAAGGAGCCACAGCTCCATGGCAGAGCACCTGCTTTGCATGCAGAAGGTTCCAGGTTCGATCCCTGGCCTCTCCAGGTAGGGCTAGGAAGGAATCCTGCCTGGAGGGAGAGCCACTTCCAGTCAGGGTCGACAATACCAGGCCCTACAGACCAAGGGTCTGACTCAGTATAAGGCAGCTTTACATGGGGTGCAGCAACACACTGGATCCCCACCTCTGAGGGAATGGGCCTGCCTGGGGCAGAGTGTGGGTGGATGTTGTTGCCACTCCCATAGCATTTCAAGATCAAAAAAACATTGGAAGGACTCTTTCTGGTATCTCTGAAGAAAGAAAAGAGCCCCCTGAGGAAGGGGGGAAAAATGTTTTCTGAAATGCGTTAGGCAAAATAAGCATTTTTTCTTCAGGCACCTGAGTTCCCCCCCTCCTTTCATTTGCTGATGCATTCATGCCTTCCCCTCTTGTTTTCTACTCTTGTAATGTGACACCTGAGCAAACTGGCCCACTTTGCCTAATGGTGACCGGCTCTGAGTAAGAGCAAGAAGACTCTTCAAGCATCATCATTCTCTTCAGGCGCAATCTTACGCCAGTTTAGATGGGAAAAAAGGCCTACAACTGCCAGCATGCCCCAGCCAGCTATGCTGGCTGGGGCATGCTGGGGGTTGTAGGCCTTTTTTTCGGTCTAAACTGGCATAGGATTGTGCCCTTCGAGGCAGGATTGGTACCTGACTCTTAAGTAACCGCTGTAAGCTCCAGTGGAAATGAATGTGTTTTATGTTTATTTGTTTTACTTACATCTTTTGAAGTTGGATGCATAAAAGAGAGATGTGAATGTTTCCAACTCACATTGGGAATTAAAGCAAATAATCCTACCATCATACTGTTGCTACCTTGATAATGCACAAACATACAACATGAATTCATTATTTAAAAAAAATAATGTTGTGTGCGTTGTTGGATTTTTGGTTTTTGGGGTGTTTTTTTTTTGCTAGAAGTATACCTTGAAGATTTGTTGCTGATTTATATCCAAGCAGAAAGATCAGCAAAATGCTCAGACTCCATTGGACTCAATTATGCTGCTAAATTGTGTATATTAATCAGATAGATGGTAACAATCTATACGCAAAGTAGAGGGGAAAGGCATAGGCTGGTGCAGTAGATACATTCACTGTGGCACAGAGTGGCTATAAAAAGGAGGAAATGAATTAGATGATCGAATCATCCACTGGAGGAAGGTAAGCAGCTACTAGAGAAGCCTGATCAGCCTTAATGTTATAGCAAAATGAATCAAAGTTAGGCTGATGGTGGTGATATCTGAATGTCAGAATATTTGTGCCATTGGAACATTGGACAGCAGTTCATAATATGAAAACAACTCCGACAACCTACAGCAGGGGTAGGCAACCTTGTTGGGCCTATGGGCACAGTTGGCAATTTGAGAAACTGTCCTGGGCACCACCACAAAATGGCTACGCTACAGATGAAAGCATCGGCCTGCAGCCACCTGCCATCTTCATTTCCTAATAATGTCTTTGAGCCTCACATGTGGTCCAGGGGCATTCAGGGGAAAGGAGATGGGAGTAACTAGAGGCCCTCACTTTGCTTTCAAGCGATACCGGTTGCCAGTAAGAAAATGTATCATCATCATCATCATCATCATCATCATCATCATCATCATCAAGTAGGAGCAGTAGGGCACCTCAGCAAGCACTAAGAAAGATGTCTGAGTGTGCACTGGTGGCCACAGGCACCACGTTGGCCTACCTTCTTACCTACAGGCTTGGTTCAGATGTAATGCAAAATCCTAGTTTGTTTTGCTGAACCATGGTTTGTTTTAATGTCTGAACCTGATCCTGCGCACAAATAGTGGTTTGTTTAGGGCCAACAAGCCCAGGATCTGAAACTATAGTTTAAAGCTGGTTTGCAAACCGTATGCTTACTGTGGTTTGCTCTTATGTCTGAATTCATAGACCATTGACAGACCAGAGTTTGTGTCACAGCTCCAGCTCAAGAAGTTGAGAGACGGGGGGCGAATGTATAAAGCTGAGTTCAAGAGGTGCTGTTTGCTAGACTCTGACACCTCTACTCTATGAATACCCCCTCCCATTAAGCTCAGTAGGAATATTTGTAGTACGTTGTTGAGCAAGGTATACTTTAGTGCAAGTAAGGGGATCATGACTTGGTTGCCACAGTCCATACTTCATGTGTTTCATATAACAGGGATCTGACTTACAATCAAAACTTTTTATTCTCATGGGGAAGGCAGGAGAAAGCCTCATATCAATACCTTATTTCCAGTCTAAATAAAACCTTGTTCTTTCAAAAGATTTTGGACAGCACCAGTGTCTTGAATCCAAACACATGGGACTATTTTCTTATTTTTTTTTAATGTGACTCTCTGAAACTGACACAAACCATGAGTTCCATAATCAGATTAAATAGGCCATAAATCCAGTAATATTTCTCCAAAGATTAATTGAAAGCAAAGGGGAGAAATCAAAGATCTTTTACATCCTTAGGTGTTATAACTTATGTCTTCTGGTAGATATATTGTAGTATATAGAGCATGAAATTATAGACTTGATGAGTGCATTTAAAAATTGATGTTGGGGGGACTTATGCCAAGGCCCTGCAGTGACCAACTGAGCATGTTTATCACATTCCCTGGGCAAGGTGCTTGAGTGGGTGGTTGCCAGTCAACTCCAGGCACTCTTAAACAAAACTGATTATCTAGACCCATTTCAGTTCAGCTTCAGGCCTGGTTTTGGAATGGAAACTGCTTTGGTAGCCCTGTGGGATGACCTTTGCTGAGAGAGGGACAGGGAGAATATTAATTCTCTTGGGCCTCTTGGTGGCTTTCGATACCATCGACAATGGTATCCTTCTGGATGGGTTGTCTGGGTTGGGAGTTGGAGGCACTTTGTTGCAATGGTTCCATTCCTAATTTAGAAATGTAAAATCGAGCCTCGCTGGGCAAAACGAGGCTGAAATTGGCCCCACTCACGCCCGGCGAGGCCTTTTTTCTTCGGGGCGGCTCGCCTCTCCGTGGTGAGCCGCCCGTGCGGCCTGTTCCATCCCATCGCGTCATTTCCAGGACCGGAAATGACGCGACGGAACCCTGCGCAGGCGCGCTGGACCCCTGTGGTGCGTTCTGTGCCTGCGCAGGGTCCCGTCGCATCAATTCCGGTCTCGGAAGTGACGGATGGGGCTGGAGAAGTCCGATCGAGCGGCGCGGAGAACCTCTCCGCGCCGCGCAGAAGATCGGGTCGGGCGGCCGCCC
The DNA here is from genome assembly GCA_021292165.1 of Shinisaurus crocodilurus. Lineage (NCBI taxonomy): Eukaryota > Metazoa > Chordata > Lepidosauria > Squamata > Shinisauridae > Shinisaurus > Shinisaurus crocodilurus. The sequence continues at coordinate 35,210,999 of CM037880.1, read as the reverse complement.
CTGCGGAGAATCGGGTCGGGGGCGCGACCTGGCTTTGGATGCATCTCTAAGTGCTTTACCATCTGCACTGGCTGCCAGTCCATGTCTGGGCCCAATTCAAAGTACTGGTATTAACATTCAAAGCCCTAAATGGCTTGGGGGCTGAAGGATAGTCTCCTCCCATATATACCTGCCTGGACCCTAATAACATCTTCAGCAGTCCTTCTCCAGGAACCTCTGTCAAACCAAGTGAGGAGGGTGGCTACTAAGAAGAGGGCCTTTTCTGTTGTGGCACCCTGGTTGTGGAATGAGCTTCCCAGAGGCTCACCTGGCGCCTACAGTGTGTTCTTTCTGACACCAAGTGAAGACCTTTTTATTTTCCCATGCATTTTAGTATTTCCGTTTTTATTGTTTTAAACCTGTTACTGTATTTTAAATCTGTGCGTGGCTGCTAGATTTTATTTTTGTTTTATACTGTAGTTTTAAACTTTTATATTATATTTTATCATGTTGTATTTTATGGTTTTAATTGTTGTGAACCACTCAGAGAGCTTTGGCTTTTGGGTATTATAGAAATATAATATAAATAATAAATAAATAAATACATTCCCATGTCATCAGAAGCGTTCAGCTGATATATCCACACACTCAAAAAAGCACATGGTGCAGCTGCTCTGGCCCCTTTTGCCCTCTGTCTGTGAAGGGGAAAACACCTACACATCTCCAGGAAAAGAAAATGAAGTTATTGGTGGCTTACAGGGGAAAAAAACTTCCAGTGAAAAAGTTCTGTCTGAATTAGCAGTACATTAAAATAATTGCCTGTTAAAGTGATAAATGGAGCCCATTTTTAAAAAAGGTCTCAGAACTGTGTTTTCCTTCATGCAGATTAGCTATTGTAAGTTGACCCATGAGTGCTAAGTTCCAAACTTAGAAAATCCAGTCTCTCAAGATCTGGAGGGGCGGAATTGTGCAAGTTCTTAACAATAAGAATATTTCCATCAGTTATTAAACTAACTGGGGGTATTCTCATGACACAGAATAGATCACAGGCAGATGTAATCTACCACCATCCCAGTCACCACAATAATTTCCCCCCAAAGGGCAAAAACGTACTGCATTTCCATCCCAGAATGTTGATAAAACTGAGTTATCAGCATTTCCAATGATGATTGTTTCCAGTATTAAAATTCTTCAAAATCCCCACATAAGAGCTTGTTCATATAAACAAGACTAGGAAGTTGCTCTCATGGGATGGTTAGCTTAGATTTTTTATCCTGAGATATCAACTCCTGTCTACACAAAAAAATCCAGTATATTTCAGCAGTCTCAGTGTCAAAGGGATGTAGTTGGTGATTTCTGCCTCAGGGTTTCAGTGAGAGCACATTTGCCTCTGACCCAGCAGAGTTTATTATTTATTTATTTATTTATTTGTTACATTTATGGATCACCCATCTGGCTGGCAAACCAGCCACTCTGGGCGATGTACAACACACTAAAATACAGAATAAAATACATTTAAAACAGTATAAAAATTTAAAATCTTAGCCCACCCCATATTCCCGCCTGAACAGCCATGTTTTTAGTGAGCGGCAGAAGCTCAGCAGAGAGGGGGCATGGCGGAGGTCACTAGGGAGAGAGTTCCACATGGGGGCCGCCACAGAAAAGAGTTAAGTTTCAACTGAGGAGGGGGGAGCAGTGTAAGCTACCATGTTGGTCAAAGAGATTCGCTGCCCAAGAGATTTCCCCAGTCAAGGATCCGCCCTAATAGCAGGCCATGGTTAGCAAGGCTAGCCTGAATTGGAGGGCCAGTTGACTGGGTGGTTGTTGTTTTTTTTCATACCCCATACAAAGTGGGAGATAGCTGATGAGCCTTAGTTGTGGTAAAGGAAACAACACTCCTTCACAATTAAAGATGAAACTTACAGTTTAAGATTATGTATACTCAGAGGTAAGTCCCACTTAATGCAATGGACCTGACTCCTAAGTCTGCATAGGAATACAGTGTGATGCTGCAATCCTATGTTCACATTACTTTGGACTAACCCTATTGAATTCAGTGGAACTTGCTTCTGAATAGACATTACAGGATTTTTAAATTTTATTTATTACATTTCTATACTGCCCAATAGTCAAAGCTCTCTGGATGGTTCACAATAATTAAAACCACAAAATACAACATATAATACGGTATAAAAATTTTAAAAATTAAAACTACAGTATAAAAAAGGAGTAAAAGCCGAAACAAAACCTAGCAGCAGTACAGAGAATTAAAGTACAGTAAAAGATTTAAAACAGCAGAGACTAAAAGACTAAGATTCCTGGGAAAATAAAAAGGTCTTCACCTGGAGCCAGAAAGACCACAACGTAGGTGCCGGGTAAGCCTCTCTGGGGAGTTTATTCTACAACCAGGGTGCCACAGCAGAAAAGGCCCTCTTCCTAGTAGCCACCCACCTCACTGCCTTTGGCAAGGGCTCCCAGAGGAGGACTGCTGAAGTTGATCTTAGGATCTGGGTAGGTATATATGGGAGGAGACGATCCTACAGGTAACCTGGCCCCAAGCCATTTAGGGCTTTGTAAGTTAATATCAGCACTTTGAATTGGACCCGGACATGGACTGGCAGCCAGTGCAGATGGTAAAACACTGGCCTAATGCTTCATGTTGGCCAATCCCTGTTAGCAATCTTGCTGCCCTATTTTGGACCAGCTGGAGTTTCCAGACCGTTTTCAGAGGCAGGGTTGCACTGTTCGGTTTATATTAGTAACTACTTGCACACAGTGCATCACTGTGTTCATTTCTAATCTTTGCATGATGCGTAGCGTATTTCCTTATTCAAAAATGTGCACCCTCAGAGAAAAATGGAAAAAGATGATAGCACAAATATTAACATTGAGCACTTCCTCTGACAAGCGCAGCTGGCTTGGGGTGCTGGAATCAAATAATAGAATTCTGTAATTCCTTGTATAATGTAATACTTCAAATTATCATACAGTCAATGGACTATCTCCAGCTATGAAATTAACTGTCCCATGGGTTCCCCCTCCCATTTAAAAGAGGGCTGAACTGCTCATTTACATGTTAATTAGCATTCAGTCTAAAAAAGTAGCAAATGTAATTCTACAACATCTAACATCTAACAATTTAGCTTATCTAGACATTATGTTTCAAAGTAGCTTCCTATTACTTGCTAGAGATTTCTAGAGTCCTGAAGACAAAAGTAATCTCATTATTTTAAACAACATGCAGTTTTCAGGGATGACTTCTGCTAATTTATTTGCATAATAAGAAAGTAACAAAGCAGTTCCATCACATCAGGTGTGTCGGTTCTTAATAAAGCCCACCTAACTGCATAGATTTGTGGGTTTAAAATAAAAGACTTGTCTAAACTGACATTTAAAATGGGAATGTGTTGCCTCAAGTCATAACAAGTCACTAGACTGTGTTCAGTGGCATTTGATAATTCTATTTCTGCTACCCAAGCACTGATTTCACAAATGTGATTGCGGTAATGTGCAAGTTAAGTATCTTGGCAGAACTCCGTAATAAATTAATACTTCAGAAATGAATACTTCATATTAGAAAAGTATATAATATTGATTTCCATTTCCAGATGAAATTGGAATAAGGAGAACAAAATGTAGAATTTATTTCATGGATGTCACAGGAATATTAGGCCTTCTCCTTAATATACACTTTAAAAAATACTGCTACGGGCAATATTATATAAACATGTGTTGCATTACGCTTTCTTTTTTCTTACTTACCTTTGGGTAGATTCAGACAACTTGTGAACAAGCTGTTCATGTGGTAACATAAGGGCTGTTAGGATGCATAATCCAGTCTGATGAACATATCATCTGCATGCATATGTATATGTGCTACACAAAATTACACCTATGCCTCTGTACAGTATTCACTAGTGAGGCAGGCATCCAAATCTGTTTCTCTCCATCAGAGACCCTTTACCTTCATAGTTTAAATCCCTGCATCCCTTTATAGAAAAATATTATCACAAACTTTAGGATAATTAGGATTCAGCATTGCCCTCATATGCAACTGGGCAAGTTGTACAAACAGCTGCTCTGTTTGTATGGAACATCGTTGATTTTAAATTTCACAAGGTAACCAAGCTCTATCTTTCCAGAGACTCATTCAAGGTTTTCCATACAGCTTGCATATTAAGTCATTGACTGGAATTCATTTGGGTGCATTGGTGACAAATATACAAGAACAGGCTGGCATTATGTCGTTCAAGACATCAGTTAAAACATTAGCATGTGGGCATGCAGTTCCAGCAGGCAATGGGGCAGGGATGGGGACTCGGACTCCAGGACTCGACTCGTGAGTCGGACTGAGTCCCCCCTCTGACTCGAGTCCCACTCGAGTCCCAATATTTTTAATGGGACTTGAGACTCGACTCGGGACTCGAGACCAAGGACTCTTCAACATCCCTGGGCTGTGCCAGAAGGAGTGGAGAGAAGTGCAATTGCCGACGAAGATTTTATTTTTTAAAATCATTTTCCTAAAATGCAACTTTTCAGACATTTTGGGTTTGGCTGCCTCTGCCTGCCTGTTTGGGGTTCCCTGCCTCCTCTGCCTGCCTGGTCTCTTCTTAACCAGTTCCACAGTTTGAATTGTCCAAGACAAACGCCTCTGCCTGCCTGCTTTGGGATTCCCTGCCTCCTCTGCCTGCCTGGTTATTTTGGGCTTGTCTGCCTGGTCTGTTCTTGTCAAAATCAGTTGCAGAGCTTTGAAATAAAAAGGCACACTTGTGCCTAGAATTTATTTAAGCCACACATCTGAAGTAGCCTTATTTTGTTGGGAAAAACCCCCATTGATTTTAATAGGGACTCGTGGAGTCAGCTTTGGGAGTGACTCGTGACTCGTCGTGACTCGTGAGTTACCATTTTGGACCAAGAACTCGGACCCGGACTCGGGTCCAAAGACTCATGACTTGACTTGTGACTCAAGACCAAGGACTCTTCAACATCCCTGCAATGGGGTAACTTCTGTGGGAGACCAGCTCACCTGTCAGACTTTTAAAGGGTGAGTTCCCTGTATCTGCAGTTTAGCAAAGCAGGTGAAAGACTGGCTGGGTAGTATGATGTTCAGTGACAGGTATGGAAATGCCATGACTTCAGATAACCTTGTTGTGCTGAAGTTCCTCCTGCTGTGATTCCCACTGGGAGGGTGGGTGGGGCATTGTCACCAGCCCTGCATTCTTCCCTGGGGTCTCCAGAGACAAGTGAGGATAGTTCTGTATACCTGGTTTGGACACCACAATAAATAAAAATAATCACAGCCTCTTTTGCAGCCAAGAAAGTTCTCACATATTTGTTTAGCTGAAAAAGGAGGGAGGGCAGCTACTGCTTGTCAACAGTGCGATCCTCCTTGTGTGATAATGCCAAGGGGTAATGATCAAGGATATCCATTTCTAGGGATGTACGAGAATTTCATTTCAGTTTGCAGATCACTAAAAAATGCCCCATTTGCAACCCTGAACATGACCGGGAGCACATGTTCTCCGAAAAGGTTCTCAAATTCTGACGTTTTTGCTTGCGTTCAAAGGAGGTGAATTCTCCACTGGTCTGGAGCTGACTGAAGCCTTCTATCAGCCGTCCCCAACTGGGTGCTCTCCTGAGGTTTTGAACTACAACTCCCAGCATTCCTGACCATTGGCCATGCTGGCTGGGGCTGATAGGAGTTGAACTCCAAAACATCTAGAGGGCACCAGGTTGGTGAAGGCCATCTTATTTAGACCAGTAGAGAGAGGTGTGGGTGAAGCCTGCCCTTCCTGGAGGGAGCCCTCTTGATAGTTAAAGGGGTGGGATTCTAGTGTGTCGGTGTTTTCTCTGGCAGGTTTGAAGTGCCTCCTGGAAAGGAAGAATCTCTGGGGCTGCAGGTAGTACAGGGGAGGAATAATTTGCATTGATGACAACACTTCTCCTCAGTTAGACCTAGCTCACTGACTGGGTTAGGATAACATGATAACCTGCACTCAAGGGTTGAGTATGGGTTGAACTTGAGTGTGAGTTGCTTTTGAACCGGGAGGGAATCCCAGAAAATTGGGTGGAAACATTCCGTCCACACAAGACAGATCCTGGATCCAACCCCAAATTAAATGATGTGCATGTATGAGAGATGGTTATTCATTATTTATTTATTTACAGCATTTTTACCCTACTCTTCAGATAAAAAAGGCTCCCAGAGTGGTTTACATAGATTAACAATTAAACAACAACAACAACAACAAAAGCTTATCTAAAAGCTTGATTAAAAATACCTCCAAAACATGACCTAGCTAAATGTGAAAGCTTGGACAGAAATCTGATTCATTCCTAGCAGGGGGGAAAATCACATTATTAGCACCTTTAGTAACTGGCAGGTTGGTTTATCAGAGGTGGAGAACTGAATCTGCCTTTTTGATGCTCATCTTCTCACCTTTATGGCTGCGCTAATTGAGACATTATGGCACCTCATAGGACAGCATTGGAGAAGTATGTGCTCCCATTTCCATGTGAAGTTTATGTTGTTTGATAAAATATATAGGCCATTTGTTCCTTCCACTGCCAATCTGTCATTTTTTTCCCCAGAGCACTAAATCTAGTTTTTAAAATTAAAAAGAGTTTTATTGCTTTTAACCATAATCTTTTATCATGGAAAGCAGCCAAGAAAAACTGACTGATGCATCAAAATGGCATTTCTGTTTTGCATAAATCACCAAGCCTGAAAAACGCGAGGGGTGTGTGTGAGAGAGGGGGGCAGGGGAGGATGCTTGGAGTGGATCGATCGCAGTCCAGAAACAACTCTGATGAGTAGAAAAAGCAGCTGAAGCTGGAAATAAATCCTTTTGTGTAGGGAAGGGGGATTATAGGATTAGCTTCACATGTTTTGGATCTGAAACCATTTTTGTTTTAGATCATTACAAGCCTTTTATGGACTAATTGAGTGGAGAGGGGAAGAGCAGTAGCTGATTTCCCCCCTTTAAACCATGATTAACCTAGTTTTGTCTGAGAAACAATGGATCAAAATTACAGCCTGTTACACTTGTGAAATTCACTGGCTTTCTCCTACGTCGGGCCCTCATGAGCATTAGAAACCTATAATCAAGAGTTGATTTGATTTTGCTATTGAAAAAGGTGGTATGAGGGATATTATGGAGGATATGGTATGCTAGTCAGATGCAGGCATACAAACAACAGTAAGATTCCATAGGCTAAGAACATAAGGAGAGCCATGCTGGATCAGACCAAGGGTCCATCTAGTCCAGCACTCTGTTCACACAATGGCCAACCAGCTGCCCACAGGATCCCATGAGCAGGATATGAGTGCAACGGCACCCTCCCAATCAGCACCAGGCTTCCAATCATTAAAAAACAGGCCTTGTTCAGAACTGAAATGAATGGCCTGATCCATCCATAATGCACCAATACCACAAGCCACACAAGTAAAGCAGGTTTGTCAACTCCCAAGCAAGCAGAAAACCCAGGATGTTTATCCAGCCTCTATTGTTAGATCATCATACACAGCTGTTGGTTTGTTTTGGGTTCTGTGAGTCTCAGGTTGTGCAGGCCTGAACCAAAGTCAGTCCTTCTGCTCTGGGATATATGGGAGTATGTTTTAAGAAATCTACTTCCTATCCCTCCTGAATCACTCTGGCTGTGTCTCTTGCCACCTGTTTGGCTTTCTCTTGGCCAAGATAACACAATTGCACAATTGCAATTACACAAGATTGCACAATTGCAATTAACATGTCTACTTTTTAAAATTAAGCAGCAGCCACCAGAGTGAGAGAGCTGATTGGTGAGCCAGTGTGGCGTAGTGGCAGGGATGTTGAAGAGTCCTTGGTCTCGAGTCACGAGTCGAGTCACGAGTCTTTGGACCCGAGTCTCGAGTCCGAGTCCGAGTCCTTGGTCCAAAATGGTGACTCACGAGTCACGAGTCACTCCCAAAGCTGACTCCACGAGTCCCTATTAAAATCAATGGGGGTTTTTCCCAACAAAATAAGGCTACTTCACACTCAGAGCAGCCACACAGAGTAATCTCAGGTCTTTCCTCTGCCTCTCCCAAGTACGCAACACATCAATCAAAATAAATCTTGACACACTGTTGGGGCTGCATTCCTGGTAGCCATCCATAGTGGCCGAGCAGCGGCACACCTCGCTTTCATGAGTCGAGTCAGAGGGGGGACTCAGTCCGACTCACGAGTTGAGTCCTCGAGTCCGAGTCCCCATCCTTGCCTAGTGGTGAGTGAGCCAGTGTGGCGTAGTGGTGAGAGTGTTAGACTGGGACTCGGGAGATCCGGGTTCTAGTCCCCGCTCAGCCATGAAAATCACTGGGTGGCTTTGGGCCAGTCACTGACTCTCAGCCTAAACTACCTCACAGGGTTGTTGTGAGGATAAAATGGAGAGAAGGAGGAGGATTATGTAAGCCGCCTTGGGTTCCTTGCAGGAAAAAAGGCGGGGTATAAATACAATGAATAAATAAATAAATATCAGGACTGCAGCACATGAGGAAGTTGGTTAGTCCTTTCCCCCATGCTTTGGTCCTGATGAAAATGCCAACACCCCCCAGCTGCTATTTGCCCCAAGAGAAGCTTCCAGTGGCACCAATAGAAGCTTGTGTCTCAAAAAGAATAGCGGTGGCCCCGGGGCGGGGTGGGGATTTTCACTGGGATCATATTGGTTGCGTGCGTAGTCCTGTCCCTGATCAGACACCATCCCTCCCAGCAGCTGCCCTTTACATGAACTGCAACGACGCGGTCAATATCATGTCTAGTTTGGCCCTCAGTGTCAGCCATGTCTAGTTGGAATAAAGGTAACTGGTATGTTAAGACTGTATGTTGATGCATCTGCCCAGTTCCTGAATTTGAGGACAGACTTTCTGGGAGCTAAACTGCATGAGTAGGTAAGACCTCTGAACCCATATATATACAAGAAAATTACACCCAAGGTATACCCAAACTAGCATAGCTTCTCATAATTGAGCAAGGAGTTCATGGTGTACTATTGGAAGAGTCACATAGTCACGCATACAAATGTACAAGTTAAAAGGGGAGGCAAGTTTACATGGATACCCACCCTATGTGACAATAACTACAACTATCACATGTTAGCCTGGCTAACCCCAGAAAATAATCTCATATGATTGAACATAGGTAGCTGACACTGACTGGCAGTGGGTCTCCAGGGTTTCAGGCAGGAACGTTTCCTGCCCTACCTGGAGATGCCGGAGGTTGAACCTGGGGCCTTCTGCAACCAAAGCATGTGCTCTACCACTGAGCCACAGCCCTGGATTTGGGCCAAGTGCGATTCATTATGTGAGAGTGCCTGAACTTTCTGCCATTGGCACAAGTCACCACTACCTACAAGCTAGGGATGTATGGATTTTGTTAAATCTGTTCATCTGTGTTTTGTGGTTTGTCAGGCATCTTTAGTTCCATCATCCGCTATTGATGGAACTGGATTTTTTTACAGGTATATATGAGTATTTCATTCCTGTTTGCAAATGCACATTAGTGCAAGTATGCATTTGTGCTAATCCCCCCCACCCAAATAAATTAAAAACTGGTCCACAAATCCATACGACTCAGGAAAAGTTGGCCCACTGTGAAATCCACTGGTTGAATTCATAGAAATCCAAACTCATTTGAATCCACTGCATATTCTTGTATTTTATTGCACTAGAATCCCTACTATAAGCACAGTAAGTTAATACAATCACGGACTGATGGAACTCACCAAAATATCTCGTGTGACTTTTTAGGCTTACCTGCTTGTGAGCATGATCATAGGAATTGATGTGGTTGTCAAACTCATGGTGTTTATGGTACTGCTTGTCACATAATTCACAGTAGAAGTTAGCCTTCACGTCCTCCAGAGCCTTTGCTGCTGCCTTCTCCTTTTCAGCAAAATCCTACAAGGGCAAAGGCAGATGAGAGACTTGGTTACTAACAATATTGCTGATTTTTTTCCACCACAATATCTCATTGCATTGAGGGCCAGTGCTTCCATTAGGCAGAGTGAGGCAGACACTTCAGGCAGCTAATTTTGGGTGTCACCAAAAGGCAGCAAAGTGTTGGTTATTTTGTTGTCCTTGTTATTCTATTTTTACTCCCAGGGTTGTAGGACTTTCTGTCCCATGTGCCAAAATAATCTGGCCAGTTTTGGCTACTATGCACCTTGACTTGGGGAGGGACAATTCCATTTTGCCTGATGCAGCATGATGTCTTGGGCCAGCCCGGGTCTGCAGGAAGAAGTCTCAAAAACAGCCAAGCAAGATGAACCACTCAGGGTAGATGGATGACTCACTGCTCTGAAAATTCACCGTAGTGGTATGAAAATGCTTTTCAGGTAGGTTTTCCATCTAAAGCAACTGATGTGAGTTTTCACTGGACATAAGTCTTGACAGGCAGATTAAAGAAACATTTACCCTACAGACTAATCACTCCTTCAGCTGTACTTAAACACTGCACTCGACAATGCAAAAGTACAAGCACGCAGAAAGGGAAACATTATAATGACAAGATGTTACAGTACAATGATTATGGCCTCTAATCCCCTTATCAGCACACAGTACAGTTAAGAGCAGTAAAATGAATGAGTGTGTACATGCTGGGAGCATACACTAACCCTCTCAGGAACGCCAGCAGCTCTGTTAGTCATGCCAATGAGCATTTTACATATCCTTGCTTTCAGCAATCATACGCTAGTAGTTGATTTTTTAAAAAGAACAACACCAAGGGGACTCCTGCATACCCAGATGAAACAAGAAGTATGGGGTTCCACAAGGCACAAAATTAAGTGACTGACTCCTTGTTGCAGGAGAACATGGATGCAGCAGTAGTAATTCTGCTAAGATGTGAGACTGGCGTATACAGGAAGTACACATTCTTATTTAATCAATAACTTAATTTAAAATTAGTGAGTACAATCCAGCAAAAGTTAGTCATGCTGGTGGCTGCAATTCTATATATGCTTACCTGGGTGTAAGCTCACTGAACTCAGTGAGATGTACATCTGTGCAGAGATATATAGGATTGTCCTGTAAATTCGACTGAAATCAATTGGGGATCTTAGTCAGGATTGGACTCCTTTTCTGTTGCTTTACACTTATTAAAACTATCTTTTTACTGCATTGTGTCAATATTTTATATATATATATATATATATATTAATTTAAAAATTTTTAAACAATACAAAGAAAATAACACACACATATAACTAATATAGTGCTCCCATCACCATGGGACCAAATAATACAATGACTCTATAATTGTTCATTATTCCAAAAATACAACATATCTTGACAGGGTAAACTCCCTTTCCCCCTTTTTAGCACATATTCCAGAAATAAACCCCAAATATCCTTGAAATGTGTCAATATATTTAACTTCATGATGATTTTAAACATCTATCCAGCTTCCATCAAGGAAAAAAAACAACCCTCCTCAGAGTGCCTAATACATGTTTTGTTTTATTTTTTAAAAATACAACAATAATACAAATACCAGAGTAAAAACAGAGCAGCAGAGAGATGATACAAATCAGGTTAAAAATAGTGCTTAAAAAAAATACAGCTAGAATGGTAGAACCCTAGAGAGCCAGTGTGGTGCAGTGTTTAGTGTTGGACTGGTACCCGGGAGATCCAGGTTCTAGTCCCCACTCAGCCTTGAAGCTCACTGGGTGACTTTGGGCCAGTCACTGACTCTCAGCCTAACCTACCTCACAGGGTTGTTGTGAAGGTAAAATGGAGAGGAGGAGGACCATGTAAGCTACTCTGGGTTCCTTGCAAGGGAAAAGGCAGGATATAAATATAAAAAATAAGTAATATAAATAGAGTTGGAAGCCACCTTTTAGGCCACTTAGTCCAACCTCCTGCTCGATGCAGGAATTCCATTGCTAGCACGTTCCCAATGGATGGCTATCCAGGCTCCAGTGAGGGAAAGCCCACCAACCCCCTAGGCAATTAGTTCCATTGTCAAACTGCTCTTACTGTCAAGAGGTACATTCTAATGTTCAATCAAAATCTATCCTCCCATAACTTAAAGCCATCAGATCTAGTCCTGCTTTCTGGGGCAGCAGAATAGAGATGGTTGTCTTCTCCTATGTGCCAGCCCTTCAGGTATTTGGAAAGTGTTTTCATGTTGTCTCTCAGTCTTCTCTTTTCCAGGCTAAACATACCCAGTTTCCTTCAACCGTTTCTCATAGGACTTCCCCCCCCCCATACCATGATCATCATCATGGACCTCCTTTGAACCTTTTCCAGTTTGTCTACATCATTCTTAAAGTGTGGCACCCATAACTAGACACAGAACACCAGATGAGGTCTGTTTAGTGCAGAATAAAGTGGAAGTATTACTTCTTAGAAACTATGGGTTGGATCCAGGAACTGCCTTCCGCAAGAGGGAGGCACCTTTCACATGAGGAAGGGCTCCACTTGAGGAAAGTCCTTCTGCTGATTTTGGGGATTCCCCCCTCCACCCTACCCCACAAAACTCCCATTCAACACCGTCTTCTGGCTTTCTGTGGAACATTTTCAGGGGGCTGTAGGGGCTGTTGTGGGAAGGGAGAAATCCAATTCCATCAATGCAGTTGATCCAGCATCAATCTGGATCCAACCCTATGGTTCTACTGAAAGGCCTTTGCAAACAAAAAGGGCTTTGCTGGTTACTAGAAAGACATCAAGCTTGATGCCAGACAAACCTCCCTGTGGAGAACATTCCACAACAGGGGGCCACAACTGAAAAGGCCTTCTCATTTATTTATTTATTTATTACATTTATCAATCGCCCATCTGGCCGGTCACCCGGCCACCCTGGGCGATGTACAATTAAAATACAATAAAACACAATAAAATATAATAATTAAAACAATATTAAAAAATTCTCATTAAAAACCTAACCCACCCCATATTCCCGCCTGAACAGCCATGTTTTTAATGCACGGCGGAAGCTCATCACGGAGGGGGCATGGCGAAGGTCACTAGGGAGGGAGTTCCATAATGTGGGGGCCGCCACAGAGAAGGCCCTCTTCCTAGTCCCCACCAGCCTGGCTGCTCTGGCTGATGGGATAAGGAGAAGGCCATCCGTGGCAGACCTTGTTGAGCGGCCTACTTGATGTTGCTGGAGGCGCTCCTTGAGATAAGCTGGGCCGGAGCCGTGTAGGGTTTTAAAGGTCAAAACCAACACTTTGAATTCGGCTCGGCAAGCAACTGGTAGCCAGTGCAACTCTTTAAGCACTGGCGTGATGTGATCACGCCGGCGGCTGCCCTTAATCAGGCGAGCCGCCGCGTTCTGTACCAGCTGAAGCTTCCGGACCGTCTTCAAGGGTAACCCCACGTAGAGCGCATTACAGTAGTCTAGGCGAGAGGAGACCAAGGCATGAACCACTGATGGGAGCAGGTGATTAGGAAGGTAGGGGCGCAGCTGCCGTATCAGATGGAGTTGATACAGCGCCGCCCGGCTCACAGCTGCCACCTGAGCCTCCATGGACAGCTGGGAGTCTAGAATGACCCCCAAGCTGCGGACCTGGTCCTTCAGGGGTAGATGTACCCCATTCAGCACCAGGTCAACATCCCCTAACCTTCCCTTGTCCCCCACCAGAAGTACCTCGGTCTTGTCGGGGTTCAGTTTCAGCATGTTCCTTCCCATCCAGCCAGCCACTGACTCCAGGCACTTGGACAGGGTTTCAACGGCCAACCTCGGTGAGGACTTAAAACAGAGGTAGAGCTGCGTGTCATCCGCATACTGATGACACTGCACCCCAAACCTCCTGATGATAGCTCCCAGCGGCTTGAGGTAGATGTTGAATAACATCGGGGAGAGGATGGAACCCTGCGGCACTCCACAAGTGAGCAGCCGAGGGTCCGAAGCCTCCTCCCCGAGAACTACCCTCTGATACCTTCCAGAGAGGAAGGACCGGAACCACTGCAATACAGTGCCTCCTAAGCCCAACCCCTCCAGACGGTCCAGGAGGATACCGTGGTCAACGGTATCAAAAGCTGCTGAGAGATCGAGGAGGACTATAAAGGAGCATTCGCCCCTATCCAAAGCCCTCCTCATATCATCCACCAAGGCGACCAAGGCCGTCTCCGTCCCATGTCCAGACCTGAAGCCCGACTGGCACGGATCCAAATAATCGGCTTCATCCAAGTGTGCCTTCAACTGAGCACCCACCACCCGCTCGATCACCTTGCCCAGAAATGGTAAATTGGAGACTGGGCGAAAGTTGTTTAAATCCTGGGGATCCAAGGAGGGCTTCTTTAGAAGCGGTCTTATTACTGCCTCCTTGAGGGCTGATGGCATCACTCCCTCCTCGAGGGAGGCATTCACCACCGCCTTGATCCCCTCACCCAGTCTCTCCCTGCAGCTCATGATGAGCCAGGATGGGCAAGGGTCAAGCAAGCAGGTGGTCGGCCTCACAGATGAAAGCACCTTGTCCACTTCATCAGAAGGAAGAAGCCGAAACCGATCCCACAAAACCGGTCTGCCATTGGCCTCCTCCCGCTCACTCCCTGTGTCCACGACGTACGATATCCCACTCCTAATCCGATCGATTTTATCTGCGAAGTGCTTCGCTAAAGCCTCACAGGAGGCTTTTGACTGTTCCAGTGGGTCCGGAGCGACTGGACCGACCAGACTCCGGACCACTTGGAACAGCCTCCTGGGGCAGCACTCTGCAGACGCAATGGAGGCAGCATAGAAATTCTTTTTGCTGCCTTCACCGCCACCCGGTAGGCTGAAGATGCAGCTCTAACCCGTGTTCGATCGTCTTCGGAGCGGGAATTTCGCCATCGGCGCTCTAGCCTTCTCACCTCTTGTTTCAGAGCTCGCAGCGACGGAGTGAACCATGGCGCCGCGCGAGCTCTGTTTAGGCGAAGAGGGCGCTTCGGGGCAACTCGGTCTAATGCCCTGGTGATTGCAGCATTCCAGTCATCCACCAGGGTCTCGACCGAGCTACCGTTTGTGTGCTCCAATTCCCCAAGCGCGTTCAGGAATCCATCCGGATCCATAAGACGCCTGGGGCGGACCATTCTAATAGGTCCCTCACCCCTGCAGAGGGGTTGTGGCACCGAGAAATCCAACCCCACCAGATAGTGATCTGACCATGACAAGGGGGTGGTGGATATACCCCCGATCTCCAGATCATTTCCCCCCTCTCCGGAAACAAAAACCAAGTCTAGTGCACGACCGGCTACATGGGTAGGTCCAGTTAATACAGGGTGCAGCTCCCAGGAAGCCATGGTCTCCATAAAGTCCCGAGGTGCCCCAGTGAGGGAAGCCCCCGAATGCACGTTGAAGTCCCCCAGCACCACTAGCCTGGGGGACAACACACGCACATCGGAGACCACCTCCAGCACCTCGGCCAGGGAGTCTGTCGTGCAGCGGGGTGGACGGTATACGAGCAGAATCCCCAGGCTGCCCTTTGGACCCAACCTCCAGTACATGCACTCAATAAACTTGGTCTCCCGGAGAGGGAGTCTGGTGAGGACCAAGGACTCCCGGTAGATAACAGCCACTCCCCCTCCCCGTCCCCCAACCCTTGGCTGCTGGGCATACGAGAAACCGGCCGGACACAAGGCCGCCAGAGTTGGAGCAGCGGCCTCGTCCAGCCAGGTTTCCGTAACACATGCCAGGTCCGCACCCTCATCCATGATCAAGTCATGGATGAGAGATGTTTTTTGGGTAACGGACCTGGCATTGCACAACAGCAAACGCAGGGTGGGGGGAGGAGCAACACATCCCCCAGTTATCCCTTGGCTCTGGGCAGGCCCGGAACAAGGGATAGATATTAAGCATCGATCCCTTGTTCCCCTTACTCGGCGTGGCCTGCCCCTAGCGCTCTGCCAGCGCCTGCCGCTCAACGTTGGTACCGTTTGCCCCCCAGAACTCCCCCCACTATCTCCCTGGAGAGACACATGCCCCCTCGCTTCCGCCAGTCAGGCGGGAGACCCACCCCTAAAATCAACCCCTAAAAAACCCCAGCCCTTCAAAAAGGAAGGGCCTCTTTAAAACTCCCAGCCCCACCTATATCCCCAACAGCAGGGGGACAGGCCCTCGCCCTCGTGCCACCCCCGAAGTGGCTCCCCCAAAGGGGCGGCCCCCGCTGGGCCTGGTCTT
Organism: Shinisaurus crocodilurus; assembly: GCA_021292165.1. Taxonomy (NCBI): domain Eukaryota; kingdom Metazoa; phylum Chordata; class Lepidosauria; order Squamata; family Shinisauridae; genus Shinisaurus; species Shinisaurus crocodilurus. The sequence continues at coordinate 35,194,902 of CM037880.1, read as the reverse complement.
TATAGGCCCCTTCCAAGCAGCTGCAGGTGGGGCAAGGCGGCTCCCGGCTGAGCCCGGGCCTGCAGGGGGCAGGCGGCAGTCCCACAGGTGCGGTGGGGTGGGCTGGCCTCGCACAGGCGGCGGCAGCAGCAGCAGCAGCAGCAGCAGCAGCAGAGCTGGACCCACCTGCCTGGCTTGCTCTTCTCCCCGGCAGTGGTGGTGAGGAGATGCCCGGGTCAGCTGGGGCCTGGTCTTTATAGGCCCCTTCCAAGCAGCTGCAGGTGGGGCAAGGCGGCTCCCGGCTGAGCCCGGGCCTGCAGGGGGCAGGCGGCAGTCCCACAGGTGCGGTGGGGTGGGCTGGCCTCGCACAGGCGGCGGCAGCAGCAGCAGCAGCAGCAGCAGAGCTGGACCCACCTGCCTGGCTTGCTCTTCTCCCCGGCAGTGGTGGTGAGGAGATGCCCGGGTCAGCTGGGGCCTGGTCTTTATAGGCCCCTTCCAAGCAGCTGCAGGTGGGGCAAGGCGGCTCCCGGCTGAGCCCGGGCCTGCAGGGGGCAGGCGGCAGTCCCACAGGTGCGGTGGGGTGGGCTGGCCTCGCACAGGCGGCGGCAGCAGCAATGTTCCCTACCGAACGTCTGAAGTGGGAGGGTCTGAAAAAGGGCCTACAAGGAGGATCTTAATAGCTGGGCAGTTCATTAAGGAGGTGGTCCTTAAGGTAATCTGGTCTCAAGACATTTAGGGCTTTAAGCTACAATCTTATAAGAATGTACCTAAAAGTAAGTCCCACTGAACTCAATGTGACTTATTTCTGAGTAAATATGCATAGGATTGCACCTAGATTTTGGTCTGGAAATGGACTGTGTGAGCCAGTTCCATAAACCTGGCCCCAGTTAATACTCTAGCTGCCATATTTTGTCCTAAGTACAGTTCCTGGACTGTTTTCAAGGACAACCCCCAGGGGGAGGCTGGTGACTCCTATTTCGGCGGGGCTCCTTTCCCACTGCAGCTTATGCAGCTTCCATTTGGAGCTTCGTAGGAGCTCTCCGTGGTGCTGAACACCACCCGCAAAATAGGTTCACCACCATGGAACACCGTGGACATCTGCTACGAAGCTCCAAATAAAAGCTGCAGAACCTGCAATGGAACAGGAGCCCCACTGAAATAGGAGTCGCCAGCCTCTCCTGGCAATCAAGGAGAGGTACTAGAGCATGAATGTCAGTATCCAAGCTACCCTGCCCAGGAGAAGCCATAACTGGCACAGCAGCCTTAGCTGTTGCTTTCTGCCACTATGGCTGCTTGGGCTCTGGAGATAGAGCGAGATTAATTACCATCCCCAGACTATGAATCTGGTGTTCCAGAAGGAGTGTGACCCCATCCAAAACAAGTCAGCTGCCATCTAGCAGCACAGACAAACTGCCCATCAACAGCATCTCGGTCTAATCACGACTGAGCTTCAGTTTATTGGTCCTCATCCAGCCCACTGGTGATTGCAGGTGCTGGTCTGGCACCTCCACAGTTCACTGGAGTCTGCCGAAATGGAGAAATAAGAGTTGGGTGCCATTGGCATATTGATGACACCACAAACCCCCTTCATTTACAAATGTATCATTCATAATAATGTTATTGGACATGATAATTCAGACACTAACTTTATAAGTATTTGTTCAGGAGGAGGAATGTTTGTCTTACACAGGTGTTTTTTTTTTTTATCATGAAAGGGCTATACCGCTGTCAATCCTGCTATTCATTTTTCTGTGGCTTTAAGCCTGCAACATCTCGTTAAAGGACATAATGGTGTATGTGTGTGGGGGGGATACCCTTTACATGATACCATCATTACAGAAACTTTCTGTTTCCTTCTGAGGTGAGGCAGATGGCTACCAGAGACAGGACCTCCTCTGTGGTGGCACCCCAGTTGTGGAATACTTTCCTCAGACAGGTTATTGCCCTTTTGGCATCAGGCAAAGACCTTTTTATTTTCCTCAGCTTTTAATGTGCACATTTAGTCTGCTGACTGTTTTATGCTGCTTTCATAATTATGTGGTGTTTAGCTTTTTCTGAAAAAAATATTTATTCACATTTCATACTGTTTTATTCCTTTTGGGAACCAGCCTCAAATTATGATTGAAGGGCAGTATTAAAATACTTACCATGATTAAAACAAATAAATAACTCCTGCTTAAAATGATCCTTTCACATGTTCCAACTAGGAACAGCTCCTATTTTCCGGCACCTGCCTCTGATACATCACTATCCTTATTCTCTCTCTGTTTCCTGCCTTTGGGGGATGCCTTGTTAAAATGTTATTAGTGTGAGTGGCTGCTGTTGTCATTTTTCAGGGCTCAGCACCTTCCTCAGGGAAGCTAATTCCTGACTGGGTGGGTAGATGCATCTGCTCTCCAGCGAATCTGTTGGGAACTGCATGCACATCATGCAAAGGCACCCTGCAGTGGGCAGGCTGCCATGTCATACATTTAGCTGCTGAGGTAAACTGCAGGACAACTATGTTTTTCTACGATGTCCTTAACCAAAAGAGCAACCACCCTCTCAGTGGAAATTGGGGCTGTCTAGAGAAAGAGTTTTTCTACACGATGCATTTATTGTGCGCTCATCATTACCTGCGCATGGTTGTTTATGGGTTCTTTAGATTACATCGTGACCCTCCAGTTTTACTTCTGGTTTTAAACAGCACTTTTGGTGAGTTTTTTTAGAGCAGAGAAAATGCAGCCGGCATTATTTGTAAAAGTGAAATAAACAGCTTTTCCCCACTTGTGGCATTGTGCCATTCCACCATACCATAGTGCCTCCTAGAGGTAACATAGTGGAAAAGTAGGAAAGGAAATGCTCTTCAAGTAGTGCCCAGATCTCAATCTACTATATACCGGTAAATGTGAAAGTCTGTACGTTTGTACATCCGTATGTCTGAACGGCTTGCATGCGTCGCATTGGCTCCTACACAGTTGGACGGATCCGCCCCAAACATGGCATGCATACTCTCCATCACCCAAGGACAAAGACTGGTGGGTTCAAATCTCCGAAAAACCCACGCCGCGCCTGTACGGCCCAAAATAGATGAGAACCAATGGCGACACTTGGAATGTTCGCAGGGTCCATTCAGGAGCGGTTATGCAAATTGCTCCAATGGCATTTAGAATGTTGGTATGCACTGCCACAGGGGCCCAATCAGAAGCGGATATGCAAATCTCTCCTACGTCCAAACAGAATGTTCCTATGAACATCAGCTGGGGGCTACACGGGGTGGGGGATGGAATTTCGAACAAACAGTGACTATAGGAAAATTATGACCCGGGCAACGCCATTGTGCAGTCCCGGGGGGGGACACACAGAGATTTCATTGTGTGGTCCTGGGGGGGCAGCAGGGAATTCATTGTTGTGTGGTCCCGGGGGGGAGCAGGGATTTCATTGTGTGGTCCCAGGGGGGAGCAAGGATTTCATTGTGTGGTCCCTGGGGGGGAGACAGGGAAAACATTGTTGCATAGTCCTGGGGGGGAGGGAAGCAGAGATTTCATTGTGTAGTACTGGGGGGACACACACAGGGAATTCTTCATTGTGCAGTCCCAGGGGAGCTGGGATATCATTGTGCAGTCCCGGGGGAGCTGGCAGTCCCGGGGGAGCTGGGATTTCATTGTGTAATCGTGGTGGAGCTGGTAGTCCATGAGAAGCTGGGCTTCCAAGGGATTCCAAACAGTGGACAGCTACCTTAAGGAATTTCGAACAAATAGTGCCTAGGAAAATGATGACCCATGCAACGCCGGGTTAAAAAAGGTAGTTCTACAATGAAACTGAAAGTAGATACAGAGGATTAACAGCCTTGTGTAGAAAAATTCTAAATGAATACAACGACACAGGCAATGAGAAGAGATGTTGTGAGTGGTTGCCAAAGTGATCCATTCCTTAGTGTGAAGTTAGGCAAGTTACAAGCATGCCTGGATGGAAGACCATCTTATAACCACATATATATGCCATCCTTAGCTCTGTGGAAAAGTGCAGGATATAACATAAAATTAATATTATACCTGTGTATTAACACAATAAAGCTCTTTTCGGCTGATTTGAAAATGATGTACGGTAGTCTCAATCCTCTAAAAATGGAATCCACATAACGGGAAAATATGCCTTTGCCAAAATGAGATGTTATAAAGCCATTCATTCTAAAAGCACAGTAAGGGTGCAATCCTATGCATGCTCATACAGAAAAAAAGTCCTACAACTTCCAGCATTCCCCAGCCAGCATCGCTGGAAGTTGTAGGACTTTTTTCTGTCTAAACATGCATAGGGTTGCATCCTTGAAGTCTTTGCTCCATAAAACATAACACATGTTTTATGTTTATTTATGTTATTTTATTTATTTAAGAAATGTGTATTCCACTTTCCCCCTCCCCCCAATAAAGGAGTCGCACAAAGCAGCTAACACAATATAAAAAGCATAAAAACAACAACCAATAAAGCATTTACAGCAAGGTAAAAGCAGTAGCAGCAAATCATACACACACACAAAGAGAGTCAGCATGGCATACTGCACTCAGCCATGAAGCTCACTGGGTGACTTTGGGCCAGTCACCCACTCTCAGCTTAACCTACCTCACAGGGTTGTGAGGATAAAATGGAGAGGAGGAGGACCATCTATGCTACCTTGGTTTCCTTGCAGGAAAAAAGGTGGGGTATAACTATAATAAATAAATAAATAAATACAAAGAACCAAAACAAATCATCATTAAATAAAATTAGGGCACAATTCTATGCATGCTTAAACAGAAAAACGTCCTATATGACTGAATGCTCATCCATACAGAAAGAAATAATTCCCTGGACAACACAGAAAGCTAGATGCCAGGGTGAACGGGCCTAGCCTTCTTCCTCACATATTAGTTTTCTGTTATACAAATATTTTCTTTCAATCAGGGAACATCCCATTACTTAATGCTCTTGTACTCCGGAGTGGCAGTTGAAACAAACTAACAAAAATGACATCTCACTTGCTGATTGAACTAGATTACTTTTGTGGGGTTCCTGTATAACTGAAACCCAGCATGGCGTCGTGGTTAGAGTCTTGGACTGGGACTTGACAGATCCAGGTTCTAGTCCCCGCTCGGCCATCTCACTGGGTGACTTTGGGCCAGTCACTGACTCTCAGCCTAACCTACCTCACAGGGTTGTTGTGAGGATAAAATGGAGAGGAGGAGGATTATGTAAGCCACCTTGGGTTCCTTGCAGGAAAAAAGGTGGGATATAAATAAGTAAGCCACATGGCATCCTTCATCACCTAATATTTTTTAATACTCTGCCTAAGCCCTTTCCACATCTGTAGAACTCTACGACTGTACTCCAGACACACTTACTGGGGGGTAAGCTCCACTAAACATGGTTGGACTTACTCCTGAGTAAACATGCATCAGGTTGCACAGTAGAAAGCTCCTTGGAATTTGTGGATTTGGGGCTAGGATTTCTGCTTCCACCCTCACATAAAGGTTATACGACCCAAATGCGAACTTTTGCAACTGGTCACGGGCTCTCCATGAAGCGGACACTGCTTTGAGCTCCTGATTCATTGGCCCCACAAATACAAGTACCCTGTTCATTTAATGAAACAATTAAACCACTTTTAATGTTATCCTGAGATTACATAAAAACCAAATTAAACTTTCTGATTGCCGTTTTTTAAGCTTACACTTTGACTTCTTGTTTTAATAACATTAATTATTCTCTGTGATTAAAATGCATAAATTAGAATGTGGATGCAATGGCATTAATTAAGTACAGACACATTCTGTAAAAGTCCAGCATGCGGGGTGGGGGTGGGGAGCCACGTTCTTCGCACTGTGTACAATAATTGTGGAAGAGGGGGCACAAATTGCACTGCATTGGCAATCATCCAAAATCTAATTGGTCTCTCCCCCCCAACTTTTTTTAAAACTCATGATAAACTGTTCATTAAATATTTACACTAATTCCATTCCACCAAAGACAAAATTCTAATTGTTTGGGGGGGGGGGTAAACAGAATATTATTTCCTTTGTGACAATCTACAGGATCTTCCTGTTCACAAGTGCTCTCTACGTCCAATTGTATCCTCTTCAGCTGAAATTAATACACAGTTTGCTTTTTATACAGATGGTTTAAAATAGCAACCGATTAGCTCCTGTGTGCATTTTAAGATAATCACATCTACCTCCAGTGCTTGATTGCCTAATTAGACTTGTCTGCCATGGGGGGAAAAAGCCATAATTTCAGACTTGATTATTGATCTGAGACAGGTACAGCAATTATTATATCATGTACTGTACCTAGAGGTCAAGAAGAATGGTTGTCCCTACAAAGTTGTTAAACTTGGGAACTGCAATAAACTGTACATAATTCTGGTGAGTCCAAATCTTAAAGTGATTCACTTCTGGTGATTCGTATCTCAGTTGAATATTTAAACGGTACTCAAGTGTTTTGCATTTTATTGTTCTTGCCCTTACAAAACACCTCAAAGGTAGGTCACTTTTATTCCTATGGTATGAGCCATGTCTGCACACACTGTAGGCTAAGGATGTATGCAGAATCTCGAGGCCCGGGAGCTGAATTCGTCCCTCCTGGGCCCCTCAAAGGCCACACCCCTTTCCCCTGGGGCACCCCCTTTCTGCCAACCATAGATCATTTCATGGTTTTCTGGCTTTTGCGCACTCCCCCCCCCCATTCTAAAAGTTGAAATTCCTCTCCTAGGGCTTGGTTACTAGCAGTAAGAACTTAAACAAAAATTTATTAACTTTTGTTTGATTTGTACCCTGCCTTTCTACCAAAAAATGACATTCAAGGTGGCTTACAGGCATGATTAAAATTGACTGCAACAATAAAATACATTAAAATACAGTACAAACATAACAATTACAGAATAAAGAAATAAAGAAAACAACACCAAACCCAGCAGACCCACTTACAGGCCAAAGGTCTTGTTGAAAAGGCCCAATGAGGAGAGACTGAAAGAACTAGACATGTTTAGCCTTCAGAAGAGGAGACTGAGGGGAGATATGATCGCACTCTTCCAGTACTTGAAGGGTTGTCACACAGAGAAGGGCCAGGATCTCTTCTCGATCATCCCAGTTTGCAGGACACGGAATAATGGGCTCAAGTTACAGGAACCTAGATTCCACCTAAACATCAGGAAAAATTTCCTGACTGTCAGAGCAATAAGACAATGGAACCAACTACCTAGTGAGGTGGTGGGCTCTCCCAATCTGGAGGCATTCAAGGTGCAGCTGGACAGCCATCTGTCAGGGATGCTTTGACCTGGATTCCTGCACTGAGCAGGGGGTTGGACTCGATGGCCTGGTAGGCCCCTTCCAACTCTACTTTTCTATGATTCTATGAATACCTTGCAGCTTATGCAGGTTTTATTTGGAGCTTCATATGAGCTATCCATGGTGCTGAACGCCATCCCCAAAATAGGTTCACCACCATGGAACACCATGGATATCTGGTAGAAGGACAACAGAGAGGGAGCGAACCTCAGCCTGGGAGCAGCCCCCAAATGACCCTCTCTCAGGTCACCACCAAACCCACCTCTGAAGGTGGTGGTCTTGAAAGAAGGGGCTCTCCAAAAGATCTTAAGAACCAGTCAGGCTCATATGGGAGAAGGCAGTCTTTCAGATAGCCTGGTTCCAAGCCATAGAGGGCTTTATAGATCATAACCAGCACATTGGATTCTGCCTAGAAACAGAGCAGTGAACCTGCTCTGCTGTAATAAGGGAGTCAAATGCTCCCTGTAATTGGCCCCAGTCAACAGCCTGGCTGCAGCATTCTGGACCACGTTAGTATTTTGGCTCTGCCCCCTTTGCCTTTGGCCCTGCCTACCTCTGGAATGTGGCCCCCAAGTGCTTCTCCAAAATGGAATCTGGCCCTTGGCCTGAGATTCTGCACCCCTGCTGTAGGCCTTTTGATAGGACAGTATATTTGGTCCTTTACCAGATCTGACATCTCTTGTCTGGGAGCGTAATGCCGCTTACCTTCAACGGAAGGTTCATCGCTAGTCCCACAGAGAGATCCAGGAGCCTTGCTCCTGCCCAGGGCCTTGGTTCAAAGGCTCCTGCAGTGGAGGAGGCGATGGATTTTATAGATGAGGAATTGAAGCTGCTCACGAGGCCCATCAGCAGCAACTACCTAGTAATGCAGTATGATATTTGTTATGTCCAAGCTATCTTTATATGTCCACATTTGTCCAAGCCGAATTCCTGTCTATATGGCCCATATGGGCTAGTTTAAGAATCCATGGGATTTAATGGAGAAGAGAAAATGGGTTGGATCTCAGACCTGCCTTCCGTTGATGGAAGGGATCCATTCATGGAAGGTGCCTCTGCCCGATTTTCAGGGATCCACCCTTCCCCCCGCACCACAGCTCATCCCATTCACCAGGGTTCTCAAACCCTCTGTGTAGCATTTTCATGGGTCTGGAGGAAATGCTGTGGGGAGGATGGAGCAGGGAAACTCATTTCCGCCAGCCCAGCTGCATGCACCTAAATCTGGATCCTGCCCATTGACGTTTTGCATGAAATAGGGACATTTAAAAAAGGGGGGGGGCAGGGACAATTATGTTTACATGCATTTAGCCATGGGTGCGTGCCACTACAATAAATGTGTTTCATAAACCAACACATCCATTGTGCTTGCATTTAGCACTAGCTGTTGCTTGGGTCCTTCTGGTGCAAATGCAATTAATGGCTTCTGACATTTCATTTTCTGATATAAGGGGAATCAATGGAACATGCAGTGTAACCGAGTTTTCTGGAATGTTGCTGCGCCACGTAGTCAATTAGAAATCATTTATTAAATCCAAGGCTTGTAAGGGATGTTTAATAGACTGCACAGCCATTAAAGTAGGCTGCCCTAGACAGTAGCATGTGCAGTTTGCTTGAGAAACTGACTGCAAGGATAGCCCTGTTCAGGCCTCCATCTGATTGCGTGTGGGCATAAAAGACGTAGAGAGCCAAGGCTATGCACACTGTGGGTGTGCTGGCCTCGCCCACCTCAGTGTTGAATCAGCAAAGGGAGTTCTGATGAGGAAGTGTTCACGATCGCACAGAGTTCTGCTCAAGCGAACCTGCCAATGCAATACAGCAAGGTCCAAACCAAGGTGGGCAGGGTTGGCACACCCAAAGAAGTAGGCGGCAGGGCCAGCTGCGCACAGCCCTGACCCTCCACCCACTTTAATCCCTCCTATGTTCAGGCGAATGCTTGAACAGGGCCGATCTCTGCACTGACTGTTCAAGTGGGCTACGGTGAAAAGCAGGTCACTTTGTCCAGCAAACCCTACAGAGGGATAGGTATGCATACAACAAATGCATCCTAATGGTGAAATTGTGTTTCTTGAGCAGAAGCTCAGGCCTGGGGGCAAAATCCAGCCCTCCTGGGGTCCCACTTCGGCCCCCCTGGGGTTTTACAGATGGCCACACTCCCTTCTCTTGGCCCCACCCTGAACACCAATCGTTAGGTGGTTTCCCGGCTTTTGTGCAGTCCCCCCCCCCCATTCTAAAAGGTTGAAATGCCTCTCCTAAGGCTTAGTTACTTGCAGTAAGAGCTTTAAGCTAAAATATGCTGGCATTTTTGGCCATGCCCTTTTTGCCTTTGGTCCCACCCACCACACAAATGTGGCCCCCGAGAGCTTCTCTGAAATGGAATTCAGCCCTTGGGCTGAAAGAGATTCAACACCCTTGTTCTGGAACCATAACTCTACGAAGAATAGGCATTGCAGTGCCTGTGGGCACAAGTGCACCTGTGGACACCTCATGATTCATGGATCAATACATTTATTATGAAAGCACAAGGTACACAGTCACACCTGAGTGTAGTGCTGCTGTAAAGTTGCAGTTTCCACCCGACTCTATTTATAGCATTCATACAATCCCTTTTTGTTGGGCACACATATTTGCAGAGGTGGTGTTAGGAGGTGGCCCACTAGGGCTGGAGTCCCGAATCTTTCATTCGGAGCCCCGAATCTCTGGGAGGCCGACTGCCCCACCACCCTGCTGTCCATTGGCACTTTCTGAAATAAAGGTCCATACATCCCTTTTTACAAATAGGGGTGTCCTGAGGAGACAGAGTCCTTTAAAGACACACACAGAGAGACTTTAGAGCATATGTAAAGTAGCATATGCAAATTTGTGCTTTTTTTGTTGTTGTCCTGAGGGCCTAAGCCCCAGATCTTTTTGGTACCTAGCACCGCCCCTGCATATCTATGGGTTAGCCCAAAAGAAAACTATCTTTAGGAATCAGGCAGACTCACCAACTTCTTTGGAAGCCTCATCCTCAAGAATTTCCATGAGACCCATCTTTGGTGTTTTTTAAACAGACTCTGAGAGTACAATCTTAATCACACTTACCTGGGAGTAAGTCACAATGAACTGAATAGATATGTATGGGATTGCGCTCGAGTCCCTTTTTTATTCGAAGCCTAATCTTGACTATAGCATATCGTTTTAACATTTTAAATTGTAATCCATCCTGTTAGGGACTGGCCCTAGTTTAAACATACACACGTAAGCTAAACTGCTGGAGATAAAAACATTGGATCAGACCAATGGTCCATCGAGTTCAACATTCTGTTCACACAGTGGACCAACCAGCTGCCCATGAGATCCCACAAGCAGGACATGAGTGCAAAAGTGCCTTCCTACCCATGTTCCCCAGCAACTGGAGTGTATAGGCATACTACCTCTGATACTGGAGAAAGCACATAGCCAATCAGGACTAGTGTCCTGACCCGGCCTCAACACACCAGACACTTTGTTTAAATCGGAAGTCTTTAATGTTGCTCGTTAGCTGAGCCAAAAGAAGTAATCAGTTCCTCTTCATTACCTTCATGAAGAGTGAACTTAATGTCCATAAATCCAATGCCAGACCGAGTTACAATCCATAGCCAAGTCAATCCGAGGGTATGAGATCAAGGTTCTAGGTTCAAGAGACACAGTCCAAAGTCGTGGTTGCCAGGAGATCAAGTAGAGGGGTTCAAGGAGCGTAGAAAGAGTGCCAGGAGTCAGAGTCGTTGCTTCCTACAATGGAAGCCTGTCAGAAGCTCCAATATTAGTAATGTAAACCGAGCGGGGAGCTTACCTGCTCGGGGTGGTGGTGCTCCAGAGCACCCCCCGCCCGCTCTTGCTGCGCTCTCACCACTCCCAGTGCCAGGGAACCAGAAGTGATGCGACGGGGAACCCGTCATGTCACTTCCGGTTCCCTGGCAGCTGTATTTTTAGCGTAAAAACCAGGGCAACACAGCTTAAAACGGCCGTGAATAGCAAATTGCGGCCGTTTCAAGCTGGGTTGCCCTGGTTTTTACGCTAAAAATGCAGCGCCAGGGGAACCAGAACTGACGCGCCGGGGAAATGAAGCTCCTTTCCCTGGCATGGTGTGGATCAAGCGGCAGGAGGGTAAGTTCCGAGAGTCTTGCTCCCCCCCGAATGGACCACTTTTGGCCTGCTTTCAGCCCCCCCTGAGACTCACGGTTACATCCCTATCCAATATATGTCCTGACTTGAGCCTCGATATCAGTCCGAGTCTGACTCTGGGTCTTGACACTGGTACCTTGCTTGAAGATGGCTGCTGCACCTCTTTCTGACTACGTGTCTTTCTGCCATGCGCTTCTCCTGGCGTCTCTGAGACGGCTGCAAGCCTGAAGTCCCTTCCCCCCTGAGTCAGCTTCATTGCCCAAGGCCAGCTCCTGCAGCTGAGATTCCTCAGACAGTTCTCCCTGCTCTTGTTCACTGGGAGGGAAAGGGATGGGCCAAGGTCAGCTGGCCTTGGCTCCAATCAGCCGCAGGTGCCAGCTCATCTTCAGCTTCTGAACTGAGGCTGGAGCAAGATCCCACAACTAGTAGCCATTGATAGCCTTCTAGCCATTGATAGATGCTTGGCCACTCCATATGCTTCTGGATTTTGGCCTAGCAAAGCAACATCTGCAGACAATGCACAGTTTCACTGCATGGCTATTCAGAAGCCGATCCCTGATTTTTTGACAAAACAGTGCGTTCCCCATCTCTGGCTTTCCTGTATGCTGTTGAATTTCCATCTAGGAAATTGATCATGAAATTAATAGCAGCTTTGCATTTATTGTCAATTCATTCGGTGTGTGGCGTAGTGGTTAGAGTGTTGGACTGGGACTCAGGAGATCCGGGTTCTAGTCCCTGCTCAGCCATGAAACTCACTGGGTGACTTTGGGTCAGTCACTAACTCTCAGCCTAACTTACCTCACAGGGTTGTTGTGAGGATAAAATGGAGAGGAGAAGGAGGAGGATTATGTAAGCTGCCTTGGGTTCCTTTCTCTTTCTCTCCCATGGATCATTCCTTTCACCTCCTGAATACAGGCATTATCACACCATCTGAAGTCAGTCCTCCTTCTCCATTAATTTCTTCCCAGTTCCCACTTTAAACTCTTTCCTGTTGCAGTACTTATGGAGTACAATGCGGGTCCCCCAACTGCTCATTTAACAAATTGAAAAATGTTGTGTCTCTTTGTTGCTTCCATGCTGCAACTATAACCTACATGTCATCATTTGAAGAGGCTTGTGCATTCTGACCCAGGTCTGTGTTCTATGTATAGCACACAATAGATGTGGAGTGTCATTCAGGCTCAAGATAGATCAGGACATTTTCTGCATAATGACTGAAATCCTGGATGTGCGGTAAGTGTGCAGAAATCAAGCATCCATTATACACTTCGCTGTGTCTAGTGCTTATTGCACTATTGGACAATAAAATATGATTATGATTACGGTTTTCTAGTTGGTATTTTTTTTCTCATACAATATATCTTAATCATATTAAACAGCTTTTGAGAAATTTAAATACCGATGACATTAATGATTGTTATTCTGATTTTTAACACTGCCCATGTAGACTTACAGTGGAATCCTATGTAGGGATGAGCGACACTGAAGAACTCAACCTGCTTGTGCTCGGCGGACTTCGGTGCACCTCACTAGGAGTGTGTATCGTACTTTTTGGGGGGCACGCCTTGCCTCTCCTCTCCTCGCAGGACCCCCCCCCCAATGCCTGGATTCTCTGCGGCGTGGAGTGATTCTTTGCGCCGCTCGATCAGCCACGTCGGCAGCGCAGGGTCCCGTTGCATCATTTCTGGCTGGCCAGAAATGGCACAACGGGACCCCGCGCTGGCGGTGCAGCAGCGCAGCAGCTTGCACGGAGAGGCGAGCGGGGACCCAGGTAAGGCCCACGAGTCTCGGGGGGCATGAGCAGGGCTGATTTCGGCTCATTACGGCCCTCCGAGACGAGCGGTAACACCGACTCAAGAGCCAAAAGCAGGGTGAGAGACAGGTGTTGTAAATTTTTTGCAGCCTCCATTGTCTGGGCCAGAGTGAGAGGCAGGTGAAGAAACAGGTTGCAATGGTGAAGAGCAGGAGCATCTCCAGGGGGCTTTTGTCAGTGGGTCCCTGCTAGGATGTGGGCTCTGGGCAGGTGCCCAACTATCCCTACCTTTGATGCTGGCCCTGCTCCCATCAATAACAACAACAAATACAGTCCCTGCCTACAGACATTCAATCAGAAAGACAAAAGATAAAGACAAACATACATGCCAGTTCTTAAGTTTACAAAGTTCTTATAATGGCCCACTGGGATGGGAGCAGTTAAGGGAAAAGAAGAGCAAAATGGAACTGGTATCTCAGGGGAGCAGATTGAGTAGCCCTGCAGTCTTATCTCTGATCTCTCCCTGTGCTGCAGCCAGGTGGAATGACTTCTTAAGAAGATAAGTAGAGCCATGCTGGATCAGACCAAGGGTCCATCTAGTCCAGTATTGTGTTCATTTGGTGGCCAACCAGATGCCCAAGAAAAACCCACAAGCAGCACATGAGTGCAATAGCATCTTCCAGCCCATGTTCCCCAGCAACTGGTGTACATAGCCATACTGCCTCTGATACTGGAGGTAGCACAGAGCCACCAGGACTAGTAGCCATTGATCCTCCATGGATTTGTCCAATCCCCTTTTAAAGGTCTTGAAATTGGTGGCCATCACTACATCTTGTGGAAGTGAATTCCATAGTTTAACTATGTGCTGTGTGAAGAAGTACTTCCTTTTATCTGTTCTGATTCTCCCACCAATCAGCTTCATAGGATGACCCCATTGGGTTCTAGTATTATGAGAGAGGGAGAAAAATGTCTCCCTATTCACTTTCTCCACACCATGCCTAATTTTGTACACCTATATCATCATGTCTCCCCTTACTCACCTTTTTTCTAATCTAAATAATCCCAGATGTTGTAACCTTCCCTCATAGGGGAGTTGCTGCAGCCTCTTGATCATTTTAATTGCCCTTCTCTGCACTTTTCCCAACTTTACAATATCCTTTTTAGGTGTGGTGACCAGAATTGTACACAGTATTCTAAGTGGCCGCACTATGGATTTGTAAATCTATGTATATCATATGTATATCTACGTATATCATAGATTTGCTTCCATCTAGATGACAACTAGATATGCTAAAGATGTTTATATAAAAATATGATAAATCTGGAACAAAACCATCTTTGTGAGTATGGGGAGCATGGTTTCATATTATATTATTACTTTACTCCCAACTCAAGGATGGAAAGCGGAATATCGGTGGTCAATATAAGAGGTTTAAAGATGTTCATAAGGCTAATCTAAAAAATGCAATATAAACATCGAAACTGGGAAGCTCTGGCCCATGAACGATCTAAATGGAGGTGGCCTTCACAAAGGTTCCATGGACTTTGAAGAAGCCCGAGTGCAAGGTGAAAGGGAGAAACGTGCTAAAGCGAAAAGCACGTCAAATGAATCCTTTACAGGACCATCTTCTATCTGGTAACCTGTGTCCTCACTGTGGGAAGCTGTGTGGATCTAGAATTGGCCTCCACAGTCACTTACGGACCCATCGCTAGAGTCTACACAATCTTCTTTAGAATCTCCTCCTTTTATCCCGGAAGACAATCTTACTCGGTCACGAGTGATCGCCTGATGATGATGATTTGATGAGTCTTCTTTCTTTGCATACTCCTTTAAATCCATATCATATAAATAGTGCTGATTTTCAATATACACATAAAGATTGTGACACATATCTTTATAAGTGCAAATAGCATGACTTATCATCTTTAACCAAGCAGTGTCGAGTATTTACCGCTCTACTCAAATCAGGTTCAAGCAGTAGCTTCTGTTGCCATGCACACAATAATTCACGGCCTGGATCCAAGGATCTGCATGACTAGTTCTGTGTACCATGGGGAGTTTGGACATTGTCAAACAGGAGCATCTCTCCATGCTGCAGAGCAAACTCATTCTGAAATGGAGGGCAGTTTCAAAACATAATTGTGATACAGCATGGACATCTGCAATTCAAAGGAAAACAAATCAACAAATTCCCACTAGGTATGCTTAATGTAGCTCTCTGAGTCCCAGCCTATACGTCAAAACACTGTTGTAGAACACAACAAGACAGGCTTAATGCTCATCAGATTGTGGCTCTGCATTACTCCGTGTTTGGTTGGTCCTCAGCATCAAATATAAATAATGCTTCTGTTCTCAGCACAGAAATAGGCTGCACTAATTTCAATTGCCTTTGCTTCCATTGGAATGTGCTTTTCCAAGCATACTTACCAGGAAGCATGTCATATGAAATCAGAAGATACCCTTCCATCAGTATGCTCAGTTGAAGAGGCTTGCAGAGGTCCTAAGAGACCCAACACTGGAGAGGAGGATACTACAGATGGCACAATCTGTGACTTCAGGAGGCCTTTTCAAGTAACATAGGAAGTTTTCTTATACTGAATCATACCATTGGTTTATCTAGCCCAGTATGGTCTATGCTGACTTGCTCTCCAGGTCGCAAGCAGAGATCTTTCCCATCTCTGGGAAAGATCTCTGAGAGCTTTAAAAACAACAACACTGAAGATGGTGGGGGTTAAATCTCTGTCCTTCTGCATACAAGGGATGTGATTTCCCACTAAGCTATGGCCCAACAAAAACTCAGCCCTGTTAAAGACTCATGATCAGGCTAATAATCAGAAAATGGACAATGAAGAATGGATCATCTTGTGTAGACGTTGAGCCAGTTTTCATGATCAAAACAAGCCACAGTGGCTGGAAAGCTAAGCAGGGTCAACCCTGGTTGTTACTTGGATGGGAGACCCCTCCTCTAGTTTCCTGCATTGAGCAGGGGGTTGGACTCGATAGCCTTGTAGGCTCCTTCCAACTCTATGAATCTATGAATCTATAAGAACCACCATGGCTTGTTGTGAGCCACAGCATATGCCAACATGTGGGGAGTGATTTGCATAATCAGTGCCGAGCTGCAGCTTATCATGTCATCCAAATCCAGGTGGAGTGGCTTATTGGAAGGTTTACACAACCCTCAAATAATGGTGCAACAGCCCATGAGCTATTTGAGGGTAATTTAACCCTCCAACATGCCATGGCGCCAGGGTTCAGACAACATGACAAGCTGTGGCCAGGTGGCGATTACGCAAATAATCATGCCCGGCACATGCCGTGGCTCACGAACAAGCCACGGTGACTTGTTTTGATCATGTGAGCTGGGTCATTGTACAATTCTCCTTGTCTGTCCTGTGTTAGTACACAGATAAATGACCATTCTTTTTAGTTTTACCACCAGCATCTTCGTTTGTAAATCAACTCCCAGATGGGGTTGCTGTAAAAAAAAAAAGGAAGAGGAGTTGTGATGTATTTGCTGTACTGTAATGTAGCCTTGATATGGCCACATCTATAAGAAACATTATCGTCCCTTTTATTTAGGTAGCTACTAACCTGGACTAAAATCCAAAGCACAGGAATGCATACTTAAGTTCTACTGATTTCAATTGGTACATGTTACTACGTGCTTGCTTGGAATTCAGGGATTTGCCACAAAGCAATGATTTTATCAAAAGCTGTATCCAATAGTGCATTGATAGGAAAATGTCACTGATGAGCATAATGAATATAAGCAGACCTATTTTCTCCTGTCTTGTTTCCAGCTAGAGAAAAGTTCAGTTGAATATCTAAAAGGAAATTCTCATGCATTCAAAATCACGCAGGCTCCTGTATGAAAACAGTTGTGACAAGATTTGCCAGAATTATTGCACATATTTTATGATGAGAGTTAAAAAAAAGCAGCTACAGGCATATTAGATTTATACCTCCATCTGTGAGTTCATTTTGGAACTCCTGCCATCTAGATGCATAAGCACACATTTCAGACTCCAAAGCACCTTATGAAGTTTGGCTCATATGCTCTGCTATGTTCCTAGCAATATTAAACAATGCCATAACCTTTTCAATAGCTATATAAACAATGCCAGATCTGGCACTCAAGTAAATCACGTTGCATGGAGAGTAGAGATCAAGATTCCTTTTTCTTACCACATGAAGACTTTCAAAATTACCCACAGTGAGAACCATGTGGAATTGGTCTTGTGAAAAGATCAAAAACTGATTTAGCCCTGAAGATACTATGGTCTGTCAAAATGGATTACTTTATGTCTGCGGTTCATGGTTGTAAACCAATGGCAGAACATACATACACATTGGATTATTTTTCAAATAAATAATGGCTTGGAATGACTACAAACAAACAAACCCATTCAGGGTGGAAGAAACCCTATTGTCCAATTCTGTTAAATGTTAAAAGTGGTAACTGATGAATGAAATTCTCCAGTGGGAATGTAACAGAGTATTACATTCTGGATCAGGCTCTTTTTTTTATGTCAAAGCAGTAACTGTGATCACAACGTGAAGTGCTTTGGGTCATTTTATACCTGCTATTAAACTGTATTGGTAGAATACGCATCTTGCTCTCTTACCACTGGGGAATGCCTAAAAGTAAGAGTCCGCAATAAAGTAAATGTATCAAAGTTTAAAGGAGACTCTCCAGCAACTAACAGAGTGGAGACTGAAATAATAGCATGGCCAAAAGGATATCAGCAATGCTACTAAGGGCGCAATCCTATTGCAATGATCGTAAGCCCCCAAACTTGGAGGTTTCTGATCATCCAATGCAGGACAGGAGGAGTGGTGGAGGCGGCCTGTGCCTCCCCATCCTCCCGCCCTGCCTTTTTGCTAGATGAGCTCTTTTGCCCATCTAGCAAAAGCATTTTGCAGGAGGCGGGAAGGAGGCTGGAGAGGCCTCAGGATAGCTCATATCCTGGCCTCTCCACTCTCCTCCGCTCCCTGCCCACCGAAACGGCCCCCTTTCCCCCCTCTCCGAGGTTGTGTTCTTGATCTTCTTTCAGTGCCAGCTGCAAGCAGGAGTGGGATCGGAGCTCCGATTCCCAGCTCCAAGGTCTGAGCACTGTGCCTCCCCTGTCTAGGGGTCATAGGATTGCTCCCTTGTACTCCGCTCATTTCAATGGGACATCAATTTGCTTTTTTTTTTTTTCCGGATGGAACTAGAAGTCTCCAAACTCAATGAACTGGATTCACGGCTGTCATAATGAAGATTAGTATGGATTCTGGAGCAAGGCTACACAGATATGATTCTCAACCACATTTGCCATCTCACAAACAAAGGGATGGATCCAGGATCTGCCTTCTGTAGATGCAAATGCTGTGTTCACGGAAGCTACCTCTGCTTGATTTTGGGGGGATTCTGCCCTCTGCCCCCACAGCTCACCCCACTCAGCAGGGTCCCCTGATCCTCTGGAGGGGCTGCCAAAAGGAGGAGGGAGGAAAGTCCACTTCCGCCAGCCCAGTTACATGCACCTAAATCTGGATCTAACCCTAAGGAAAATCGGCATTATCACGATCAAATAGTTTTAGAAAGTTCTATTCCTTAGAAGGAAGAAATCTTTTCAGTCGAGGCATAATGAAAATGAGTTGCATTTTCTTGAATAACTGCAGTTAAATTGATACCTTTTTAGCTCAAGATAATTAAAAAATTGGAATTTGGAACAAAGTGATAATTTGTTAAGATGTGTTACT
Organism: Shinisaurus crocodilurus; assembly: GCA_021292165.1. Classification (NCBI taxonomy): domain Eukaryota; kingdom Metazoa; phylum Chordata; class Lepidosauria; order Squamata; family Shinisauridae; genus Shinisaurus; species Shinisaurus crocodilurus. The sequence goes on along the minus strand of CM037880.1, from coordinate 35,175,989 downwards.
TAGAGCAGTGTTCTCCAACCTTGGGTGCCCAGATGTTTTTGGCCTACAACTCCCAGCATGCCTCGGCCAGCATAGCTGGCCGGGGCATGCTGGGAGTTGTAGGCCAAAAACATCTGGGCACCCAAGGTTGGAGAACACTGACTTAGAGCATTATGACTGCTCAGAGAGTTCTCTCTTTAGAGACTTGCTCATGGTACTATTGCTGAAAAACATCTTAGGGCACAATCCTATGCAAGTTTTGACAGAACAAAAGGCATACAGCTCCCAGCATGCTAGGAGACGTAGGCCTTTTCTCTCTCTAAACTTGCATAGGATTGTGTCTTTATTGAACTTTTTAAAAAAGTATTTTGCCTAAATTGTCTTAAAAAGAAGGAACAATGTCTAATGATCTGTTGATGACAAGTTGTATAATTTAACTGTTACACCATTTTCTGTAATACTTCTTCTTTATATTCTGCCCCAGCCTAATAATCTAATAATTCGTGTTCATACCTAAGGTAAAATGTGCTAAGTTCAATTCATATTGGAGCTGTGACAATTTGTATAATAGCTCCTTCTTTTATTCTCTTCATAAAACTCATATTTTAATTCTGACCAGCCTTATCACAAAGACGCAAAATGTGCAGCAGTCAAGTTATCTCAGTAGCTAATGCACATACTGGCTGTGCATACATAATAAATAATCATTATTGTATTAGTTGCTTTTCGCAACTTCTTCAGTGCATTTGCATTGTAAATGCATTTGCATGAAGAATAGGAAATTAATTTTTTGCCTATATTGCCCTTGGGGAAAAAATTGAACTGTTCAGTAAAAAAAAAGGGGGGGGGAAAGGAAGATTAAAATGACAAAGCAAACAAAATTGGTAGAAAACAGAAAGAAAAATGACTATCATTTGCATTTTTTTATGCTTCTAAATTCGGTACGCAGCTACAAATTTATCACCCACAAAATACCACTATCTTCTTCCTTTCTCACCTGATAATTCCTCAATAATAATACAGGCTGGACTCTAAAGAGTCCCTTCTATACATGCATTAGGGCTTCCCTAAATGTCATCTTTAAACTCCTCACACTTTAGTGGAGGATTCTCTGAAGGGTCCTCTGAAACTGCTCTGAGATGTATATGTTTTCTTAAATATGGTGAGCAGTATATAAATCTAGAAAATAAATACAATCAATAAATTGTTGGAGCAGGTTTTCCGATGTCATGGTGTGCTGCGATTGAATCCAGGAAGGCTGAAGGCAGAGAGGAGAAAACAGTGGGATCCCTTGTTTGGGAAGATGTGCTTTCCATAGTTCTTCTGTTCTTGGTCATATGACAGCTTCTATATGACCACTTCCTTAGGCTTAGGAACTTTGTATCTGCTCAGTGCTGAGGCAAATGTTACCATCAACCACCGGAATACAATTTATGGCTAAAATCCTTACATTCCAGCCCACTCCAGTAAGCGAGACAGGACTTACCTTGCAGAAGCTACGTTGATTATTTTTCTGCAGGGCTTGTCCTTCTATATTCTTACTAATTTTATCTTTAATAATGCTTTCAATCAATTTACCCTGAACAGACATTAAGCTTACTGGCCTGTATGGGCCCTGTGATTTATTAACTTTCAATTTGTCAATAAGTTTGAGAACTTCATCTTTTGTCACTGCTACTTGCCTCAATTCCTCAGACTTCCTTCCTGAAAATATCAGTTTAGGCACAGGTATCTATTGTATATCTTCTACAGTGAAGACAGATGACAAGAATTCATTCAGTAATATGAATTACAGACATCAGCAGTTCCATGGAATGTCTGAAAACAATGTTATTCAAGGTTTGTGGCTTAAATGCTATTTACTAGTTTTTCAGTTTAGAAAAAAAAAATCACTGTGCAGAAGAAATGCACAATTATGTATCGCTTGTATTCCTGGTTGAAGTTTCTGAGCCTACTTCCCCATCGTCTGAAAACCCACAAGGGATTATTCTTGCAGCAGTGGGGAAGTGGTGATTGGCATTTTGCAAGTTTAAAGCAGATAAAAGGTTAGTTTCGGGAATGGGATCAGTACTTCTCTCAGCAAAGAACGAGTGTCATGTGTCAGCAGTACAGAAAGGTGACTAAAGCTCGGGGATTGATTTTCTTCTTTCAGTCAGTCATCAAATGTGCTGTAGTCGATGGTGTATTTTGATGACATGGCACTCCATTCCATCACCCAGTACAGGTACACTGAAACATAAATAAACACTAGTTCCATAGTCTGATGTATAAACTTTCCACTTGGAAAGAGATTATGATTGCACATACATTAGAAATTCCTGTCCCTCTCTACCAGACTTGGACTGGCTAACCAATGCCAAGGGCACTCGGCTGGCCTTAGCCAGTACTGTACAGGGAAATGTAGGAGATGGTCACTTGCTCAGCATACTGATGGGGAAATTATTTGAAGCAGGGATGCTTGAAATGTGAGCACCCATTCTCCAATTATTAGATCAGTCCCACTTTGAAGTAGTTACATCCCTTTTGAGCTTGCATTGAGGCTCACACCCCACCCAGGGATTATGAGAAATTTGTTTCAGTTTATTTTAAACTAGAATTTGCCCACTTTGCACCTCCCAAACCTGAATGTAGACTTGAGTTCTGCGGTTGAACTCCACACATTTCTGAGCAGTGAGATGCGATTTGTGGATTAAAGGAGAATACATTAAAAAAATGTGTACATCTGAAAAGTACACAGTGAAAAAGTGTGTACTTTTCAAAAATGCACACAACTGATGTGTACATTTGGAATGTGCACGGAAATACCCACAATTTTTTGTGCAAATGGGTGGAGACTCGCAATCTGATATGAACACAAGTCAGAACAAGCTTCAAGCTGAACATTGGAGAACTCCCATGAGCTTGAGTTTTACACATTTTCACATCTCTAACTGGTCCAACATTTGCAGTTGGAGGGCGTCAGTTCCTGGAAGTGTCCACGGTCTCTGGTTGAAAATAAACTCCACGCAGCCCAGGAGAGTCTCTGTATTCTCTGCATGGAACTGGCTGTGATTTGCAGCTGGAGACTCTGGACCTACTTCCCTGTCCAATGTACCCACCATCTTGGGCAGTGAGAGAAACAAAACACTCCCAATGGGGCAGGAATACACTCATGGCCTCTTTAAGGAGCCATGCAGGTCTTCAGAGCCAGAGGTTAGTGATAGAGTGAGTTGCTGCCCCTTTGCCATGGCAGCCAAGATGCAGCCCCAACTGCAGGAAGTCCAGGAAATTTTGCAAGAAGCTAGGAAGAAACTCTGGGGAGATGGTGCTGGTTGCATAATGGCAGATGCAGGTGGCATGCATGCTGAGGAAGAGACAACTCAGGCCTTTGCTCCACTTCTGGGAGATAAGGCTGAGCAAGAGGAACCAGCTGCTTGTCTACCCTTCTCCTCCATTTCTGAGGCCAAAGGAAGGAGAATCCAGAAAGGCCAAAGAGGAAGCCAGGACAGAGTTTAAGCCACTCCATCAAATTTAGAGTCATCCTAAGAGACCACACACTGCTTGTCCACTGTCCTTCCCAACAAAGGCCAGTTTCCTTCTCAAGGTAAAGATTTTGTTTCTTGGGAAAGAGGGAGAACTGGTATGGAGGGTGGGGTAGTGGAGGAGGCTGGGAAGAATTAAGCAGCTCAAGTGCCCATCATGTGAAATAGATGCATGGTGTCAGTCACCACCAAATATCTGTGAATGCTGGCATATAGAAGCTGCAATTGTGATTTGGACTTTGCTTGTTTCTATTGTGGCATGGCTTTACCATTGTTATGCACCCCTCTGAGAGTTGACACACTGAAGGGCAACCAGTGCTGGCTCCAAGTTTTTGAGGGCCCTCGGGCAAGATACCCTCACAGGGCCCACTCCCTCAGTGAGTCTATCTTCTCATGGCCATTGTCACCAGCTGCTATTACTCTTGCTCATCCACTTTTGCATCATTGCTATCACTTGCTTGCTTGACAGGCAGAGAGCCAGTGAGCAAGTAGGTGGTGCTATTCTTCTCCTCCTCACCACCTTCATCGTCTGGGACAGAGGAAGAGACAGGTGAACAAATAGGTTGCAATGGTGAAGAGGAACAACTCAATGGGGCCCCCTGCTGGGGTGTGGGCCCTTAGCAGGTGCCTGACTATGCCTACCCTTGACACCAGCCCTGAGGGTGACATACAAATATTTTAAACAAACAAATAAGCACTGTTACTGTTTTTGGTGCTAGCCATAGCCATGCTTTTAATGTGATGTCTGGTTTGCCCCTAAGAGTAACCCCACTGTGTGTGGAGGTAACATGATGGGTAAAGTGTAACTGGCTGTTTCCTGCTACACAAGCAGGTCAGCACAAGCCTCAAGTTCACATGTTCCCCTGGTTTGTTTAAATGAACTTTGGTTAAAACAAACCAGAGTTTCCCAGGTTTGAATGCACCATGAAGCTTGCTTGTTCTTAAAGTAAATGCAACATGAAGTTGGTTTGTTCCGAAAGTAAGAACAGTAGCTTTCACTCTTCTCCTTCATGCATGAAGGAAGAGGAGAGGGTAAGAGAAGTGAAGCACGTGAAGTGAAGACTTGTTACTGTGGCTTGTTCCCAATCACATAAACCATGGTTTGTGTGCATCTTTGAACTAGATCAATCAAATTGTGCTTTCTATAAGTTTTGGCTGAGCATTTTATAATATTAGCCAGCAACAAACTAAGAAGACAACTAAGTAGTTACAGCCAGAGGCGTAGCGTGGGGTGTGCAGGGGGGGCCGGCCGCACCGGGCGCAACATCTGGGGGGGCGCGCTTGCACTCGCAGCTCTCTTTCCAGGCTCCCGGCAGCCAGAAGCGATCGGCTCGGCAGGCACCTGTGGCGGCCAGAGCCGAGTTAGTTGAGCAAGTCGCCCGCTCGCTCGCTCGCGGGTGATGCCGCCGCCCGGGCAGGAGCGGGTGGTGCCGCTGCTGGGGGCGCGCTGCAGAACCCTCTACCCCTTCTCTGGGGAGCGGCACCGGCACGGGCTGCGCTTCGCCGCAGGGGAGCTGCTCACCATCCTGCAGGCGGGGCCCGACGGCGGCTGGTGGGAAGGGGAGACCGCCGAAGGGCTCAGGGGCTGGTTCCCGGCCAGCTACGTCCAGTTGATCGAGGTGAGCGGCAGCGAAGGGAGGCAGCCAGCAATTCGGCCCGTGCCGTAGCGTGTAGCTGAGGCTTATCTTTTGTTTTACGCTGGTGCACTGTGTGCATGGCCCTGATTTGGATCGAGACCACTGCACTCTAGGAGGGGGGGGATTAAACCTTCCCCCACCCACTGTTTACCTTCCGAATTCTGCCCCCACCCCAATGTGGGGGGGGGAATTTCAGGATGCAAACAGTGGAGGGGGAAGAATTAATTCACCCTCCTAAAGCATGGTGGCCCCAATCCAAATCATGGCTGCACACACTTACACTAGAGTAAAACAAAAGACAAGCCTCAGCATTACGATTAGCATAATGTGTCATTTGGCTCCCCATTCTGCACAGATAGAAGAGAAAACGCACTAAACATTCAGATATTCAACAAGCAGCTAGTTGTTCTTTGTAGTCTTTATATTCTCCCATATATGGGATTGCACCTTTAGTGTGATACCAGCATTCCCCCTCCAAGTTATCTGAGCCCTTATCAGCCCATCAAAACACCCAATATGCCAACATGTTTCACATTACTTTTTCCGGGCTATGGCTTAAAAGCTTTTCTACATGAGGCTGGTATTTGCGCTAATTAAAAGCAGGCGAATTTAAATTAATCTGTATATTATATACAGATTGATATCTTGCACTTCTATTAAAGAATTACAATTAGAGGTACAGGATTGAGGAAGTTGGCTCCATCTAGCCCAGTCTTGGATCATCTCCAGGGTATGGTTCCATTTTGATGTTTAGTTTTTGTTCTTGATATTTTTTGTCGTTTACGATGGTTGTGAGACGACATATAATAGCATGGCCCATGCTAGGTTACTACATTTGTAGATTTGTATTCATAGACCTGCTGAAAATGTGGAGAATGTGTAATGCATGTTCGCACTCAATAAAGTGTTTGAAAAGAAACTTGTATTTAGATGCATTTTACTTTAATTACATCAGTATTTTCATAACAAACAATACATGTGCTTAGGGGGTAAGGGTTTCTTTAACTAATCTAGTGGAAGAGACTCGAGTGCTAAAATCCACGGGTTAGGGGGCGCAAATTACTTGCCTTGCCCCGGGTGCTGACAACCCACGCTACGCCACTGGTTACAGCAAGAGATTATGGGAATTCATTTTTACTTGAATCCAAGCTATCATGCATCAAAGAGACTGGATCCTGGCCTCCTCAGGTTCCTTTGAACACAAACTGGTTTAGATATTACTGACCCATTGTACGTGCCATTATCATGTTGTGACACTCCATACAGAAGCAGATATGTTTCAATGTTCTACACTATGTTTGCTCTTCAATCAGTAATCATCATAATACATTGATTAGATGTTTTTCTCAAAAGAGAGTCAAGGCATCTTACAACAGAGATTAAAACATGCAAAAATGTAAAACATTTTAAAACAGCTAAACCAATTAAAATGCCAAGACCCAATAAAACAACCAAATTAAGAAGCCTTACAATACATTGAAACCATGGTTTCCTCCTAGATCTGAACTTGGCCTTTCTCTTTAGTAGGAGAAGAATGCAGTGCTTTTAATTAATTAAATAAATAAATCTCCAGTGGATTTAATATTGCATGAAATCATTTAAGCATTTGTCTCAGCATATTCTTTTTTGGCTAGTTATAATTATCCATAAAGTTAGTTCTAGTTTAATCAGTTAGTGCTAATGTTTTTGTAGCTATGGTGGGGTGAGCCATTTGGTGTGACATGATGGAGCTTTTCATAATCTCGTGTTAAATGATCTCATCAAATTCATCCCAGTATTGATAAAAAGCAAATTTTCATTGTGAGTCATTTAGATGACCTGGAAAATTCAGCTACCACAATGCACTTCATTTTATTTTAGTAATCCACACACTTTAGGCGTGAAAATGTTCTTTAAAAGATAAAACTATCTGAATGTGCTTGTGATTAGGAAGTGGTAGGAATAACAGACATTTGCCTTCGGTTATCAGGTATAATTCTCCTTTCAATCAGAGGGAAGTTTAGCACCAGATTAGGTTAGAACAGATTCTGCAGTCTTTCCATTGCTCAGTAGTTGAAGAGATGGAGGTAGAATTAGAATTACCTGCCCATGATCCTCTTTTAGGCAAATAAAAAAATGAAATAAAATTAACAGCACAACCCTTATACATGATTACTCAGATGTAAGCCACACTGTAGTGAGGCTTATACCCAGGAAAGTGTGTATAGGATTGCAGCTGAAGACTATAAAAACCAAAACAGCAGGTACAGTAATACCTTGGATTGCAAGTAACTTGGTTTGAGAGCGTTTTGCAAGACAAGCAAATTTTTAAATATTTATTTTAAAAAATTTGACTTGATATACACGCGACGTCTTGCAATACAAGTACCGTAGTACTGCTTAAATTAAAAATCTCTGTACAAATTTTTTTGGGGGAATTTCATTTTGATATAAGAGTGTTTTGGATTACAAGCACGTTTCCGGAATGAATTATGCTCTCAATCCAAGGCATGACTGTATAGATGATTGATGACTGCATACTCAGCCTTAATCTATGGCCTTCTATATAGCCATTCTTATTTTTCCATCTCACGAACAATAGGCTGGATCCAGACTAAATTAGTTTGCCCTTCATTCTCATTGAAATCAATAGGATTTAAGTAAAGTCATAACTAACTTGTCCCATTAATTTCTGTGGGACCTAAGTTCAACTAACTTAATCTGAATCCAACCCAATGCACTAGCCCTCAGCAAATAAAGTGCTATTAAAATGTGTCTGTAATCCACTAGGGCCAACCAGACAACAAAGTTCTTTGTTATTCCATTTGGACTTGATCGGGGTGAATCGCACATTAGTAGCATTCAAGGATTAATAATGTCATACAGTAATGAAAATAGTGACCCACCACAAACTGAGCAATTAGTATGCAGAAGCCTGCCTGTTTCACGACACAGGTTACTGAAAGCTCGTCACCTTTGCATTTCCCCCTAACTTTATGTGCTTCCCTGATGAGTGTGCAGACAAATTGATTTTTTTATCCTAATTTTCAAAGCTGTTCATGTTTTCAGTCTACCATAGAGACCATCTGTCTCTCCAAAACCATGACTTCCTTTGACAGCTCTGTTCCTCAGGAACAATGGAGCTGCCAACTGTGTGGGCTAAGTGAGCACACGGTGTGCATCATTTTGTGCAGCTGACCTATCACTGGGGGATTTACTCTTGCAAAAGATTAGAATGGCCATAACCCTTACTGACTTTCCAACAAAATGAGCAATGCAACCTTTTCTGTTTAGGCGTCCCACAGTACAACAAACACCAGATTACAAATGTTAGTCCTACTTGGAATAGACGCATTGAAATGAATGGGACTTGGGTTCTTTATAGTCTACAATAAATAGCTCCCCCATTATGAGTATATGTAGCGATGATGATGATGATGATGATGATGATGATGATGATGTAGTGCTTTAGAGCATCCAAAGTGCTTCTTATATATTATCATGTTGTAATCCTTACAACAGCCATGTAAGGTAGGTCTTTATTATCCCCATATTGTACACGAGAGAGCAGAAAAGTGGTCTTCCTGAGTTCATGGCAGAGGCAAGATTCAAACCAGGAACCTCCTGATTTATAGGCTCTAGGGATGGTGGAGAATTAGGTCTGGCTTGCATTTCAATAAGAACACACCAAATTTGCACTTCGCAAATCAGTATGCAAAGTGTAACACAGTTATCTTTCGGTATTCCCATTTTTCAGGATTTTGCCATGCAGTTCTCCAAACAAAAACTGCATACAAAAATGTGTTTATCAGGAGACAGTCTGCACAAAAATGCATATAATAGTGAAAAAAACATACAAACCTCATTATATTAAGGAAATGCTTTAAAATGCATATATTAGACAAATTTGCATACATAAATCCGTATATTAGGAAAATGTGCATAAAATGCATATGAATTTTCATGCTGACTTTTTTTTTTTTTTAATGCACTTGCCAACTGATGTGGAAATGAGCCAAAACCAACTTAAGCTGGGGGTGGGATGAGGAACTGGGAGAAATACATTAGTTAGTTACCAGTTTTCAAAGACTGCGATGCTAAAGAGTTGATTCACACACCAAGCTACCTACTGTTGGCTGTGTACTTGTGGCCTTCACGTCTGTGGCCAGATAGTCACATGCAGGAATCACTGTTACATGTTTGCATTGCACAAGAAGCCTACATTTTCAGTACTGTTCACAATGTTCAGCTTTCATCATGTGGCTGCTTCTACATGTATTTGTTTGACCATGGGTAGGAAGCCTACATCATGCTCAGCAAATTTAAGGGTCGGCCACAGCTGCCGAAAGATCTGACTTACTAGGGCTGATTCAAATAAATATCCAACGTGATTTCAGCCCTAAAGTTATCCATGTTCAATTTGGGGCTCATTTCCATCAGACGGGGGTTCCTACCATACAGACAGATGGATGCCCTAAATGAGTTACCTGTATCTATTTTTAGATTCTTGGGGTAGTACCCAATGTTACTCCTACTTAGAATAAACCCATTGAAATGAATGGGACTTAGGTTAGTCATAACTAACCCAAGTTAAGAGAGAACAAAGTAGAACTAACGTCGGATACTCCCCTTGATGCCTGGAGACATGTTGCTGAAAGTTGCATTTTACTCATTCACATGTAGGCCTTTCAACCTAGTGCAAAGGACCATTAAAATGAAAATAAGCCCATAAATGCAGTGCACAAATCCACCCCTTAGCCATTGCTTCTAGTGGGCAAGCTAAGATATACCATGGCACCCATTGTTGCATTTTATTTATTTATTTATTTATTATATTTATACCCCACCTTTTTTCCTGCAAGGAACCCAAGGCGGCTTACATTATCCTCATCCTCCTCTCCATTTTATCCTCACAACATTTGGAACCAGATAAATAGTGAGAATAGAAACAGACCTACTCCACAGTGTCTGTTCTGACGCTGTCCAACCCAAGGAAATTTATGAGGGCTTTGTTTGTTTAAAAGTAGAAATTATAGCAGGTAATACTGAAGAACATAGAAAGAAATACAGTCATGCCTTGGATTGAGAGCATAATTCGTTCTGGAAACGTGCTTGTAATCCAAAACACTCTTATATCAAAATGAAATCCCCCCCCAAAAAAAAATTGTACAGAGATTTTTAATTTAAGCCGTACTACAGCACTTGTATTGCAAGACGTCGCTTGTATATCAAGTAAAAAAAAATGTTAAATAAATATTTAAAAATTTGCTTGTCTTGCAAAACGCTCTCAAACCAAGTTACTTGCAATCCAAGATATTACTGTACTGCAGAATACAGAGAAAATCAGCAGCAGAAGAATTTAGTTCCACACTCAATCAAGTAATATTGATCTTCAATTGAAAAGAACAATTAAACATTGGAAAACATTTTGAACACCGAATGGCCTTCCAGCAAGCATACACCAAATGTCTGAACCTGCGGTTCCTCTCGTACTGAGCAGGATTACTATCGCAACAACACATCAGATTATTGTCCTCAAGTAATTTATATGCTGCTGAAGTAGGGCTGAACTGATTATGAGCGAGTGATGGAGAGCCATCAGGAGTAGAAACACCTTTCTACTGCAAAGTGGGTCACTACGGGGATGGTGTCTGAGTCTGACTTTTTTTCTTTTTAAAACAGGCATCAAGCAAGATTATTTGGGAAAACATAGGAATAAAATATATATACAAATAGGATTAGCAGGGAAGTCCTATACATATCTACTCAAATGTGAATTCTATTGAGTTCAATGAGACTTACACCCTAGTAAGAAAGTATGGAATTGTAGCAATTCCATACTTACTTACATGGGTGTAAGCCTTGTTGAACTCAATGTAACTCACTCTTGAGTAGACATGTATAGGCTGAACTCAATAGGGATGAGTAGACATGAATAGGATTTCACTGTCAAAAGTTAAAGATAGTTTATATTGCTATCTCACAAGATCAAAGGCAAAAATCCAAACCCTGTTATAGTGACCATTTTTTAAATTTTTAAATACTAATATGATTCTTTAATAGTTTTAGTTGGCACCCACATTGTTTATGCAAAGCCTGCATAACTTTTGACCCACCAAGATGAATGCACACCAATTATCTATGGCTGAAATCACTCACTATGCATGCCTAGGAAACTGTATGCAGCTTGGTGTGTCACAAGTCACAACAGACAAATATCTGAAGTTTGTATTATATTCCTTTTTCTCAGCATTGTACACATGCAAAAGATTTGTGTGTCTGCAAAATAACGTGTAAAAGAGTTTTGCTCCAGGTGTTTTATTTTTTTTAAAGGATCAATGTTGTTGTTGTTTTTAGGTCATCCAGGATTATCCAATGAAACTGATTGACAGTAGATTCAGAGCAAACAAAAGAAAGTAGTTCTTCACCCAACACACAACTGATTTCTGGAATTCTCTGCCACAAGATGTGGTTATGGCTATTGGCTTACATAGGATTAAAAGGGAATTAGACAAGTTCATGGAGGATAGGTCTTTCAATGGCTTCACCCTTACGACAGGGGTGCTGAACCTCTTCCAGCCTAAAAGCTGACTTACATTTCGGAGAAGCTCTCAGGGGCTGCATTCCAGGGTGGGGCCAAGGGCAAAGGGACGGGGTATATTTTAGCTTAAGGCACTTCCTTTAGTAACTAAGCCTTAAGAGAGGCATTTCAACCTTTTAGAATGGGGCGAAATCTGCAGAAAACTCGGGAAATTGCCAGACGATCAGTAGTTGGGAAAGAGTGGTATGACCATCTAGAAGGCCAGGCTGGTACCCCATGGGGTCTGGATTTGGCCTCCGGACCTGAGATTCTGCAGCGCTGCCTTATAGCTTTATCTATTCTCCATGTTGAGAGGTGGTACGTCGCTGAATATCACTTGCTGTCAAGGGGCAAGGGGTGTACTTATTGGGAGCATCTAGTTGGGTACTGTGGAAGGCAGGATGCTGTACTGGATGGATCTCCAGTCCAATCCAGCAAAGCTATTCCTAATCTATGTTTCCTGCACATTAATTTCCCATATGTACCCCTGCTCACCCTTGAATTATAGTACCCAAAAATATGGTTCAGATGTAGGTTAAGATCCAGTTCTTCTATTCAAAATAAGGGTTGGGTGGGAGCCAATGTCTGATAGACATATCACATCTCAGATAGACGTCCATTCTAGGCTGGTCTGATAAGAGCAATGGTCGATGATAACACATAACCGATAGCATGTGATTAAGGTTTAGATAAACAAGACTGCTATGTGTTAACTAAAGTGCTACTGGATTGGCTGATAGGAGTTTACAATTTCTGAATATGTGAAGTTTTCATATGGAGTGGTTGAGAGCAGAATTCTAAATTTGGACCCGCTTATATAAATCCCTGTAAATAGATTGTTTCAAATTTGCTGGCTAATTAGCAAGTTTGAAAGCAGAGTCCAAGTCATACTATTCAAATATGTATCCAAAATCTAGGCTCAACGGTAACGAACAAATACCAAAGCTGATAGTTCCGCCTCTAGGGGTTGCCTCTGTCCATGGTGGAGATAACTCTTAGCTTGAGAGTTTGGAGCCTGATCTGAAATTTCACAAGCTCCAGTAGGCACACAGATCTGGAATATGGATTCATCAGATTCATTTCATGCTTTAATAGGTCAACTGAATAGGCCAACTTCCCTGAAAAATTCAAGGTGGAGATCCAAGGGAAATGATATTGGATTGCATCAGCCTAATTCCATATGAAGACTAACTCCATATGAAGACTGTGAGAGGCTTTCCACAAGGAGGTCTGAGCTGCTTCCTGACTTCTCGTTGTACAGATATGTGCGCACACCTTGACCGGGCCAAGAAATATAGTACCAAACTGCTTTCCCAACACACACACACACACACACGCATCAGCAGTCGCATGGCATCCACTTATCTGTGGTGTGACCCTCACACTGCTGGGGACTATGCATTGGATCCAGGATCTGCCTTCCACAAGGAAGGTCTCCGCTCATGGAAGGTCCATCTGCTCCATTTTGGGGGGTGCCTCCCTCTTTCCCCCCCTCCCCACAGCTCACCCCATTCAGCAGGGTCTCTTGTAGCATTTTCAGGAAGCTGGAGCAGCTGCCATAGGAAGGAGGGGACAGGGAAGTTCACATTCATGAGCACAATTGATCCAAATCTGGATCCAACCCTATGTGTGGATATCACAACATACCCAAGGCTGGTAGCATGGATTTGTCCCACTTTGCGAGCACCCTTCTTTCCAGTGCAGTGTCTATCAGATGACAAAGAAATACACCAAGGTGCTGTGGGATTGCAGTGTGGGCAACCGACTCCCGTGCTTCTTGGTGCTACCTTCGTTATTGAAACAATCGAACCAATCATTTGCAATCTGCTTTCATGTAGCATACAATTTTAAAAATAATAATGGACTGGCTTATTATTAACAGCAACTACTAGACATTTTATGCCTGTCCCATTACTTTTGGTAAGCAGAAGCAAAGTATGGAATGTTTCTCAACTCAGAGAAAAATGAGAAGAACAAGTAGATATAATAGGTATAATAATCAGTATAATAGATTTCAACTCTGTTCAGGTGCCAAAGTAAAAAATAGGAAAATACTAGTTCTTATTACACTATTTAGACAAGCAACATCCAATCAAGATCAGGGTCATATACATTTTGTTCAAAAAAATATATCTTAATATAAGGAGAAGCATTCAACAAGATAAATTCCTGCATTATTTGAACTCATGTTAATGCTAGCAAGAAGCAAATCTCAAAAGATTGTGACATTTTTCGTTATCAATCAGGCAGCATTAATTAAATTGCATTTCATAATTCAACTCAAGTCTTCAGCTGCATAATAAAGGAATAGAACAGGCTAAATTAAAGTAGCATTTAGTAGTACAAAAGCTAGAAATTGCTCCAGCTATTCCTTATTTTGATTTTAGCTGGTCCGTTTATTTATTTATTTATTTATTATATTTATACCCCACCTTTTTTCCTGCAGGGAACCCAGGGCGGCTTACATAATCCTCCTCCTCTCCATTTTATCCTCACAACAACCCTGTGAGGTAGGTTAGGCTGAGAGTCAGTGACTGGCCCAAAGTCACCCGGTGAGTTTCATGGCCGAGCGGGGACTAGAACCCGGATCTCCCGAGTCACAGTCCAACACTTCACCACTGCACCACACTGGCTCTCTTTTATTTTTTATTAGAAGGAAGTTTTATTTCCTTCTATTTTTAAAGGTGGTTGCCCAGATGAATGTCCTATGAAATTCGTTGCTTATGCTGCTTAAAATTGCCACATTGCCCCTCCCAGCCACATGTAGCAGTGGCGGGGGGGAACAATTTGCACGTGGGGGGAATGACGGATCGGACCACGATGGTCTGATATCGATCTACCAATCAGGGGGCAGAATGGGAGGGGCGGCAGAGCCGTTATTAGGCTCGCACGCCTCTCCCTCTGCCTCCTTTCTGACGCGGCTCTTTCCCTCCCATCCCTGTTTGCAGTGTAGGTATTACTGGTCGCCTGTTTCCAGGGGCCGAGTAGGAATTTTGGTTCATTGTCCTAATTGGCCGGGGGCAATGTTCGTGTTTCGCCTACTCTACACTGTATTTCAGGGTTTGGGTGCTTAGTGGCACTTTCAATTCGGTCACATTGGCAGTTAAGTGCAGGATTAGGCAGTTTTAGGGGCTCGGTGATCATCCTATGGCACCTTTCAGGTGAGAGATGTGCCCGAGGCTCCTGCCGCTGACTGCCTCACGGCTCAGGACTGCGGAGATAAGGCACGTCTCTTGAGGTCTTCCTACCTCACCTGGTGGTACCTCACGGGCCGGTTGAGGCTGACTGCAGGAAAGACCTTCCAGCACTGTGTGGTGTTTAGCAAGGAGGGAATGACTTGGATGCCGTCACCCTCCTTGCTGGATGTTTTGCCCTATACCAATGGTGACCGGCTGATAGCCGGTGTAATTAGTACCCGCACTTTCCCCCCTTCGTAGATCTCCCATTGATGATTCAATAAATGTGGTCCATTACTTTGACCACAATTTGTACCCTACAACTGTGTCCGAGTCGTTATTTCTCCTCTACACACGCAAATACTTTCTGAAGTGGCCACAACAATCCAGTGCAGTTATGCTTACTTAAGGCCCATCAGTTTCACTGCCAATACCTTGTCACTGAACTCTGAATATTATCTAGTTTGAATCTAGATCAGGGGTCTAGATCAGGGATCAAACTACGGCCCGCGGGCCAGATCCAGCCCAGCGTGCCCTTCCATCCGGCCCGGCTCCGTAGGCCCGAACTGGGCCCGCCCGGGCTCTCAGCCGCCCGAACGGGCTTGCCATGTTCTTCGCTCTCCCCGGAGAGCCAGCTGCGTGGGCTGCGCCGCCCGCGCTAGTCCCGTCGCGCCACTTCCGGCGTGGCGGAAGTGACGCGCGGGACCCTGCTCCGTCGCGCTGGACTCCCGCGCTCTGTTTCTGAACAGAGCGTGGGAGTCCAGTGCAACAGAGCGCAGCAGAATGACTCGGCTCCAGCGGTGGTGGTGGCAGTGGGGCGGGGGCAGCGGCAGCAGCAGTGACGACGTGGCGGGACTTTGGCGGCGGGGGCGGGGCTTCGGCGGCAGCAGCGGCGGCGGGGCTTCGGCGGGGACGGCGGTGGCGGGGCTTCAGCAGCGGCGGCGGGTGCAGGTACGGCAGGGTGGTGGCGGGGTGGGTCTGGTGGTGGCAGTGGGGGTCCTGGGGGGGGCTTTGGCGGCAGGGGGGTGACGGCCAGGTACGGCAGGGGGTGGCGGGGTGGGTCTGGCGGTGGCAGCGGGGGTCCTGGGGGGGGCTTTGGCGGCAGGGGGCGACGGCGCAGTGGGGCTTTGGCGGCGGCGGGTGCAAGTACAGCGGCAGCGGGTGGTGGTGGCGGGGTAGGTCTGGCGGCGACGGGGGGATCCTGGGGGAGCAGGGGGGCTTTGGCGGCAACGGGGGGGATCCTGGGGGGCAGGGGGGCTTTGGGGGCAGGGGGGCTATAGTCCGGCCCCCCAACAGTCTGAGGGACAATGAACCGGCCCCCTGTTTAAAAAGTTTGAAGACCCCTGATCTAGATCTATTTGCAATCTGTTCTATTTGTTATCTAGTTCTATATTGTTTGAGTCTTTTTTAATGGTCAGGGACAAAATCTGTTACCAGGAAATGATACTGACAGAGGAGCTGGGCTCGGTTCACTTGTACATGAGCTACAAATCTTCTCTGCTGCCTTGAATTCCCACTTCTCTTCTGTACCAGCGTAGGTATCCATGCCCTGAAAAACCCCAGGCATCGGTTTGCTACACACAGAGCACAGGCCCTACAGCAGCCTCTGATACTGTTGCAACTAGTTGCAAGTGCAGCTGCTTCTTGCCAGGAGATGTGACTAGGCTTTGTGAAAGTAGGTTGTGACCAATTCTATTTTATTCTAGGGCCCAGCTTCTCACAGATTGGAATAGCCCTTAGTTTGGTACTCTGAAACAAACTTATACAGCTGTCAGAGTTGGACACATTGTGCCCACCCCGTCTGCGTGAGGGCATGCCCTCTGGCATTCCTAGGCACAGCCTCTGACATGGTGCACCCTTATAGCCCCCTAAGAGAGGGGGCAGGCCTATAATTCTACCTGGACAGTATAATCTACATCTGAGGCCTTCCTCCGAGTGCCACCTGCAAGGGAGGCTCAGAGGGTGGCAACAAGGAAGAGGGCCTTCTCAGCGGTGGCCTCCCCAATTATGGAATGATCTCCCCACTGAGGCCCGCCTGACACCAACATTGTCATTTTTTCGGTGCCAGGTTAAGACTGCCTCTACTCCCAGGCATTTAATGGCATATGATGGGACATGTCAGCTGTTTTAACAGGTCTAGTGTTTTTTTTAAAATTGAAATTGTTTTAGTTGTTTAAACGGTTTTAAATTTTGTATATTGGTATTTTTATGCTGTATTTTATTGTATTTGCATTTGATTATTATCTACAGGCAGTCCCCTGACTAAAGGACGTCCAACTTACAGGCAACCCATACTTAAGAATGGACTTCTGGGTTCCCCGGCTCGACGTCGTTTACGTAGAGTACATAGCATAGTATACTACTCAATTTGCGTAATTTACACAATTTGCATAAATGCTGATTTTAACATATAGAACGCTATGCTGTTCCGACTTACATACAAATTCGACTTAACGACAGTCTTACGAATGGAACTCATTTGTAACCTGGGGACTGCCTGTATTCTATTATTGTACCCTGTGTTATGAATTGCTGTGAATTGCCCAGAGAGCTTCGTCTATTGGGTGATATAGAAGTGAAATAAATAATAATAACTCTGTCCCTTGGCCTACTAATAGCTATGGGCCATAAAGCTATGTACTGGTTAGGGAAGTCTGCTCCAGTGGCTGAAGATGTTACTTCAGGCTTCAGTGACACAGATACATTTAAATTAATTAATGGGTTTTTAACAAAATAACCCTGAGGTGCACTCGCCTTGGGTTCCCTTAGCATGCATGCATGCCAAGTTTCAGGTGTCTGGTTTTCATGGTCTCAGTGCTATGGCACCGGACAGTCAGACACACATCCCCCTTTATTATTATTATAGATATATACACATATACATACACATTGCATTTCTTTTCTGGTGTCATACAATGAAAACTGTATAGAGTTAATTTTTGCATGATAACAAGATTTTAGGTACAGGCAAATGAGAAGATCTGGCCAAGATGAATTATGCTGGCTGCCAAAACTGTAATAATATTCCCGGGAGGTGGCAATTTAATGTTTCTTCATCAGAAAAACAATTGGCTTTGAACATTTATTTGATAGCTCAATGATCTTGCCATTCAGAGATGGCACAGAGCATGCTGGTGGTTCCATTTTTGTTCTAATTTATGGTTACTGGAACAGTGATTGTGACAGGCTGCTAAATAAAGAAGAGGAGGCTATTCTAGTGCTAACGGTTTTATACAAGGCCGGCCATTCCATTAGGCAGAGTGAGGCAACTGCCTGAGGTGGCCGATGCTCAGGTGCGTGGAGTGGCGGCAAGATGTTCAGTGACGGAGCTATGTGCGCCAAACAGCCCGGCCTGGCTTAGCCTGTTGCCCTCAGGTGAAATGGAGAATCCTGTCTCCAGTGTTGAAGTAAGATTCAGTCGCTAGTCTGCTTGGCTTCTGTACATGGAACGGGGAGAGAGGTACCTTCTTGTCCCCCGTCTCAGCCAACGAAATGTCACAGGCTGGCCCTGGCTTTACACCTAAGGGCAGAGAGGACAACCACTCCAGTGTGCCTGAGAGAGCGTGTCCACATTAGTTGCCTGCCGTAGGCCACTGCTGATCTGAGATATGCACAACTGATCTGCCTTGTCTGTACCAAAATGCAACTCATGTCTGCTCCACCTGCATTGACAATGTCATGGAACTGGCATCACACAACGGCATCAGCAACCAGTATTCAATGTTGTGAAAATTGTATGACGTTGTTAAGAGGAGTACATTTTCCATCTACTACTTGACAGTTGACATCCTTAAAATATGGATGAATGATAGGCAGAGAATCACACGGAGAGCCAGTATGTTATAGTGGTCAGAGTGTCAGACTAGAACCAGGGGCCTAGGTTCATTCAGCCACAAAGCTCACTGGGGCGACCATGGACCAGCTGCTGCCTCTCCAGCTAACCAACATCACAGAGTTCTTGTGAGAATAAAAGGAGGGAGGGGCAAGAACCATGTATGCCTCCTTGTGCTCCTTGGATGGGTGGGATAAAAAAATCTTCAGCCTGTTCACACATCATAGCAGCAAATCGTGAGTTCATTAATTAACCCATGACTTGCAGGGAAACAAGGAGCACACAAGAACCATGGAGCACACAAGCTGCTTCAATTTTCAATAAACAACCTACGAATGCCCTGTTGCTAGGGTGAAATCCACACCTGAACACTCTCAGTTGTTTATGGGTTAAAAAAATCCAGAGTTAACCCAAGAGCAAATCATAGGTTAACTCTGGATTGTTGTTTAACCCATTAACAACTCACAGTGTCCTAGTTCGGATGTCCCACTAACAATCTATGAACAGGACATTCATAGATGGTTTGTTGAAACTGGAAATGGCTCACATTAATTAACCCATGATTTGCCACTATGACAGGTGAACCAGGTCATAGGGTTGGATCCAGATCTAGGCACATGCAACTGGGCTGATGGAAATTATTGTCCCTGCCCCCTACTCCCATCAGCAGCTCCTGAAAGTACTACACTGAAGGTTGGGACATCCTACTGAGCTGTGATGTGGGGGGGGGGAGGGTAGATCCCTGAAAATCAGGTAGAAGCAGCTTCCATGAGCCCTTCAGTCAATGGAAGGCTGATCCTGGATCCAGCCCAACATAATAAACTGTTGGACTCAGCCCTCTTATCTTCTACAGGTGGCCTCTGTGTGTTTTTGGTTATAACTACAAGGTTTGTCCTTAATCTTTTCAATTTTTATTTTCTGAGATTTTTTTAAAAATATACATACATACATTTGTATATATCCATAGCAATGAATACCTATTAAAAGTATATACAAGAAAATACAACTTACAAGCAATTATACATAGGCTTCAACAAAAGTGGACCATATGTCCAAATAAGCATCCATTTGAAGTTGGCATCTATATGCCACCCATTCAAATGTTGAAAGCATTGTAAGGTCTTCAATCCATTGTATTATAGGAGGTGAGTTTTTATCCTTCCAATGTTTTAACATCAGTCTTTTAGCTGTAAAGAGGGTGCAGACAATCCATTTACGTTGACCGTTTGTTAATTCCCATGAAGCAGGTAAATAATTTAAGACAGTGTGTATATCCACAGATATTAAAGACTGTTCCAGTACAAAATTTATCCATATAATAACCTCCTCCCAAAAAGAAGTAACTACTTGACTTGGCCAAAACATACATTTAAAAGAAGCATTATCTGCATTGTACCACCAGCAATTAACTGAATTAGACAATCCCTTATTAAAGAGACATTGTGGTGTCCAATGGACATGAAATAAAAGTTTTTGCTGAATAAGATATGGCCTAAGATCCATAGACATGATAAGTAAAGATGCCAAAAGGGTGACCCACTGATTAGGCAGAATGGGACAAACCAATTCCCTATTCCATTCCTGGTCCTTAATCATTTCTATGAAGAGAGCAATGACATCAGGAAATAGAGTGGGCACTTATGCATTGCCAAAAAGGAGGAAACACATAATCAAAAAAGAGGTCAAAAGAGGACATAGCAAATATTGGGGAAGATTGTGACCAGCTGACCTCAGTCTGCTGTCCGGGTGCTAATTGCTGATGGGCAACTTCTCTCCCTTCTCCGAATGCTTTATCTTTAAACCTACTTGGACCAGACAGCCCTTCAAACAGAGAACACCTCTAAATAGAGGAATGTCCTCTGACAGCCCTTCAAATAAACATGGCCATCCTATCAGAAAAGCAGAAACGCAATAGATACTTGCAAATATGCAATGCTTAAAATATGCAGTATAAAAAGGGCCGAGGAAAATCTAGAAATATGAAACTAAAACTGAACTAGACGAGACATTGGAAATACATGATCTAAGGGATGATACAAGGAAGATCTAAGGGATGATACAAGGAAGCAGGGATGGGGACTCGGACTCGAGGACTCGACTTGTGAGTCGGACTGAGTCCCCCCTCTGACTCGACTCGGACTCGAGTCCCAATATTTTTAATGGGACTCGAGACTCGACTCGGGACTCGAGACCAAGGACTCTTCAACATCCCTGGGCTGTGCCAGAAGGAGTGGAGAGGAGCGTGATTGCCGGCGAAGAGCGCATGGAAGCGAGGTGTGCCGCTGCTCGGCCACTATGGACGGCTACCAGGAGTGCAGCCCCAGCAGTGTCTCAAGATTTATTTTGATTGATGTGTTGCGTACTTGGGAGAGGCAGAAGAAGGACCTGAGATTACTCTGTGTGGCTGCTCTGAGTGTGTTTCTGGTTCCAGCAAGTTCATCACCAGTGGAGCGGGTGTTCAGTGAAGGTGGAATTGTGATGAGATCACCGTTCCAGAATGGGGGCCAAACATTTAGAAAAAATAATGTTCCTCAAATGCAACATGGATAAGTTTTAGGAAGTACAGCAAGTTTATTTTTTAAAATCATTTTTCTAAAATGCAACCTTTCAGACATTTTGGGTTTGGCTGCCCTGCCTGCCTGTCTGGGGTTCCCAGCCTCCTGCCTGCCTGGTCTCTTCTTGACCAGTTCAACAGTTAATTGTCCAAGACAAAGGCCTCTGCCTGCCTGCTTTGGGGTTCCCTGCCTCCTCTGCCTGCCTGGTTATTTTGGGTTTTTCTGCCTGGTCTGTTCTTGCCAAAATCAGTTGCAGAGTTTGAAAAAAAGGCCACTTGTGCCTAGAATTTATTTAAGCCACACATCTGAAGTAGCCTTATTTTGTTAGGAAAAGACCCCATTGATTTTAATAGGGACTCATGGAGTCAGCTTTGGGAGTGACTCGGGACTCAGGACTTGGGAGTCACCATTTTGGACCAAGGACTCGGACTCGGACTCGAGACTCGGGTCCAAAGACTCGTGACTCGACTCGTGACTCGAGACCAAGGACTCTTCAACATCCCTGCAAGGAAGATCTAAATTCTTGTATTCCTACACAGACTTACTTGGCAGTAAGACCCATTGAACTCAGTGGGGTTTTCTTCTGAGTAAACATATATAGGATCCAGCTGCACTTTATTTATAAAATTGCCTATTCTATGTAACTGGTAACATTCACCAGAACTTCAGACCTCATTTTCCAACTTTGGTGTGTAACTATTGGTTTCTTTCAACTATTGAATGAGCATTTGGCAGGTTGTGCATTCCTTTTTTAAAAAGTTTAAATTAGAAATCTTTATAAGTTAGCAGTCTAGCTGAGGAACAGAAACTCAGCTTTTAATCCTATGCACACTAACCTGGGAGTAAACTCCATTGAATACAGTGGGATTTGCTTCCAAGTAAACATGCATAGAATTTATTTATTTATTTATTATATTTATACCCCGCCTTTTTTCCTGCAAGGAACCCAAGGCAGCTTACATTATCCTCCTCCCAGGGATGTTGAAGAGTCCTTGGTCTCGAGTCACGAGTCGAGTCACGAGTCTTTGGACCCGAGTCTCGAGTCCGAGTCCGAGTCCTTGGTCCAAAATGGTGACTCACGAGTCACGAGTCCCAAAACTGACTCCACGAGTCCCTATTAAAATCAATGGGGTGTCCCCCCAACAAAATAAGGCTACTTCAGATTTGTGGCTTAAATAAATTCTAGGCACAAGTGTGCCTTTTTATTTCAAAACTCTGCAACTGATTTTGGCAAGAACAGACCAGGCAGCCAAACCCAAAATAACCAGGCAGGCAGAGGAGGCAGGGAACCCCAAAGCAGGCAGGCAGAGGCCTTTGTGTTGGACAATTCAACTGCTGAACAGGTCAAGAAGAGACCAGGCAGGCAGAGGAGGCTGGAACCCCAAACAGGCAGGCAGAGGCAGCCAAACCCAAAAATGTCTGACCCTAACCCAACCCCCCACAACAACAATCAATCAAAACAAATCTCAACACATCGTTGGGGCTACGCTCCTGGTAGCTGTCCATAGTGGCTGAGCAGCGGTGCGCCTCGCTTCCATGCGCTCTTCACCGGTGATCGCGCTCCTTCTGGCACAGCCAGAAGACTCGTCAACAGCCCAGGGATGTTGATGAGTCCTTGGTCTTGAGTCCCGAGTCGAGTCTCGAGTCCCATTAAAAATATTGGGACTCGAGTCCGAGTTGAGTCAGAGGGGGGACTCAGTCCGACTCACGAGTCGAGTCCTCGAGTCCGAGTCCCCATCCCTGCCTCCTCCTCCTCTCCATTTTATCCTCACAACAACCCTGTGAGGTAGGTTAGGCTGAGAGGCAGTGACTGGCCCAAAGTCACCCAGTGAGTTTCAACCAACACACTATCACTTGGGAATAGGCCCTGTTGAACTCAGTGCAATACTGAAAATTTCACTCTGATTCTAGTACCTCACTGAAACTTCAGTTCTAGCATTTACTGCATGTTTATCTGTAAATGCTGTCTGTTTATCTGTAAATGCTGTCTGTTTATCTGTAAAAAAAAAAGAAAAGAAAAAAGCCCTAAGTGTACTGTAAAGAATGTGGCCCTTAGCTGAAACTGAACAGAGGGATACAGAAAACAGCTGGGAAAAATATTCCAATAAATCAACTTATGTGCAGGAAAACAGTTACAGGACTCTGCATGTTCACTTTTCTCTGATCTAACATGGGACCCACCAAGCTGATCAAAATGGCCAGTTAGAAACTCAGTTCAATGGAGTGAGAATAATATAAGGGTGTCCATTATTCTCTTATGCTGGAAAATATACTGCAAGAGCCGCTAATTTTAAGACCTTTTATCTCATTGCTGAGAAATCCTGTTTGGATGGAGAACTGCTTATAGTTTTATTTTGTTTCTGGGTTGTCATCTTAGTTTTGTTGTAACATTGCACTATTTTTTTGTGAGGGAAGCTCTTATTTTAATAAGAATAGTCTCTCTCTCTCTCTCTCTCTCTGCATATGCTGAATTCCTGCACCAAGACAGTCTATCCCCTCATTAAAAAAATAAATAAATTTCAAAACAGCAGAGCTCCAGATTTTTAACTCCCTTCTACAGAGATCAGGCGCTGTGCACAACTGTCAATTCAAATTAGCTCCCAAATCCTGTTGATTTTAAGTACCAAATGACACACCAAGGAGCTTGTCAAGTAATAAATAAAAAGAGTCATTTTTGTCAATTTCTGGCGGCAGCTTTTAAAGCATTACATTCCCTTTGCATATATCGCAGGAGGCTGTCATAAAAGAAATTGCTAGCATCATAAAAATGGGCATTTTGAGGCCTGTCTCCAAACTAGAGCAAAGGTAATGAAAAGCAGCGAGTTGTATTGCCAAGGCAATAACATTGATCTTGGTTTTCGTCAGATCCCTGTTTCTAGCAGCCCAGTTTATTACAACAGCAGTAATCTGGAAATCAATCCCTCCTTTCTGGTGTGCTCCACATGTCTCTTAATTATTAAAAGAGGTGCCTATTAAATGCTAATGTTATGACAGCTCTCCATCGTGCCAGCCAAAGCCCAAGTCACATTGTGCCATCCACTGCATAAACACATGATGAGTAGGGAGCATGGGAAGTTTTGTTTACGACTTAGATCAGAGCACAATTGCTAATGATGTTCCTCGGTATAGTTTGGTCAATAAATAGACCTTTTATACAAGGCCCTTGAACATAGGAAGTTTCCTGATGCTGCTGTGTCCATCTTCTGCAGTGAAGTCTGTTCTAACTATTGGCTCTCCAACATCTCAGACAGTTTCCTCCCACCCTCAGCTCTGTTTTCTGAGCTCTATTACCCAGGGATTGAGTCTGGACTGGGACCTTCTTGCTGCAAAGCATAGGCTTTATGACTGAGCTATGCACTCTTCTCCACAGAGATATGTGAGCATAGCTAAGGGAGAAGAACATTTTGTAATAATCATGTGACCCATATTGCATAAGCACCCCATTCCCTAAGTATCTGTTTAGGCCAACCTTCCCCAACCTGGTGCCCTCTAGGGGTCTTGGACTACAACTCCCATCATGCCCAGCCAATATGGCCATTAATCATCCTGGCTGCAGATGGTGGGAGTTGTAGTCCAACACATCTGGAGGGCACCAGATTGAGAAGCCTCCTGGTTTAGACCATATTCCTAAAGCTATGATCTTAGGTAGGTGTACTGGCAAATCAGTTTCACTGCAATATAGTCCTTCATCCGGTCATTAGGGAGCCAAAGGGTGACCTTCCACTCGGCAGCTCTGTGCTTGCCTAATGCTGGCTGCAGAGGCCCACACCTGCACCCCTACTTCCCAGTGCCGGAAGGTGAGGGTGGGAATGCCTCTCCCCATCTATTAGGGATGGATGAATCTATCAATTTCAGTTTCTTGTTTTTCCAGTCTTAAGTTCATCTCAGACTTTAAGAATTCCTCCAGTCTTAAATTCAGTTCATCCTGAACTCAGAATTTTTTTTAAAAAGTTTGCAGGAAAATTCATAAACATTTTTGTGTACATTTCTCCTAATACAGTAATACCTCGGATTATGAGTAACCCGGTTTGCGAGTTTCTCCTAAGACGAGGAAAAATTTGGCATAAATTTACATTTGAAAGACGAGCAAGTCTCGCAACACGAGCCGCTGCCGCATGTGGCTCCTGTTGCGAGATGTCTTTCAAATTTAAATTTATGCTAGCAACGCGAGGCGCAGGCTGAGCCAGCGGCCGCGCCGTGACTCACCTCCACGGGGCTTCCCTGGAGGCGCGGCACGGCCAGGCTCAGCCGTCACCTTGCGCTGCTGCGCCAGCTGGCCGAGTGAGTGGCCAGGAGGCGGGGGCTTCCCTGGAGGCTTGGCTAAGGCTGACAGCTTATTTTGGATGTTTCTAATGGATTAAGGGGTTTTCTGGTTGGTTTCATTTTTCTTTATTTTTTATTTGGAGAGAATTTTTCCTCCCTTCTTTTTTCTGGCCTCATTTGAGTTTTAAGAGGAGAAATGACATGAAGGATATGAGAGGAAAAGATTTCTCATTAAAACACCCTTTGCCAGCAGCGGCTCGCCTCTCTGCTGGCGCCTCGCATGCTGCCATGCCGGCTCCCGGGCAGGGAAGCGGCACAGCAGCGCGAGGCACCCGCAGAGCGAGCGGCCGCATCTCCCTGCCAGGGAGCCGGCAAAGCACTTGCCGGCTCCCTCGCAGGGAGATGCGTGGAGCCGCTCCCTACCTTTGCAAGTGGCGGCTTGCCTCTCCGCGGCGAGCCGCCCACGCCACCGGCGGTCCTGTCGCGTCACATCTAGCCCCATCAGTGACGCGACGTTCAGGGCCGGATGTGATGCGACGGGACCGCCCAGCATAGCAACACTTCAGGCCATTGTGGGAAATGTAAAATGGCGGCGACCAATTTGGCTGCCTTTTTAACTGCCACCAATGCTTTGGGGCATTCTGGGAAATTTTAAATGGCAGCTTCTCAGCCACCTGCCGCTGGTGCCAGGTAAGCCTGTGTGGACAAGGAGGGCACTGATATAGGAGACCCATCAGATTTCATTTTTTGGAGTAACCCCTCAGAGCCAGCCCTGAGTAAGCTCCACTGAACTCCGATAGACTTACTTCCAAGAAGACAAAGCATCAAACTTCTGCGTGATTGCCTTGAAGAAGGTTAGTGTGGCCTGGACTCCTTTCAGGTTCACCACAGCTCTGTTCCCCTCACCTAATGAAGGGAGAGTCATGGTTGAGTCATGGGTGGGAGAAAATTGAACTGCCTTATACTGAGTCAGACCCTTGGTCCATCTAGCCCAGTATTGTTAACACCGACTGGCAGCAGCTCTCCAAGGTTTCAGGCAGGAGTTTTTCCTGCCCTACCTGGAGATGCCGGGGATTGAACCGGGGAGTCAGGGACCTTCTGCACACAAAGCAGGTGCTCTGCCACTGAGCTACAGCCCTTGCACCAATGATGCTGGTAGCCTAGGGATCATAAGGGCCATACATTTTATACCACTGAATTGGTGCCGCTATGTTGGGTACCTGCCTGAGTTCAGCCAGAGGAAGGAGTGTGGCTCATAGACCAGAGAACCACTGAACTCCAGGCTGAATCAGTGAGCAAAGAATCCCCTCATCCTTTGATCCAATTTTCTGGGTACAGCAGATCCTTTTGATAATTTACTATTTCCTCCCCACCCATCTTACATCTTTCTTCTAATCGGTATTCTGGTTGACTCCCTGATTTAGCATAGATCCTGTGGATTGATTCTTTGCAACCAGAATAATTATTTTATATTTGCCTCCATTTAACTTCATTTTCTTTATGTTACTCTTGTCACCCAAGTCCTCTGGGGGGGAAAAATCCATTTAAAACTGGCTGCATTGATTCTCATTATTTCCTCTGTCTCAAGTTTTAGCACCATCTGCAGATTTGCTTTCAGCGCCTATAGTGAAAGCAGAATATGAATAACAGAGGTCCCCAAACGAAGTAATCATTGCCGAACTGAAAAACATGCAAGACTTATGGTGGAGGCCACAAAAGAACCAAGAGAAATTGTTACTAGGACAGGGGCAAACAAGGTCATTCATGCCCTGCAGTGATGCTGTAAGAGAAGCGGCTGTGGCTGGAATGTCAAGCTATGCTGTGAGGCTGCTTAGACCCCTTTGACAACCTGTAAGGAATATTTGAAAGGAAAAGCTGTGGGAAAGGCGAGCACAGGTGACTTGATGCTTTGCAAAAGTTGCAGGGAAACCTGGCAGAAAAAGCCCCTGACTCTGATGGAGGAAATGTGAGCTCCTGTTTCAAGACCCGTTTTTTTGAAGCTGCAGGTAGCTGTTCGATCCAGAATATGAACCAGAAGGTCTGGTCTAATATTGGGGGGGGGGCATTTCCCCCCCCCCCACCACCACCACCACCAATGGAACTCCATCTTCATTGTCCTCAATGCATTTTAGGTATGCAGAACTGAAAAGGAAACATTGCCCATCCATGTGGGAAAGGGTCAAAGGAATTGAATTACTCTGAGTGGAGAGGAGCTGCAAATCTGCTCTTTGGAAACAGGTTTTGCTTGTGACACCATTTCCAAAACATTGCGTGAAGTCATCCTGAAATGGTACTAGACCTGAACATTGTGTATATGGGTGCATCCATAAGGCATTACTGCTAATTGCCACAGGACATTTCCCCTAACAATCTTCCATCTCCAGTACCACTCTGGATGTTACGCAAAGATCCTCACTGTACCATCTCCTCATTCAAGACTCTTCTGAAGTTTCCAACTCTCTGCAGAGAAAACTTCTGAGCATGCTTGGACCATCTCTTGTTGATGGGAAGTATAGGTGTTTTTTTAAAAAAATTCCTCCTGATCAACAAGTCAGGAAGAATCAACATATACACTCCCCAGAATTCATCACTAATATAAGAAAACCTTAGAAGCAGTCCTCAGCTGTCCCTTTTCCTCTTCTGCTCTGCCTTCCTCCAAATTTGGTAAGTTTCAGAAAGTTTATGGAGGAAAGAATCTGGCAGATGAGATAATGGGCTCTGGGTAGGGTGGCCATGTGTACTCTTTTACAGAGGACCATCCTCTGTCCTGTCCAATTCCCATTTAAAGATATTATTATTATTATTATTATTATTATTATTATTATTATTATTATTACCTTGTCTATACCACCTTATCTGCTCAAAAGCCATCAAGGCAGTGTACAACAATTAAAAAAAATGAAAACAAGAACATTAAAACAGGTTAAACCATTAAAAACTACACATTTTGAAAAGCTACAAGCTAAATAGAAAAGATGCATCTTTACACCCTTTCTAAGGGCAAGAAAATGGGAGCCAATTGTAGTTCTTGAGGGACTGCATTCCATAGTTTGGGGGCAACACAGGAGAAAGCATGCCTGAGAAACAGTAGGGCCCCATAAGAACAATTAGCACCTGGACAGCAGACACACAGGTCACCTGGCCACAGTCTTCCTTCCTCATTATGGTGAGATGTGCTGCTGTATTTCTATTCCAATTATAATGTCTATTTCTAAATTTGCATTTATTCATATAAAATAGCATACACAAATTTTATGCAAAGGTGTCTCCTCTTTTACCCTCTTTTTCAGTGATGGGTTTCCTCATTTTTGGTGATTCATCAGTGGCCACCCTAGCTTTGAGCCACTGTGCGCTGACTGGGGGAAGTTCAGGGGGCGTTGGGCCCAGCTCAGAGATTTCTGAGTCTCCCTAGTTCCAAGATTAGAAATACACGCAAGTGAACATCACATGTAGTTTTACCCCACCCCACCCCAGCTAGCATTGCTAAATAGAGAATGACACGGAATGGCACTGCTAAACAGAAAATGAAACTGAAGTGTAGTTTCATCACCAGAATTCCCTACAATAGTTACAAATCATGAGTGTTAGAAGGTGATTTCTTTTCAGAAAGAGTCTGAACGTGGTTTGGCTGGCTTAGAGGAGTCATCTGATTACACTCTCAGTGAGGGCTGGTGAGGGGGATAGTCACTGATGGTCTCTCGCCTGTCTCCGCTAAATTCCTGGAGGAAGAGATGATTCAACATGGACAGCATCCCTGTGGCTAATGTAATGTAAACTGCTGCTCTGTATTCCTGGTTTGCCAGAAACTGTTCAATAATGTCTATACTCGTAGCTAGAAGAAAAAATTCCCTCTGTATATTATTTGAAATGTACCCCAATGATAAATATTGCAAAATGTCAGGACGCTTTCAGTCATGATCAGAAGTGGAATTTCATTATAAAATTCTCAGGCCAGCACCAGAACAGAATACAACACCTAATCCTGTCTGCATATAAATATCTGCACAAATAGCTGTCATTTTAAACCGAAAATGGATTTAGTGCTAAGTAATCTCAAAGAGGATTAAATGATATTAAAAAGGAAAAGAATATTTGTAAATATATGTCAGTAAACAACAAACATACCTGATAAGTTATGAGGGACACTCCGATCCTCAGCATATTTTACTTGGAAGTAAGTATCCCAGTAGAATTTTCTTCAAAGTAGGTATGTGTAGGATCACAGCCAAACTGTGTACTTTGATGTTCTTCAGGAATGAAATACTGATCTTCCAGCTTGGTCATTTTAGCCACTGTGCTAAGACAGCACCTCAGGAGAGCACCTCTTCACAGAGGAGAAGGCTATCAATGGCTACTAGTCCTTATTCACCATATGCTACCACCAGTATCAGAGGCAGAATGCTGCTGATAAACATGGGCGGGAAGGTGCTGTTGCACCCATGTCCTGGTTGTGGGGTCCCATGGGCAAGTGGTCATCCACTGTGTGAACAAAATGCTGAACTAGATGGACACTTGGTCTGATCCAGCATGGCTCTTCTTATGTTCTTACAATAGAATCTGCTCTAAAATTCCTATTTGTTTATTACATTTTTATCTCACTGTTATCCAAGGAGCCCGGGGTGGTATACAGAGATGTGAAGGTACTCCCACAAACCGGGGAGGGGGGGGAATCAGGAAAAAAACTATTTTCCCCCTTCCCCCCCAAAGACCTCTCCCCACCCCATTTTTTTTTCCAATAGAAAAACTGGACATTCTGGAAAATACTGGGGGGGGGGGGGATTGTATGAAATATTTTCTCTTTCGGAATGAGTGAAATTCTTTTTAAGACAAAGTGTTACTCAAAATGTGTAGTATTAAGATTTTTTTTAATGCAAAGCAATGTACAGCATTAGAAAATTAATATCCCCCTGTATACTGCAGACATATACAGCACTCAAATACACCATTGGCTATGCTGACTAGGTCCGATGGCAGTTGTAAGCCAAAACATCTGGAGGGCCACAAGTTGCCCATCCCTGACCTAGAGGGTGCTGCCATTTTCATGAGAGATAAGCATACAGGGCCTGTATGAGAATCTTTCTGTCTCAATAATGCACCGTCTTCTCTTTACTGCAAAAGGTGTGGTTTCTGTTTTCAATGTTTACATTTTCCTACTGCTCAGATGGCAAAAACAAGGACACATGTGCTTAGGTTGCATAGCAGTTTGCAGCTCTCTCTCTCTCTCTCTCTCTCTCTCTCTCTCTCATACCATTAGGCAGTGAGGTTGCTGCCCCAGGCATCAGATGTGGGGGAACAAGCAACGTGTGTGGCAAGATCTTGGAGGATAGAGCTGCGTGCACCACATTGTCTGCACGGCATGCGCTAAGCGAACCTTTGACCCTCAGGAGGTACAGTGGAGGAGGATGTCCCATCACCAGTGTTGAAGTCAGATTCAGTTGCCCGTCTGTTCCCCTTCAGCATATGGAATGGGAGGCAGCAAAAGGTCTAGGGTCAGCCCTGGTTTGGTATCTTTGCAATTTTGCTTGTACAAAACTAATGTGTGTATTCTTTTCAGGCTGCAATGTGTGCTTATCCGGGAGTAGGTTCCACTAAACAGAGTGTGCTTACTTCTAAGTAAACCTGCATAGGCTTGCTCTGTAAAATTCATAAATATGACAAATAGTAAAATTTTATATGCTTCGTTATAAATCTGGTATGGGGAACCTCCGGCCCACGGGCATGATCTGGTCCACGGAGGATCCCCATCCAGGCCACGGAGCCTCCTTGGATTCCTCCTAGCCTCACCCCCTGGAGGAATCCAAGCTGTTATCTTCAGTCACATATTGCAGATAACAGAGGGGTGGTGTGCAGTAGGGACTTTACTGTCACTGGGAGGAGTGGCTACTCTTCCCGGTGCTGGCAGAGTCCATTTGTGTGCCACCTTCTGTCAGCCCCCAAAACACACCTATTTGAGAGTACGCCCTACTGAACTCAGTGAGACTTACTTTTGGAAATGTACATGTGACAGGCCACCAGCATGTTTGGGGTTTGTTTTTTTTTTCCTTTTTGAAATGAAACGGCATCATTTGATGAATTATCGCTTAGATGTTTCTGTATATTCCGCAATGCAGATAACATTCCCAGTACACCACCTATTTATCACATAGTACATGCATAAACCCTTTTCAGTATCAGTCATGTCATTTTGAGACAATAAATACTGCTATGGCAATACTTTGAAAAGGGCAGATGATTTCTGAATGATTTCTACAAAGAGAAAAATAAAATAGAGAGTTGGATAGCTAGTGCAGAATGCAGCAGCTAGGTTTACATCTGTATTAAAAGAACTGCACTGGCTGCCTATTCGCTACCGAGCCATGTCCGAGGTTTTGCTGCTAACATTCAAAGCCTTAAAGAACTCAGGTCCAGGACAGCTAGCTGACTGCCTTCCCCTATATACGTATATGAAATTGACCCCCAAGACCTTTCAAGGATGCCATATTGGTCATCCCATGACCAATAGTGTGTTGCCAGGTAATGGCACATAAGCGGGCCTTCTCAGCACTGGCACCCACCCTCTGGAATGCTCTCCCATATGTGGTTTGAGAGATGGAACCTGTGGCAAACTTTAAATGCCTCTTGCAGATGGATCTGCTTACTCAGGCTTTCCCTGACTTGTAATCGACCATGACACTGCTCTGTTGTACTGTTCTTGTAACACTTTTAATGTATTTATTGTTTTTACATTGTATTATATGTATTTTTGCTGTCAACCACTTAGGGCACAATCCAATGGGGATGCCCGTAAGCCTCCGAACATGGAGGATTACGGGCATCCTATGCAGGGCAGGAAGAGCATGGAGGCGATCTTCGCCTCCACGCTCTTCTCATCCTGCAAATCAGCTAGACAGCCGATTTTGACCAGCTAGCTGTGGTGCTTCAGACAGGGAGGGAAGGAGGCTGGAGTACCATCCAGATACCCCATATCCTAGCAGTCCCAGTCTCCTCCCCTCCCTGCCCCTCCCGGAGCACCCTCTTTACCCCTTCTCCAAGGTCGCTCTTATGACCTCAGAGAAGCAGCCAGTGTGGTTCTTTCCATGCTGGCTGCAAGGGGGGGAGGGTGATCCGAGCACAGATCTGCAGCTCCAAGATTGGAGGCCTTTCCCAGTCTTGGAGTTGGAAATCCAAAGCATCCTATGGCCCTCCAGCCACTGTCTAGTGGCCAAAAGATAGCTCTGTTAGAGATCTTACTTAGGATATAAAGCAGTATAGAAGCAGTTTAAATAAAATGAGTAAGTATCAGTATTCTCCCAGTTCAGAGGGGAAAACACAAATATATAGCACATACCTCATTGTCTAGTTCTTCAGATATAATGAACAACAGCTCAATTCATACTTCGTACCAAACCATGTTTCAAAACTCAAACCATAGTTTGAGCTTCCACAGGTACAACAGGCAAGCCAAGGTTTAGAAGTGCTTCTCTGATTTCCATTACCACCCTCCTGGCATTTAGCTTCATATCATTCCCACAGTCTCCTCTCCATGGCGCAGCAGGAAGCGGAGCAATAGTTTAAACAGTAACTACCGGTTGTAGATTCAGACATTACAACAAACCATAGGCAGAAAACCTACTTCAAATCACAATTTCTGGTTTTGATTTGCCAACCAACCAATTGCAAAACATGATTTGTCAATACAGACTTCACATCAAATCAAAGCTGAGGCTGCAATCTTTTACTCTTTTACTTGGGAGTAAGCTCCACTGAACTCAATGGGACTTACTTCTTGGTCACATGGATAGAATTGCACTGTAAGCGTCCTCAGTATTGGCTTGGTGTGATATCTGAATTGAGCATCAGAGTTGTAAACATGCGGTACATGGTAGTCTAGCATATGCCAAAAAAGTAATCCTTTTATTCTGACAGCTGCAACTCTACGTTCTTCTACCCTGATATATACAGAGCTGACCAGATACTGCAACTGAATATTCAGTATATACGGTAAATGTATTGTGTTATATTAGATTATCTACAGTAGTTTAATCAACTACTTTAATGAACATCAAAAAATAACATTCTACACTATTCATTTGGTGAATACACAATGTTATCTCTGCAGCATGTCACCAAAATTACAAAACCTTAGCAAACATCTAGTATGTGCTACAGAAATAAGATCTGGTATATTGTTTGGAATTATCTTTAACATTATAACCAACATTTCAGATAATGCCTGATTGAGAAAAGAAGGCCTACAGCCTTCCTTTGTGTCTATTTGAGGCATACACGACAAAATGCAATACATTTTTAAACATAACTTCTGTGCACTCCTCCCTCTAATACATTCATAAATAGATATTAAATACCTGTATCATTATTTTATATAGAACTGTAGTTCAAGCATGCCGATTTTAAGAAGCAAAATCAAACTACCACTGAAGAGCAGCGCCGAAATGATCATGAACCCGTTGCTGGCTCCCTTGCCAACTGTCTGTTGTATTTTCTAGGTAGATTAAGTCATGGGAGATTAAGACAAGCTTTTCTCAGGGTGCCCAGTAGAGAAGAGAGTGCAAAATACCTTACCACATTTCCAATAATGTACTATGTTAAACCCCAGAAAAGCTGATTGGAAAAAGCAATCAACATCCCCCAAGATTATAAATATGCCCGTATTATATTTTCTGCTAGGTCTCTGTAGTGTGTAGGCAAGCCATTAACGGAATCAGAACAATGACAGAAGAGAGTCATCAGTATGATAAAGCCAGCCTAATGAAATGAAATGCCAACAAAGATTAAACAGCATTAAATGTGACAAGTGAAATCCTTTAAAGAACAGCCTTTAGCTACTGTAATCAAAGGATTATTACTTATGTTGCCAATTAAGAGCTGTACACCTGTGTTTCCTCCCTTGCCCAAATGTCAGGGAGTCATTGATAAGACCTTTTGGACAGGGTGGCCACTTGTGGATCACCAAAAAAGGGGAGATGCATCACCAGAAAAGAGGATAAAAGAGGGCAGTGATTTGCATAACATTTGCATATGCGATTTTTTTGTATAGATTCACATTTAGAAATAATTATTTAAATAGAAATACAAAACATCAAACAATATTTATTTATTTATTTATTACATTTATGCAGTGCTTTTTTTCTGGAGAAAAGGGTACCGGAACTCTTGGATTACATTTCCTCAGGAGTAGATGGCGATTAAATTGTAATGCAATTAATAGAAGAAAAGGTGCTGGAACTCAGTTCCTGTGAGTTCCACCAGAAAAAAAGCCCTGCATTTATATCCTACCTTTCCCCCACTCCTGCTAGGAACCCAAGGCGGCTTACATGGTCCTCCTCTCCATTTTATCCTCACAACAACCCTGTGAGGTAGGTTAAGCTGAGAGTCAGTGACTGGCCCAAAGTCACCCAGTCAGCTTCATGGCTGAGTGGGGACTAAAACTCGGATCTCCTGTGTCCCAATCCAACAATCTAACCACTACACCACAGTGGCTCTCCACAATAGTGAGGAAGACTATGACCAGGTGACCTTCGTGCCAGCCTTTTCAGTCTCCTGTCCAGCCCAGGTGGTAACTGGTGATGGTCAACAGTTCTTATGGTTCGTTTTCTTTAAATTGGAAGTGGACAGGACAGCCCTTCAGATAGGATGCCTTGAAACAGAGGACAGTCCTCTGGCAGCCGTTCAGAGAGAGGCCTGCCCTCTGCAAAAGAGGACACATGACCAGCCTGCCTTTTAACTGCATCTGACTTGTGTCAGCATCATGTCGATCTGCAAGTGCCTTGTTTTTCCAGGCTGGAAAGCCAAAATGTATTTCAACTCCTTACAAATGGGTTATTTAAAATAATAACTAATTAACATCTTTTGTCTTAAAAGAAAAACACAATAGCAGAGCTTTCAATGATACAAACAGTTTTTTGTTGGGAAAAAAATCAACTCAAAAAGTTATTATAGTACTACATTGTACACATAGCCTGAAGGGAATTTATACAAACTTTTAAAATAATTAGGCACATGTATTTTTGGATAAGGGATTCTCAACTTGTAATATGATTATATGCCACACTGAAATTGTATGGGGCAAGCTTTACCCCGGGTCCTTTCCCTGCTTCTACAGGGGTCAGATTAGTCAAAGTAAAAGTCAACCTGTACTAGGATGAGCAAGATAAACAAGAAAACTAAACGTGCTTAACACACTTTAAACACTTTATGTCTTGGACTGCAAACACTGCATTAGGTAAAAGTTTGCATTGGGCATGCTTTTGCACAATTAATGTGATTTTTGCTATTGCATGCATGCTGATAATTTGTCAAACCTTGGCTCATACTCAGTTTGAGAGCAACACATGCATCACTCAGGTCAACTGTTAGGGCTTTACATCCAAGCCATGCTCTGTGCATCATTATTCAAAATCTTTTAAATGTGATAACAATGTAGAAAAGAATTCTGTAACAGGAATTCTAGAATAAAATCATTCTGTTCCACACTGTGAGAAAGAACAAGATCATTAATGTTTTGCAGAAGGGGACAGTCTTGTCACGATCTGGTGACCAATGGCTCGAGTGTCCACAGAGAGGTCCCTGCGTGCCAGCTGTGGCACCCGTGCCATAGGTTCGCCATCACTGTTGTATAGTGTCATGTTTAAGAGACTGAGCTACAAATCAAGAAGTTCCCAGTTCAGATCTTGTCCCCGCCGTGAACTCATGAAGTAGACGTAGGCCAGTGACTCTCAACCTTCAACACCTCACCCCCATCTGCAGTATGGAGATAATAATAAGCCCTCTTTGGGTGTTCAAAAATCCTACCCGTGTAGGGGAGAGACATGGAAACATGCCCCATCCCCATTCCTTCCACACCTGACCACCCTGTGTTGATGGGGATGGTCTGAAGAGGAACCATAGCCATGTTTGGCTGAATGTAGTTACAGTGCTCCGTGTGATCAGGAACTCTCCAGGTAATAATCAAGAACAAGGTAATAACATGAAGTGCTCTAAAACATCATGCAATCATCCAACACACATAAATATATACCCAAATGTATTTGTGGGGGCATTTTACCACCCCAAGACATTTTCCAATGCATCCTGGGGTGATAAAATGACCCACAACCAGAAATTTGTCTGTGGTGTCAGAAGAAGTATATTTCAAACTCAAAATATTAGAAAAGTATTCTGTCAAGGTTAAACTTTGGGTAAAACTTTATTATTATTAAGAACTAACATTTTTTGTCCATGGGGGTATTTTTCTAACCCCATAACAAATCCAGACCCAAATCTGGTGAGATAAATGTTCCCCAATGAAATGAAATGGCTTGTGACAACCTACTGACACCCAGA
Organism: Shinisaurus crocodilurus; assembly: GCA_021292165.1. Lineage (NCBI taxonomy): Eukaryota > Metazoa > Chordata > Lepidosauria > Squamata > Shinisauridae > Shinisaurus > Shinisaurus crocodilurus. The sequence continues at coordinate 35,139,145 of CM037880.1, read as the reverse complement.
GGAGTTAAGCCTTCTTCCCTAAACCAGTTTTCTTTGAAAAAACCCATGGGGACATGTTAGACACCCCCCCCCAAACATTGCTTGGTTTTGGAGACATAGACACTTCAGTGAAAAAATCAATAGATTCTGGGAATATTTTATGCCCCACATCATTTTTTTTCCCTTCCAGAAAGAAAGTGGTAACTGGTAAGAGGCTGAAAATTTGGAGACATTATGCAGGTGACAGAAGACAACAATGTCATGAGAGGACTACGTTGGAAGTCTACTTCTGTGTAAATTCTGCAATGTAAAGTGTGTTTGGGGGGAACCTTTGTATCCCCACCTGATGTCATCCCACCCCCAACAGTAGCACCAGCAAGATTCAGCCATTCAGAGATCTTACTTTATTTTTTGACATGTTCTTGTGGAACAACTTGAGCTTAGGAAAGTGTAATATTTTGTTTGTTTGTTTGCTAATATCCTTTCCCCCCCAAGCTTCTTACACTAACCCGTATTACAGCGGCTAACTACATTCCTGAATAAAACTAATATAGTACAGGTCACAAGGCCAATGCTGAAGCAACAGTCATAAAAGAATGCCAGCAAGTATAAATTAAATGGCTTCTTAATATGAATTGCAGCAGATCTGATTGCACCAACAGAGAACCTTGAGCTGCAGCGATATTGAATTAGAGCAGAATTTTTAACTGTTGCGTTCCCAGGCCATGTCAAATAAGTTTGCATGGGTCTTCCTGATAAGGAATTACACTCCTCAGTGCTAGAACACAAAAGCTTGAATATTTTTATTTACAGAACACCACAGGATGCATTTAGTTTATAGATTTTAAAGACTGTTTCCCCTGTTAATGAACTTTTCAAAGGAACTGGGCTTTCCTTTGGATACACTGATGACCGCATTCATCACAGGCTGTATCACCCAAGGGCTGCATTTATAGCTTCACAAATTATTTTTGCAATAAACCTTCCCCTTTCAGCATCTGGAAATGCTGACTGAAAGGAAGACACAGTGAGAGCCACTCCAAAGCCAGGTCTGACACAGTTGAACAACAGAGATGACACTGGCGATAAGATGGTAAAACATGAAAGCAAAGAACAACAATGACACCGTGAATTTGCAGTAATTGTGATAAGGCTTGGGCTGCTCTCATCAAATGTGGCGTACTCTTGACAGAAGTTTCAATAAATTGCCCTTAAAGGGATAACATTGATTTCCTAAACCTCAGCTACTTGGTATGCAAGATAAGGCGTATACTGTAAACTTAAAAATAAAGTAAATAGAAAAAGCATATATGAAATTCAAAGATATGCACTGCTACAGGACAACATGGGAGAGGTGGATTCATGAAGCTTTTTGCACTGGAGACTTGCCACACACATAAGACTGAAATGGGACTTCCTTGGTTTGTGCAAGAGCATCAGTGCTGGCTCCAGGTTTTTGAGGGCCCTTGGGCACCCTCCCTCAGTGAGTTTACCTTCTTACCACAATTGTCACCAGCTGCTATTGGTCCTCATCCTCTTTCCCATCATTGCTATCACTTAGGGATGTGTGAGGAATCTGATTGGCAGGCAATTGGCAGGCAATGGATTTTCTTGACTTGGTCCTGCGGATTCTGTTCCATCAAGCCAGCGCATGGCGTAGTGGCGAGAGTGTTGGACTGGGGCTCGGGAGATCTGGGTTCTATTCCCCGCTTGGCCATGAAACTCACTGGGTGACTTTGGGCAAGTCACTGACTCTCAGCCTAACCTACCTCACAGGGTTGTTGTGAGGATAAAATGGAGAGGAGGAGGAGGAGGAGGATTATGTAAGCCACCTTGGGTTCCTTGCAGGAAAAAAGGCGGGGTATAAATATAATAAATAAAATAAATAAATCAACCCTGTGCTGGGGCCGACTTGATCTGACACAAGTTGAGCCAGCATGCAGACTTCTGTTTTTAAAACGGGCTGCAATTTGCGCTCTTTCTTTCTTTCTTTCTTTCTTTCTTTTAAAGCCGGGGAAATCACATACATTTGCTCAAATTGTGAAGTGGAGGCCTGCTTTTTGCACGAATCTGAAATTAACAATCAGAAAATTCAAGGTGGCCAAGGTGGCGTCTGTGCATATGCAGTGAGTGGAGGATGCTTCCATACTTCTCATGTTACATGCTACAACAAGTACAACAACAACAACAGCAACGAATCGCAATTTGTGCAAATTTGCACTAGAGCTACACAGTTCTCGGCTCCACATTTGCGCAAATATTTTGAGCAATTTCACGGAAGCTGAACTCCCCACCAACAACAACTCGGCCCGGTCTTGGTCATTGGCACGGAAATGTGTCGAAAGTCTGTTGAGCTCAAACAGAACGAGTTTTCCAGTGTCGCACATCCCTGCTACCACTTGCTTGCTTGGCAGGCAGAGAGCCAGTGAGCAAGGAGGCGGCAGCATCTGCTCCTCTTCCTCCTCCTCCTCCACCACCATCACCACCATTGTCTGGGCCAGAACAAGAGGCAGGTGAATGAGCAGGTGGCCATAGTGAAGAGGAGGAGCATGTCCAGGGGGCTCTTGTCAGTGGGCCCCTGCTGGGCTGTGGGCCCTTGGCAGTTGCCCGATCATGCTTACCTTTGATGGCGGCCCTTCAGAGTACAGGCATACAGGGGAGAGAATTAGAACTAGAAACCCCAAAGGCTCCCATGAAATGTGTCCTACTTAATTACATATTTCTTTTCACTAAGTGAGGTTTTGGGGGAAATAATTTCATTTCTAGGATAGTGAGATGCCCACCAAATCTCATAAAAATGGTCAGAAATGGGAGAGGTAGAAACGTGTGGCCCTAATGGTGGTTTGTAGCCCTAGCATGTCTTCCTAGTTCACTTTGTCCCACCTTTATTTCCCTTGCCACCTTCTTCCACTTTCTCTGAGCCCATCGGGATGGTCAGCTCTCTCTGCTGTTCTCTCTGCAGATTTATTTCAGTTCCCTCCTTCCTTCATTACTATTCAGGGATGTAGCCCATCCCTGTGTTATGTTCAGCACAGCAACTTTTGCCTCTGTTTTTAGTAATGGCAAATTTTGAAATGTGGGCGCTCATCATGACAGTCCCCATAGCCAGGGAAGGCTGGTGACTCCTATGTCAGTGGGGCTCCTTATCCACGACATCTTTATGTTTGAGCTTCATAGGAGCTATCCATGGTGCTCTACGGTGGCGAACCTATTGTGGGGATGGAGTTCAGCACCATGGATAGCTCCCATAAAGCTCAAACAAAAACATGTCATGGATAAGGAGCCCCACTGATATAGGGGGTCACCCGCCTCCCCTGCCCATAGCCCCAAGGACAGTCCAAAAATGCAGGCAGTTGGATTGATCCATGTCAGCATACCAGTTCTAGCAGTTTTCACCTCCACCAGGAGCAGGTCTTCTGTAAAGCTAATGATGGGTCTTAACTGCCCATTCAAGACCAAGCCACCCCAAATTTCTTTGCATTACAACCAGGAACAATATATTGTTGCTGGGAAAATTCATTTCTCCCCAGCTACACCAAGAATTTATTTATGTAAACTAGGGATGTGTGAGGATTTCATTTGGGGGGTGGAAGTCCGGTGAACTCGCTGGGCTCAAGTCCCCCGAACTCCATCCCACCTACCTGTTTCTCGACTCATGTTCTCCTGAGCTGAGCCAGGGAAGTGACTTCTGGGTTCCCGGCAGAGTGCTTTTTATGTAGAAAATGGCATAAGATACATTAAAAACGGCCACGATTTGTGCAAGTTACACAAACTGTGGCCGCTTTCAACGCATCATATGCCATTTTCTACGTAAAAAGCACTCTGCCGGGAACCCGGAAGTCCGTCTTGGCGGGCACAGCAGCATCACTCGCCAAGTGTCCAGTGAGTTGGGTGGTGGGCGGGTCGCCCACCACTAATGTAAACTACTTATATACCACTTGATATCATAACATCTCTAAGCAGCTTACATAAGAAATATATAAAATACAATATGAAGGCTAATATATATATATATATATATATATATATTAAATTGCAGCTAAGCCCAAAGGGTACAAGGACTTTTGAGGGGGGAGCAGATGACATCAGTGTCCCTGCTAATAAAAAAGCACCAGCACAGCATTCCTGGCTCCACTGATCTTTAGTGTGAGATGTGTTGGTTGTTAACAGGACCGGTGTAAGGCAGTTTGGCGCCCTAGGCAAAATTATATTTAGTGCCCCCCCTCTCGTGCTGGGGGGGGCTCCGGAGCAAAGCAGCCTGGAAATGCCTGCTCGCCCAGTGCCCCCCCCACCCTGGCCCCGCCATCGGGGCCAGCAGCCCTCCGCGGGCCTGGAGGCGCCGCCGCCTCCGGGACCCATTTCCAGGCAGCCAGCCAGCCGCTCTCCCCGCTGCCAAGCCGGCCTCGCCTTACAAGGCGGATGTCCTTGGTAGCTAAGCTGCTGCTGCTGCTGGCAGTCCCAGGGGGCGTCTCTCTGGGAGCGCTAGGACCTGGTGAGAGAAGAGTCTCGTCGGGCTTAGGGAGCGACCAGCGCGGTGGGAGTGGGAGAGTTCTCCACGGGAGAGGCGGAGGGAGCGGCAGAGCCAGCAGCGCAGCGGGAGACCGAGCGCAGCAGTCCTGCAGCCTCCCGCCCGCCCGCATGTCAGCACGGGCGACCAACGTGCTTCGAGGCTCAGGCGGCTTCTGACGGGGGTGGAGCCTGGGGGGAGGAGGAGGTGGTGGTGGTGGCTGTGCCACCAATTGGCTGTCCCGGACTCCCGGCAGAAAATTAAAGGGGCGCACGGAGCATTTCTGCGTCCCCTTTAGCCGTGCGCTCTAGGCAGCCGCCTAGTTTGCCTAGTGATAGCGTCGGCCCTGGTTGTTAAGCATGGTCTGAGAAGAGGCTGGGGATTTTAGTAATGGCTGCTCATATCACAAAGGCCATGATGCTTCCCTAAAGCATAGGAAAGTAGTGTTACCCTTTGAAATTCCTTGGGGGAAAGCCAGTGGGGGGGTGTCCTCAAAGGGAAAGGGTTACCATATCCCCCAAAGCATTTTCCACGTACATTGGCAAAATGGTCCAGGAGGAAGAGATGGACAGCAGATAGACAGGCTCACAGGACGGTGGAGCATTACAGAACATACCCTGCAGCATTCAATCAAAAATAGCATTGGTTCTCCCCAAGCATTTACCAACTTTCAGCTTTCTTTTTTAGGAAAAGTACAGCACATGAATTTCCTCTTTTCACATTTTCCTCCATTACAACGGTGACCTTTGTGCAGATTATACCAGCTACTTATTTGTTTTGCTTTGCCCTGTATGACTAGCCATTTGGGGCACTAACAAATCTTCAAGAAAAGGTCTAAGGTCTAAGGGCAATTTCCCCTCTTTATTCTTATGTTTAATCAGTTGTTTTCTGTATGTGTCACAATTGGTAAATATTGCATGCAGAGCTATTTCCAAAATCTTTAAACATCATCCATTCCTGCCTTGCATTCAGAGCACATTACCTACTTAGTTTTCAGAGACTGGAACTCCACTGTTTGTCTTCCTAAACCCCCGTGTTACAGTGTCATGACCCTGCACATTGGTTGCTTTCCCTGCACCTTCGGTCACAGAGGTGGAAGGATAATCAGTTCTCCAGAGAATTGTTCACTCCATTTGTTGCTCTCTAGAAAGACATGCACAATGTTGCATGTTTATGGGGAAATGTACGGCCACATCTAATATCACAACTAAGCAATCTCAGGAATATCTATATCAATAGCTATATATCTGGGATGCAAAGTTATGAACTTTTCCACAATTAAATGAGTTTAAGCTAGGTGAGACGTGAAAGATGAGTATTCTTATTGCAAAGGGCCAACTCAGAATGCGAGTAATGTGCACATTTTTTTGTTATGTAAACAGCAGCGCTGGGGAAGTCAGATCAGAATCGGGACTACAGGAGCTGGGGAAGGAGAGTTTCATTCTCCCCCTCTCCCTACTGTAACCCCAGCAAAAAAAAAAAAAAAAAAATGCCTCCCAACAATGAAGGCTTCCCTCCCAATGCAAACAGCAGCTTGGGACAAGTGATTTTTGCTGGGACCACAGGGACTGGTGCGGGGAGGATTAAATGATCCTTCCCCACCAATTATAGTTGATTAATTTCAATGGCCCTATTGGGGTCTCCAACATGGTGCCCATGGTGCCTGCCAGGCTCCCTGCCTCTCTTGATTTCTATTTTATTACTTAATTTTTAAACATTAACTGGGAGGATGGGCATGCCGCAAAGCAAAGGGCTGCCTTCCAGTGCCATCTTTACTGTGCTCTAAAGAATGGCTTGTGTTTTGGAGCTCAGACCCCACCACTGTCTTGTACTTAGGTTCCTGAGCAATTTGTTTTTCTTTTCGTCTCACCAGTTTGCTTTGTGGGAAATGAATATTTTTGGACCAAACCTGCCCAGCACAGCAGCCATTTTAGGAATGGCAAAACAACACACACACCCCATGTCACTCTCTCAAAATTCCAAATGTGCCCTCTGACCCAAAAAGGTTGGGGGAGCCTTTTCATAGATTTCATAGATCATAGAATTGGAAGGAGCCTACAAGGCTATCGAGTCCAACCCCCTGCACAATGCAGAAAACATTTTTTAAGTATGACTGAGTCTGGATCCAACCTATAGTGCATTTGAGTGCTCAAATGCTGTACTGTATCACATACTGTATCTTCCTGCAGTTCTTACAACAATCTTGAAAGGTAGCCCCACTATCATCCCCATATTGCAAATGGGGATGAGGCTGAGAGAGAGTGAATTGCCTAAGGCCAACTAGTGAGTTAATAGCAGAAGTGAGTTTTAAAACAGGGACTTGTAGCTCAGTCTCTTTAATCCCTATGCTAGCAGGTGGTTTCCGTGTGTGTGTGTGTGTGTGTGTGTGTGTGTGTGTGTCAAGCTAGCTAAGAAGAGATCTGGTGAACCAGCCCCTTCTTCGGCAACTTGCCATACAGATATTATTTCTTTGTTCCATTTATATTTCATTCTTCCTCTAGAAAGCTTAGGGCCAAACTAGACAAGACGCCATTCACACAATTAGCAATTGTATGAAAGGACTTTTAAAAGTAAAGAGCAGGCATGGGGACCCTGTCCTGATCTGGGCTGGGACTCTGATGGAGGCTTTAGGGGGCTTTAACTATTTGCGCCGTGCTATATCCCAATCCAGATTGGGGGCCAAGTGGTTGCTATTTGGATCAGAAGAAAATTAATGGCAATGGAATTTGTTGTTTTTTTCCAGTGGAAATAGCGGGCATCACCCCCCCCCCATATGGATCAAGACCACAGCAAAGGATTAAACGTCCCCATTCCCCAACAGGGTCCCAATATAGATTGGGATTGCCTGCCAGTTTTGACCTCAGACAGAGTACATTTTCAGCACCACCAGCAGCCCTGTCAAATAGCCCTATTTGACAGGGCTGCTGGTGGTGCTGAAAATTGGGCAGGCAATCCCAATCTATATTGGGACCCTGTTGGGGAATGGGGACATTTAATCCTTTGCTGTGGTAAGAGTAAGCAACTTGCCCAAAGCTACTCATATAACTTTCATAGCTGTGTAGAGATTTCCAAAGCATTTGTCAGCTGGGACAAACCCAATGCCTTTGCTAACTGGGGAAAATAAAGGCCTCTGCCCCAGCTACTCCAAGCACTAATCACACAATTCAGCTGCAATACCATAGCCAACTGGTAAAGTGTGTGCATGCTGACGGCACCAGGTTCAATCCCAGGCATCTCCAATGGGAAGGATCTGGTAGCACTATTTGTTTCTTATTTATTTATTATATTTATATTCTGCTTTCCCCCCCTCCTGCTAGGAACCCAAGGCAGCTTACACAATCCTCCTCCTCTCCATTTTATCCTCACAACAACCCTGTGAGGTAGGTTAGTCTGAGAGTGGGTGACTGGCCCAAAGTCACCCAGTGAGCTTCATGGCTGAGTGGGGACTAGAACCCCAGTCTCCCCAGTCCCCGTCCAACACTCTAACCCACTGTTCTCCAACCTTGGGTCCCCAGATGTTTTTGGCCTACAACTCCCAGCATGCCCCTGGCTGGGGCATGCTGGGAGTTGTAGGCCAAAAACATCTGGGGACCCAAGGTTGGAGAACACTGCTCTAACCATTATGCTGCACTGGCTCTCACTAGTAGGTGATGTAAAAGATCCCTTTCTGCCTGAGGCCTTGGACAGGCAATGCTAGCTGGAAGGAGACAATACTGTATTAGATGGACAAGTAGTCTGATGGCAAAAGGCAGCATCTTCCTATGCTTAGTAGGAATGTACGGAATGTACGGACATTGTAAAATCTGTTCTATGTTTCGCGGATTGTCGGGGTGCCTTTCGCTCCATTGTCCGCTCATTGATGGAATTGGATTTTGCACAAACTTCATACACATTTGTGCAGATTTGAAGTTGCACAAATCCACACTCCCGAAAATGTGCAAATTCCTCTATGGAAATACGCAAATCCCCCCAAAATGCGTATTTTCATGCTTTAGCCTATGGGGAAAATGCACATGTTTGGATGGCGTTTTTTGTTTTGTTTTACATATTTTTCTATGACTAAATTTTCATAAAATTACGTGAAATTTTTTTTTTAAAAAAAACATGGTCCATAAGTCTGCAGAATCCACACAACTCGGGAAGAGCCAGTCCGCTGTGGAATCCGTGGTTCGGATTAGCTGGCTGGGGCATGCTGGGAGTTGTAGGACTTTTTTCTGTCTAAACATGCATAGGATTGTGCCCTTAAATGCTTTATCAAACTTAGAAATACTGGTGAGATTTAATAACCATGCAGAAAAAAAATGTCATCAGTTGTTAAAATTCCTTCAGTCATTTTTTCATATTCACTAATAGCGAATTTAGTTGAACACTAAGTTTAAGAGCATACAATCTAATTAAAGACTCTACATAAGGGGAACCCAAAGAAATAATGATCAAATATGTGGTGTGGGGGGGGGATCCAAGTCATTAAAACTGATTGCCATGATTTTTAAAAGGTTCTAGCGCTTGCATTTTATATTGATTACATCAATAAAAATTACAGCACTATGTAGATGGGTTGGTTAATGCTAATTTTTTTAATGCTTTATGCTTAAAAAAAACAGTTAAAAAGCTATCAGAGTAGGAAAGTGATGACACCAATTAGAATGTGGAATTTCTTAACCCCAACTGTGGCTAAGTATTTTCTATTTTCGGTATTTCTGACGGTTTGTATTTATCAAACAGCTTTGGTCACACAACATGCTTTCACAGTGAATGGTTTGAATCCACATGTAAGGGAAACTCAGTGGTTAATATTCAAAACACATCATTAAGGTTGCATCCTATTGAGCACTACTCTGGTAGAAGCCCTGTTGAAGTGACTGAAGCGATTTTGTGGAAGTGGCACGAAGAGCTTACCTTGATCATCTCAGCATCGTCCCTTTCCCCTTCCTTCTGCTACAGATAGTAGGACTTCAACATTTGATCTTAATTAGACAAGAATGAGGCTCTAGAGCAGTGTTCTCCAGCCTTGGGTCCCCAGATGTTTTTGGCCTACAACTCCCAGCATGCCCCAGCCAGCGTAGCTGGCTGGGGCATGCTGGGAGTTGTAGGCCAAAAACATCTGGGGACCCAAGGTTGGAGAACACTGGCCTGGAGAGTTCAAGAGGTGTGTGTGTGTGGGAGAAATAGCGAGGCTGGCGGCCGAGAGGGAGCGGAAAATGGAATCAGTTGCTTCCTGGCCCGCCCAGTCTTCCAGCCACACAAAACTTTGTTCTCTCCGCCCCTCTCCTAGCCTCTAGCCTTCATATTTCTCTCTCCCAGCCCCTTCCCTTGCCATTTCTCTTCTTTCCCATCTCCAGCCTTCTCCTTTCTCTCCCTTCCTAGCCTCCAACCCAAGGTTGGAGAACACTGCTCTAGAGCCACTTTTGCCCAACCGGTGCCCTCCAGTTCTCTTGGACTACAAGTCTCAGCTATGCTGGCTGGGGGATTATGGGACTTGTATTCCAACACATCTGGAGGGTAGAAAGTTGGGGTAAGGCTGCTTTAGGACCTGTGAAATACACCGCCAGCAAACACACGATGCGTCAGCATTGGGATGGATAGATCTGTCAGTTAAGCTCTCTCCTGCATTTTAATGTTTTTAAATCTAAAGTTCTTCCCATCCCATACATGAAGGAATTTATGAATGGTGGTATGATCTTATAAAAATCGAACCAAAACAAAATTCTCACCCAGCTGCACCATCCAAATTCAATAAGTATAGCTATTCCCAGCACGGGGAGGGCCACATTGTATCTGCCTGCCATGTAGTTGTTAAAGATGAGGAGCCTGCCAGAAAAAAAAGAGGTGGCAACCCCAATTCAGCAGTGCAAACATGGCTGCATACACAGGGATTCCAACCCAGACTTTTAAGAGCTAAGAACTCAAAGAGCCCTCGGCTTGGATGGATGAGTCTATCAGTTCCAGTTTCTCCCACATTCCTTTTTTTAATTAAAAAATAATAATCCCAAATTCTTTCTGTCTTGTTTATGCAAATTTGGGTAAGTTCGTGTGTGTGTGTGTGTGTATTCTCTGCTGCTGGACTGTACACCACTTCAGACTTCATGTAGGTAACTGAATAGCCCTTTTCAGACATTCAAATAAGGTTACAATTAGCAGGTATGCTGCAATCATCATCAGAGGCTCCCCTGCTTGTGCCACACCCTACAGAGGTCCATTTCTGTAGACAACCAGGAAGAGGGCCTTTTCTGTGGTGGTGCCCACTTGCTGGAATACCCTCCCCCCCAGAAATGAAACATGCACCAACTCTGATGCAGTTCACGCAGCTGCTGCAGCCTTTCTTTATAATTCACCTTAGCATTTGATGATGTGTAATGCCTGTCATTTTGATATTTTTGTTAGTTTTCTGATGGACATTATGTTTTACACATATTGTCTATTTATATCCGTATGGTGAAAATACAGTGAAAATATGGTTTATTGCTGTACACCACCTGGATATGTTTTACATGACAGGTGGTGTAGAAACATTTAAAATCAATCCATCAGTGGAATGGGAGGGCACATGGTAAAGGGTGGTTGCGGAACCTCAGGCCCAGGGGCCAATCAGGCCCCTGCTGGGGTGCCCCAGGTGGCCACGCCCCCTTTCCCATGGCCATGCCCCCTTCCCCCCAACCACTAATAGCTTGGTGGTTCCCTGGCTTTTGTACAGTTCTTCCCACATTCCAAAAGGCTGAAATGCCTCTGTTAAGGCTTAGTTACTGGAAGTACAACATTAAAGCTATAGTATGCTGATCTCCCCACCGAGGCCAGCCTGGTGCCAACGTTGTCATCCTTTCAGTGCTAGGTTAAGACTGTCCTCTACTCCCAGGCATTTAATGGTATATGATGGGCCAGGTCAGCTGTTTTAACAGGTCTGGTTTGTTGTTGTTTTATTGCAATTGTTTTCACTGTTTAAACTGTTTTCAATTTTGTATATTGAAATTTTATGGCATCTGTATTTTACACAGAATTTTATTGTATCTGCTTTTTATGCTGTAGTTTACTGTATCTGTGTTTCATATTTTGTGAATTTCTGTAAACAGTAGCTTCAGCTACTGGGCAATATAGAAATGAAACAAATAATAAGAATAACAACTAATAATAATTTTGACCCCACCCTCTTTTGCTTTCAGCCCCACCCACCACAGGAATGCAGCCCCCGAGACCTTCTCCAAAATGGAATTTGGCCCTCGGGCTGAAAGAGGTTCCACACCCTCATTGCTCCCCAACCTGCATGCATTCCAAAGAATCTATGTAGAAAAGCCACAGATGGAGGAGGAGGCGCTTTCTTCCACCGCCACGCCTGATGTGTGCTCACTGCAACACCGAACACCCGAAAAAGGCCAGTGCTTGAATGGCTCCCCATAGAAGCAGTCAGCTCTGAAGCTCATCAGCATAAATGGGGCTGATGCACACAAAAATGCAATGAAATGCTGAAATCTTGCTCGTTTTGGTTTCATATGACAGTCTTCAAATCACTGACTTCTTGAGTTATCCCATTAAGTAATGTAAGGCAGGGCCAGCCCAAGACATTTTGATGCCTGAGGCAAAGGACAAGATGGCGCCCCTCCCATTCCATGCACAGAAAAGCCTGCCAGACTGGCAGTACAGAAGCCTGCCAGACCAGCAGTTGAATCCCACTTCAGCCCTCTGGCCTCTTCTACTGCACCTGAGGCCAGCAGGGGCGCTTAAGGGGCGCAGTGCAGGGGGTGTGCTACACATAAAGCTCTGTCCTCCCAGAACTTGCAACTGCTCCCCACCCTCCCAGAAACTGCCACCTTAGGCAGCTGCCTCACTCTATCTAATAGTAGGGCTGGCCCTGATGTAAAGGGATTACTGTAAGGGAAGCAGTATGAAAACGGCACGTTAGGTGTGTATACAGAAGATATCATAGGGGGCGGAGCCAGCCACCATGGCGGACTAGACGTTCGTTAGAAACCTCCCAAGGTGTTTGAACTATAAGTATTGATTTCATCGAGCAAATGAATTAACTTTGGTAAGAGTTTTTTTGCTTAACATTTGGAATGTATTCTGCTGACCTCCGGTGAGAGTTGTAGATGGATTTACGGCGCTGAAAGCGATTTGCAGAGCGTGGGAGGTGATAAGCCTCACAGCACTAAACTTGTTGCTTCTCAGACTAGAACAAACAGAAAGCTGGAGGCTTGCAAAAAGATAATTTTAATAAGGAGAGAGAGCGTATTCCTTCTGATTAAGGTCTTAAATGAGGAGTGGATGGGAAAAAGAAAAAAAAAACACCAAGCGTTCCTCTTTGGAGTCGTCCTGAAAGAGCTCACCCCTCCGACCACAGCCTCTCTAGAATTCAAAGATTAGAGGGAAGTGAACTGGAGGAGGGATGGGGGGCTAGAAAAGGAACGGAATTAAAAAAAACAGAGTCTCGTCTCTGCGGTAGTAGAGATAAATTAATTATGGCTGAGAGAAAAGATGCCAGATCGAGTGCTAAGATGGCGGATGCTAAAGAGAAAGTAACTCTGTCTTCTCCAAAAAAAAATCCCTCGGAAGTGCAGACCACAGAAATGGAGGCGATTCTCTCTCGTTTTGCAGACAAAATGAGTGGGGAAATATCTCAACTTAAAGGAGAAGTTCTACAGGTTCAGCAGGGTTTGAAGGCAGGATTCCAGAAAGTTGAAGAGGACTTTAAACAATTGAAAGAGGAAGTCAAGATCTTGGATGACAAAGTGGAGGATGTACAGCAGGAATTTCAACGTAAAAGTCAGCAACAAGATTTAAGATTTGATGCACTGGAGTTACAAATGATTAATATCCAAGACAGAGCGAGGCGGTCTAATATTCGTATATGCCTTTTCCCACATGTTAGTGTGGAGGATGGGAAAAATTTGAGAGGAATAATTTTGAAATGGTTTTGTGAGATTGCCCCAGAATTGGAATGGACTGAGCAAGACTTGGAAAGGGTCCATAGAGTTTTTCAAGAAGAAGGGGGGGGGCTTACCCCCAGTGACATTGTTGTGTGTTTTGCCAGTTTTTATAAAAAAGAATTGTTTACCCAAATTTTGAAGAAACGTCCAGAACAACTGCAATATCAAAGTACTCCAGTCCAAATCTTTAATGATTTGTGTCAGCAAACAATTGACTGGCGACGCAGTGTGAAGCCATGTACTGCTGTCTTGTCCAAGAATGGAATTAGATACAACTGGGGCTATCCTGTGATGTGTTTTTTTATGATCAAAAACAAGAGATACAAGATAACATTCTGTATACAAGGAATGGATCTTTTGGAAGAACTGGGATTGACGGCAGGAACCTCGAGCGATGCGGATGTGCAGCTGTTGGAAGGAGCAGCTAAGTAAGAGAAATATGGAAGGAAAAAGTTTTTGTGGTGGTGAGGAGAAGAGCAGAAGAGAAGGTGATCGTGCAAATAGCTGGAAGGAACTGAAAGAGAAGTTTCTCTTAATGGAGTTGTGATGTGTTTTTTTGGGGGGGGTTCTCCTTTAAAAGGAAAAAAGAAAAAAAAAGAAAAAGACAAAAAAAGTTTTTTTGTGTGCTTTTAATATTTTTTTAATATTAGTCTCTATTTTCTTTCTTTTTTCTCTCTCTCGGTTTTTTCCTTTATATTTAGCTTTTTGTTTTCATTTTAATAAGTATATATAATAGATTAATAATGTTATTGTTTTACTTTATGGGTTTTTTTGTTTTTTTTAAGAAGGGTACTAACCTGGATGAATAAGGATAAAAGATTAATTGGGAGGGCTCTACGGGTTAGTTGCTTGGTGGGTGGGTTTGTCTCCCCCCTTTTGTTGGCGTGGCAGGCCGGGGTCATGAAGACTTTCTTCAAGGCTGGTAAAGGGGGGAATGCATATATATGTAGGGAATGGGGTAATAGGGTGTGGGGTAGGGGTGTGCTGTTGTGTTTTATTTCACTAATAGGGACCAGCAATTTAAGATGGACAAAGAATTGAGATGGTTTCAAATTTGAGAATTACTACTTTAAATGTTAAAGGCCTGGGTTCCATGTTGAAACGAAGATGGATTGAAGCACTGCTCAACAAGGATAAGGCGGATATTATATGCTTACAAGAAACTCACCAATCAAAGGAGGGGGTAAATGAATTAAAACTGTGATGGTCTATGACATATGAGAGAGCTTATGGTTCATCCAAGTCACGAGGGGTGGCAATTATTATTTCAAAGAAATGTGGTTTTAAGGTGACTAAGGTAAGGAAGAATGTTAAGGGAAGATTTATTATAATATTTGGATTATTGGGAGGTGAAGATTATATATTGGTTAATATGTATGCACCAAATGAAAATCAAGAAGAATTTTATCAAAAAGTGATTAAGGAAATGGGGGAGCCACAAAAGGGTTTGGTAATTATGGCTGGGGATTTTAATATGGTGATGGACAAAAATATTGATAAATCAAATCCAACAGGACAAGAGAAGAGAAATAATATAACGGTATTAAATAAAATAATTAATAAGGAAAGACTGGTTGATGTTTGGAGAGGGGTAAAGGGATTGGAAAGAGGATATACGTATTATTCACCAGCCATGAAGAACTTTTCTAGGATAGATTATATTTTTGTTTCTAAGACCCTGATGTCAAGAGTGAGGAGTTCAGAAATAGGTGTTATAAAAGTTTCGGATCATGCTATAGTTAATATGGATATTAAAATAAAGAAGGATTATAGAGAAGCAAGGAGCTGGAGATTGAATTGTAAGATTTTACAGCATAAATATATTATAGCAAAGATAGAAAAGGAAATGCGAGAGATTTGGTTGCTTAATGATTCAGGAGTTTGTACTGAAGCTGTTGTTTGGGACACAATGAAGGCAGTGATGAGAGGGATAAGTATCAGGGAGGGTGTGATACTAAGGAAAAAACAAGAACAGTTTACTAAAAAGTTAGAAGGGGAGATTAGGGATTTGGAACTGAAGTTTTTGAAGGAAAGGGAGAACAAGGTCTTTGCTGAATTACAAGCTAAAAGGAAAGAGCTGGAAAAGAAAGATTTGGAAAAAGTTCAGAGAAACTTGATTTATTTGAAAAGAGAGTTTTTTGAAAATAGTAATAAGAATTCAAAAATGTTAGCAAGATCCACACAAAAAAAGAAAGAAAAAAGTATAGTTGGGGCAATTAAAGATAAAAAAGGGAAAGGATATAATTTAATGCAGGATAAATTAAAAATATTTTATGAATTTTATTCAGAATTGTATAAGGCTGGAGACTGTACAGAAGAGAGGATTAATGAGTATATAGGAAAGCATTTTAAAATTAGACTAGTGGATGAAGATATAGAAATTATGGAACAACCTTTTTCAGAATTGGAAATAGAATATGCAATAAATAAACTGAAAGAGGGTAAGACTCCTGAACTAGATGGTTTAGGGGCTGAATACTACAAGGTTTTTAATAAAAAGGTTATTTAATGATATTTTTTTTGAGGGTGGAGAGATCCCCTCTTCATGGAAGCAATCTAAGATTATTCTAATCCCGAAGCCAGAGAAGGACTTAACGGAGCCAGTTTCCTATAGACCCATTTCCTTAATAAATCAAGATGCAAAATTGATGACAGCAATATTAGTGAGAAGGATGAACAAGTTTATTACTAAATATGTTGGGATAGACCAATGTGGTTTTATGCAAGGAAGACAAATGGCAGATTTAACAAGAAGAGATTTAAATATAATATATTTAATAAAGAAAAATAAGTTGAGAGCAGGGGTAATAGCGTTAGATATTTTCAAAGCCTTTGATTGCGTGGAATGGCCAGCATTAAAAAGTTTAATTAAAATTATGGGGTTTGGAGAAAGATTTAGAGGAGTAGTTAATCAATTGTATTCAAAAAATGTTTCATCAGTTGCAGTAAATGATGGTTTAACAGAGCAAATTTACCTATGTCGAGGAACTAGACAAGGCTGTCCCCTTTCGCCTATTTTGTTTGCATTGGTAATGGAGATTTTAGCAAATGTATTTAGAGAAGATAGAAATATAAGTGGGATAGGGATTAGGGAGAAGATAAAAATAAATCTTTTTGCAGATGATACTCTTTTGACAATCGAAAACCCTATGGAAAATATGGATAGAGTGGAGAATCATTTAAAGGAGTTCGGGGAAGTAACGGGGCTACAGATTAATTGGGATAAATCTAAATTTTTGTTGTTTAACTATAGTAAAAGAGAAGAGATTGAAATGTGTAAAAAAAAAAAAGTAATTATAAGATTAATAATGTAATTAAATATTTAGGAATTGTAATTCCAAAAGATATAGATAAATTGGGAGACCAGAACTATAGGAAATTAAAGAATGAGGTAAAGAATAAAATAGAGTAGTATTAAAAAATTGGACTTTCCTGGTTTGGTAGAATAGCTTTGATTAAAATGAAGATTTTGCCAAAGATAAATTTTTTATTTCGGATGATACCAAGTGCGATATCAGATAAGGAACTTAAAGATTGGCAATCAATTATTAATACATATTGTAATGGAGGGAAAAAATCTAGGATTACTAAAACAAGATGGTATAAAGTACAAAAAGTAGGGGGTTTGGGTTTGCTGAATTTAAAATGGTATTATATAGCGAATCAATTAAGACATATAGTGGATATTATAGCACGCCCTAAAGAAATAATGTGGTTGGAGTTAGAAACATGTGAATTACGTAGTACTCTGGAGAATATTTTTTTTCAAAAAAATAATAATAAATTGATAAAAAATATAGACAACCCTTTTCTAAGAAATTTGTTAATGATTTGGGGTACTATGAAGAGCATATTTATACCAGGGATATCTCCATTAACTCCAGTGGTAGCTCTTAAGGATTTTCCTGAAAACTTAAGATCAGAGCTGGAGGGTAAACTAAGAGAAGAAAGGGTTATTAGATTGTCCGATTGGGTGGAAAAGATGGGGACTAGAGATCAAATAATGGAAATTGTTGGGAGAAGAAGATTATCGTGGTTAAATTTATTACAGTTAGAACAGTGGTCGAAGAAATGGAAAAGGAAAACTGAGTATGAGAGAGATTTAACTAATTTTGAAAAGATGGTCATGTCTAGAGATGGCCTGCCAGGTAATGCATCAACAAGAGGTATAACAAGGGATTTATATAGATTGATTCAAAAAGCAAAAGAACAAGAGGATCAGCTTAAGGCAGTATGGGATAATGAATTTGAAGAGGTGACCTCGAAGGTGGGGTGGAACAATATATGGGATAGACGGATTGTGAAAATGATGTCAATTGGGATAAAGGAAATTTTTTATAAACTAATTTGAAGATGGTATTTAACTCCAGTAAGATTAAATAGAATAGATAATAATTGTTCTG
The DNA here is from genome assembly GCA_021292165.1 of Shinisaurus crocodilurus. Taxonomy (NCBI): domain Eukaryota; kingdom Metazoa; phylum Chordata; class Lepidosauria; order Squamata; family Shinisauridae; genus Shinisaurus; species Shinisaurus crocodilurus. Next base: position 35,121,338 of record CM037880.1, on the reverse strand, counting down.
CATTTTGTTGGAGAGAATGTCAGGAAAAAGGGACATATGCTCATATGTGGTGGAGTTGTAAAAATGTATTGGCGTTTTGGTGAGAGGTTTTTACAGAAATATCGAAAATTATTGGTACTAATTTAGAGGTCTGTCCAAAATTAGCATTGTTATCAATAAAGCTTATTTGTGACCAAAATACGAAGGAGTTCATTGTAAACTTGTTAACTGCGGCCAGGCTAATGATAGCGAGAAATTGGAAAGTACAACATATTTTCCTAATAACAGACTGGTATAAGGAAGTTTGGGACATAGCCCTAAATGATAAACTAACTAGTAGTATCAAATGCAAAAAAGGATTGTTAAAGAAGAATAATTTTATGGATATATGGAATCAATTACTAGACTATGTATTAATAAAGGGGAAGGGTAACATGCCTTGTCAAGATATGTTATATTTTTGGAATTTAGAATTTATTTGATCAAGAGGATAGAAGTATATTAATTGGTCCCTTGGGGGGTGGGGGGGAGCACTTCATGATTTATTGTATGTTGTTTATGTTATATTTGTGTGATATTCTTGTATTCTGTTATATATATATATTTTGTTATAATTTGTTTTGAAAAGTAAATACAATATTAAAAAAACAAACAAACATAAGATACCATAGTCATGTGACGAAACCTCAGACTCATACACAGCCTAAAGATTTTTTTTCTTGGAAAGACTGCATTGGCTCGCAGCAACAGCAAAGGAGGAGTCCATCAGGTCACTCAAACGAAACAGCGGGATCTCTAGGAGCTGCCGTTCAGATCAAAATGTCCATTTCCCATACAACGGTGTTAGCCAAGTTCACAAAGTAAAGTAAAATAAACAACAATAGGGGGGGCGGGCGGGCAAAACGCCCTGTTCTTCGGCCACTTGAAAGTGTCCATGTGCAGCCCAATCCTATCCCTGTGCCTGTTTACACAGAAGGAAGTCCCACGATATTCAGTGGGGTTTATTTCCAGGAACGCGCGCCTAAGATGGCAGCCTTAGCAGTGGAGGCTGGTGGCTCCAAGTTCAGTGGGGCAGTGTATCCACTCCGGGTTGCAGCCTGAACTTTTATGGAGCGATCCATGGTGATGAACCTATTTGGGGGGGGGAATAGGGGTTCAGCACCATGGAGAGCTCCTTTGAAGTTCAGACTAAAACCTAGAGTGGCTACACTGACCTTGGAGCCACCAGCCTGCACGGAACTGCCATTGTAAGCTGTGTGTCTGTTTCAGTCACTGTGCCTCAAGGGCCCGGTAATGTTATACACCCCACCAGCATATACCTTTTTTTTTTTTAGGGTGGGGGGGTATCTTGGCAAGTGGGTGCTGCTGACCCATCTCCTCACTCTTGTCACTGCATTCCATCCTCAGAGAGGGAAGAAGAACATCAGGGCCCGGAGGCTTGGGGTGTGTGTGTCAGCCTTCAAGGGGGTGGACCTTGGCAGGTCTCCAATAGGGTGGCCACTTATGAATTGCCAAAAAAAGAGGAAATGCATCACTAAGGAAGAGGAGGAGAAAAGAGGACGGTGCTTTGCTTAATATTTGCATACGCTAATGCAGTGTTCCCCAACCTTGGGTCCCCAGATGTTTTTGGCCCACAACTCCCAGCATGCCCCAGCCAGCGTAGCTGGCTGGGGCATGCTGGGAGTTGTAGGCCAAAAACATCTGGGGACCCAAGGTTGGAGAACACTGCACTAATGTATATGTATAGATACAACTGTAGAAATAATGTTTGTAATGTGAATGGAAATACATCTCCTCATAGTGGGGAAGACTGGGACCTGTGTGCCTGCCTGTTCGGTCTGCCTGTCCGGGTGCTAACTAGTGACGGGCAATAATCTTTAAACTGGGATTGGACAGGACAGCTCTTCAGATAGAGGACATCTTCAAATAGAGGATGGTCCTCTGGCAGCCCTTCAAATAGAGCAGGGCTCTCCAACCATGAGGTCCCCAGATGCTGCTGGACTACAGCTCCCAGAATCCCTTGCCATTAGCCATGCTGGCTGGTTATTCTGGGAGCTGTAGGCAAGCAACATCTGGGGACCCAAGGTTGGAGAGCCCTAAAATAGAGGACTGTCCCCTGTGAAAGAGGACACCTGGCCACCCTATGACACCAAACCCTAAATACCAGCCTTGCACCCCACATTTGATGGACTGGATCATAATCAGTGGATCAGCTACTAAGAGGATGCCACAAAGTTTCCTAATTCACAGTTTTTCAGAAGCAACCTTTCACTTTGAAAACAGCATGGTTTTCTGTTGCTTTGGTGGGTTTTGTTTTTTTTTTAAATCAAACTACATATATTTGAATTAATATATATCAAAATGTAAAGCACAAAATTCAAGGACTGACACTTAGTATTCTGATCAAAAAACACAGCCGAAGCTCATAGCACGTTCTGCTGAAGCAGAAAATGTTTATAAGTTAGCTGACAACAAGGAGTCTCTCAAGCATTAGTAGATAAGATAAGATGAAAAGGTTCTTCCTATATAGGGTTGCTAGCAATATCTTAATAGCCAGATCTTTGAAGAATACCAAATATGGCACTTTCTCATTTTTATCATGGAAAACGTCCATAGTAATAGCAACTTATGCAACAGATCAAACCAAAAGCATGCCTCAGTAGCCAACAGTTAAAGGCATGTCAGGTCCTATTGACGTGATTGATGGTATCATGAAGATCAAAACCAGCCAGATAACAATGCTCAGACTCAACAAGAATCTTCCTGTTGGTTTTGATCAGACCTAATATTACAGGAATTTTAAAAAGGGCAATTTAATATGTGTCACATTTTGCATGGTGCGGGGTGAGTTAGACCACAGTGCCAGGGAACCCTGGTGTGAAAGGGTTAGTCCAGGCATGACACAGGTTAGGATCTCGCATGCTTTTTGTTGGGCTAATTAGTAGCTGTTGAGCTACTTTCAAGATCAGGAAAGCAGCCCTTTGTGAGAGGGTGTGTAACCCTTTCCTCTCCTGCCCTGTCCCCAGTAAAAAACAAGCTCTCCTTGAAGCTACCGTTAGTTCTGTGGGGCAAAAATATATATATAGGCACAGCATCTGCAATTCTCCCCACCGCATACACTACGGAATGTACGGATTGTGTTAAATCTGTCCTGTCTGCATCTGGCTAATTATCAGGCATCTTTAATTCCGTCATCCACCCATTGATGGAATCAGATGTTTTAAAGGGATGTATGAGAATTTCATTCCAATCATGCAAGTGTACATTTGCACTAATGCCCAGTAGCACTACTGTGTGTTTGCACAAGTGCAAATTTCTGCAAATCCCCCCGAAAAGCTTCTTCCTCTTTTTTTTTTTTTAAAGGTTTGCAAGTCCTTGGAATCCGCATGACTCGGAAAAAGCCGGTCCGTTGTGGAATCCTTAGGTCTGATTCATAGAAATCTGAACTCATTTCATAGAATCATAGAATCATAGAAAAGTAGAGTTGGAAGGGGCCTACCAGGCCATCGAGTCCAACCCCCTGCTCAGTGCAGGAATCCAGGTCAAAGCATCCCTGACAGATGGCTGTCCAGCTGCACCTTGAATGTCTCCAGAGTGGGAGAGCCCACCACCTCCCTAGGTAGTTGGTTGGTTCCATTGTCTTATTGCTCTAACAGTCAGGAAATTTTTCCTGAATGATGTTTAGGTGGAATCTGGGTTCCTGTAACTTGAGCCCATTATTCCGCGTCCTGCAAACTGGGATGATCAAGAAGAGATCCTGGCCCTCCTCTTTGTGACAACCCTTCAGGTACTGGAAGAGTGCGATCATATCTCCCCTCAGTCTCCTCTTCTGAAGACTAAACATGCCCAGTTCTTTCAGTCTCTCCTCATAGGGCCTTGTTTCCAGTCCCTTTATCATCTTTGTTGCCCTCCTCTGAACCCTCTCCAGTTTGTCTACATCCTTCTTAAAGTGTGGTGCCCAGAACTGGACGCAGTACTCAAGATGAGGCCTAACCAGTGCTGAGTATCATTTGAATCATTGCGGATTTCTCCAACACACACACACACCCCACCCCTCGCGTGCACACACACACACACACACACACCACCCGTTGAGTTAATAACAGCTTTGTGTGTTTTGGGGGTGGGGGGAGGCAATGGCAAATAGCTTATTTTGGGACCAAGGGCATGGAAGCAAATGGTTAAACACCCGCTCACAGAGAAACCATCCCCCAGTCTTCAAACCAGCCCTGCGAGGCTGCTAAGTAGAAAAACAAAATCCACAGAAGGTGCTAATCAAAGCTCTCCTGCATAATGTCTAGTTTGGCCCTACGAAATGATCGACCATGTCACAAACCAAGGAAATATGGTAACTTTTTAAAAAATCCAGGGTATTAGAAATTAATAAATAATATAGTTAGGTAAATGAGAAGGCAGTTTCTAGACCTACCCCAGCTCCCAGAAATCTAGCAAATCAACTTGTGCCAACCACACTAAAAATGTTTAAGCAGTGCTTCATATTTTGATGGAATCAGGCCTGGGACATCCGTAGAGCAGAGGAGGAGGCATTAGTCCTGATTGCAGCTGCACTATTTAGTTTATTAATTAGTCAGACTCATCAGTTAGAAACCTTTCAATCAATTAATCAGCCAGCAGACACTTTTTAATGTAATTATTTTAAGTGTGAGAATTGACAGAAACGTGGGGTGGAACGGGCCATCTCAGAATAGGCACTGCTCTCCTCTCATGCACGGGACAAAATGCCCCTTCTAAAATGAGGCCAGCTGTGACTGTGACATGCACGTGCCTCATCTGGGAACAAGGAGCGTCTGCTTTCTTTTTTCCCCTTCAAAAAAGTTTGTGCTTATTTGTATGCAAACTTAGGTTGCAAGCCTATGGACCCTGGGAGGGCATTCCAGGGCCCCGCAGGATAGCTCAGATCTGCCCGTTTGAGGGGGATATCAACCTCGGATGGCCTCTCCGAGCCCTCATGGAAGCTTCGCAGGCCTCTCTGATGTCGGAGCTCCAATGCTGGTAGTGGCAAAAAGCAGGATTTCTGGCATGTCATGGGCAGATCAGGAGAGGGTTTGGATCTTCCCTCCCAATCCCCAGGCAGGCCCCGAACATGGGGGGAAATGTATGCCAGCCTTACAGTGGGAGAGAAATCACTCGCAGAAAACAACAACAACAACACCGGAACAGGAGGGGAGGCAGGATAATGAGTGCCAGCGTGGCCTAATGGTGGAGTGTTAGACTGGGGCTTGGGAGACCTGGGTTCTAGTCCCCACTCAGCCATGAAGCTCACTGGGTGACCTCGTAGGGTTGTTGCAAGGATAAAATGGAGAGGAGGAGGATTGTGTAAGCCACCTTGGGGTCCTTGCAGGAAAAAAGGTGGGGTATAAATATAATAATAAATGGAATTACCCTCTCTTTTTTTCTGAGCTAGAGAAAGCCAGCTTAACATCTGGCTTCACAATCCCTGTTTTGACAGCCACTGACATTGACACCCCCTTCAAAGTGCCCGACTGGCACCTTGGGGGGACTGTCAGTGGCTGGTAGATCTTTTTTTTGTTTTTTTTTAATTGTGCACAAAATTGGCATCAGCAACCAGCATCACAGGGCACCTGCCACGCTCCACCCATGGCCAGGGGCACAGAGAGCCACCTGGCCTTACTGCTGCTCCTCCTCCTTGCTGTCTCTGCCTCTTCCTCTGCCCTCTAGGAACCTGCAAGCAGTGACCAGAATGAGGAGATTTTGCAGGACCCTCCACTCGCCTTTGTGCTCTTCTTCTCGGCAATTGTGCAGATTGAGCCTACGGGGAGAAGGTAAGCAAATGGGCAGTGGTGCCAGTGACAACGAGGAGGCGGGACCACTAAGCGAGGAGACCCACTGTGGTATATGGTGTGTAAAGGGTTAAAAGGAGATTGTGGGTGGGACCTTACATTTTGTATTCTTACTTCCCCTCCACCAGATCTGCCGTGTGTGTGTGTGTGTGTGTGTGTGTGTGTGAGAGAGAGAGAGAGAGAGAGAGAGAGAGAGAGAGCGAGCCTCAGGGCCAATCCCATTTGTCATTTGTTTAATACAACAACTGTTCTCCAGGAGTCTGCTGTAGTGCTTGGTCAACAGGGGCGTGCCCAATCATATTAATACTTGAGCAAGGGACCAATATAACAGTACCACATAGTCAAGTACAAAAGTTATTAGAGGAAACGCACAAAATCTTATATATTATAATTATTACATTATTATATTAGATATTATTTTATAATATTTTATTAGTTGCTTTTGTATTTTTTTTTAACCTTACTTAAACCCTTAATTGTTGCTATCTGGTGTTTTTCATGGGGTGGTCAGTGCTTGCAGGGCAATCTCTTTCTTTTTGTTTTAAAATTGTCAGGATTGGTCCCGGCATTTTCAGGGCAGTTGGAGAAGGAGAAGAAAAGAAGGAGATGCAGAGGAGGGGGAGCTTTTGGGTGGGGGGAAATACAAAAAGACACATTGGGGGTTTGAGCCCCTTCAGCGTTTTGCTCCAACACCTCTACTGAGCTCTGGTTTTTAAGCACAAGGAGTAACTTTCAGGGGCTGAACAGCTTTGTTGTTGTTTGTTATTGTGGAAAGGCCCCAGTTTAAAGCACTTTTTGTGTTCTATTCACACAATTTAGATTTAAAGAAACACTTGAACTCGAATAATCTTACAGAATTTAACTAACTTGAATTAAGTTAAAACAAACAGTGCAATCCTACGCACAGTTACTCGGGAGTAAGTACACATGTCCTCAATGGGTCTTACTTACTTACCAGGCAGCCTGGTCAGAGGCAGCAGGTAGAGCATGTGTGTGTGTGCGCGGGTGCGCACACATCCTCGGTCTGTTCCCTTCCTGCTTAAAGGGTCCATGGGCAAAATGGCAGCTAAGGTAAATAGTTTGGCGGAGGAGGCAGGGGAGTTGCATAACAAATCGGGACTCTGCATAACAAAGTAAAAAGCCGTGATGGCTTCAGTGTTTGCAGGACTGTCCCTGCAAATTCAGGGCAATTGGAGAGTATGAGGTGTGCGTGCGCGCAAACTCCACTGAATTTCCAAAGGGGAAGGAGCAATTCTTCAACGGTGTCTCAGGGGCAGGGCTCGCCCCTTAGCACAGTTTGTTCTTCTTTCCCCCTAAGGCTGTTGTTTTGTTTTGGCCGCCTCTGCAAGGAGCAACAGCGTTGGCCGCCATGCCGCCATTTTGCATCCTCCACAATCCCCGAGACCTCCCTAATGTCATTCCAGGACATTTTGGAGGGGCAAGGAGGGGGCTGCCACCAAAAAATGGTGGAGAACATTCGGAGAAAATCCTGTAAAGTGGATGTATTCTTCTGGGAAGGGGAGCGGGGTTGAGAAAAAGAGGGGAAAAAATTAGGATAAATTTCAGTCGAGCTCTAGTTTCAGTAGGAGCTTTTCTACAATGTTAAACCCGATGCTGTCTATTCAACATGCTTACATTTAAAGACAACAGTATACTTTTATGGCCAGCTGACATGCCTGCTTCAGGGCAGTATATTCTAAATGAATTTAACATACATCAGGGAGTGAACAATGTGTGTATTAGGTGTGATGGGATGGGGGTTTGGGCACAGAACCTTCTTGGTGTTACAAGGGTGCTACGAGTAGCCAGCGTGGTGTGGTGATTCAGTGGTTAGAGTGCTGGGACTGGAGAGATCCTAGTTTAAATCCCCACTCAGTCATATGAAACTCCCTGGGTGACCTTGGGCCAGTCACTGCCTCTCAGACTAGCCTACCTGACAGGGTTGTTGTAAAGATAAAATGGAAGGGGCCAGTGAACCATGTATGCCATCCTTACTCCTTAGGGTAAAAACAGGATATAAATGAAGTCAATAAATACAAGTACCTATTTTAATCTATTTAATGGTTGGGAGGGTATGACACAGATCCTTTTTAATAGACCTCAGATGCTTACAATTGTTGTTGTCAGTGTTAGCAAAAATTATCTTGTATGGATGGATTTCTTGCATCCACAACAATGTTTATTCAAGGAAATGTATGTTTAGCTTTCATGCAGAATGGTCCATTTCACTTTTTCCCTGAGGACACCAAGCTCGTGTCAGCAAGAGGTTGTTTGAGATTTATGTTGTCAGCTGCTTCTTGACAATTTGCTCCCAGCCTTCATTTTACCTCAAAAGGATTGGAGGTTTTGTTTATAATAGATATTTTCTGACTTCAAATAACACCCAATAGGTCAGACATTTATATGCGGACCTTAACTGAACTGTGTCTGCAAGTAAAACTTATTTAACAAGTTGCTGTCACAGTATTCCATCAGCTCCTGGTTCACATGTTACACTGCGCATGCAAGAAGACCACTTCCATGGGTTGAAGGACATAAAGTTAATGGCTGATTGTTATGTGAAACATCCTTTACAATATTGCATTTCACTCTTATAAGGTTTTTAAAATATATATAAGTAATTATTCCCTTAATGAACATTTATGGAGGAAGGTACCGGTAACTCTGCTTTTGAAGTCTTCTAATGTTATCCAGTGCTGTAAATTCAACACCCTGGTAAGGTCAGAATTCCTCTCCCTGCTCTCTTGTTAAGAACGGGTGCAGACCTTTAAGTAGGGCTGAAATGGAACTACTTTTGTGTTTATTTTCCTCTGTGTTGAAAAGTGCCGCCTGCTTCAGCAATTTTCAGCATTTGCTGCAAACATGCCAGTCTTCTGGCACCATTTTTTTCCCTTTCTTCTTTGCCCTCACTATCCTGGACCTTGTATCTACACACTGTTGTTTCATTAATTGGCTGTGCAAACCAATGGGATTTTGTTGATGGCATCATCATGGCGCTTCATGTTTTATGAGATGATGATCAGCCTTCTCCAACCTGGTGACCTCCAAATGTCTTGGACTTCTACTCCCATCAGTCCCAGCCAGCATTGCCAATGGTCAGGGCTGCTGGGACTTGTAATCCAAAACATCTGGAGGGCACCAGGCTGGGGAAGGCTGTAATAGACTACTTGCAAACAAAATCAGATGGGTTGCCACAGTGGCGGTGTAGGCAAATGAGGGTGGGGCAGTGAGGGAGGAGGAAGAAGGAATACGGAACATAGAAGAAGCAGTAGCCAGAGGAAGTCATGGCCACTAATGAGAAATGAAACAATCATTGAACAATCATTTTGTTCAATTATTCCTACCACTACCCCAGTTATTTACAGTCATGCCTTGGATTGAGAGCATAATTCGTTCCGGAAACGTGCTTGTAATCCAAAACACTCTTATATCAGAACGAAATCCCCCCAAAAAAATTTGTACAGAGATTTTTAATTTAAGCCGTACTACAGTACTTGTTTTTTTTTTTTTAATTTAAATTTTTAATTTTTCACATCTTACAACTACTAATGAATACAACAACAAAAGATACAACATAAACATTGTGCACCCCCCCACCTCTTGGGACCAAGTTATATTTCTCCCCCCCCAATTTTTTTTTAATGTATATATACAAGATATTATTCTATATTCCAAAAATATAACAAATCTTGACAAGGTTTGTTCCCCCTCCCCTTTACCAACACATAATCCAAAAATTTACCCCAAATGTTCACAAAGGTGTCTTTCTCCAATTGTCCTTTTTGACACTTAATATTACAAGTTAATTTATCATTTAATGCGATATCCCATACCTCTTTATACCATTCAGTAATTGAAAACACATGTTGAACCTTCCAATTCCTAGCTATCATTAATTTTGCTGCTGTTAACAAATTCACAATCAATTCTTTTGTATTTTTTAAACAAACTAACTTTTCTGTAATTGTTAACAATGCTAATTTTGGGCAGACTTCTAATTCCATTCCAATTATTTCTGATATTTCTGCAAATACTTTCTGCCAAAATTCCAGAACATTTTTACAGCTCCACCACATGTGGGCATACGTACCTTTTACATTACATCCTCTCCAACACAATGCAGAGCAATTTTTATCTATCCGATTTAATCTTACTGGAGTTAAATACCATCTCTATACCACATTATAAAAGTTCTCTTTTATCCTAGTTGACATAACTCTTACAATACGTCTATCCCAAATATTTTTCCAACTTTGTTTCGATATTTCCTCATCAAATTCATTATCCCATAACACTTTAAGAGAATCTTTATGCTCTTCTTCTTTTTGTAACATCGTATATAAAGCCTTTGTTGTGCCTCTTGTTGAAACATTACCTTCTATAGCTTCTCTAGTCAAAACTATCTTTTCAAAATTGGTTAGTTCTCTTACTACAGTACTTGTATTGCAAGACGTCGCTTGTATATCAAGTAAAAAAAATAAATTAAATAAATATTTAAAAATTTGCTTGTCTTGCAAAACGCTCTCAAACCAAGTTACTTGCAATCCAAGGTATTACTGTATTTGTATTGGGGCTGTAAAGATCATTTGAAACAGACATGCTCAAAAAGGCAAGCACCCTTTCTCTCATTAACATAAGAACATAAGTAAAGCCATGCTGGATCAGACCAAGGGTCCATTGAGTCCCTCGTTCTGTTCACACAGTGGCCAACCAGCTGCCCACAGGATCCCACAAGCAGGACATGAGTGCAACAGCAGCCTCCTGCCCATGTCCCCCAGCAACTGGTGTCCATAGACATACAGCCTCTGGTACTGGAGGAATCACATAGCCAATCAGGACTAGTAGCCACCAATGGCCTTCTCATCCATGAATTTGTCCAATCCTCTTTTAAAGCCATCCAAATTGGTGGCCATCACTACATCCTGTGGAAGTGAATCCCATAGTTTAACTATGTGCTGTGTGAAGAAGTACTTCATTTGATCTGTCCTGAATCTCCCACCAATCAGCTTCATGGGATGACCCTGGGTTCTAGTGTTGAGGGAGAAAAATGTCTCTCTGTCCACTTCCCCCACACCATGCATAATTTTGTACACCTCTATAATATGTTTCCCCTTACTTGCCTTTTTTCTAGCTAAACAATCCCAGATGCTGTAACCTTTCCTCATAGGGGAGTTGCTCCAGCCCCTAATCATTTTAGTAGCCCTTTTCTGCACTTTTTCCAACTCTACAATATCCTTTTTTACGTGCAGTGACCAGAACTGTACACAGTATTCTAAATGCGGTCGCACTATGGATTTGTATGAGGGCAATATGATATTGGTAGTTTTATTTTCAGTTCCTTTCCTAATTATGCCTAGAGTTTGCCTTTTTCGCAGCAGTCGCTCACTGGATCAACATTTTCATGTCCACCACAACCCCAAGATCTCTTTTTCTGGGCAGTCATTGCTAGGTCAGGTCCCATCAGATTATTCTTGAAGTTAGGATTTTGTGCCCCAGTGTGCATTACTCTACACTTACTTACCTTGAACCGCATTTGCCATCTTGATGCCCATTCTCCCAATTTGGAGAGATCCTTTTGGAGCTCCTCACAATCCCTTTTTGCTTTAACCACCCTAAATAATTTGGTGTCGTCAGCAAACTTGGCCACTTCACTGCTCACTCCTAATTCCAGGTAATTAATGAATACGTTGAAATTAGCCTTGGTGCCGGTAAAGATCCCTGTGGGGCCCCACTGCTTACATCCCTCCACTGGGAGAATTTCCCCAGAGCCCCATTCAAGGTGAGCACAGCCCCCTCCACCGGGCCCATTCACTCTCCACCCCTGGCCCCCCTGCCAGTCTACCCCTCCTTCCCCCAAGGGGGAAAAAGCCTTTCACTGGGGAAGGAATAGGGGTAACTGGTAGTGGAGGAATCCCGTGAACACAGGAACGGTTCTTAAGCATTTTTTACCACCAGGAATCGTGGACCCTGAATATAAGTTGCCACATGATCCCCAGCTAGAAATGACATTCTGCGCGCTGTTTGCTGCCAAAGTAAAGGCTTCTCAGATCTTTTCTGTGTTGACTGGAGCCCTCCACCAAAGTCAAGGCTTTCCCCCCTTGGGGAATGAGAGAATTAGCTGGCAGTGGCAAACAATTGGGTCTGTTGGGCAATTCCTGTCAAATTCTCAGAAAACTCCTTGAGGTTTTATTCAGCATTCGATAAGAAGGAACATTTGATGGGCCCAAATGATTTCGGGGGTCAGGCACTGTGGTGCTCACCCAAACCTCATTTGTTTGCATTAAATGTCCTACTTTCAGAACGGATATTCCATATACCCCTACTTTTAAAAGTACTGGCTGGTGACTTTTATTCTGGTGGGGCTCCTTATCTATTGCAGGTGTTTCGGTTTTTATTTGGAACTTCATAGGAGCTATCCATGATGCTGAACTCCACCCCCAAAATAGGTTCACCACCATGGATAAAGCTCCAAGTAAACCTGCAATGGATAAGGAGCCCCACCAAAATAGGAGTCACCAGCCCCCACTGAGAACTGCTGCTCAATGCTGGCTCCAGGTCTGGAGGGTGGGGGGCCCTCGGTCAAGGTGCCCTCAGTGGGCGCCCACCCTCCTCCTCTCCGGGGTGCCACTGTCCATTGCTTGCCCTCTCCCTCTGAATGCAAGCTGCACAACCACCCAAAGGGAGAGCACAAACAAAGGGGAGGATGCTGCTCCATCTCCTGTCAGTGCCGGCATGCTTGGAGAGGGAAAGGTATACAGGCAGCAACAGCAAGGAGGGACCAGGAAGCCCCAGAAGGGCCATGGGCCTCAGCAGGTGCCCAGTGATGCCTACCCCTGATGCCGCCTCTGCTGTTGCTAGCTCTGTTCCAGTAAAGTTCTGCCCAGAAGCTATTGTGCTGCTTTTCTATGTTGCACAACTCCTCCATCAGCACCATTCAATGGCTGAATGTGCTTTGCTGTGTTTGGCTTCAGGCAAAGGCAGCAGCCTGAGAGCAGTGGACAATTACAGTAATACCTTGGATTGCAAGTAACTTGGTCTGAGAGCGTTTTGCAAGACAAGCAATTTTTTAAAATAAATTTTGACTTGATAAACAAGCGACGTCTTGCAAGACAAGTGTAGGGATGTAACCGCTCGCCTCGAGTGGGCCGAAATCAGCCCCGCTCACACCCGCCAGAGACTCGCTTTGATATAAGAGTGTTTTGGATTACAAGCACGGTTCCGGAATGAATTATGCTCTCAATCCAAGGTATTACTGTAGTTTAAAATGTAGTGGGAAGGGGACAGACAGTTGACCTTGGCTAGACCTTACCTTACAGTCTAGCATGTGCTTCCTGAATACTTATCCAGCATTTTCTATGATATCTGGAGATCACTAAAGCTCCGGTGTAGATCAGATGCGGCAAAGGCAGCAATCTGCAGACGTTCTAAGACTTTGATTTCATTTCCTCAAAAAAGAGAGACTGCACTGCAGAAGAGATGATGGTGTCAAAATGAATAGTGCCCCAGCTGTCCATCAGATAGTAATTATGAATAATAGTTCCGGAGTGAATCAGGAGTTAAATGTAGCAAGGGCATATTTTTGAATAAATCAATGTAGTGTAGCTGTTTGAGTGACAGGGAAAGATTCCGACAGCTTGTTTCAAGAGAAAACACGAGCTCTGATGCCTTCTTGAATAGATACTTTTAAAAAATGGACCCACCGTTTCTTCAATGATGACAGCTGAGTAAGCCGACAGCTTCATAACAACTTCATAACAAAGGTAGCTGTTGGTCCAAATATCTGTCATTGATACAAGTGGATGAAAGTAAATGGAATAGTAGAGTCTCCTTTATAAACTATTTGAACATGCAGGTTTAGCAGATAACATCAAAACCGGGAACGCGGATACTGAAAGCAAATGATCAATTATTGAAATATAAACAATAGCTAGACTTTGGCTTGTGACATTATGAGGACACTTTCACACGCAGGGATTTGCAAGTTGTTGGCAGTCTCAGTCAGAGTACTGATTAACCAGACACACCACGCGTCCAGAAGAGCAATCCTCATTCCAACCGCTTCCAGTCCGGATGGACTAGCAGGTCAGTTCAGGAGACAGGGAAACAGTTTCTGTTGCACTCGAACAATGATGGCAGCTTTAAACTCTCCAATGACAAGTAAGAAGCAAGCAGGTAGTTCCTATCGCTATCGCGTTTCTTGTTTGAGTGATGCGTGGAAAAAACCCCAAGAGACGACACTGAGATCACTGCAGGCACTGAACCCAGATCCCGATGACTTTAATGACAATAGGGATAGCATTAGTACAGATTATGGGTGCAAGTGGGCAGGATTGCTTGGAGAAGTGAGGAAACATCGCAAAATATGAAGAAGCCTACACAAATGGACATATGATTTATGCAACTTCCCTAGTCTAGAAGTGTAGGAAATTAGAAACCACCTGGCTGAGAGTCCTGCAAGACCTGCTTCTCCACTAGACATGCTGCAGAAATTTATTTTTTGCGAATTCCAAAAGGAGCTGACCTGATCCTCTCTTCTGGACTAATGTGCAGAAGGTGACACAGTTATTCTCCCAGCTTTTGCACTTCCCAAATATTCAGATACAGTTTTTGGCTTGTAAAATATATTAAAATATGTTCAGAAAAGCATTTCCGAGAGAGAGAGAGAAGCATGTAGAAATGAATATTTTGAGAGGAAATGTGTTTACAGATATTTATTCAATTGCAAGTATTTGTGAAGTTTTTTTTTAATTTAATTTTTTTAATCTGGAAAAAGGGCAGAATAGATTTATGAGCGAACAATGAAAGTGATTTGACCTGATTTGGACCAGAAAGACAGGATTTGTCCATCCCTGTGCTTTGCCTGGCTTAGGGTGCAATCCTATGCATGCTTAGACGGAAAAAAGTCATACAACTCCCATCATTCCCCAACCAGCAAGGCTTGCACCCTTATCCCACTTGGCCTGGGAGCGTGGGGCTCTGACTGACTTCACCGACAAAGGCTGCTCCTAATGAGGGTTCCTAGAGGACTATCTGGCTGAAAGTCCTAATTTGGGCTGGAGCTTGCAAGCTAAGAGATAAGGTGACTCTGAGAAGAGAGCTGAGTGCCACAGCCACTGTGCTTCTGGAATGCCCTCCTCAAAGAGGTTTGCCTGGTGTCTAAATTGTGATCTTTCTTGCACCGGGCAAAGACTGTTATTTTCTCCTGGACATTTTAGAGACCCAGTTCTAGATTTTTATGGCTGTTTTAGCTCTTCCTGTGCTGTTTGTTTTACATTGTATTTTGTTCTTTTAAATATTTGGTTTGTATTCAATATTTTAACTGTTTTTATGGCATTTTTGGGGGGGTCTTTTAGATTTATAATCTACCCAAAGAACATTAGTTATTGGATGGATTGAATTTTTTTCCCCAGTGTGAGTTGTACTGGTTAGAATGCTGGACTGGGACTCAGGAGATCCACGTTCTAGTTTCCATTTAGCCATGAAACTCACTGAGTGACTTTGGGCCAGTCACTGACTCTGTCTAACCTACCTCACAGGGCTGTTGTGAGGATAAAATGGAGAGAAGGAGGACCATGTAAACTGCCTTGGGTTCTTTGCAAGAGGGAAAAAAGCAGGATAGAAATGTAATAATGAAATAAAATAAACACACCACAGAAAGGGATATGTGGCAGAGCAATCCAATGGAGGTGGTGGAAAGCTATGTGGCAGTAGCTACTGCCATTTCCTAAGCCCTGCCAGCTTGCAGGGAGGAGGATTAATTTTTTCTCCTTACCTTTCTTCCTCAGTCACACACACCCCATTGCTGTCTATGGGAATGAATTAACTGTATCAACTCCAGGGCTAGCATATTTGAGGGCTCCTTTGGGTGTGTGTGTCAGGGAATTAGGAGTGATCTTGCAGATCTTCTGCCATCCCCAAAATGGCCCATTCACCTCCTCCACTGCCATCAAAACACCACCAGTGGGACATCTACATCTGCAGAGCTTTCCACAGGTGTAGCAGGAGGGAGGCTTCCAGTGGCATGTGCTGTACTGCCTGTGGCTGTGGGCCTCCCACTCTACCAGTGGAGTGGCATTTATGCCCAGGGATGTTGAAGAGTCCTTGGTCTCGAGTCACGAGTCGAGTCACGAGTCTTTGGACCCGAGTCTCGAGTCCGAGTCCGAGTCCTTGGTCCAAAATGGTGACTCACAAGTCACGAGTCACTCCCAAAGCTGACTCCATGAGTCCCTATTAAAATCAATGGGTTTTTTTCCCAACAAAATAAGGCTACTTCACACTCAGAGCAGCCACACAGAGTAATCTCAGGTCCTTCCTCTGCCTCTCCCAAGTACGCAACACATCAATCAAAATAAATCTTGACACACTGTTGGGGCTGCACTCCTGGTAGCCGTCCATAGTGGCCGAGCAGCGGCACACCTCGCTTCCATGCGCTCTTCGCCGGCAATCACTCTCCTCTCTACTCCTTCTGGCACAGCCCAGGGATGTTGAAGAGTCCTTGGTCTCGAGTCCCGAGTCGAGTCTCGAGTCCCATTAAAAATATTGGGACTCGAGTCCGAGTCGAGTCAGAGGGGGGACTCAGTCCGACTCACGAGTCGAGTCCTCGAGTCCGAGTCCCCATCCCTGTTTATGCCACATCCAATAGCCCCTCAGTTGGCCTTTGGCTGGCTTTAGGATTGCAACCTGATGCTGATGGTGACTGGAATCCTAATTTGCAGCATTTGCTGCAAATTATACAAAAAACTAAAACAAACATATTTTAAAGGTTTTTACATCACTTTAAATCTTTTTCCTTCTTCTTTTGGCCCTAATATGGAAGATATCTGAATATATACACACACCCCAGCATACAATCATTATAGATAGCTGATATTGCTGTTAAAACCTTTTAGATTTTTCTTTCTTTGCGGAAATCCTTTCTATGGCAAAGGAATTAGAAACAGGAAAATTAAACATTGCAATCTGCACAGAAATTTTAAGCTGCAATGAAATGAAATGAAACGAAACTCTTCGTTGGTGTTGCAACGTAGCATGGAGAATTGTTTTGTATGCATTTGTATGTGGAATTAATTATGTACAAAAACACAGGAGTGAAGATTTTACAGAACTGTTGCACAACTGAACTAGTACCTAGGTCTATCTACGGCTAATTTGATGAAAAATTAGGGTTGGAACCTCCAAGAAAACTGGAAATACATTAATACACTTGAATCTTATGTGATTTATCCACACATTTCAAAACATACTGTATAAAGTGGCCCTGAGCTGAGCTCTTTCCAAGTTTCCATTCATGTCAACAGAGTTTCTGCAGAAGTTCCTGATTGTATTTATTTATGTTTTTAAAAGATTTATATACTACCGTTCAGCAATGCTTCCAGGGTGGTTTACAAAAATAGGACAGAAAAATCAAAAATACAGGGTTGCATCCACTAAGTTTGTCATGCTTTAGGGCTTTTCTGGATGAGGCTTTTTAACCCACTACTTCTGCGCCTGGATTCTTTGCAGGATTAAGATTGGATCACTACACACAGTTTTTATCTTTCTTTCCTATCTTTCTGTATGTTGGAAAACACAGGAGAGGAACTGGAGGAGGACAATAAAATCTAAATGACAGGTGTAAACAACCATGAGTGAGGAATAGTGAGCGGAGCGCACAATAAAAGCCTCATCTAGAAAAGCCCATAGTTGCACTGATACTGAAGGGACTTTAGTTAGTCATGACTAACTTGTCCCATTGGTTTCAATGGGACTATAGCAGGACTAACCTACTCTGGATCCAACCCATAAGCAATTACAACATGTTAAAATAACAATACCTTAAAAGGCCTGGGAAGACTGGTATAAAGAGGTTTGGGATATTGCTTTAAATGATAAACTAACATGTAGTATTAAATGTAAAAGGGGACAATTAAAGAAAAATAATTTTAAGGAAATATGGGGATCATTTTTAGATTATGTTTTAGTAAAGGGGAAAGGGAGTAAGCCATGTCATGATATGATGTATTTTTGGAATATAGATTAATAATGGATTATGTGGATAGAATTGGTTTTGGCCCCGGGGTGACGGGTGCACTTGTAGTGTATGATTTGTAGGTTTATGTTTTTTTTGTGTGTATGTGTGTTCTTTAAAAATATAAATAAAATTTTTTTAAAAAGAAGAAGAAAGAAATAGGGCAGAGATTGCTAAATGTGCTGCGTAACATTTAGAATTGTCTGGAGTTTTCATAGGGCAGTATCCAA
Source organism: Shinisaurus crocodilurus (assembly GCA_021292165.1). Classification (NCBI taxonomy): domain Eukaryota; kingdom Metazoa; phylum Chordata; class Lepidosauria; order Squamata; family Shinisauridae; genus Shinisaurus; species Shinisaurus crocodilurus. The sequence goes on along the minus strand of CM037880.1, from coordinate 35,103,300 downwards.
CACGACACTACCATGAACGTAAATTACATTGTGCTAGTGTAAACAACCTCTACTGCAATGCCAATAGTGCTTGCTAATCAACTGCTTTTTGGGGGGAAACCCATCAGGTCAGCAAGAGCAATTGGCGTTTCACTAGAGGTTGTTTACATTAGCACAATGTAATTTACATTCGCAGTAGTGTCACATTCATTTTTGCTCACAAAACATGCGAGCATCCCATTTGAATCCCCAAATACGATCGCGAGTGCAAGCACGTGTCCACCAAAAATGTTTGCAAATTGCTGGACGTGTGCTTGCATTAGATTTGTGCAACATCCCAGTTAGATTTTGCGCAGATTTCCTGATTTCCACAAATCTCCCCTGCAGACTGAATCAGCCCTCTATGGAGGAAAGTTGCACAAATTAGGAAAGAGTGTGCAAAGATCCTCTGGCCCTCAGATAAGGCACATCTGGGGCCCAGAGGATCTGATTTCTGCTGCCATCTGTAGGGGCCCTCCCAGCATCAAATGGTGCTCCATATGATCCCTCAACCATTAGGAGTGGCCTTTCAGGTGGCAGAAGGGGCACTGAGAGGAAAAAGAGCTCTAGGGCAAATCTATTGTGTGCAAAACCCATGGATCCTTGTTCATGTCTCCATGAAACTATGTTTCAGTTTTCAAGGACTGAGAAAATGAATGATATGTATGGCCCTGCTTTGATTTCCAAGCACGTTGTTTCCTTTAAAACATCATTCTACTAAGTTCTAGGCTCCTTGCACATATGGGGATTCAATGCTCATGCGCTCAATTACTGCAGCAGTAGGGAGAGTTCCACATGAGCCTTCCCAGTGTGCTGCCCCATATATTGTCATGACCAGGAAAGGTTGTCTTGTCTACCTGGAAGCTCAGCACATATCCACAAAGTCAGGCCCAGCACCAGCATCTGGCAATCTTGCGCAGCTGCTGAGGCTCCATGCCAAGTGGCTGGGTCTGTGAGTACCATTGTAATTTCCACAATGCCCCTGATGTCGTGTCACCGTGGGGCCTTGTAGGAAATTAAAATAGCAGTTTCCATCTACCTCCTGCTGCTGCCACAGATAAACCTGTGGCTGGGGGGGGGGGAGTCCCTTATGTAGGAGGGGTCCACCAGAGGGGACCTGGCCTGTACCCAGCCATACACAGAGCTCTGAACCACGGGTCAAACTACATGTGATATTAATCACATTATAGTTTGCCCTCGAGAGCAAGCTTTTTCATTCACGAATTGCCAGCATGGGGCTCCTGATCTGGATTGGACCACAGCAGGAGGCAAAGGATTAGATCACCTCTACCCTCAGTGTCAGGGTCCTGATCCAGATTAGGGCTCCTGTGCTGGCAATTTGCGAATGAAAAAGCTTGCACTCAAGGGCAAATTGCGTGACTCAAGGGTCATGTTTCATTTGGCCTTCAGCTGTATTTCTAGGGTGGAAAGTAACCGCAAGATCTTGCATATATCATAGCCACTTCTCCCCCTCAAATATATATATTTTATTGAGGCTAAAATGGGACATTTCATTCCTTGCACTTAACAATATTACAGTTTGACATACTGTTTTCAATTTTTTTTTTTAAATGATAGATTTTGCAAAATGCTTCAATAGATTAGTCTTATCAGCCCTATTGTGTTTAGCAACTTCGGGCTTCTTTCAAATAAGAATTGTTTTATGTACCGACTCTGTCTGAGAAACCAACTAGGCTTTTATTCATGCTCCGAAAAGGAAGTGCAATACAAAAAGCTGAGATGCTGAAGATGAGCTGTCTTTCAGGCCTAGGTATAAACAGCATGGACACAAAAGATATGTAAGCATGTAAACATTATGAAACGTCTGCTTATCAAGCGGGATTTATTTTATATACTACTCTTTTCCAAACAAAATGAAGTGCTATGCCCTTGAAATAGCAGGCTGATCAAAGTATGATTTCATAGATTTCATAGATCATAGAGTTGGAAGGAGCCTACAAGGCTATCGAGTCCAACCCACTGCTCAATGCAGGAAATTAGAGGAGGGGTCTCCCATCCAAGTAATAACCAGGCCTGACCCTGTCTTAGTTTTCCACGCTCAGACAAGCTGAGCCAGCTGAGCCACAGGCCGTGAGGCCTTGGAGAATCTTAAGAACAAATAAGCTAATCATACAGCAGTGTACAGTGACTGGGGCACAGCTCAGCTGTAGACAGGACCCAAGTATCCTTTTTGCAGGGAGGGAGGCAGTAGGAAATTTGTAATACAAGCCCCCTTCCACCAGGGATGGGGACTCGGACTCGAGGACTCGACTCGTGAGTCGGACTGAGTCCCCCCTCTGACTCGACTCGGACTCGAGTCCCAATATTTTTAATGGGACTCGAGACTCGACTCGGGACTCGAGACCAAGGACTCTTCAACATCCCTGGGCTGTGCCAGAAGGAGTGGAGAGGAGCGTGATTGCCGGCGAAGAGCGCAGGGAAGCGAGGTGTGCCGCTGCTCGGCCACTATGGACGGCTACCAGGAGTGCAGCCCCAACAGTGTGTCAAGATTTATTTTGATTGATGTGTTGCATACTTGGGAGAGGCAGAAGAAGGACCTGAGATTACTCTGTGTGGCTGCTCTGAGTGTGTTTCTGGTTCCAGCAAGTTCACCACCAGTGGAGCGGGTGTTCAGTGAGGGTGGAATTATGATGAGATCTCACCGTTCCAGAATGGGGGCCAAACATTTAGAAAAAATCATGTTCCTCAAATGCAACATGGATAAGTTTTAGGAAGTACAGCAAGTTTATTTTTTAAACTCATTTTTCTAAAATGCAACCTTTCAGACATTTTGGGTTTGGCTGCCTCTGCCTGCCTGTCTGGGGTTCCCAGCCTCCTCTGCCTGCCTGGTCTCTTCTTGACCAGTTCAACAGTTGAATTGTCCAAGACAAACGCCTCTGCCTGCCTGCTTTGGGGTTCCATGCCTCCTCTGCCTGCCTGGTTATTTTGGGTTTTTCTGCCTGGCCTGTTCTTGCCAAAATCAGTTGCAGAGTTTTGAAATAAAAAGGCACACTTGTGTCTAGAATTTATTTAAGCCACACATCTGAAGTAGCCTTATTTTGTTGGGGAAAAACCCCATTGATTTTAATAGGGACTCGTGGAGTCAGCTTTGGGAGTGACTCGTGACTCATGACTCGTGAGTCACCATTTTGGACCAAGGTCTCGGACTCGAGACTCGGGTCCAAAGACTCGTGACTCGACTCGTGACTCGAGACCAAGGACTCTTCAACATTCCCTGCCTTCCACACACATTTCATGATCCCGTCCCACACATCCGATTTCATGAGTCAAGAAACAAAAAGGTTTCTATTTTGATTGTGAAATTACACCATGGCCCACCTTGGGCTTTTCTACCATGCTCCAACCCACCTTTTTTCTATTTTTGTTTAACAAAACATCCAGCTTGAAGGATAGTCCTGCTATGCTTGCTCACTATATTGTAACTTCTTGATCGATAATGTCTTGCTTGAGCCAGACTACAGAAAGGCCTTGTCTGTTTTGAAAAACAGGAGGATGGATTGGGTGTCCTTTTTTTGGTGTGTTTTTTTTTAGTATACAATAATGTATTGTTATCAGACACATAGTACAAAATTATCAACTTCAACAACAATTATATAATCCAATTTTACAAACCACAAATCCAAAGTACAACAGATATACTTAAGAACACATCGTCAAAAGATCTGTTGGTGCTAAGCTTGAAGGCCTATATCTGTTCCAAAATTGAATAAATAAAAAACAATTCTGTTGAAATGTCTTCTCTGTATTTTGCTCCCCTCCCAAAAATATTTATAAGCTGCAATTTTATTCATTATCTTACTATTCCATATTTTTCATCTCCGTTGACTGAGATATGGTAGAATGGGAGATTTCCTGCATTTTGTCAATAATATGCAAGTAACAATTACAATATGTTCTTTTCTTACATGTCTATCTACTGCCTTTAACCAAATCATTTGAGGGGTCGGTGGGATATCATATTCATAACCTATTACCTCTCTAATTCCTTACACAATGCCGCTTCAAATGTTCAGTGAACACATTCTAATTTATAGTTCACTGAAGCCAGAATGGCTTAGGACCTGGCTATCTAAGGGACTTCCTGTCTCACTATGAACCTGCTTTTTTGAGGGCACCACTACCCACAGAGACCCGTTTGTTGGGCACACATGAAAGGGCTTTCTCCTGTGTTGCCCCCAAACTATGGAATGCACTCCCACTAGACATCATCTAGACAGCCATAGGATTTTTTGGAGACCCAGCTACAAGGTCAGAAAATCACTCTGAACTTGTAGCTGGGTCTCCGCACTTGGGAGTGCCTTCCCCCCTCTCACAGCTGGCACGGAAAGAACCGTGTCGGCTACCTCTCCAAGGTTGTAAGAGCGACCTTGGAGATGGGGTTTAGGGGGCATTCCAGGGGGCGGAGCGGGGAGGAGACCAGCACCACCAAGAGGTATCCTGGCAGCGCCTCAGCCTCCTTCCCTTCCACTCCGAAGTGCCTCAGCTAGATGGCCGAAACTGACTTTGGAGGGTTACGGGCATCCCAACTGGATTGCGCCCTTAAAATCTGTAGTTTTTAAAGTTTTCATGTTTTTACTATTTTTAATGTTTTTGCTTTTATTGTTGCAGAGTTTTTATTGTTTATATTGTTGTACACTGCCTTGATGGGGATTTTTTTTTAGTAGGTAAGGCGGTATATACATGTCAAAAATAAATAAATAAAGTTACAAGATACACAAGGCTGCTACTGAAAAGGCCAGCCCTGTGTCAAGTTCCCCCTACCCTTCTGTAATGTATGGGAGATGCCCCCCACATGTCCTGACATCATTATGCTGTGTGTATTTCTGCCTGGCAGCTGATAATATGAAGAGGGGACTGGGAACTGCACAGCATAACACCATCAGGGAGTAGGGTCAGTTGTACTTGTACTACGTTATAAAGTGGGAATGGCACAACACATCAGTTGCTGATTCTGATGGCAGCCTGGTTTTGTTTGCCCTGAAAGGTTTTGTTTGCCCTGAAAGTCAGGATAGTCCTTTGGATAGTCAGCTCGGTCCTAGGGGCTTTAAAAAAAATTGATTTATGTATTTTAAATACAGAAAGGTGCCCTACCTTTCTCTTCTCCAAGAACCACAAGGCAGCTTAACAACCATATAAAACTAGCAAATTAAACATAAAAACAGCAATAAAACATCAGAACAAACAATGAAACCATAGCAGAAGCAGAAATAACACAAGAGAGTTCAGTAGAGAAACATTTGTTATCAGTTACTCCATATGCCCTTCAAACCAAAGAGTCTTAGTTTGCTGTCTAAGAGCTTTTCTACATAAGGCATTTATTGTGCATTCGTCATTCCTTACTCACAGTTTTTTAGAGGTTCTTTAGATGACGTTGTGAGCCTCCAGTTTGGCTCTGTTTTTAAACAACACTTTTGGTGAGTTTTTTTAGAGCAGGGAAAATGCGGTATTATTTGTGAAAGCAAATGAAAAGGTTTTTTCATTTGTGTGATTGCACTATTCAGCTATGCCACAGCGCCACCTAGAGGTTATGTAGCAGAAAAGCAGGAAAGGAAATGCTCTTCGTGTAGTGCTGGGATCTCAATCTGTGGAGCAAGCTCTAAGTCTAGGGCTTGGTGGATGATGATTGGCTCACACCGGTGACAAGTCAATCAGGAGCATCAGTACATGTGCGGAGGCCCTGCACATGCTGTCTGGACATGGCCACAGCACAAGTCAGTGGCAGGGGATGGGGCTAGTCCATCCTGCCCTGCAACCCCTCTCGTGTATTCTTTCAGTGCATGTGGGTGGGGTGGGCATCTGAAGCCTCCTTTAGTGTTCAGGCAGACAATACTGTAACATAGATGGCTAAAAAAAATATATTTTTAAAAAATCTGTAATTGCTGTTTTTCTTTTATATTAATGTATAATGTATTTAATTGTTTTAATCGATTTTAATTGTGCCTGTAAGCTGCGTTGAGTGCCATTTTTGGTAGAAAGACAGGGTACAAATCAAATCAATCAATCAATAAATAGCTAGCGCCCTCAAAACTGAGCTTGCAAAGAAAACAGAGCATTGATGGGCAGAAGGTAAGGCACCAAAGCCTGACTTCTGTGAGCCCCCTTGGAAACACACACACACGCACATTACGTCTTACATCTGGATGATACCAAGGATGAATGATGGTGGCCGGAGATTTCTTTCCTAGCACCAGAACGAGGGGACAATAGGACCTCTTGCAGCAGTGCTGGGAACCCCTAATCCAATGCCATGCTTTGCTGCTGTTGCAACACAGAAGCTACTTCACACAAATACCATCTGAAGTGGTACAATGTCCATACAGCTGCTTGTGCTAGAAAGGAAAACCATCCTGGATAATGCCTTGTGTGTGAATCAGACTTAAGAACCAGCTGTAGAATATGATAAACACATCGTTGTTTTATTATGTGTAGGAGGATCTATGAGAAGTATAATACAAAGATAGCATCAATTCATATGCAAAACATCCCCCAATTAGCTAGTAATTAAGCTTGCCATAGGCCCAAGTCTACCACAATTTGGAATGAATTATGTGTACATCTAAATCTCTCATCACCTCTGGAAAGGAACCATTTCCCTACCATGCCTTATGGCCTCTGTAGCGATATCTATCTAATTAGGACAGGCATTACTCAGAACACAATTTTTAAAAAGCCAATAGAAGATGTAAGCTCTCCATCTTACATTATGGCACCATCTGGCAAGAGACCAGGACCTGCATATTTCCTTTAGTTTTCCCATAATGTCCTTGCATGAATAAAAGGATTGCATTCTCCTATCTGCACAACTTCCCAAAATGTTCACTGTTCCTGTCATTATGGAGTGATATCCTTCTCCCCTCACCCAATAATTTGAGATTGGGGGAATGGAGCATAACATTATGTCACTCAGCTGGTATTGCAGTGCTCCCCACAAATGGCAAGTGAAGCAACAAGAGAATGGCAATCCAATAGAATTATGTCACTCCCCCCCCCCCGCAAATACACATTGCTGGGGAGACATGGATCAGGAACACAATTCCTGTGTCTCCCCCATAATGTGCTGCTTGGGCCCCTGAGACTCTGTTTCTCAGTGTTTCATACTGGTTCAAGCAACACCGCCACTAGCTGCATGTTTAACTATGTAGTTCACCCACATATGTATGTTCTGCGATCTTCAACATGTGCTCTCTGGAGAGCAGAGCAGAGAGCCAGTGTGGCGTAGTGGTGAGAGTGTTGGACTGGGACTCGGGAGATCCGGGTTCTAGTCCCCGCTCGGCCATGAAACTCACTGGATGACTTTGGGCCAGTCACTGACTCTCAGCCTAACCTACCTCACAGGGTTGTTGTGAGGGTAAAATGGAGAGGAGGAGGAGGAGGAGGAGGATTATGTAAGCCGCCTTGGGTACCTTGCAGGAAAAAAGGCAGGGTATAAATATAATAAATAAATAATAAATAAATAAAATAAATGTATGAGAATTTCATTTCAGATCGCAAATCACTCAAATGCCCCATTTGCACTCCCAAACACAAATAGAAGCACATTTTCTCTGAAAATGTTCACAAATTCCTGAACTTGCGTTCATGTTCGCTGTACTTGAAAAATGCACAACTTTCTCAAAATGCACAACTTTTAAATCACCCACGCTTTAGCCTATGAGGGGAAAATGTGCAAATTTGGGATTATTTTTTTTTGCAGAGCATTTACGTTCAATAGCTGCTCGTTTTGAGCAATTTTCCCATTCACAGAAAACAGCAATTACAAATGTGATTGCAAATTGAGGAGAGACGAGCTGTGAGGAAATGTTTGGAGAATCCTGGAGAGCTCAACTATCACTCGTTCACCCATCCCTGTGCTCTACATACATGTGCTCTACTGAATGCAGTCCACGTGGGACAATCGGACACAAAGGGCACAAGAAGTACTGATACACTCATACAGTAATACCTTGGATTGAGAGCATAATTCGTTCCGGAACCGTGCTTGTAATCCAAAACACTCTTATATCAAAGCGAGTCTCTGGTGGGCATGAGTGCCAGTAGGGATGTAGCCGAGCAGCCCATCAGACAGGAGCAAGGCCTGAACTGGGCCTGCTCGTGTCCGACGGGCTGCTCGGCCACGCGCGCGGGCTTTACCTGGGCTCTCCGCGGAGCGGAGAGCCTTCCTCTCTTGTCCGATGGGTCCCGTCGAGTCACGGAGGAACTGACGCGATGGGACCCTGCTCTGTCGCGCTGGACCCCCGCGCTCTGTTTTTGGCTGGGGAAACCAGGGCAACAGGGCTGTTTAAGCCCTGTTGCCCTGGTTCCTCCCGCCAAAACAGAGCGCGGGTGGGGGTCCTGCGCACCGGAGCAGTGGCTCCGGCAGCGGCGGAGGCGGGGCGCAGGACCAGGTAGGCGGGGGGGGTCCTGGTGGCAGCGGGGGGGCGGGGGGTCCGGCAGCGGGGGGGTTTTCTCCGGCGGCGGCTCGAGCGGCGCAGACAACGCTCCGCGCCGCTCTGAAGAGCGGGATCCAGGCCGCCGCCGCTCGCGGAGGGCCGAGCCCGGAGTGAGCATCCAGCCGACTCCAGGCTCAGCCCCACCACTAAGAGCGGGGCCGATTTCGGCCCACTACACCCACTCGAGGCGAGCAGTTACATCCCTAATTGTTGTATTACAAGACGTCGCTTGTTTATCAAGTCAAAAATTATTTTAAAAATTTGCTTGTCTTGCAAAACGCTCTCAGACCACATTACTTGCAATCCAAGGTATTACTGTATAAGCCCAGCTCCCCCCCTCCAAATAAAACACTGGAGAAGGAAGGGAATTCACCAGCGCTCAAGAGCAGGATTACACCAGTTGGCCTAGCCCCAGGTTTCCTGTGGTTGCCCAAAAGATGCTTCTATGCACAAGCAGCTGAATATGTGTAGGTTCCTCACAGATTCACAAATGTACACCGTCAGGTTTCACAAACATATGAAGAGCCAACATCAATTTTCTCCAACATGGTGCTCTTCAGAAGTTTGGACAACTCCCAGCATTCCTGGCTATGCTAGGTGGGGCTAATGGCAGTTGAAGTCCAAATCTTCTGGAGGGCACCAAGTCTGGGAAGATTGGCCTATATGGATAGCTTTGGCTAAACACCTGGAGGTGAGATGCACAGCTAGTAGACATGATCCTTCTGGTCATCCGAAAGGATGTGGAATCAGAGCAAAGGTGGGCAGAAGATATATTGCCAGATGTTTTGGGCTTTAACTCCTAGAATTCCTGACCATTAAAGTTTGATCCTAACCATCTCTACTCTTGCATCCCATTGACTTCACTGAGGTTTCCCCCCCGAATAAAGGCAGCAATATTTACTTGGGGTAAATCCTACTGAGCTCAGTGGGACTTCTACAGAATCATGTACAGAAGCAGGCTTCCTGGATGTGATTCTGAGTACACTTTCTAAGGCAAGGGTGGGCAGAAGGTAGATCTCCAGTCGTTTGAACTTATTATTTATTTATTATTTATTATTAATATTTATTTATCGCCCATCTGGCCGGCAACCGGCCACCCTGGGCGATGTACACACAATAAAATACATAAATACAATAAAATACATTAAAACAATATAAAAATTTTGTATTCCATGCTTCAACTCCTAGAATTCCTGACCATCAGCCATGCTAACAGGGGCTAATGGGAGTTGGAAGTCCAAAACATCTATCTACCTTCTGCCCATGCCTAATATATAGTGTATTCCCAATAAAGGTCAGCTCATGTGAGACCAATAACTGGGCACAGAGCAACTGACACTCGCGCTGCTCTTCAAAGCTGCTGTCACACTCCCCTGCAGAGACAGCAGTTTGCACCTTCCATGAAACTTACAGTCTCTTTATAGAGTGTTCACTTGCATTTCACCAAAACAAGGGAAATGCAACATCAAAAAAAACAGAACAAAAGAGGATACATATTTGCATGGTCTTTGCATAAGCTAATTTATATGTACACACATGCATATTTTAAAATAATTGCTAGCTTCTAAATAGAAGTGCAGTACATCTGACCATAGCTCAGTGTTCTCCAACCTTGTATCCCCAGATGTTTCTGGCCTACAACTCCCAGCATGCCCCAGCCAGCGACGCTGGCTGGGGCATGCTGGGAGCTGTAGGCCAGAAACATCTGGGGACCCAAGGTTGGAGAACACTGCCATAGCTGGAAAGCCTGTGGCCAGCTGACCTGTGTGCCTGCTCAGTCTGACCTGTGTGCCTGCTCAGTCTGTTGTCCAGGTGCTAAGTGCTGATGGGCAACTTCATGGCCCCTGCTCTGCTCTTCCTCCCTATGGTTATTTTCTTTCAACTGGACTTGGCCTGGACACAGCCCTTGAAACAGAGAATGCCTTTAAATAGAGGGTTGTCCTCTGACAGCCATTCAGATAGTGGGCTGTCTTCTGTAAAGTAGGACACATGGTCATCCTATCTTTGTTTTAAAAAAACAACAGGAAAGATGCACCATGTACTACATGGCTTCTGGCTTGGCCAGCCGGGGCTTGGAGGTGGGAAGAGAGGCAGAGAGACAGCTATTTCGGGATGGCCATTTACCACACCCGCTTGTCGCACAGCGGTCGACACCCAGCAGCTGCAGCGCCCGGCGGACTTCCGGGTCCGCGGTGCATCATTTCCGGGTCCCTGGCGCTGCTTTTCCCCCCATACATACCCAGGTAAACTACCTTAAAACTGCCGCGATTTGCTATTCACGGCAGTTTTAAGGAAGTTTACCTTGGTATTTACGGACAAAACGCAACGCCAGGGACCCAGAAATGACGCGCCGGGGACCTGGAAGCTCCTTTCCCCACGGGAACATGGAACGAGCCAGGGCCAGGTAAGTCTCGCTGAGCTCGGGGGGGGGGGGAGCAGGGCGATTTTGCTCCATTCCCTGAAATTCTCAGCCATCCCTAGCTATGATGTAATGGCCTCTTTCAGCCTCCTTGACACTAGGGAAGTACGAATCAGCAAGACTCCAGTTTGCCAAAGTTCTCTGAATTCCATCTCAAAGCTCATTCCAACTCGAGTCTATATCAGATTGCGAGCTTTGTTTTTTCTTTTCTCATGTATATTTCCGTGCATTTTTTCCAGAGGTTACACATCAATTTTGCACATCTGTGAAATGTATGCATTCTTCTCCCATGGTTAAAGCATATTTGTGCACATTTTTGAAATGTATGCATGCTGTCAAGTGCATATGATGATGATGATGATGATGATGATGATGATGATGATGATGATGATGATGTCCACAAGTCACATTGCAAGCTCAGAAGTGTATGGACTTCAACCACAGATTCTGTCAGAGTCTGTGCTCGGTCTAGAAGGTAAAATCCTAGACTGGGTAAGATCCTGATCAAAAATGAACTGAAACGAATTTCTCATACATCACTACGGTCACTCTGGCTAGACCAGCCAAGGTATGGATCTGGGAAAAGGAAAAGGGAAAGAAGAGAGAGAGAGAGAGAGAGAGAGAGAGCAAGCCGGATCCCTCTAGAGCCACAAGGTTTCTATTGCAAACAGGTTGGCAGAAGGAAGGAGGTAACCTGATTAATTGGGGGCAAAATTTGAATCGAGTCCTAACTTTTTAAAAGATTACTAATTGGGTAGATTAAGCTGTTAATGTTGCAGCCCTAATAATTTCATTTTCTATGGAAGGGTGGCACAAAGCTTTAAGAAGCTTTACATTAAAATACACACTTTTCTTCCCTTACCAAGAGGACCTCCATATTCTTTGCTGATAAGTAATTTCAGGTATCAAAAAAGTATAGCTTTCCCCCCGTTTCTACTTTATGACTTCGGACGTGCCAGAAAAGGTAGGGATACCAGCCCTGAATAATGATTTTCACCACATGTGAAACATGTGAAACACCACTTCTAACAAATCGTCTAGCTGTTTGCTCTTCCAACCAGTTTACAGAATCAACCCCCTGCCCACTCCCTCCTTCCGTATTGTTATACACATTAAGGCCACCACTCTGACTTCCTCCTCCCCATCTCTAAAATAAAGATTTGAGCCTTCTCATTGCTATTTTCCCTGGAAGATGTCCCACATGCCTTTGCAAGAGATTGTCATGTAAGAAAAGTAATATGCTGGCAATGTATAATCAATAGTTTTGTATCTTGCTCCAATACAATTAGGTTGATAGACATTGGAATGATTTTGTCTTGATCATGTTCTCAAATGGTCCTGTAAATTGTTATAAAATGAGGAAACAAACAGTTGGTACCTACCTACTTATATCTCCTTCCATTAATGAGATAGATGAAAGAGAAAGGCAAAAAAATCCCACCCATCCCAGTATATGTTGGATTTTCTCCCTGGTTAAAATTCTTACCACTTTTATATTGGTTTGAAAAGAAGGCAAACAGGACACAGGGCTGAGGGATGGAGCTGGGAACGAAGTTATAAATGTACTTGGATCAGGAGGTCAAAATATTACGTATTATATATTTTATTGAACCAGCTGCAGTGGTAGAATTCCAGGTTTTTCCGTTGCATAGAATTTTTTTTCAGTACTAAGAACATAAAAAGAGCTATGCTGGCTCAGACCAAAGGTCTATCTAGTCCAGCATTCTGTCTACACAGTGGCCAACCAGATGCCCATGGGAAGCCCACAAGGAGAACATGAGCACAAGAGCACCCTCCTGCTTGTGCTCTCAGTAACTGGCATACAGAGGCGTACTGCCCCTGATACTGGAGCTAATATATAGTCTTCATGACTAGTAGTAGCCAATCATAGCCTTATCCTCCATATCAGCAGTCATTCCTGCCCATATAAAGAAGAGTTTTCTGCAATGTGAGAGCTTGCTCACCTCTTGCACCTAGACAGTAAAGAGGAGTAGATTACAATTATTAGATCGTATAATTAATTTTGGGCAGGGGGGATCAACCAAACAAAAACATAGCAACTAGCAACTATTTTCCTGAGGGATATCTGGTGAGGGCTGGCTTTTAGCAGCGGAAAAGAAAAGTTTTTGAGTTGATCACGGCCTAGTTGATTCTAGGCCACATGGAGAAACTGAACACTTGGTTTCCTTGAAATCTTGTTCCGACTGAGCACTGATTAATGGACTGTGAAGAAACAGGCTGTGTGGAAAGAAAATGTGGCTTTAAAAATAAAACATCCAAACCCAAAAGCTATACTCCCAAACCATCAGTCAGAAAGCTTTCTTCGAAATGTATCAGCGAGGCGGGTAATTCAATCTGCAACATTTCTGCTGCCTATCATTTAATTTGCCCACCCATCATTGGCAGTTAAAAGCACAGATAAAAGAGGCGGAGTGAAATAGCACATTAATTAACATATCATTTGGGTATTTACCCACAGAGTGCAGATTTATGACACTTGCTAAACATTTTCTCAGTGCCAGCAACAGAAGCAGCCACTACTGCCTTCTCATTATTCTCCGGAGTCTTCGTTGGCTAATTGCACTCATGAGTATTTAGAATTATTATTCTCATGGAGGGCTTCAGACCTCTCTCTGCAGCCAGAGTGTTGAAGCAAATATACTATTGCTACATTATCACCCTCATGAATATTCTTGTCGGAGGGTTTAATGGCTTTTTAATCCTTATCTGATTATAAGCATTATTCAGGATATCATAAGTGATAGCAAATTATACTTAAAGTTCCCTTCCCCCGGCCACGTGCAACTGTGGGCGGGGAGAATTTTGCGCACAGGGGGGGGGGGGAAGGAGAGTGAGACCACTGTGGGGTGATCTCACCCGCCAATCGGAATTCAGTTGGGTGGGGCGTGAAGGGCTGTTATTAGGCCTGTACGCCCCCACCCTCTGCCTCTCTCTTTTTGCAGCTCCCTCCCTCCCTCCCTGTTCTCAGTGTGGGCTTTGCCGGCTGCCATTTCCAGGGGCCGAGTAGGAATTTTGGCTCATTGCCCTGATTGGCTGGGGGCAGTGTGCGTGTTTCACCTACTCTGCACTGTGTTTCAGGGTTGGGTGTTTTTTATTTTGGGAATTAGTGATTCGGTCCAATCTGGTCACATTTGGCTAGTAAGTGCAGGGATAGGCAGTGGGGTAGGGTTTTGGTGATCATCCGATGGCACTGTTAAGGTGGCTGGCGAGACCCGAGGCTCCCCGTTTACTGAGTTTTGTGGCTTAGTTGTGGGAGATAAGGATTGCCAGTGAGGCTGACTTGCCTCACATGAATCAGTTTTGCGGCACCGTGAGGTGATGACTATGAGAAAGCCTCCCAGCACCCACGAGGGTATAAATCTGGGGGGGGGGGAAGTGCAGCGCCACCCCCTGGCTTTGGATGTATCTTCCCGGGTTACCTCACTGGTCAATGGCTAGTTCTTAGTTAGTACCCACACTTTCTCCCTTCGCAGATCTTGATTAATAATAAATGTGGCCCTAATTTTTACACCATATATTTGTGTCTCGCCTCTTCTTTTCCCCTTTACGTGCGCAAAAGAACACACGCACACACACACACACACACACACAAAGCATGTGAAGCATGTCAAAATGTGCTTGTGACTCTGGCTTGCAGGATATACTGCAGCTTCTGCTCAGGAGGGAACTCTGCAGGATGAAGTTCCGGGGAAGTGGGGAATTGCATAAGATTCTGCAACAGCAAGTGAAGATGGGGAGTCAGTGAGATAGAAAGTGAAGGTAGCAATTATGGGGAATGCGATGGTGGCAGTCCATTTCCCTCATGCCTAGCTCTAGATTGGTTTACCAACAGCCACCTCGGTTGCTTACTGAACAGTGGCTTATGCATCAGCCACACAGAGAGCAGCATTTTGCAGTGCCACTGTTCAAAAGATCCAATTGCAAAGCAACCATAAGATCCACCAGCTCCAACCCTCTATTACACAGCATGACTGTCAGGTACTAGACCCACAAGTAATTGACATGCCAGAGCAACATCCAGCTGGAAATCCTTTCTTCTTCCACTTCATCCGTATGTGTATCCATGCGTGTCCCTGGGGCTCTAAAATATCAAGGGATCCCATCGCTCAAGGAAATTATCAGAGGTTTTTGGCAACAAAAAAAAAAAAAAAAAGCCACTGCCATACATGAATAAAGAAGATGGTCTTGACAAATGCAAGTCACTGTAAATTAATTCAGTTTTATGTGCTTTTATTATGTTTGCTCACACTGACACCTCTGAAGACTTGCACATTTGCTCTTAGCCCCCCTTTTATGCCCTGGTCTAAAACACATACAACCTTAGTCAATCTTACAAGGCTCCCTTTTAGAAGAAATGTAGTTAAAGTAAACCTTTCTTCAGGTGGTGATGGGGGAAATCAAACGAGTAGTAGCTACAGATTATAATAACTATAAATATCCAAAGTTACATAAAAGGTAATGTGTACTGAGCAACCATAGAAGCTATGGTTGCATATTACATATCATTGCCTTTAACAGTGCTGTTCAAACTTCCCAAACCCTTTTGACAGTCCTTCACCAAAGGCTCCTGAACAAACTTGGCAGCCATGGGATAAGAGGAATTGAGGAAAGGCCCTCTTATGGATTGGTAACTGATTAAAGAACAGAAAGCAGAGAGTTGGAATAAATGGGCAGTTCTTGCAATTGGGGGATAAAAACTGTGGGGTCCCACAGGGATCAGTATTGGGACCGGTGCCTTTTAACTTGTTCTTAAAAGGAGTTAGGAGTGAGCAGTGAGGTGGGTCAGCTTTGCTGATGATATCACGTTATTTAGGGTGGTTAAAACAAAAAGGGACTGCAAAGAGCTCCAAAAGGATCCCTCTAGACTGGGGGAATGGGCATGAAAATGGCAAATATGATTCAAGGTAAGGAAGTGTCACGTGATGCTGACTGGGTCAACAAAAATCCCAACTTCACATATACACTGATGGAGTCCAAGCGGGAAGTGACAGACCAAGAAAGGGACCTTTCTGTTGACCCGATGTGGTGTGCCCTGTTCACCCAGTGTGCAGCTGCTCTCTCAAAATAGTGGAAACCAGGTTCATCCAATGAAGCTAAATGATGCGAGATTCAGGACAGAATAAAAAGAAGTGCTTCTTCCAACAGCACATGGTTAAACGCTGGAATGCACTACCACAAAATGTACTGATGGCCACTGTGGAGAAAAAGCGTCAGAGTTTCCTCAAGCATACACACACACACACACCTCCTCATGTGTAAACAGGTATAATCTCAGCTAGGGGTTGGGAGGGGCGAGATGTACATAGTTCCTCATGATGGCTCTCGGCACCTCAGGGTCTGCCAAGCCCATTGGCATGCAAATGTAGTCCAAGCCCTGTAGTCATGAGCCACCCCCCCTGCCTGACCAGGTGAAGTTCGTCCTGATTGGCTGAAGACCCCTGGGCTGCTGAAAGGAGGGGGGGGAGAATCTATACTGCCTGCCGTGGCTTTTGGGTTCTGTTGTTGTTGTTGGGGTCTGCACGTGAAGAAGCATGGGGTAGGGCTTTGGCTGAGGCAAGCCCTGGAGAGGACCAGACAACCCCCAGGTAAAGGAGAGTAAGGCCTGGGCAGTGATATAGTGAAGGAACTAGCTTTGTTGTTTTATAGCTCTACTGAGTATACCAAAGTGTCTCCCCACCTTTTCTCCTTCCCTCATTTCCCACCTTTTGTTGTAATCTGTTTACCTGAATAAACTTTCCTGGTTTTACCCCACACGGCGTGTGTGGTTACTCTGTGGTCCAGTGCAAAATCCAGTGTACGGACAAGGGCAAGGCCCTGAGAGACTCAGGTCAAGACGGCAGAGCTAAGGCTGGCAGTCTTGCACCTTTGATCTCGGGTCTGGAGTAAAGGACTGGTTGGCAAAGTCCTTTCTTCACAGCCACCAACCTGGATGAATTTAAAAGGGCATTAGACAATTTCATGGAAGATGCGGCTATCAATGGCTACTAATCATGATGGCTATATATAATCGCTAGTATCAGAGGCGATATGCCTCTTTACACCAGTTGCTGTGGAATATGAGCGGGAGAGCACTATTGCACTAAAGTCCTGCTTGTGGACTTCCCAAAGGTATCTGGTTTGCCACTTTGGGAACAGAATGCTGGACTAGATAGGCCCTTGGCCTGATCCAGCATGATCCTTATGTTCTTACCTCCCACTATCCCCAGCCAGCATGGCTATTGGTCAATGGCCATGCTGGCTGGGGATAATAGGAGTTGTAGTCCAACCCTCTGGAGGGCACTGGGTTGGGGAAGGACAGAGTAGACACATGATAAACTTGCTATGACTGCCACAGCCATCTTCGCCTTCAGTGGTTCAGTCAGAGAGGAATGCAGTGTGCATTCCAGGATGCACTTTCAGCTCACATGAGGACAAAGAAGTCTGTCCACAGCCCTTCTCGTGAATGCTAGTCTGAAAAATAGATAGCATTACACTTCTTGCCAGAAATATGTGCCGGGGGGGTGGGGGTGGGATCAACTGCATAACAGCACAGGGGTGGGAAACTTGTCTGTCAGGGCTTCATTCCCTCGGACGGAGGTAATCTGTTGCTGGACCCATGCTGGTGGCAGGCAGTGCCACAGCTGCTTGTGGACAGGGCTGGAGCCACTCCCCCCCTCTCTGCCACCGCTTTTCTCTTTCTTTCTCTTTCTCCTCCTTTTCTCCCCCTTCCCTTTCTTTTTCTCTCCCCCCCCCATCTTTGCTACCACCACTTTGCTTTCTCTCCACCCCGTTTTTTGTTTCCTCTTCCAAACACCTGGGCAGGGGCGCACTTTGAAAGTGTGGATTCAGCCAGATTCACACTTTCAAAGTGCTCTGTTCTACCCACTGGGGCTGGAAGCTGGCTACATCCTCTCCACCTGGGCAGGGAACCTTTTGAAAGTGTGGATCCAGCCAGATAGGTGCTTTCAAAGCACTCTGCTCTCCCTGCTCAGGTGAGGAGAAGACTGGGGCAGCCCGGCCTGTATGAAACTGAGCCAAGGGCCAGAGATTCCCAATTCCAGCTCTAGCAGATGCCAAGCCAAGTGGCACATCTGCAGGGTTGTGGGGCTGCCACCTTCATACATTTCGACAATCCTTGCAGTGGGATGGGGTGGACAAATTGATAGCTGCAGGAGAAACCTATCTGCATATATAAAATGCAAGTTGTATTTACTAGTGTACACAAAATGTATTTAAATTTTTTTTTAAAGTCTGGAATGTAAAAACAAACAAACATAGATTCCTTTGTAAATCCCCAGTCAATTACCACAGAGGCAAAGCAAAATTGTGGATTAGGAACTGATTATTTGTTCTTTGCTGACTGTAGTAAACAAGGCAGCAGTTTGAGGATGGGGATGCAGAAGGTCCCACCAGGTCCCACCCTTTCAATCTTATGTTTTCTATTGATCATACAGGAAATACAAACATCTGTCGGCTGCATTATAATACAACATACACTTAAGATGGTTGGCTGGTTCAAACCCCATAGTTTCCATCTAATCCTTTAAACGTAAGAGCGTAAAGTGCAATTTATGGGTACACAAAACAAAATGCAACTCCCCTGCTATAATTTTCAGAAGGTCTGAACAGACTGGAAATGTAAATCCTCTACCAGGGGTGCCAATTACTCTTTAAGAACATTATCTTCTGAATGAACTCCAAGATACTGGAAGCAACGGCCAAACACACCAAAAAAGGAAGAAATGAAACATCTGGTTTTCACAGCAAATTGGATGGCACATACCACAAGAGGTTTCATGGATGGTAATAATTTATTATAACTAATTAATTTTTAAAGACAGATGCCTAGTCCCCCCCTTTACATTAGGGTTTTGTATTGTTTATTACATTTTTACAATGTTTTTTAAAAAAAATATTCAGACCCCTTTGCAACCTACATCAACTGAAAATAGAAAATACTTCCCAGAATCTCTTTTACTACTATTTTTGTTGTTAAGTGTTATTGCATTAAAAAAGAGAACAAAAAGAGGATCAATATACAAGAAAGTAATGCAGAATTCAAAGTTGTCAATGAAAAAAAATGGATATTGTAAAATGTTCATATCTCAAAATGCATCTAATGAAGGACAGTGTCTTTGAAAGCTTATGCCAGAATAAATTTGTTAGCCTTTAAGGTGCCAGAAGACTGTTGTTTTTGTGGCCACAGACTAACATGGCTACCCCTCTAGAAAATATCTCAAAATGATATTTAAGTAACTGTTACATGCACAATTGGTGTTACTCTAGACAAAATGGTTCCCAAAACTTCTGGGATTCACCTGTTGATGAAAAGCCTTCCTTTCCATGTTTGCTTGATATAAAGTAATATTTACTGTCAGCCAGTGATTGAATCCTCTGTCTGGAGCGAAGGGCATAGAACCTAGACTATGACATGAACTTTCAGGGACAATAAGATACTGTCATGAGCACATCCACATAATTCTAATTTATTCTATCTTTGTGTCCATTTTAAAGCCAGTTTATGAGCCAATGTGGGCTGAAAAACAAAGTACAATAATGAGTTGGACATACGCAGACTTAGTCACACTCACAGTAGACCCATTGAAATCAATGTGACCTAAGTCATGACTAAATTAAATCCCATTGATTTTACTGGGTCTGCTGCAACAGTATCACTAAGCCTGGATTCAACCCATTATTTTATAATATTATTTTAAAACTTATATCCCATCCCCCCCCAAATTCAAAGCTGCTTCCAGACTTAAAACAATGAAATATACATACAATAAAAACCAAATCCACAGAATGCCATAAACAACCATCTGAAAATACCAACATCCTAAAAAAAAAATAATCCAAGAGAAACAATACACTTCTTTCCACATAAACATGGTTTGGTTTGCAACATATGTTCTATTGAATTCAGAGGGCCTTACTTCTATTTGCCTTATAAATCATACATTTCTACAGCTGGATATCAGGAGTATATAGCAGCTACGGGCACAGACTTAAACTGATTAATGCAAAACAAAACAGTGAAGGTATGGTATGGCAGGAATTGCCAGAGAAACGACAGCTTCTCTATCAATAAACCCCCTTCGGGCCATGTAAGACATGCTCTTAAAAAAAATATTTGTTGAAGTGATTTGTAGCGACTGGAGCAGACATCTTTGTTCCCTGAATGCCAGAAAGCCTTTATTAAAATCAGAAGTGGGAGGTGATGCTGCTGGGGTCAGGTGATGGAGGCAGCAGGTAAGTTTGTGGAGAAACAAAGGGTCCATGGCTCAGTGATAGAGCATATGCTTTGGATGCAGATGATCCCATGTCCCCAGTATCTCCAGGCTGGGCTAGGAAAGAACTCTAGGGAGCTGCTTCCAGGTAATGTAGACCAGGGGTAGGCAATCTGATGCACTCCTGATGTTTTGGACTACAACTCCAAGAACCCCTGACCACTGGCAATGCTGAGAGTTGTAGTCCAAAACATCTGGAGGGTACCAGGTTTCCTTCCCCTGATGAAAGCACTACTGAGCTAGGTGGACCAGTAGTCTGAGTCAGTATAAAGCAGCTTCCTAAAGGAAAGCGAGCCACAGGGGTATGGCACTTGCCAGTACCCACAAAGATAATGGCTGGACATTTTCCCCCTGGGTGAATTAAAATTGTGCACATGTATGCATCTAGGACATATTCTGATTTATCTATCTATCATCTATCTATCTATCTATCTATCTATCATCTATCTATTTATTTGAATTTAATTGTACCTCGCCTTTCTAACAAGGAAAATGGCACTCAAGGTGGCTTACAATCATAAATAATATCTGATTAAAACAAATGCATCCAAACACAATTAAAAACACAACAATAACAGAACAAAATAGCCTCCAATCCAACAAACCCACTTACATGCCAAAGACCTGCTTGAATAAAAAAAGTATTTGCCTGCTGGCAATGGGACAACAGAGAGGGAGGGAACCTAGCCTCTCTCCACAGGGGGTTCCATAGCCTGAGAGCAGCCACTGGGGAGACCCTCTCACAAGTCACCACCAAACACGCTTCTGAAGGCATCAGTCTCAAAAGATGGGCCTCTCCCAAAGATCTTAAGATCTGGGCAGACTCGAATGGGAGGAGGTGGTCTTTCAGGTAGCCTTGTCCCAAGCCATATAGGACTTTATAGATAATAACCAGCACTTTGAATTTTGCCTGGAAATAGAACGGTAGCCAGTGAGGCTATTGTAAGAAGGGAGTCATGTGCTCCTTGTAACCAGCCCCGGTCAACAGCATTCTGGACCAGCTGAAGTTTCTGAACATTTTTCAAAGGCAGACCCACATACAGGGCATTACAGCAATCCAAATGGGATGTAACAAAGGCATATGTGACCATAGCCAAATCAGACATCTCTAGGAATGGGCGCAGTTGGTGCACTAGCATCAGCTGTACAAATGCACTCCTGGCCATTCTTGAGACCCAGGCATCAAGGTTCAGGGTCAAGTCCAGGAGTATACCCAAACTGTGAACTTCAGGGGAAGTGTAACCTCATCTAGCACTCCCATCCCTATAATATCTGGATCTGCCTTTTGACTAGCCCGGAGCACCTCTGTCTTCTCTAGATTAAGCTTCAATTTGTTTGTCCTCATCCAGTTTATTACTGACATCAGACACAAAATTAGAACTAGAACACTTCCTTGGATTTGGATGGAAAAGAGAAATTGATTTTGGTGCATACTGGTGGCACTGAAACCCCAAACTTTGGTCAATCTCTCCCAGCAGATTCATGTATATATTAAATAGCATGGGGGATAAGATGGAACCCTGAGGGACACCACAGACCAACAGCCATGGCATCAAACAGGGATCTCCCAGCACCACCTTCTGAGATCACCCCTCCAAGAAGGACTGGGGCTACCATATAACAGTGCCTCCCAGTCCCATCTTCTTGTGGGACAGGGTGTAATAGGGTTCTGACCACCTGAAAAGCTCCACTGGGTGACTCTGTGCAGATACAATGGTACAATGGAAGTAACATTTCTGTCCTCATTACCCCAGAATAGCCTTTAAAATGAGCTTGTGTTTGATCTGACTTGTTCCAAGTTTTCCGCCATCGTCGCTCTAGCCGACATCCCACTCATTTTATCACCCGTGGTGCCCTGGAAAACCGTGGGCCTCATTTGGCTCCACTCCATCAGAGAGGACACTAAGCAGTGATCATTTCAACCACCCAAGCCAGTTCTCCATTCCAGAGGTCAACCAGGGCTTCAACAGAATCGCTTGCCAAGGTGATAGGAAAATCCCCAAGAGCCATCAGAAAATCATCCTGATCTATCAGTCTCCTGGGCGGACCATCCTAATTGGCCCCCGCACCCCTACAGGGGATCCAAGTTCCAGGGAGTCTAAATCCACCAGATAGTGATCTGTCTATGACAACGGAACTATAGAAAGCTCCTCCACCCCCAGATCACCATCATCCCACCCTACGCGGAAGAGTAGATCTAAAGTGTGCCCTCCTGAATGAGTGGGCCAAATACTAATTGGGACAGACCCATTGTTTCCATGGGGGCCAAGTCCTGAGCCAGTCCTGCCAAGGTGGCCTCAGCATGTATGTTGAAGTCCCCAAGCACTACAAGCCACAGAGACTCCAGCACCAACCCTGAGACCACCTTGGCTAACTCAGGAAGGGAGACTGTTGGGTAGCAGGGCAGTACACCAACAGAATCTTAGTAGTAGATTATTCTTCCTCAGTGCTTGTAGGAACTGGATGCCCCTCTTCTCTGCCATTCTATGTGTGATTCCCACACAGTGACATAACGGATGAGAGAAGAACACTCTGCAATTGCTCACATATAAGAAAAAGCCCATTACTGTTAAACTAGCAAGATATACATTGCTTTGTGTCTGTTCAAAATAATTATACATTCAACCATGCAAATATTAAAAGGCATTTCGAAGCACTACTGAACATCTACGTCTCCTATTAACCATGCTAAGGTAATTTATAATGTACCAAAAATATTGATCCATTCTTAAGAAACACAATTAAGAAACATTATAGGCTGGATCCAGACTGTAGGTTGAATCCAGGCTAAGTTAGTCACTGAAATCAAAGTGAAAAGTTAGCTATGGCTAGAATCATAGAAAAGTAGAGTTGGAAGGGGCCTACAAGGCCATCGAGTCCAACCCCCTGCTCAATGCAGGAATCCAGGTCAAAGCATCCCTGACAGATGGCTGTCCAGCTGCACCTTGAATGCCTCCAGATTGGGAGAGCCCACCACATCCCTAGGTAGTTGATTCCATTGTCTTATTGCTCTGACAGTCAGGAAATTTTTCTTTCTTAAGGGGCTAACTTAAGTTCCTTTGATTTCAGTGGAAACTAAGTATGACTAATTAGACTGCATGTGAGTAATTAATCCAGCCCTATGTTAGTTGAACATAGGTCCCATTGAAACCAATGGGACAAATCAGTCATGAGTTTTCCAATGATTTTAATGAGAATTAAGTGCAACTAAGTCTGGATCCAATGCAATATATTTAGTTTTGCTGGCAAATAGTAAAGAGCCTGAGGTACCACAGAAAGGTGCTGATTTTGCCCAGGCAGTAGCGAAATGCTGTCAGTTACTTTGATGCTGAAAAACTGATATTTTATTTGTAGTGTTTTATGATGTTTACTCTGTTATTTTCATTTCTAAATGTTTTTGCTTTTATAGAGAGCGTTATGCTTTTATATTCTTGTGGCTTATGTTTGAGACAAATAAATATGAACTGAATAGATACAATATTTCCCACAACTGAAAGTAAGAATTCAGCAGAGAGCTCTTGACCATGTAACCTTGTTGAGTAATGTAAAAGGCAGCTTTCTTCTTGGAACAAGATGTGATGAACAAGAGGCTTTTAGTGATTGTAGGCCTCTACAGTCCTTTAGAGTGATCAACATCACAGTAAAAAGCCTACTTAGATAGGGCTGTTGATCTTCTGGAACAGCCTTCCCCAACCTGGTGCCTTCCAGATGTGCTGGATTACAACTCCCATCATTCTCAGCCACCATGACCATGCTGGGGGTGATGGAAGTTGCCATCCAACACATCTGGAGGGTCCCAGGTTGGGGAAGGCTGTTCTAGAATATCACTCCTCTACTAAACGTTATTTTTTCAGTTAGGTTTCAGATGCACTATATTTCATGACCAAAGACCAATAGAACTAAAGACAGGCATCCAGTTTCCTTTCTCTAATCAGCATTTGCCCCACCCCACAGGGACAAATGATATCAGCTGCCCTGTGGGAAGGAAGAAGGCACAAGGTAGAGAAGAGCAGGCAAAGGGAACATCCGGGCCTGCTCCGGTTGGACTGCCCCTCCCCACACAGAGCCAAGTGTGACATCAACTGCCCTGTAGTTGATGCTGGGACCTGCTCAAGTAGAGCTGGTTGGGTTGTTCAGTTTTCTTTTTTGAGCAAGTGGTTCTTGGTTTATCCATTGTATTTTATAAATATCCACTTTGAGGATTCTAGTTGAAATGTGGGATAAAAAAAATCTACTAAGGGTGCAATCCTATGCATATTTATTTATTTATTTATTTATTTATTATATTTATGAATCGCCCATCTGGCCAGACATCCGGCCACTCTGAGCGATGTACAATGCAATAAAATACAGGGGGGGGCATACACACACACACACACACACACAGAGTATAAAACACAATTAAAAACAGAACAAAACTTAAAAATCCTAACCCACCCCATATTCCCGCCTGAAAAGCCACGTTTTTAATGCCTGGCGCACTCCCAGCATTCCCCAGCTAGCATGGCTGGCTGGGAATATAGGACTTTTTTCTGTCTAAACATATAGGATTGAGTCCAAAACCAACCAACCAACCAAAAAGATGTCTCATATAATTTATTTAATGTTATTTATTTATTTAATTGATTAATAAATTCATTTTATTAATTTATTAATAAAATTATTTATAAATTTTATAAATTTATGATTTATATAATGCATAAATATTATATATATAATTTATATAATTAATTTATTAATATTAATTTTATTTATTTATTTCATGTTTATATTAAAAATAGGAAGAACAAGAGGAAGCTGCCTCATGTCAGGTCAAACTATTTTGCCTTTCTGATTGTCACTGGCTCTTCAGGGTCCCAGGTGGAGCAGATCTTGCAGCCTTACCTGGAGTTGTGGAGACTGAGCTTGGGACTTTTTGCATGCAAAGCGTAACCATTTGCATTAGGCAGAAGGGGAAATCTTGGCAATGCAATGTATTTAATTTAAGGCTGTATTGAATGTGCACCATTGAGAGAAGAAAAATTGCAAGTGCTGAGAGAGGGTTTAGAATGGGGAACTAATTGAACACCAGCAAGTGAGAGGATTTGAAAAATATTGTTGATGCTATCCTGCGCATCATTGTATGCCAAAGCAACACACACACACACCCTGCCAAAAAAAGAAAAGAAGATAATATACACATTACATGAAGAGCGAAAATTAACAGCAAAGAACAGATAGAATGGAAAGCTGAGGCAAGAGCAACACTATGCATGTGATGTGAGCCAATTCTGAAATTACCGGTAGTTATAGAAATTTCATATGAACACAACTGGAAGACAGGCAGAGTGGGATAATACCAGGCATGGCCACAGCCAATCCACTTAAGAACTGGACCAGAGAGAGTCAGTTCATCCTAGTGACAGGTTGCAGTGGTGTGACTATACATATCCTGTGTGTAGCCCTAAGCTGCAGCACAACATATTAGTTACAGGCACTTAAGGTGCAATCCTACCTATGCTTAGACCAAAAGAACTCCTACGACTCCCAGCATTGGGAGCTGTAGGAGTTTTTTTCGGTCTAAGCATGCATAGAGTTGCACTCTTAATGCTGTAATCATATACACACTTACCTGGGAGTAAGTCCCATTGAATTCAATGGGACGTACTTCTGAGTAAACATGCATAGGCTTCCACTGCTAGATATCTTATGCTACACTGTGGTTGCAATCGTATGCACCCTTGTGAGTAAGCCCCACTGAACTCTGTGGGATTTACTTCTGAGTAAACATAGGGTTGCAGAGCACATACATCTGAGATCTATTTAAGCATTACGGCCTTTCTGTAATACAAAGCTGTGCTTAACCTTATGCTTCCTTATGTTCGAAGATGGTGACCTTTCCATAGAAAAACAACAGATTTAAATCCAGCATTTTAGCTGAAATTTGCAGTATAGTCTATATTTGCACATTTGCTACGTATACTGCAATCACTAAAATGATTTGCAACGAATACTCTAAATGGTTTTAATTTATTGAGTCCTTTCTCTAACTTGTAGGTTGCTATAAAAATGCCATTTTCATTTCAGTTTGCAAACTGCTCCCCCTTCTCCCTCTGTGGAAGAGATTCAGCCCTACAGAGGGAAGAGCAATAAAACCTCTTTGATTACATCCACTTACTATTTTATTTGATAGATTAAATGGGCCAAAGCATTCTACTTTGGAGATTAAGAAATAAAGCTCAAAGCAGTAGAAAGCACATCCCATTTTATCTCTTGAATAAAGATCCTTTTCCACCGGTTCTTGGGTGTGATGTGCAATGTTTTCCATAGGCACCATGACAAAGAAAACCTAATAAAAAAATTGACAAATTAATGAAGCATGAGAGCCATTTTTATGGTTATGAGAAACACATTGTGTCCTTGGTTTCTGATAGGCAAATACAAGAGATGTATTGTTCTGACAGCTGATTTAATACAGAAAGCATTCATCATAATATTATACAAGTTACATCCTCCTCTTGCATATTTTCATTGTGTTTCATTTATTTCCATTTCCCCCCTAACATAGTTGAATAGAAATATTTTTGTTCTTCTTTCAAAAAGACTATTTTGAGATTTTTTAACTTAATTTTGTTTCTTAAAATGGTATTTGATTTCAGCTAGGTTAGCTTCATACAATTAACAGGCAGGTTCTGGCCCAAGACGTTTTGCTGCCAGAGGTGAAAGACAAGATGGCGCTCCTGATCAGACTGGAACTTGAATCTTACTTCAACACTGGTAATGGGATATCATCCTCCACTGCACCTGGGGGCAGCTGGCTAGCTTAAGGGGCAAAGGGCAAGCCGTGTGGTTTGGTTCACATACAGCTCTGTCTTCCAGCACCTCACCGCCACTCCCAGTACCCCAGCATCTGCTGCCACTTCACGCTGCCTAATCGTAGGGCCGGCCCTGGCTGTTAATGTGTTTCTGAGTAATACAGGCTAGGGTACAATCTTGGGAAAGGTAATTACCTTATGTCCCACTGAAACCAACAAGATGTATAGGCTAATCTTATGCAGCAACATCAGAGCATTAGACTGACTGAGTAGCTTCCCACGACTAGCAGAAGAAGCCAGTGTGGCGTAGTGGTGAGAGTGTTGGACTGGGACACAGGAGATCCGGGTTCTAGTCCCCGCTCGGCCATGAAACTCGCTGGGTGACTTTGGGCCAGTCACTGCCTCTCAGCCTAACCTACCTCACAGGGTTGTTGTGAGGATAAAATGGAGAGGAGGAGGATTATGTAAGCTGCCTTGGGTTCCTTGCAGGAAAAAAGGTGGGGTATAAATATAATAAATAAATAAACTTGCAGCCAGATCCATCTCCTACACCTGCCTTCCCCAATGTGGTGCATGCCCTCCAGATGTTTTGGATGACAACTCCCATCAGCCCCAGCCACCATGGCCAATGATAAGATATGAGGGGGTTTGTAGTGTCAAACATTTGGAGGACACCCCCTTGGGGAGGGCTGCCCTATGCTAGGGCAGCAATATCCACATGCTTCTGCTCCACCAATGGTACGGAAAGGCCTGCAAAAGAGTGCTAAGCAAAGGCATAGGGGTGGGGCTGGAGTGGGCGGAAAGAGATGCAGACTGAGTCACATCATAAGAACTCTGGGGATGTGCAGTGACTACTAGGCTGGCCAGGTGTCCTACTTTCCACAGTCCTCCATTTTGGAGAGCTAGCAGAGGACAGTCTTCTATTTGAAAGTGTCCTCTATTTCAAGAGGTGTCCAGCCCAAGTCCGGTTTAAAGTCAAAGAAGTACAAGGAAGAAAGACAGGCAGGAACCTTGAAGTTGCACATCCACAACATTTATTTATTTATTATTTATATATACTGCTTTCCATAAAGTTTCAAAGCGGTGAACCATCAGAACAATGCACCAGCTCCAGCTTTTGGACCAAGCCCAAGGGAAGCTCCATATAGAGTGCATTACAATAACCCAGTATTGAGGTTACCAGTGCCTGAACCACCATGGCTAAACTATCATGGTCCAGGAGCCGCTGTAGCTAGTGTGCCAGCTAAGGGTGCATCAGAATTTTGCTTTTGCTTGTTCAAAGCTCTGAATACCAGGGCAAGCATGTGTCCGCCAAAAATATTCATACAGTGTCAAACACATGCTCATCTCATTCCCGACTTCCAGTTCGATTTGTGCCAATTTCGTCTGTGGAGGAAAGTTGCGCAAATTAGGAAATTTGTGCACATTTGCGCAACTTTGGGGAAATTTGTGCAAATCTCCCATTCAATCATTGCTCAGTTTGTGCAAGTTTCCTGTTCACGCAGAGCAAGCAGCGATCAGGAACACAAATGGGAATCGGGCACAAGACGAGTGGTGAAGAGATGTTCAGAGAATCCTGGCGATCTCAAACATTGCTCATTTGTCCATACCTAGACCAGCCAAAGCTGGCAAAAGGCACTCCTAGTCACTCCTGAGTCACCTGAGCCTCCAGTGATAAAGATGAATCTAGGTTTACCCCCAAACGACACACCTCTGCCATCGGCGGGAGTACAACCCCGACCAGAACTGGCAACTGACTGTTATTATTATTATTATACCGCCTAACAGCTGAAGACCTATTTCCCAGACTTCTGACCCCACCTATCGACAGTGCTTCCGTCTTGCCAGGATTCAAACTCCAGTTCATTGGCCCTCATCCAGCCCACCTCATCCAAGCGCCAGCCCAGAGCCTGCACAGCCACACCTGATTCAGATGTTATAAAGAAATAGAGCTGGGTGTCACCAGCTAGCACCTGGACAGCAGACTGAGCAGGCACACAGGTCACCTAAGTCAGTCTTCTCCACTATGGTGAGATGTATTATATTTCTATTTAAAATTTTGGTTATTATTTCTAAATTTGCACTTATATTTAGAAATGTGCATATGCAAATGTTATGCAGATTGGTGTCTTCTTTTTTGGCGACACATAAGTGGACACCCCAGTGGCTACACACATAAACACACACACACACACACACACACCAGCATCATTTCCAGTTGATGCCAGTACATCTGTGTCGCAATAAGTATTTGTTCTGATTTCTAAAGGCACGTAACAATTTCACCAGAATGCGCTGCTGCCGTTTAATCCTGGGATGATATCCTACTGTTTCGCTATGATTTAAGGATTCCTGCTTAAGTCAATATGATTTAGAATATGCCTATCTTTCTAAGGATTGCATCCTATGATTGGCCAGTCTTGGATGAAGCCCTCCTGATCCATAAGGAAATCTATGGTTTAATTTTTTTATACACACTGACTGTAGTATATATCTTAAGGGGCCTATAATAGAACAGCCCAATTTCCCCTCTGACACTTGCCTGTTGTAATTCAGTCCCACTGTGGGCGGCTCTGGGCTGGTACCATCACTCCGTGTGTGTGTTGGGGCATGTAGAAGTCTGCATAAACTGCTTTAGTTTGCTATTAGAAGGAAATGTTTCCATGTGTTTAACTTTTTTTCTTAAGAAAAAGGATGATGCTTATTATCCTACCTATGTCTGCTGACTGCATGGAAGCCTGAGTGAATACATTTGCCTGGAACCCACAGGCAAAGAGGAAATATTATACTGACTAAAACAGACAGATACCCTTTTTAACTATTGATTTTTACACGAAGTAAGCAATTTTTGTTCTGATTGGCTGGTTGTGGCATGCTAATTCTGCATTATGGATAACTTTGGAACATTATAAACAAATAATTAACAGTACAATTAGTGCCTACCTAAGACTGGATTGTCTATCCCTACAGGGCCACTTAAAGATGATTAGAGGGAAGCAGGTCCCACATATATTCAGCTTATGTTCCTCCATACTGAATTTAGCCATCTTTTTTCAGAAATGAGAACACAGGAAGAGCCATGCTGGATCAGAGCAAGGATCTATCTAGTCCAGCATTCTGTTCACACAGTAGCCAACCAGCTGCCTGTGGGAAACAGAGTAGGATATGAGTGCAAGAGCACCATTCCATTCATGTTTCCCAGCAAGTAGTACACATAGGCATACAGTAATACCTTGGATTGCAAGCATAATTCGTTCCGGAACTGTGCTTGTAATCCAAAACACTCTTATATCAAAGCGAGTCTCTGGTGGGCGTGAGCAGGGCTGATTTCAGCCTGCTATGCCCACTCGAGGCGAGCGGTTACATCCCTACGTATTGCAAGACGTCGCTTGTTTATCAAGTCAAATTTTATTTTAAAAATTTGCTTGTCTTGTAAAACGCTCTCAGACCAAGTTACTTGCAATCCAAGGTATTACTGTACTGCCTCTGATACTGGAGGTAGCATATAGCCATCAGGACTAGTAGCCATTGACAGCTTTATTCCCCATGATAATAAATGGTCATGTCTGTGGATCTTGAACTAGAAATAGAGATGAATCAAGAAATAGGGAGAAATGTGTCTAGAACTAGAAAAAAAACCCTGTGACCTGACTACTAACATGTCTACCAACATGATCATTACATACATAATGTTTGACATATGAGAACGATACTGCACAGACAAATCACTTTGCTGGAAGGCATGTCCTGTAACAACCTGATCCGAAATGTTTCTGGTGCACCTACTTCTAAAATTATCATATCATTATCTGTGACCTTGTACTGACATATCTATGGGGACCCACTTCCAAACTATATATGTAAATGGGGTACCATGGACATTTTTAAGATGGGCTGTTCATTATGCTATTTGCAAATTGGATTTGATGCACCTTTAATGGTACCTTTAATGGATGGATGGGAAGAAGGAGAGATTGCTGTTCATACTTTCTCCCCTTTAAAGCTGGCAAAATGTGTTTGTCAGCTCTGGACAGGGCAACGCACAACCTCCAAAGAATGTTTAAATCAGTAAAGCTGTGGAATATATGGAAAGAAGGGTAGTCTTGTTACTCTTTGCCACTTCAAAAAAACATTTTTTTGTACAAAGTGAATCCCTACATCCTATCGCACAAGCCAAAACAATGCTCAGTGGTTTAATGAGCCAGTGTGGCGTAGTGGTTAGAGTGTTGGACTGGGACTCGGGAGATCCGGGTTCAAATCCCCGCTCGCCATGAAACTCACTGGGTGACTTTGGGCCAGTCACTGACTCTCAGCCTAACCTGGTTTGTTGTGAGGGTAAAATGGAGAGGAGGAGGAGGAGGAGGATTATGTAAGCCGCCTTGGGTTCCTTTCAGGAAAAAAGGTGGGGTATAAATATAATAAATAAATAAATAAATAAATAATGTAAAACAGGGGTGGGCAGAATATAGTTCTCCAGATGTTTTGGACTTTGGTTCCCAGCATTCCTGACCATTGGCCATGCTGGCTGTACTGGAAGTCGTGGAAGATGGCGAGGAGTACAGGAGTGTTGTACAGAGTTCTGCCTCTATGCTCTGGGTTTGCTTTAAGAAAGTAGGTTTGCTTTATGAATCAGCAACTGGCCTTGATTACTTGGCTGCTTGCCAAGCTGATGCAATCAGGAGCAACTCACCCAGTGTGTGATCTGGCTGCTGGCCAGAAGGACAGCACAGGTGCTGACAATGGAGCACGAGATCTGCAATCCAAGGAGCTTGGTGCTATTTAAGACGAGCAAGTGCAAACTGAGGTGGGGGTGGTTGCTAGCGGGAGTGCGGTGGTCGGTCGGTCGGTCGGTCGGTCGGTCGGTCGGTCGGTCGGTCGGTCGGTCGGTCGGTCGGTCGGTCGGTCGGTCGCCTGCGGAGTACTGAAGAACTGGAAGGAGCGAGGAGGAGCAGAGGACGCTGTGCAGAGAGCCTTGCAGAAGCCCAACGTGGAGAGCCCATACCCAGGCAGAGAGCTGCTGGACCTAGCATTCGGGTTGGTTGAACTGTGACTGTGCAGCTAAGGGGTGGGATTTCCACCAGGGAACTGGGAGTAGCATTGTTGTACCTCAGGCTTAACTTTACAATAAACATGTTTGGCTTTGACTTCCTGGAGGAGTATTTATTATGGTCAGAAAATCCCTCAAAGAACCCTTGCCAATCCCTTTTGGGGATCCTGTGGCAAAACACTGGCAGAGATTTCTGGGAGCTGAAGTCCAAAACATCTGGGGTTGGATTGAGATTTATGCTGGATCAACTGTGCTGGCAGAAGTGGACTTCCCCACCTCATACTTCAATGGCAGCCCCTTCAGCTGAAAATGGCAGCTGAAAATGCTACCCAAAGAGTCAGGAAACCCTGCTGAATGGGGTATGCAGTGGTGTGGGGGGAAGGGTGAATTCCTCAAAAATCAGGTGAAGGGTCTTATGCAAGCAGAGTTCTTCCACTCACAGAAGGTCCCTTCCTCTGATGGAAGGCAGATTATGGACCTAACACCTTTCTGCACATCCCTGCTGGAAGGCATACATGAGAACATAAGAAGGGCCATGCTGGATCAGACCAAAGGCCCATTTAGTCCAGCATTCTGTCCACAGAGTGGCCAACCAAATGCCAATGGAAAACTCACAAGCAGAACATAAACGCAACAGCACTCTCCCACTCACATTCCCCAGCAACTGGTATTGAGAGACATACTGCCTCTGATACTAGAAATAATATACAGGCATCACGGCTAGTATGCCATTGATAGCCTTATTCTCCATGAATTTGTCTAATCCCCTTTTAAAACTGTCCAAGTTGGTGGCTGTCACTACATCTTGTCCCTCTGCCGTCACTCCCTTGAATGGCAATATCTTATTTTCCCTTGATTCACCTTTTAAAGGGTGATAAAAACAAGCTCCACTTTAAAGCCAGTAATTGTTTCTTAATGGTGGGCACTCTGTCACATTAGCTATGGCCGCTATCTCAGAGAAAACTTTGATGTGATTTGCCCAACTATTAAAGCTATTAGTGGAAACTTGAAATTGATTTATTTTGCCCATTGCATTAACCTTCTCTGGCAGACTCATCACTTCTTATATAGGGCATGACAAATGCACCTTGGTGTCTAAACATTCTCGTTATAAAATTGAACGTAAAAGCTAGTTCAGTGTAAGCTACACATTACTGTAATGATAAGAGGGTAACAAGAGCTCCCCACGAAGTCTTTATTACTATAAGCCAAATGAAGGATTTGAAAGGTCTGCCTTGACACACATTTGAATTTGATGATATTTTGGAGCAAAGATTTTGCGGAGGAAGACACTTTAATTTTGCAGGGATCTATAAACAAGAATATATAAATTAATGTAAGATAGCATAGATTCGTTTGCTTTACCAAAGTTTACTTTATGTAAAGCTCTGAATATGTTCAGTTTCCTATATTAGCTTAAGACTTTTATTCTCAAAAAAGAAAAAAAAGAGAGGATTATTTAGTTTGTATTTTAAAAGGGAATTAAAAATTGGACATATCTTTGGCATTAAACACTGATCAGCATTCTTATTTTGCATAGAAATTGAGAGCAATCTATACAAAGCTATGGCACCAAATAGTACTGTATGAAAGAGCACACCTCATCAGCAAAAATGAAGAAAAAGATTAAATATGAATAGTGTATCTCATCATCATTTGTTCCTTAAATCCAACCAGAAAATCATTTAAATGAAAAAATGTTATTCTAGCTAATGGACTGAAAATATGCATATATTATGTTTCTCTGGGGTATAGATTACCATATGACATAGAAGTACTTGTAATGTCACCTAATCTACCAGGTGTATATGGTAAGAAATGCCCTTCCCAAAATACATGGCAGAAATGTTAATTAACTGTATCTATCGTGATCTGCAAATTAAGACTATGATACAAAGATATTATTTAGATGCACAAAGAATTGGGTGCAAGGGTGCTTTCTTCTGCAAGGGCAGCTTCTGTTGCTGAAGAGGCAAGCTGCTAGTCAAATTAGAAAGCAGCTTGCCTCTTCAGTTTACAGAGCTGCTGTACAAAAAATTTCAAAGAAAACACTGTCTGCACATTTGGTTCTATACACACTGAAAGCATCTTTGTATTGTAGTCTAAACCAGAGATAACTTTTTCTATTACCTTTTAGCAAGTTTTAGGGCAATCTATAAAACTGATTGATTCAATGGCTGTAGCCAGAGATTAAAGGTTGTGTAATTGTCTGGAGAAGGCAACCTACGTGGATGGGTGAAGTCTTATATCTAACCAACAGATTTGGTAGGGTTTCTGTCCTGCATCATTGATTTTGTTGTAGAAGGGTAGCCTGCTGCAGCTGTAAAAAGTGAAAAGCTCAAAAACAGGGCTCTCCAACCTTGGGTCCCCAGATGTTGCTGGACTACAGCTCCCAGAATCCCTTGCCATTAGCCATGCTGGCTGGGTATGCTGGGAGCTGTAGGCCAGCAACATCTGGGGACCCAAGGTTGGAGAGCCCTGCTCTAAAAGCTTAGTGAGAAAAGGAGACAAGCAGAAACACCATCACACACCTGTCCTGCTTCAGCTAGATCAATCTTTCTCCCATCACAGCAGCCATGAAGGGCCAGCTGCCCCGTGTGAGAGACCATGGAGAGAGAAGCAGAGGATACACCTGTTCTTCTGAATCAATTGGACTGATCCTTCCAGGGATGTTGAAGAGTCTTTAGTTTCGAGTCACGAGTCAAGTCACGAGTCTTTAGACCCGAGTCTCGAGTCCGAGTCCAAGGTCCAAAATGGTGACTCACGAGTCACTCCCAAAGCTGACTCCATGAGTCCCTATTAAAATCAATGGGGTTTTTTCCCCAACAAAATAAGGCTATTTCAGATGTATGGCTTAAATAAATTCTAGGCACAAGTGTGCCTTTTTAGTTCAAAACTCTGCAACTGATTTTGGCAAGAACAGACCAGGCAGACAAACCCAAAATAACCAGACAGGCAGAGGAGGCAGGGAACCCCAAAGCAGGCAGACAGAGGCCTTTGTCTTGGACAATTCAAACTGTGGAACTGGTTAATTGCTCCGCATTGTGTTGGAGAGGATGTAATGTAAAAGGTACGTATGCCCACATGTGGTGGAGCTGTAAAAATGTTCTGGAATTTTGGCAGAAAGTATTTGCAGAAATATCAGAAATAATTGGAATGGAATTAGGTAGAAGTCTGCCCAAAATTAGCATTGTTAACAATTACAGAAAAGTTAGTTTGTTTAAAAAATACAAAAGAATTGATTGTTAATTTGTTAACAGCAGCAAAATTAATGATAGCTAGGAATTGGAAGGTTCAACATGTGTTTTCAATTACTGAATGGTATAAAGAGGTATGGGATATTGCGTTAAATGATAAATTAACTTGTAATATTAAGTGTCAAAAAGGACAATTGGAGAAAGACACCTTTGTGAACATTTGGGGTAAATTTTTGGATTATGTGTTGGTAAAGGGGAGGGGGAACAAACCTTGTCAAGATTTGTTATATTTTTGGAATATAGAATAATATCTTGTATATATACATTAAAAAAAAATTGGGGGGGGAGAAATATAACTTGGTCCCAAGAGGTGGGGGGGTGCACAATGTTTATGTTGTATCTTTTGTTGTTGTATTCATTAGTAGTTGTAAGATGTGAAAAATTAAAAATTTAAATTAAAAAAAAAAAGAGAGAAAGAGACCAGGCGGGCAGAGGAGGCTTGGAACCCCAAACAGGCAGGCAGAGGCAGCCAAACCCAAAATGTCTGAAAGGTTGCATTTTAGGAAAATGATTTTAAAAAAACAAACTTGCTGTACTTCCTAAAACCTATCCATGTTGCATTTGAGGAACACGATTTTGGAACACGAGTCCCTCGAGTCCCATTAAAAATATTGGGACTCGAGTCTGACTCGAGTCAGAGTGGGGACTCAGTCCAACTCACGAGTCGAGTCCTGGAGTCCGAGTCCCCATCTCTGGATCCTTCTCCCACACAATGGTCATGAAACACCAGCTGTCCTGACATAAGAAAGTCTGGAGAGGAAGGGAGGCAGCCCAATTGCAGGCCTGCTCCTGGGTCATTTGGCCTTGCTTTTCTTCCAGCCACAGCTGTCAGAGAAAACCAACTTCCCCATGAAAGAGAACAGGAAGTTAGGTGAAGACACCAGGGAAGGGGATGTCTAACCAGCAAGTTAGCTCCAGTGTTCCTGAATCAACTCAGAGTTGCCCCTTCTGATGCTCCCCTCCTACTATGTTCAGAAGTACTAAATGTTCTCTGCTGCTGTTGTTAGGTTGAAGCAAAACTAAGGCTGCAATCCTATATACACTAACATATAAGAAAGCTTTATTGAACTCAATGGGCCAATGAGTCAGATAGGCGACACAGTTTATAAATAGATGCTCATATACTTAGATAAAATTTTAAAACATTTATGAACAAAAAGCAAATATATTTAAGACAATTATAGAAAGAAAAATGATACCATGGTACTTGCTGTCAATGTTTAAAACAGGAAAAGAAAGCAAGACAAAGTATAGTGCATACATTGCCAAAACAGCTTTCTGCTAGCAGAGGTTACTCCCTGCCGGGAGCAACCATGTCCCGTATCTTCCCTTTGCTTTTGTACTTTTACACTTAAACATGGTATGTGATGTGTATGTGATGTGACTGCGTACTGTGCTCTTTCAAGTCCACCTCTTCATATTTATTTATACAGGCAGTCCCTGAGTTAAGAATGTCCGACTTACAGACAACCCATACTTAAGAACAGACTTTTGGGTTCCTAGATGCTACGTCGTTTACGTAGAGTACATAGCATAGTATACTACGCGATTTGCATAATTTATGCCATTTGCGTAAATGCCGATTTTAACGTATAGAACGCTATGCTGTTCTGACTTACATACAAATTTGACTTAAATACATTCTTAAGAACGGAACTCGTTTGTCACCTGGGGACTACCTGTATTTGCTGACATCTTTTTCACTCTACAGTTCTACAGAAACCTCCCAACTTCTTCTCTGTGATTTTTCCTTGAACTCATACCTTTTCTCATCAATTTCCCTTTTTCTTAGGTCAAGCTGAAATAATCTGCCAGTAATAGGCCAAGAGCAGTTTGGTTTAGAAAAGCTGCCTTAAGATATATTTTTTATTATTATTTTTTTGCATTTACGATTCCCTTAATTGTTGTTACTGTTGTTTTGTTTTAGTTCTTTTTTGTTGCTTTAGAGTTCTCAGAATTCTAATATGCTGGTTTTGAAGCCATTCTCTCTTTCCCTCCCCTGTCACTCTCCTCATGTGTACATTGCTTTCTAGCGGAGGTCAGAAAGTCAGAACACATAACTCTGATTTTGTGCCAACTACATTGGCTACCAGTAGGGCCCAAGTCAAAGTGCTCATCTTAAAGCTGTAGATTTCATAGATGATAGAGTTGGAAGGAGCCTACAAGGCTATCGAGTCCAACCCCCTGCTCAATGCAGGAAACTAGAGGAGGGTCTCCCATCCAAGTAATAACCAGGCTTGACCCTGCTTAGCTTTCCACGCTCAGACAAGCTGAGCCAGCGTAAGCCACAGCTCTAAACAGTTTGCGGCCAGGTTGTCTGAAGGACCATCTCAACCTTTATAATCCTGCCCATACACTTAGCTCTTCCTCAGTGGTCTTTCTTGAATGCCGGCCATTAAGATTAACACGAACGTCAGGCTGACATTCATAAGAGACAGGGCCTTTTCAGTGGTGGCCCCAATGCAGTAAAACTCCCTTCCAGTGGCCTCATGCTTGGCTCTGCCAGTACTTCTATTTAGATTGATCTGAAAAAACCTTCCATTTCAACACCACCTTTAATGGAGGCCACAAGTAACTTGCATGTCCAGAGCAGATTTTTTCAAGTATTGGTTGATATATACTACTAGCTGTTGCCCGCGGCTTCGCTCGCATGGATTTTAGGATTCGGTACAATTGTTTTTAAAAGAAACATGATGGAATCCCAGCTCCCCCGGGAATCTCAGCTCCCCTGGGATTACACAATGAAATCCTAGCTCCCCCAGGACTGCACAATGAAATCCCAGCTCCCCACCCCAGGACTACCTGCTCCCCCCCCCAGGGCTACACAATGAAATCCCTGCTCCCCCCCGGGACTACACAACAGTGAAATCCCAGCTCCCCCCCGGGACTACACAACAATGAAATCCCTGCTCCCCCGGGACTACACAATGAAACCCCTGCTTCCCCCCCCCCCCCCAGGACTACACAATGAAATCCCTGCTCCCCCCCGGGACTATGCAACAATGAAATCCCTGTTCCCCCTCCCCCTTGGGACTACCTAACAATGTAATCCCAGCTTCCCTACCCCCCCATGTAGGCCCCGGCTGCAGTGCATATAAACATTCTGATTTGATGTAGGAGAGATTTGCATGTCCGCTCCTGATTGGGCCCCTGTGGCGGCAGTTCATATGAACATTCTAAATGTAATTGGAGTGATTTGCATAACCGCTCCTGAATGGCCCCTGCATACATTCCAAGTGACGCCATTGGCTATCATCTATTTTGGGCCATACAGGTGCAGTGATGGCTTTTTCGGAGATTTGAACCCATCAGTCTTTGTCCTTGGGTGATGGAGAGTATGCGTGCCAGGTTTGGGGTGGATCTATCCAACCGTGTAGGAGCCTATGCGACGCACGCAAACGCCCATACACACAGACACACAGGATTTGGGACGCCCCACACACAACAGTCATTCTCTGACTGAAAGTGTAACATTTAAGCTGGGTGCTGGCAGCAGAAAACTTTTCTGACAGAGTCAGAAATATCTGATCTTAAAGAAAAATCAGGTTAATCCTGAGAGTCTACAGGTGATGAAGAGTGACCGTGCCAAGTTTAGGGTAGATCCGTCAAAACATGATGCAAATAGCCCATAGGACACTTAGAATGTTCGTATGAATTCCTGCAGGGGCCAATAGGGGTGGGTATGCAATGATGCCCCCCACACAACAGTCATTCAGTCATTTAAAAAGTTTCCCTCCCTTTTCACCCCCTCAGAGAACATTCTAAATGGCCTAGGGGAGATTTGCATCCCACCCCTATTGGCCCCTGCAGGAATTCATACGAACATTCTAAGTGTCCTATGGGCTATTTGCATAAGTGCTCCTATTGGCTCCTGCAGCAATTATGAGGTGAGGCTGATTTGCATAAGTGCTCCCCTGTTTTGCCCATAGGATATGAGAGTGGGGTGATTCCCCCCCTTTTTTCACCCCCTTAGGGATGGAATTTCCAAAAATCCTTCCTTAGTGGGTGTCTACGTCACAAAAGCAATGTCCCTTCAAAATTTCACGTTCCTAGATTAAACAGTTTGAGCTGGGCATTGATGAGTCAGTCAAAATCAGTCAGTCAGTCAGGACACCTTCTTTTATATATATAGATTTCCATTGTACCATGCCACACACCTTTTGTACAGAGACCTGAAATGCAGGTAAAAATACTTTAAAAGAAATAAATATGGCTTTAATATCTACACCCTTTGTCCCAACTGTGCACCTTTTCAGATGAAGGAAAGTGTCCATCCTCTAGTTCTGAAGACACTCCTTGCTTTAATTTGAGGGAATCATAGCATTTTGTTTCACAGCTGGTTTCCTTGAAGAGTCTGTTTCAAGACTGCAGTAAAAATGAGCACATGGTGTTTACTTTAGTTTTTGAATCTCAGGCTGCCTTGGTGGCTTCCTTGGACTTGTCACCCCGGGAGTGATTTTGACAGCAAACGGCAACCATAGAAAGCCAGTTTTTACACTTTTTACAGTGAACTACAGCCACAAGGGAGCCCCTAGTGCTCCAAATGCAGTACTCAGAAAAGAGGCATAGAGGTCTCAAGCCTGAGCACTTGAACTATCAGAAGCATCAGTGATCATTGACTGTGTCGAGAAGGAACCCATTTATCTATTGCATTTTAGAATTAACTTCAGTAATGTAAGGTAAAGAGGCAACTGCAGGCTTTGCTTACACAGATCATTTTCCCCATTTGGGGGCATCAAATCCCAGCGCCCATTTCCCAATAAAGAGAAATGCTACTGAGGAAATCTATCTATCTATCTATCTATCTATCTATCTATCATTTCTAGGCAGCCTTTAAAGGTGGAATCCTCTGAAGGCAGCATACAAGATAAAAAGCACACAGAGTGGATAAATAAAATCAATAAAAACATATTCAACATAATCAATAAAAACAGAGAAAATCAATAAAAATGAAACTTACCAATAAAAAACAGCATCCCAGACTTAAGTAGCTTGGGCCCAAACCATTTGAAGCTTTAAAGGTTAAAAACAGCACTTTAATATATTTAATATATATTTATGTCCCACCTTTTTTCCTGCAAGGAACCCAAGGCGACTTACCTCTTCTCCATTTTATCCTCACAACAACCCTGTGAGGTAGGTTAGGCTGAGACTCAGTGACTGGCCCAAAGTCACCCAGTGAGCTTCATGGCCGAGCGGGGACTAGAACCCAGATCTCCCGAGTCCCAGTCCAACTCCAACACTCTAACCACTATGCCATAAGGGTGCAATCCTATGGATGTTTAGACAGAAAAAAGTCCTATAGCTCCCTACAAAACTCCTATGCTGGCTGGGGAATGCTGGGAGTTGTAAGACTTATTTTTCTGTCTAAACATGTATAGGATTGTGCCCTAAATTGAGCTCAGAAATGCACTAGCAACCAATGCAGCAGGTTCAGCAACGGTGTCACATGAGCCATCTGCCATCAAACACAGAATTCCCCACTCCCCAGTTTTTTAACAGTTAAAGGAAGACTGCAACCTTCTACTGCCTTGTTTCTACATGGCAAGGACCCTCCCTGTGAAAAGGTTATGAAATTTATTTCCCCCTACAGGGTTTATTTATTTACAGCATTTTTAACCCACTCTTCAGCCAAAAAAGGCTCCCAGAGCAGCTTACAAAGATTAATATGAAACAGGCCCTGCCCTCAGGTTTACAATCTAAAAGACGTGACACAAAAGGAAAAGGGATTGGGAGAGAGGAGGAAGAAAGCAAAACTCAGGCACCAGTTCTTAGTTACAAGGTTCTTATAGATGCCCCCCCCCCTTTTCTTTCATTTTCTGGCATGGAAGGGCAAAACAAATTCCCTAAAGCTGTTCCTTCTTCGGCCAATGCATGGGGTCAGGCTGGTCTCCCCCTAGCTGTGATGTGTTAATCCTGAAATGCCCCACTCACTTTGAGGGAAAATGGATGGCCCCACAAAGAGGGGGGGGAGTGAGATTGTTTGCCCAGCCTTAATTAATATGGCAGAGGAACCCCAAGTTACTTTTAGAGTGCAAACAGTAAGAATTAGTTGCCCTTGGAATGTCCTCCTCCCATGTTTAGTCTGCATGAGTCACTGTTGTTGCTGAACTTCTGCTGAGGGCAAGCAGTTTTGCTTCATTATCTTTGTATCAGGGGTGATTTACATCAGGACAAAGATGCTCCTTAAGTGTTGTCATTTCGTTAGACTCATCAGCTGATTGCCTTATCAGGCTGGTAGCAAATGTCTGAAGTTTGAAAGGACAAGGGAGTTGCACAACATGTGACTACTCCTCATGGTTGCATGGCTAACCTTGGGGACCCATTGGAATTATAGATAGTTGGTGTATCAAAATTGCATCCAAAAGGCAGTTTCTCCATCACAGGTGTCTACCTGGTAGGTCTCTAAGGAATAAAGCTGCAATCTACACTCATCTGGGCGTAAGTCTCATTGAACTCTATGGGACTTACTTCTGCATGGCCATGAACGGGGCTGTGCCGTAAGTGTAGGAGAGATTATGAGCCAGTGTGGCATAGTGGTTAGAGTATTGGACTGGGACTCAGGAGATCCGGGTTCTAGTCCCCACTTGGCCATGAAGCACACTGGGTGACTTTGGGCCAGTCACTGACTTTCAGCCTAAGATACCTCACAGGGTTGTTGTGAGGATAAAATGGAGAGGACGAGGACCATGTAAGCTGTCTTGGCTTCCTTGCAAGAGGGAAAAAGGCAGGATATAAATGTAATCATAATTAATAAAATTTGATGCCTAAGGCAGAAAGTCCAAATAGCACCCTCTTTGGTAATATGATTTCATAGATTTCATAGACCATAGAGTTGGAAGGGGCCTACAAGGCCATTGAGTCCAACCCCCTGCTCAATGCAGGAAACTAGAGGAAGGGTCTCCCATCCAAGTAACAACCAGGCCTGACCCTGCTTAGCTTTCCACACTCAGACAAGCTGAGCCAGCGTAAGCCACTATGCAACAGTAAACTAAAGAATCCACAGTTTACTGCCCTTTAGGGGCACCCCAAAATCTGATGCCTGTGACATCTGATACACTTTCCCTAAATGGGACAGATGGTCTAGAGATGTGGTTCGTTGCAGACAAATTTACTCAATCTGTCCAGTAATTGTGTGGGATGGGTTGGGGGGGGGGGAGTCTTCATTATAAAAAGGCTGGCACAGTTAAAATAACTGGTACAGTAAAATGGAATGATAAAAAATAGATGGGATGCGATAAGGGTGTCCATTATGGGATGGAATACATAAAATGGGTTAAAGTTTGGCGTGTTCGTTATAAAAAGGATGGGATGAGATAAAATGAACCAAATGGTATAACAAAAAAAATATGATACAAAATGGAGTAGGATGAGGAGCACTATAAATTATAAACACAGATGGGATGAGATAGAAAGGAAAAAAATGGGATAACCAAAAATAAGATAGATGGGATGGGGTGTTTATTATGGGATAGAACTTCCCCCCTTTTGGCTCTGGACACACCCTTTCTGGCTCTGGATATGTTCCTTTTCTCATGCAGCTCCCAATAGGTCACCCAACACCCAGTGTGGCCCCCAAACCTAAAAAGGTTATGCAGCCCTGATATAAAGCCTGAAGAAAACTCTTAAGGAAATGTGTAGAAAACACCTCCTGATAAATGCACCACTTTATTCTTTCAAGAAATATCCGTTCTTCACAGGAGATATTTTTTTCACAGGAGAAAGATTTATGAAATATGGCAAGGCAACATCAAGGCCTTAGAAACATTAATTTAAGATAACTTTCCCCTTCATTCTTCTGTGTAAATTGCTGAGCAACCAGAATTTCTTTTTTACCTTTTGCTCCCTATGCTATAGCTTATGTCATGCTAAGATCACAGATCCCTTTTATTAATCATACACAACTAAGGCTCACTTTTTATCTCATGTTCATCAGGAACAATTGTATGTGGAGGAGAAAAAATAAATAAAAATAAAGCAAGATATACTACACAGAGTAGCCCCTCTAGTCTATGAAATTCATTTCAGCTGCTCTCTTCCTCTCTTTATAATCCTGCCTTGAAAACTCATTTCATTTTAAAGAGCTGTAAAGGAGTCATGGCTATATTCAGGGCTGCTTATTGCAGCAGGTCTTACAATAATCCTTCTGGGCCGCTTCCTTCCACGTTACTTCAGCAAGGAAAAAAAAAAGCCCCACAAAAGCCATCACCAGATAACAATCTGACCTTATGTTAAGCCACACAAATAATAAAATGCAATCTGGAAAGTGAAAGATGGATGTGGTGAAGGTAAAGCAGTCAAAATCCTGCTAGTGCAGTGCAGCCAGGGTATTTTCAGAACTTTTCAGGATTTTTTCAACTGATAACCATCTTTGGAACTCCCTCCCCAAGGACCTACAGCCCCACCATTGCTGTTTTCTAAGAAAACTTTTTTTTATTATTTAATTCCAGTCTACATGTGAAAGCTTTTTAACTGCTGCTGATTTTAATTGATAATTTTGAATGGTAGTTCAGTGTGTGTGTGTGTGTGTGTGTGTTTCTGATGCTTTAAATCTCTTTTTGTAAACTGTCTTGTGAGGAAGATATGCCCTGAAAGGCATGTTAGAAATTCTTGAAAGAAAGAAAGAGAAAGAAAAGATAAGAAAGGAAGGTTCAGCACTAAGGAGACCAAAGCAAAGAAGGGAGTTGTATTCCCTAGATATCTCATTTCAACAGCAGGTTATTATTAAAGTTGTTTAATTTTATTTTGTGAACCACTTTGAGATCCAGGGCTTTTCTAGATGAGGCTTTCATTGCACGCTCACCACTCCCCAGTCACGGAAGCACACTGGTGCTTTAGATGCTGACGTCATCCTCCAGTGTTTCTCCCGTGATTTCCAACTGCTTTCCCAGGATTTTGAGGGTGGGAGGGGATGCAGGGTTTTTTTTGGAATCGCGAAACAAAGTGCAACTCTCCACCAGTGCAGTTGTGTTATTCCACTTTGTTCCAC
This sequence comes from Shinisaurus crocodilurus, assembly GCA_021292165.1. Lineage (NCBI taxonomy): Eukaryota > Metazoa > Chordata > Lepidosauria > Squamata > Shinisauridae > Shinisaurus > Shinisaurus crocodilurus. Next base: position 35,059,036 of record CM037880.1, on the reverse strand, counting down.
TACACCATAGCACCTCCTAGAGGTTATGTAGCCAAAGGTATGGAAAGGCAGGAAAGGGGCGGGGGGGAAGCTGAGTGCAGAGAACTGGTCTTAATCCTGCAAAGAATGTGGAAGCAGAAGCAATGGGTTAAAAAGACTCATCTAGAAAAGCTAACAACTGAGGCCTCAAAATGTGGGATATAATTGGAAATGAAAAAGCAACAACAACAGCAGGCTTTGTGATTTTCAGGGATATTTCAGTGAAAAACTGCCATACACCTGTATCTGATATGAGCCAAGCATACACTGGGTACTGCTCCAGTGGTTCTTAGTACAGCATCAAGGATCATACCTGCAGTCCTGAGTTGTTGGATGGTGGAACCCACCCAAGGGATCCATGTGAGTAGCACCCCATTGCACCTGTGGGTCCTCGTCCAACAAAAGAAGAGCCCTGCTGGATCAGACCTAGGATCCATCGAGTCTGGAATCACAATTTTCAATAGTGACCAAACAGATGCGTCCAGGAAGCACACAAACAAGGCATGAAGGAAACAGCCCTCTTGGCAGTGGGTATCCTGAGGTACAGTGCCTCTGAACAAGCTATGATTGTTGCTCATCCTATCGTCTGTGAATTTGTCTAATCTCATTTCACTAAGAATGTAAGGCAGCCTTTCCCAAACCTGGATCCCCAGATGTTGGACGTCAACTTCCATCATCCCTAACCATTGGCCATGTGGCTCGGGATAGATCCAACAAGCTCTGGGGACCCAAGGCTGAGAAAAGCTGTGATTTACGGTGCAATCATATTGGTTGCACCCTCGATGATTGGAAGCCCTCGAAGTCATGAGCTTCCAATTATCTAGTGCAGGGCGGGAGGAGTGGTGGAGACAATCTTCCCATCCCTGTCCTCCCGCCCTGCATTTTTCGCTAGATAGGCTTTTTTGCCCATCTAGCGATGGTGCTTCAGAGGTGGAGGGAAGGAGTCTGGATATACATCAGGATTGCTCACCCATCCCCACCCACCAAAATGCCCCCTTTCCCCGCTCTCCGATGTCAAGCTTCCAACCTCAGAGAGGCAGCTGGTGTGGTTCTTCTTTCCATGCTGGCTGTGATGGGGAGGGGTCTGGGGTCAGGTCTCTGACCCTCCCTTCTGAGGTCGGAACACTGTCTCCGACCTCAGAAGGGTTTTATGAGCAATCCTATGGTCCTCGGGACGCTTGCCCAGGGACCATAGGATTGCTCCCTTATTTATTTTATTTATTTAATTTCTATCCCACCTTTTCACACACACACACACCAAAAATGGTGCTCAAGGCGGCTAACAATACAATCTAGATTAAAAGCAAAATCTTAATTAAAACATAGCATACAAACAAAACTTAAAAACACAACAATAAAAGAAATATACTGCACCAACTAATTAGAAAACTGTTCAGCAACAGACCAGCTTATATCCCAAAGGCCTGCCTGAATAAAAATGTATTTTCCTGCTGATGGAAGGATGATAGAGAAGGAACCAACCTAGCCTCCTTCGGCAGGGAGTTCCAGAGCCTGGGAGCGGCAACAGAGGCCCTCTCTCCTGTCCCCACTAAACAGTGCCTCTGATGGCAGTAGTACCAAGAGAAGGGCCTACCCCAAAGATCTTAAAACGCAGGCAGGCTAGTATGGGAGGTGCCGTCTTTCAGTCCCAAGCCATGTAGGATTCTGTAGGTCATAACCAGCACTCTGAAATGTGCCCAGAAACAGACCAGTAGCTGGTGAAGCTGTTGTAACAAGGTAGTCATATGCTCCTTGTAACCAGCCCCGGTCAACAATTTGGCCATAGCATTCTGGGCCAGCTGAAGCTTCCGAACAGTGATCAGTATGTATGGAAGCCTGCTTGTGTGCGTGGATCTCCCTTGTTGGCAATTATCAGGCAAATATCTTTTAATGCATTCAAGTTTATATATTAAATCAGTCACCGAGTCCCAGCTGTTGGACATAAGTAAAAATATATAGCAAGCTCAGTAGTACATACAATACAGTGCCAGAATAATGCAGATCTAGGTGGGCGAGGTAGTGTTTTTAAAACTGGAAGCAGAGGAGCGTCTCATCCCACTCTGAATCATGTGCTGAAATGAGAAAGGTTCCCTCATAAACAAGCTTATTGTTGCAAACGTTAATCCACAGACTTCTACAGTACAAAAATATGGAACACATTTATTAATGTATAATGCTGACAGTATTAGCTTTGGTGTCAAGACATAGCAAAGAGAACAGACTTCAAAAAGAGAGGCATGGAAATTATACTCATTAGTGTTTTAATCTTTTGCAAGCAACTTGTTGCGAAAGAGAAATCTCATGAATATATGAAGTGACAAGTCGCATGTCTGTTCTTTGTCTCCAGAAAAGATTACTTGAAAATAGAGACATGCCTGCATCATTCTTTATTTTTCATGAAGCAGAACACTGCACAGCCATGATTCTCTTCAATGGATTTTTAACTGGCAAGGGAGCTGTGCAAGCTTTCGCTTTTAGTTTAGATTATCCACAGATTGTCATGTCATCTGAACCAACAAACTGGTTAATCTTAACTATGGGTAAAATCCAACTTAAGTCTTACTTAGAACACACTAACTAAAGTCCCACTCATTTCAATGGGTCTACTCTAAGCAAGATTTATATTGGATTTCACCCAATGATTTGCTTGAAACAAACCAAATCCAATCCCTGGGTTATGAAGCTGACTTGTTTCAACTAACCATAGTTCAGATTAACCACAGTTTAAGGTTTGGATGACATTCTAAACTGTGGTTAATATAAATCAGAAGTGAACACTTCTGATCTCCTTGCGGCCATGCTGGAGCAGAGAAGAGGGGCAAGTGTACACTGTGGCTCATTCTCATCATATGAAACTAATTAGCATGATGTCCGAATGCAGCCAGAGTGTGTAATCCATGTCACCAGTCACTGCATATTCTCTCAACATCTCACAAGTGAAAATTGGGATACTTGTGTCATTGTGGCAAATGCCAAGTGATGTTCACTCAGACGTACATGAGCTCAGCTGGGCTTACTCCAAAGTGCATAGGCTTGTGGGCTGGAGCTTCTGTATCCCTGCATTAGAACAATACATGAGAAACTGAGGCTAAGAGAAAGCAACTTGCCCAAAGCCACATAGTGAATGTGTGGCAAAGTTTTTGACGGATAGCAGAAAAGTCTAATTGCACTGGACCATATCATATTTGCTTCTCTTCCAACCCTGCTCTAACTTTCTCCTCCCATGCTCCCACAAGCAAATGCTACTCCTTCCTGCCCTAGTTGTCCTCACAACATTCCCAAGATGTAGCTCACCATATTATTTCTGTATAGTAGTAGGCGATCACTCGTGACCGAGTAAGATTGTCTTCCAGGATAAAATTACAAAAAGAAAATTATAAAAGGAGGAAATTCTAAAAAATTGTGTAGACTCTAGCGATGGGTCTGTAAATGACTGTGGAGGCCAATTCTAGATCCACACAGCTTCCCACAGTGAGGACACAGGTTACCAGTTGGAAGATGGTGCTGTAAAGGATTCGTTTGACGTGCTTTTCGCTTAGCACGTTTCTGTATACAGATTTCTGTATACAGATGAGGAGAATGAATGGAGGTGTGGGGGTCCACTGATGGTGAATAAGCTGAAACAAAGTGAAAAGTCTTGGGTGGGGTATGGATCAGGATCTCAGAGGGCAGAAGAGACCAGGAAGGGGGAGAAAACAGAGAGGGGTGGGTGAAAATTGTTAAATACACAGACACATCCACGGCTTATTGCAATGGGTCTTTCTGTCCTCCACTGAATGAAATCAGTGACAAGAACAAAAGACATAAGCTTCCATCAGGCATGTAGCTGGCGGGCGGGGGCCTTGTGATGTTACGTTATTTGGGTTTAAATTTAAAGTGTATAGGTGTATAAGTGGTAAGCATAATGCGTTTGTGTATATTAAGTATGTATTCCTGCTGTATCTGGGTGAGTGAGAAAGGATGGGCAGGAAGAATGTATTTGCATAAGTGACATGATTGGCTGAGAGACTGTGAAGGGGGGGGTAGAGCCTATGTTATATAAACTGTGGGCGGTGCTCTTCAGGCAGAGGCTTTGAGTGTTCTGAAGAGAGAGTGCAGGAGTGAGAGGAGTCTGTGTGGGATGTGAAGTGCTGTTTGGGAGTCTGTGAAGCTGATTGGAGAGAGCTGGGCAATTATATTAGGACTGTTAAGAGTGTTAACGTGTTTGTGTATTTGAAACAGCCTGCGTGGGAAGCTGTGCTTATTGTACTGGTCAAAGAGGTATAGGGTAGGGATTAGACATCCCAAAGGCAGTGTGAGAAGGGTAAGGGTTAGTGGAAAAGAATCCCGCAACCTTACGTAAGCGCACCCAGAGAACCGGAGGAGGGCAAGCTTGAAGCTCTATTGAGGGGTGGGGTGTTATGGGGCTGTCCCCCTAAAATTTTATCTGCCCCCTACTTTTTTGGTGCCCCCCACACAGAACTTTTAGGTTGAGTATGGGCATCCACCCTGTTGATTTGACTTCTTCTGTTACAAGCAAGTGCCCACAAACCCAGAATTCTCATAGGACAGCTTCTTCACAGCAAGTTAACAATATGGCTTGGCCTCTGACCCCGCCACCATGCTATGAAACCAGCAGTTCCAAATCACAACTTGTTTTCCAATTGGCAAGTGCCAAATGCCCCCGGTCTGCACTGTGAGGGGCCCTATTTATGTCAGGAGTTCCTTGGGCTGCTTTATGAAATAACATGGTAAGGCTCAAACGATGCCGTTTATTTCACTGTGTATGTGCAAGCATTACTAATGTTTTTTCTTCGTACTGCACAGGCACAAATGCTTCCAAAGAGTGGAAGCCTGGAACAACTTGTACATGTACAGTATATAAGATATGTTTCCATTTTTGTTTTAATATTTTGGTAGAGCAGCAATCCCTCTAGTTTGTAAGAAAAACTATGAAGCTCCTACACCTTTTCTTCCCTGCCCTGGAGGACAAAACAGACATTTCACAGATACAGAAAGAATGAATCATGGGACCAAGGCTCCCACTCCCAGCCAGTGCAGGTACGCAGGCATTGTAAAATGCAAATAAAAACCTTTGGTAGGAAAAGTGCTCATGGGTTCTACTAAAACTCTGCTGTTCTTGGTTTTTGTTTTTTTTAAAGTGTCCTAGACTTCTGTTGTAAATGAGAGAGACCTTAGATGGAAATACAGTTTGAACAAGACTGTTTTCTTTTTGGTTTTCCCAGTCTCTTCCTGATGCTGACTAGATTACACAAACTGGATTGCTTATCATCCTCCCTGGGATGGGTAAAGAGTTGAGAATGTTTTACCATCTCCGAGTGAGTCCAAGGGGGGCTATTTTCTGGCATTAGTACACTGTACTAAGATCTGCTCTATTTAATGCATTGTAGGAGACTAGTTAACAGAATTCCCGCAGGCCTAATAGAAACCTAATTTGCAAAAGGCAGGGAAAATGGCAAACTGAAAACAGCTTGCATAATCATTCTAAGTTGCCATGGCTATTGAATGAGACAAATTACCATGCTTTGGGTCTGCCAACCATTTCTTCCTGGAATATTAATTCTGATTAACTTTAAGAATGGAGTTAAGCAGCAATGTAAACTGAATATTATTTTTTAAAAAAATACTAGTATCATTATTAATACATTCTGAAGAGAACGAACAACTGGTAAAACACATCTGTTTTGTACATTCTTCGCTGGCAATCATGATCTGCAATCAGAGTGGGTTGTGTTCTGTTTTTGTTTTTTTCTTAAATAGCTTAAACTATATTTATTCTATGGGTTGGATCCAGACTTAGTCATGCTTAGAGTAGACACACTGAAATTGTTGGAACTTAAGTTAGTCATGCCTAACTTAAGAACCATTGATTTCAATGGGTCTTGTCAAAGTATAACTAATTCTGGATCCAGCCCCATGTTTGCCCCCCAAAGCAAAACAGCTTGATAACATTAACTCTCTTACTGCAAGGCAGCCAGGAGAAATCATTACAGTGGATGTTTGACATTGCTAACTACTGTACTGGCTTTTCCATTAAATCATGAAACCTTCCATGAAGCTTAACATCTGTCCTCTCAGTTGTCATTGCCAACTGAAATGAAGTCTAAGTACATGGCATTGCATTTGATTCCATTTGTTGCCTTTGCATTTCCCACCGATATGCACACAATAGATTGTATTCAGATTAAGAAGATATGATTTATCATTACATGAAAAAAGCCTTGGATTTGTGCACTCCACCTCCAGCACAGCCATAAGGAGTTGAAAGCTTTCACTTCCATTTTCAATGAACTACAGTTTAGTATTACCTCAACCTTTAAACTGCCTTTAATCTTAACCATGGTTTATTGAAACAAGCCAGCTTCATAAAACATAATTTAATGTTGGTTTGTTTCAGTAAACCATAGCTAAGACTGACCGCATTTTGTCCAGGTTTGGACATAACTCTAAACTGTGGTTGGTTAAAAACAGAAGTGAAAACTTCCAATCCTCTCATCCCTGAAGAAGAGGTGGAGAAGGGAGCAGGAGCACGGGAGCCTAAAACTCAACAGCTTCATACATGTAACTATCATCATATCCAGATGTATCCAATGTCTGTGTTTATATTGCAAACCACTGAGGTCCATGCCAATGACAGCCTGCAAAACCAATGTAGTACCACCAAAGGGGCACAGCAAGAGATTCTTTCTCTTCACTGAAACTAAGACCCAAAGTCAGAACCCCTGCTCAAGTGGCCAGATGCTGGAGATTTTTCAAGAACGGAATATCAAGTGTAGATGGGAAGTTAATGTAGATGGGAAGTGCCTGGAGGTAGCACTGCTTATTTCCACATAACATTGTGACATCAGTTCATATGACATTTCCCACCCACACCCCCTACCCCCATTGAAAAGTGTTATTTAAAGAGACCACATTCCAGCTAGGTGAACAATATTTGCATTCCTTAACAAAAAAGAGAATTTAAAGAAAAGGTCTTAAAACTAACATCATGATAAGGCATTATCTGTTTTTATAAAACATATACTGATATTCTATTCCTGCTCAGAGCATCTCTTTTTAAAAGTAGCCACTGTCGTATAATAGACATTGACTGGGTTCACATGACATGGTAAACCTCAGTAGGTTAAGTGCTACTGAGGTTTAGCATGTCATCTGACCCCCATGGGGGGCTTTAGAAGCCAATCTGCTATGGTTTCTAAACCACCCTGCTAAGCCATGGCTTGCACTAGGGTTTAGAAAACCCTAGTAGGCTTAGTGTGTTGTTTGAATCCGGACGACACGCGAACGCTAGTGCAAGCCAAAAAGACACTAATCCTTTGGCCAGAGTGGCAAACCAGGGCTGCCACTCTGGCCAAGTGGCTCTGGCCAATGAAAGCCAGCCAGGTGTCCAAGTGGCACTTGGCCGGGTGTCATCGGCACACTCCTGACGATGTCCTGCATCAACAAGATCGTATGGGAAAGCCACCGGGGTCCAGTGCCCACCCACTTCCCAAGCTCATTGCCCTTGCTTAGCTGGGCTACAAGTCAGGTGAGTGGTGGCCCTGCCAAGCAAGGGCAACTGGCAGCTGGTGAAAAGTGCCGCTTGGGCACTTCTTGACAGCAGTCATCCCTGCTCTGCTCCCCTCAGTGCTCCCACAGTATCCCCTGGGATATCAATGGGAGGACTGAGGGGAGAGGCAGTGCCTCTGGACTCCCACTGTGCCTGACCATTAGTCAGGCACAGCCAGGGCCTGTGGCAACTTTAAGTCCACAGAGGCTTCAGAGCCTGGTGGGCTTAAAGTGACGTGCGAACCCAGCCAGTGTGTTAGACCTGGACTTTAGAGTACTGAGTTCAATTCCCCACTTAGCCATGCGGCTCACTGGTGACTTTGCATCAGTTTCTCCCTGTCTATCAGTTTAACCTACCTTATAGAATTGTTGGGAAGATAAAAAAGAAGATAACCCCATGTGTGCTATCCAGGCTCTTTGGAGAGAGGGCTAAGGCCTTTGGCTAAGGCCTTTGATACTGTAGACCGTACAGCTCTCTGGACTATCCTTACGAAAATTGGATGCCCCAATAAATTTGTGAATATCTTGCAACTTCTCCATGACAACATGACGGCAACTGGTTTTGGACAACAACGGCTCTCATGGTGCTCCATTTAAAGTGGGATCAGGTGTTAAACAGGGATGTGTTATCGCCCCAACATTATTTGCCATTTTCATCGCCATGGTTTTACATCTTGTCAAGGGGAAACTTCCCACTGGTGTGGGAATTATATATCGAACAGATGGAAAGCTTTTTAATCTCAGCAGGCTGAAAGCAAAAAGTAAGGTAATTACAACCTCCGTTGTGGAACTTCAGTATGCTGATGATAATGTGGTCTCCGCACATTCAGAGGATGATCTCCAAACTATCCTAAATGCTTTTGCAGAAGCATACGAAAAACTTGGTCTCTCACTTAACATCAAAAAAACCAAAGTGCTTCATCAGCAAGTGCAAGCTAACCCTTTGGTGATGCCATCTATCCAGCTTGGCGGGACAATACTGGAAAATGTCGATCATTTTCTCTATCTTGGCAGCTATCTTTCTGTTACAGCTAACATCGACAGTGAAATCCAGCATCGTTTGAGCTCCGCAAGTGCCGCATTTTCTCGAATGAAACATAGAGTGTTCGAGGATCGGGATATTTGTAAGAAGACCAAAACACTGGTTTATGAAGCCATTGTATTACCAACTTTATTGTATGCCTGCGAAACATGGACTATCTATAAACGTCACTTCCACCTCCTTGAAAGGTTTCATCAACGTTGCCTCCGGAAAATCCTGCGAATTACTTGGGAAGATAGGCGAACAAATGTCAGTGTACTGGAAGAAGCAAAGACTACTAGCATTGAAAAAATGATCCTTCAACGCCAACTTCAGTGGACCGGTCATGTTGTTCGAATGCCTGACTGCCGTCTCCCAAAGCAGTTACTTTACTCCCAACTCAAGGATGGAAAGCGGAATATCGGTGGTCAATATAAGAGATTTAAAGATGTTCATAAGGCTAATCTAAAAAAATGCAATATAAACATCGAAAACTGGGAAGCTCTGGCCCATGAACGATCTAAATGGAGGTTGGCCTTTCACAAAGGTTCCATGGACTTTGAAGAAGCCCGAGTGCAAGGTGAAAGGGAGAAACGTGCTAAGCGAAAAGCACGTCAAATGAATCCTTTACAGGACCATCTTCTATCTGGTAACCTGTGTCCTCACTGTGGGAAGCTGTGTGGATCTAGAATTGGCCTCCACAGTCACTTACGGACCCATCGCTAGAGTCTACACAATCTTCTTTAGAATTTCCTCCTTTTATTCCGGAAGACAATCTTACTCGGTCACGAGTGATCGCCTGATGATGATGGGATACAAATGAAATATATCCGTACACACATAACAGAAACAAACAAAAAGGTTTTGTTAAATAAAATATATGTTAGCAGCCAGCTAAAGCTTCAATCCTGCACACACTTATTATTTATTTATTTAAGCATTTATACCCTGCTCTTATGGCTCCCAGAGCAGCGGACATAGAAATGAAAACAAGACAAGTGAAAACAAGTCTTCCCTCAGGCTTAGATTCTAAAGAGGCATAACACAAAAAGAAAAAGGCATGGGGGGGGGGGAATTATAGGCACCTAGTTGTAATGTTATATGGATCTTATAATGACCAGCTATAATTCAGATGTACATAATGGAGTAATGCAGTTGTAGTCTTCTTATCACAACTAACCGGAATAGAAAACTTACTTGGGATTAAGCCCTATTAAACTCAATGGGACTTACCTCTGAGTAAACATGTGTAGAACTGAATGATAAATGTCTTTCTGTACATAACAAGAGTCAACATGAAATGCATTATCCTTTGTGCAGTAGTACAGTATGGCCAATTAAGAGTGAAAATGATACGGCAGCACATTTGACACCGGTCCATAAGAATATGTCTTGGCGGCAGCATCAGTCTAAAAATCTTTTACTAAAATAATCTTCATACCACTGGTAGATGCCACAATCCATCTGTTGGTAAGGTATGACCATCCCAGGGGATGTCAGCAGTGACATCCATGACAGCTGATACTCTCTCTCATTGTCACTCAGAGGCATTCCATTTCCCCTTTGTCTCTGCATTCAGATTCTTACCTAACCACGCTTCTGATATTTTGCCCATGAAAAAAAGAAACGGTAAATAACAGGATTTATTATTATTATTATATAATAAAATAAAATTATTTATTTATTTTATTAATAAAATAAAATTGAGACATTTAAAATGTTATATATACACATGCCACCCACAATATGTTATAAAAGAGCAGTCAGTGTTATATATACTTGGGGCACGGTCCTATGACCCGCCGACCTTGCCTGGGGCCCACAGGATAATCCGGGTTCCCCCCCTGCAACCTCAGAAATCCCTTCCGAGGTTGCAGTGGGGAGTCCAGGTGTGTTGTGTCCACCCCCCCCTACCTCGTAGTTCGCACGGTTCTTTCTGCACTGGCAGGGAACTGAAGCCAGAAGTCCATCTTCAGTTCCCGGGGGGGGGGGGAGGCATTCCCAGGGAAGGGAGGAGCGAGGCACTGCCGGCTTCTGAGGAATCCAGGCGGTGCCTCAGTCTCTCCTTGGGAGGAGATGTAAAGCATCTAGACAGTCAAAATCGGCCATCTAGATGTTTTTGAGGGTGAGGGGAGCACAGCAGCAATCTTATCCATCACGCTCCTCCCACACTCAACAGGATGCCCATAATCTGCTGGGTTCGGAGGATTGTAGGCACCCACATAGGATGGGGCTGCCCATGTAAAGGTTATCAAAACATTGCTAATTTCAATGCAGAAGAGACCCTCCCATGAATGGAAGGTCTTTCTGGAATGGAGTGACTACAGTGGATCCCACCCATTTACTATATAAGATGCTGCGGTTATTCATAAGTAGTGACCAAAAGTAAGAAGCCTGCCAAAGTATAAACTTCCACATATAAGACCCAATTGAGTTCCTTTTCTTTGGTGCCATTTAATGTATCAATCCTGACTCACCAAAGGGTTCAAGGTAGCATACAGTATCAAAATCATAAATTTTATACATACACAACTAAAATCATAACCGATAGCCAGAAACCAGCAGCAATAATCACCTAAAAAGCCACTTAGAATTAACCCCCAAATGCTTGCCTGCCTCCCTGCTTAATTAGCTGGATCTTCCATTACTTTCTTAATACCAGCCAGGAGTGCACTAACGCATCTCTCCCGTGGTCACTCATTCCAGCCATGCCTCCTTTACCCTTTCTCAAGGCCAGAGATACATTTGGCAAAAAGTGTGCCTTTATTGTTGGGGAGGGGCCATAGCTCAGTGGTAAAGCACATGCTTTGTGGGCAGAAGGTCCCGGGTTCAATCCCCAGCATCTCCAGGTAAGGCAAGAAAATCTATCTCCTGCCTGAAACCCTGGAGAGCCGCTGCCAGTCAGTGTCGACAATACTGGGCTAGATGGACCAATGGTCTGACTCAGTATAAGGCAGCTTCCTATGTTCCTGTATTCCTGAAAAGATGACCCTTCAGCCGAATGAGCATAAATTAGGTAAAAACCATAACTTGATACACAGGATACAGAATGTCAATATGAATACAGTCACTGGTCATTAAAGCAATGTACCACATGATGCAGGAACAAATCATTTGGTGTACATGCTCCACTGAGAAGCCAACTTTTCCATTATATCTCTATTGCTGTTGGCTATTAGAAATGTGTTGTGTTGATTTGACCAAAAAGCAAAGCCGGCAAGAAATAGTTCTATATATCTGTATTTTACCTCCTTGTAAATAGGCCACTCATCAAATAATGGGGTAAAGTACATCCTCCTGGAGTGCAATGGCTATGCTCCCCAGAAAGCTAGGTCTCTCAGAGACCGGTACATGCTAGCACCATTTTATATCTCCAGAAGTCTCTTCAGTATAAGGCAGCTACGAGCATAGTGGCAGCATTGATCAAGCAGGTGAAGCAGCAAAAAAATCAATGAAGGTATGATTTGTATGGAGAAGAGGGGATTACACTTGAATGCTTTGAATGTTTCAATCCCTATGAGGAAAGAATGGAGGTCTCTGACTGATGGCAGAAAAACCTTATCCTTTCCCTGTTTTCCTTTTGGAAGCTCCTGAAAGATTTTCGCAACTTACCTCCCCTATTCTTTCACTAAATTAACATGTACAGTACAAGGAAGCTGGGGAATGCTGAAAAGGAAGGAGAGGAATTGACTACCAAGATGTTGATCATCCAGCCAACTGAATTAACAGGGTTTTCTGTCTGATGATCCAAAGGTTGCTATGGACTCAACACCTGGAAATTTTAGTTTTCTGAGGAACAGCTTTTTGTTTGTTTGTTTTTTGCTGCAGCTCCCCATCTCTTTTACATAAATGCATGTCACAGGGTTTTGTGGTCAGGAGCCATGTCTGCTAAAGAGACTTGAAACTGGCATAAAATAGTAATGTAGACATGACGAGAGAGAGGACAGATATAGCTATTGAATTCCCCCTTTTCATCTACTACCTCTTCTAAGGGACAACAAGGTTTAGGGCAGGGGACAAATTGTATTCCCTCTCTTTAATAAATGTTTCCCATTGCAGCCCTGTCCTAGGGTGGCCATGTGTCCTCTATTTTGGAGAGCTGGCAGAGGACCGTCCTCTATATGAAGGTGTCTTCTATTTAAACAGGTGTCCAGTAGAACTCTGGTTTAAAGTCAAAGAACTATAAGGAGGGAGCACAGGCAGAGGCCTTGACATTGCCCATCCACAGTTAGGGATGTTGGAGAAATCCTCAAAGTATTCAAATGAGTTCAGATGAGTTCTATGGATCCAACCTGTGCATTCCGCAGTGGACCAGCTTTTTCCAAGTTGTGCAGATTCCATGGACTTGTGGACCATTCTTTTTTTTTACTTGGGGGGAGAGATTTGCACAAGTTTGCACTTGCACTAATGCACACTAGCACTAATGTGCACTTGTGCAGATTAGCATTAGTGCAAGTGTGAATAGGCATGAATGCACATTAGTGCAAGTGAGCATTTGCACAAGTGGAATGAAATTCTCGTACATCCAAAATTCTCGTACAGCCACTCTAACCTGTCCCCTGTTCTGTACTGCTGAGTTAATATTTTCAGTCCATTCATTTGTATGAGTGAGAGTCATAGACCTGCAGCCAGAAAAGACTGAGGAAGGAAAACACAATGGCCTCCATGCCCAAGTCTGTGTTCCTTTCAGGGTCTGGGTGGGAGGGGATTGTGCTTTCCCTTGAAATGTTCTGGTTGGCCCAAAGCCCTGCCATTCTCCCATCCGAGGCAGCCATCTGTATGGCCTATTGAGTTGGGCCAGCTCTGGAACAATAGTGGAAAAGCATGGTATGAAACAGAGAGACCCTAGCAAAACTGATGAGCCGCTCAGGTCTGACTTTCATCCTAACAGGGCATGATAAAGGCCAAACAGACTTGGACATTCTGAAAAACAGGTTCACCCAAATCTAGAAACCCCTGCTATATACGGTAACTCTTTTAAAGTAAATACACACCTCTAGAGTGTCATTTTGTCTGGTTGGATTTATATTTCTGCCTCCCTAGGGCTGGTATTTGTTTCACAAGATGTCTTCTATAATTCTTGACATAGACAATGCGTCTTACTTTTGTTTTGTGTTTTGCTCGTTTTGCTTGCTATGCTTTTGTGGCCAAAATACATTTACATCTAAAACATTATTCTGCAGACAAAGGGTGGCTATCACTATGCATTTGTTAAGTAGAAAATCAGGAAATACCAAGGTTAAAGGGCAAACACACAGCCATTAAAATTCTCCAGTGTCAAACTGCTAGGTAGCCCATCATAATCTATCCTTCTCAAAGGGAAGCAATTAATTATTAGCATGACAAAGGGCTATTGAGTTATTATGCCTTAGGCTTTAATCAAATGCAATTTGCCAGTTGATTTTTATTCAGCCCTTCTAATACTGCACATAGCTCAAAATTTCACCATAATTTCCTCACTCTCCCTAATTATTAAATTTGATCTCAATGGAAGTAGCTGACTTACAGCACACACTTGAGAGAAAGAGGGAGGCACACACACACACACACACACACACACACAGATCAGCAAGTATGACTTTCACTAAATGTGTATGCTCTCACAATATTGATAAAAATTACAGTGTTTAATATTCAACAGTTGGAAAAATGTCAAACATGAAGAATCAAGAGGTTTCTCCTCTCAAATATATTGTTCCACAACTCCAGTTGGATTCTCCAAGGAACTTATTTTCCTGTTTAGCTTTAAGTATAAATCGATAGCTGAAGTTCTGAACACATTAAGAAGTAAGACCTGGATGCCTGAATCTACACATGCAACAGAATGAGTTGGTGGAATCCCAAAGAGATAGCATAAATTTCAGACTGCAGGTGGGGGATGTCATTGCTGAATTCTCCCCCATGTTAAAAAAGAAAAAAAGAAAAACAGGATTCCCTGCAGGCTGCAAGTGAAAAAACAAAACAAAACCCTACCACATCAGATAGAAAAGTTCTAGCTCAATCTGTTCTCTGTTATGCTAGTTTGCTGTTGCTTTTTTTTTTTAACTTGTAGGTAGGTTGTTGTTTTTAACATATTTAAAATGTCACATCCCTTTATTTATTTTATTTTTTATTTTATTACATTTGTTAATCGCCCATCTGGCCGGTCACCCCTCCCCCAACCTACATCCTGTAGTTTAGGGTGGCCACTTATGCATCACCAAAAAACAGGGCACAGATTTGCATAAAATTTGCATGTGCTGATTTATATCTATAGATGCACATTTAGAAAGAATTACTGTCATTTCAACAGAAATACAACAATACATCTCACCATAGTGGGGAAGACTGTGATCAGGAGACCTCTGTGCTTTTTCCGTCTGATGTCCAGATGATAAGTTTTGATGGGCAACTTCAAGGCTGCTTGTGGCAGAAGAGTGAGTGGAAGAATGATTGACAGCTGAG
Organism: Shinisaurus crocodilurus; assembly: GCA_021292165.1. Taxonomy (NCBI): domain Eukaryota; kingdom Metazoa; phylum Chordata; class Lepidosauria; order Squamata; family Shinisauridae; genus Shinisaurus; species Shinisaurus crocodilurus. Next base: position 35,044,005 of record CM037880.1, on the reverse strand, counting down.
GCCAGAATGGAATGGTGGGTGGAGTTAAGAGTGAGTTGAGTTAGGATGGAGGGAGATAGTTGAGTGAGTGAGTGAGCGAGCGAGCGAGTGAGTAAGTGACTAGAATCAGAGACAGTATGAATGAGGAGGGAGGGACAGAAGTTAATGAAAGCAGAGATGTGGTGATTTTTAGAGCCATTATTTTAGAACCATTTTTATTACTATTTATCAGCTATTGTTTGTTCTGGATGTTGACCTGTTAAATAAATAAATTAATTTATTCATTGAAGTACCTATATACCGGTGTGGGTGGATTTGAAGATTGGCATATCTCACCCCACGTGCTCAGGATATAAATAAAGAGATGCCTACTGCTCTCTATAAATCAATGGATGATGGCAGCTGGAGTTTTGGGGAGTCCTAGGAAAAGTCTGGTCCTAGTGACCTCTAGGGCAGTGTTCTCCAACCTCTAGGGGACAGGGCCTTATAAGGGACCCCTAGATACATCACACCCCTGATCTTCCTTCTTATTTTTCTTTATCTTTAAACTGGACTTGGTCTTGAAACCCTCCCTTCAAATAGAGGATGGTGTCAAATAGAGGACTGTCCTGCAAAAAGTAGGACACTGAGCCACCTTACATGAAGCAGTACATTTCATTGTATTGTCTCACCTCAGGATGCAATTGCTTCATTCCTACTTCTTTCTGCTGCACATGTAGACAAGGCTGCTCTTCTGAATAAGCATGAAGAACCATGCTTAGGATTGTGCTGCATGGGAATGACATAAACTCTGCGTAATCCAATGTATGCACATACATTGTCTAAGTCTTTGGCCTTCGAAAGCAATTTATAGCAACTAATGATGCATAAATAATAAATGGCATACAAAAATCTGTTTGACCCTCATTCATAACACTGTTAGCAGTAGAAAAATCAGTCCAACTGACTTAAAAGGCATTTTTGTACAATACATAGAATGTGCACACATAAACTGGAAAGATCTTAGTGCAATGAGAGTGTCTCACATTTTTATAACTTTACCATATATCCTGCTGTCTTTCACCATCACCATGGAACTCAAAATGGTATACATAGGGTTGCCAAGCAATTTGACATCCAGGCACTGACCAATGGTGGCACTGCTAGGTTTCAGGAGGCTCTGAACAAGGTGCCCTCCAGGGGGCCACCCAGTGCTCAGGAGATCCGGGTTCTAGTCCCTGCTCAGCCATGAAACTCACTGGGTGACTTTGGGCCAGTCACTGACTCTCAGCGTAACCTACCTCACAGGGTTGTTGTGAGGATAAAATGGAGAGGAGGAGGAGGATTATGTAAGCTGCCTTGGGTTCCTTGCAGGAAAAAAGGTGGGGTATAAATATAATAAATAAATACAGCTACTGTCCAGCTTGGCTAGCCTGCCCCATTTCTCCCCTGGTACTCTGGTCTACTCTCCTCCCCCCACCCCCCAGAAATTTAGCAGGTGGCATCAGGAAGGGGTTCCTTATTCTTCTTTGGGAGAGAAGATTGGAATGGTGGGGCAAATATGGGGGCCATCCTAGTCACTCATTCTGCTCTTCTCCCACTCTGCTTGCCAGGTGGTGTCAGGAAGGGGGTCCTTTTTCTTCTTCTTTTCTTTAACCCCCCCTTTCATTGTGGTAGGTGCACTGCTCAGCAAACTCCAGCCGTGTGTGCCACTGCCTTTGTTTCCCAGAGACAGTGCCTCTGTCTGGTCCCAGACGCACTCTGGGAAATGAAGATGGTGGCAGGAATAGCTGCAGCTGGCGCAACAGGCACTTCAGTGAATAGGTACGCCTGCCACCATGGAAGTTGTTTTTGGGGGGAGTGGGCTGGTTTTCAGGGCCCCAGATGTTGCCCCAAGTCCAAGAGTTAATGGCACCACTGCTTTCCGGGCCAAGGCCTGCTTACACAGGCACAGTGGATAAGCAAGGGATATGCGACGCTGGGAATTCCGTCCTGTTTAAGCCCAACTGGATTCCATAGTGTCGCAGCAGCGGTCTGTAGCGGAGGAGGTGGAAGATGAAGCTGACTTCTTTGACAACTATGGAATATTTTTTAGTGGTTTAAACTGTTTTAAATTTTGTATATTGAAATTTTATGCTGTATTTTCTGGTATCTGTATTTTATGCTGTATTTTTACTGTATCTGTATTTTATGCTGTATTTTATTGTATCTGTGTTTTGTATTTTGTGAAAGGCTGTGAACCGCCCAGAGAGCTTTGGCTATTGGGTATTATAGAAATAAAATAAATACCCCTTTTTTCGCGTATAAGATGCCCCCATGTATAAGACGCCCCCCACACTGGGCAGTTTCGCAACCGCGTGGTTCTCTCCTCGGCTTACTTCCATGTATAAGACGACCCTCAATTTTAAGTCTAACGATTTTAGGAAAAAGTATAGTCTTATACATGGAAAAATACTGTACATAAATAAATAATAACAATACGGCTGTGCTAGGCTAAACAAAGTAGTGTGTGGAGAGGATGAAACTGACAAGGTTATTTACAAGAGGGGAATATGTCTCTGCAGGGCCACGTAGTGGATAGGTGGACTTGCGATTGTGCGCACTTACGCAAGATCCCCAATTAAAAAATATTTTAAAAATTACGACCCCATTTGTGCAAATTTCAAGATCCCCCTCCAAAAGAAAGAGATCCAATTTGCACAAAGTGCCACCATTAAACCCCCCCACAGAATCTGAGTATTGGATTGACTTGCTACAGATCGAGTTGAGGGGGGGGGGATGGAACGAAAGCTGGCAGGGTTGAACCAGAAAAATCCATCGAGATTTCACCCCAAAAATAGAATTCTCATACATCTCTGGGATAAGCACATAGTGTACCTGCCATCAAGTGAACATGCTTTGTAACAGGAGAAGTAGTGCTAAGAGGACTGGGAAAGGAGAAGAAGCTGCCCATGAAGAAACTTAATCCTCCATCTGTTTTGTTACTGCTTGACAAAACCAGCTGAGGCCTGAGTGAAGCAAAGCAGGAACATACTACAGAACTGGCCTGCACTGACTCTAGCCATTTACCTGTCAGCCTATTGTACTGATCTTTACAAACATTAGAAAGCCCTAGGCAACTGCTGTGCATGATCAATGCTGAGCATTTGGGAAGACTGGAATCTATAAGGAATATCAGAATGTTCAATGTTATTCATATCATATGTATAAGAAATATTTTCATGTGTCTGTGCATGTAACAGCAGTTAAGAATAGTGCTTGCCACGAGTCATTTATTTGTCAAAAAGGAGCCTCTTGCACAATGAAAGAAAGTAATAGGAAATGTAACATGCCAATTTTAAATAACCCACATGTCAGACCAAAAAACAAAGTCAATCAACAAAGCAACTAGGAACATCAAAATAATTTGTACAGTAGTTCCATGAATTCAGGTGAGAGATAAACAGATAAACTTTGAGAAACAAATTCCCTGTTCATGACAACTCCTATGGGGTGGCAATACGTGCAGCGAAGAAAGTTTTCTTCTCTGCACGCATTGCGTCTGCGAATTCGCGTCCAGCAGAACTGTTCAGGGTGGTGAGGGGTCTAACGCAGACACCTTCCCCCCTGAACCCGATTTTAGAGCCTACGGTTGCTCGCTGTGATGCCTTTAACAATCATTTCACAGATAAAATCTCTCGGATAAGAGCCGACTTAGACTCCCTCATTGTAGCAGAAGCAGTCAATGGAGTGTCCAGCAACTCCGCAAGTAGGATTACACTGGATCAGTTTCAGTTGGTGAGTACCGAGGACGTGGACAAGCTGCTTGGCCGAGTGAAGAGGACTACCTGCCCTCTCGATCCCTGTCCTTCCTGGTTGGTTGTCCAAGGAGGAGATGCAGTTGGACTACAAGTACAGCGTATTGTTAATGCATCTCTCCAGGGAGGGAATTTTCCATCATGTTTGAAAGAAGCGGTGGTGCAGCCGCTTCTGAAAAGGCCCTCCCTGGATCCCTTGGACCTTAACAATTATAGACCAGTGTCCAATCTTCCATTTTTGGGCAAGGTGATCGAGAGGGCGGTTGCCTTCCAACTCCAAGCAGTTTTGGATGACACCGATTTTCTAGACCCATTTCAAACTGGCTTCAGAGCAGGATACGGAGTTGAGACTGCTATGGTCGCCTTAGTAGATGATCTGCGCCTGAGTACCGACAGGGGGAGTGTGTCCCTGTTGGTGCTTCTGGACCTCTCAGCGGCTTTCAATACCATTGACCATGGTATCCTTCTGGAACGCCTGAGGGGACTGGGAATCGGGGGCACTGTGCTTCAGTGGTTCCGGTCCTACCTCTCGGGTAGGTTCCAGATGGTGATGCTTGGGGATAGCTGCTCCTCCAAAAAGGAGCTGCTATGTGGCGTGCCACAAGGAGCTATTCTTTCCCCAATGCTATTTAATATCTACATGAAACCGCTGGGAGAGATCATCCGGAGGCATGGGGCGGGGTGCTATCAGTATGCTGATGACACCCAAATATATTTCTCTATGCCTTCATCAACAGCATCAGCTAAGGATAGTGTGTCTCCTCTGAATAAATGCCTGGAGGCAGTAATGGGCTGGATGAGGGAAAACAAACTGAAATTGAATCCAGACAAGACGGAGGTGCTTGCTGTCAAAGGCCACAACCTGGGTTTGGAGGTATGTCAACCAGTTCTGGATGGGGTTACACTCCCCCTGAAAGACTGTGTTCGCAGCTTAGGGGTGCTCCTGGATCCGTCGCTCCAAATGACATCCCAGATAGATGCGACGGCTAGGAGTGCCTATTATCATCTTCGGCTGATACGCCAGCTGCGCCCCTTCCTAGAGTTGGAAGACCTAAAGACGGTAGTGCACGCACTGGTAACTTCGAGGCTCGACTTCTGTAATGCGCTTACATAGGGCTACCTTTATACCTAGTCCAGAAACTTCAATTAGTGCAAAATATGGCAGCCAGACTGGTTGCTGGTACACCTAGGGGTGCCCATATCACACCAGTTTTAAAAGCACTCCACTGGCTGCCAATCAGTTTCCGGGCGAAGTATAAAGTGTTGGTTATTACCTTTAAAGCCCTACATGGTTTGGGTCCAGGCTACCTACGGGATCGCCTTCTCCCGTACAATCCAACCTGCACACTTAGGTCCTCTGGGAAGAATCTGCTTCAGTCAGCCAAAACTAGGCTGACTAGCATTACCCAGAGGACCTTCTCTTCTGCTGCTCCCAGATTATGGAATGGCCTGCCGGAGGAGATACGTCAACTTGTCAGTCTTTTGGACTTTAAAAAAGCCATAAAGACTGAACTCTTCCGGCAGGCCTATCCGGCGGAATTTTAGGATGTTTTAAAGATGTTTTAAAGATGTTTTAAAGATGTTTTAAGATGTTTTTAGGATGTTTTAAGATGTTTAATAGTATATATTGTGTTGTTTTAGTTTAGGTATTTTATATTTTCTGTTGTTCCCCGCCTCGATCTAGATGGAGAGGCGGGTAATAAATAAAATAATATTATTATTATTATTATTATTATTATTATTATTATTATTAAGACGTTCTCTCTGTATGTGTGTGTGTATGGTGAGGAGTTGAATTAGGAAATACACACTATAAGTAATTACACACCATCATAAAATGATTGTGTTTGAAGGAGGTTTTTATGTTCAGAGTTTGTATGCTCACTCATACAAACTCATTTTTCATTTTTTACTGTAATGACAAAAGGCAAATGGTGCCCTGAGGAAGTGAATTTATTGAATTCTGTGCCTGGGAATGTACTCTATAAGTGATCTGTACGTGATCATGTTAATTCTCCCCCACCCCATATTACTTAGATTGCATAATATTGTAAGCATATAGCACAGACACATATTGGCATACAATGTCAACATCAATACAATTAATTTCTGTTTGTATTGTAGAGTTATAAATTCCCTTATTGCAATTATTTCAAGCTACCTACCAGTCTTGTAATGTTTCTTTGGTAGTTATGTTTGAAGGTATGTAACTAGCGTTATGCATTTTATTATTATTTTTATTTTACCATTAATTGTTTCTACTTATCAGAAACCCCTGAGCTAAAACAGGCTGGGCACCTGAATACAGTAATACCTTGGATTGCAAGTAACTTGGTTTGAGAGTGTTTTGCAAGACAAGCAAATTTTTAAATATTTATTTAATTTTTTTTTACTTGATATACAAGCGACGTCTTGCAATACATAATTCTGGATTGAATTATGCTCTCAATCCAAGGCATGATACAGTCATGCCTTGGATTGAGAGCATAATTCGTTCCAGAAACGTGCTTGTAATCCAAAACACTCTTATATCAAAACGAAATCCCCCCAAAAAAATTTGTACAGAGATTTTTAATTTAAGCCGTACTACAGTACTTGTATTGCAAGACGTCGCTTGTATATCAAGTAAAAAAAAAATTAAATAAATATTTAAAAATTTGCTTGTCTTGCAAAACACTCTCAAACCAAGTTACTTGCAATCCAAGGTATTACTGTACATTTTTTCAGAGATACATTCTTTCAACCAGTCACTTTGTTAAAAAATAAAATAAAAAATCAAATGCTGCATGTAACTTTTCAGCAAACCTCTACATTAATGGCGATCTTGCCATTTAGACCACTACTAAATCATCCATTGTGCTCTGCTTGGGCATACCACCTGTGTGGCAACCTCATTTTCATTAGTTCCTACTTTGAGAGAAAACTGCCTCACTTTCTTTAACTCCCCTACACACACACACACACACACACACTTTGCATTATAGCTTTTCATCCTGAATATAGAAAAAGAAACACTGCAAAAAGTAAAAGTCACTTTGCCTCCATCTCTATGGTTTTGGAGGACAGGTATCAGAAAATACCTGCTCAGATACTATGCAACTCAAGACAGCAGGGGCGAGTTTAAAAGGCAGTTCTTGGAGAGACTCCCATCTTTGTTCTTCCAGAGGAATAGAAATTATCATGGTTTCTCCATTTTTCAGGTTTTAATTATCACCAGCTACGTGATATGCATAACTATTGGAAGGGAAACTAGTAATTTCCTTAGAATTTATGCTATTTAAATATTTCGGTCCTGACAAGCACAGTTAGTGTACCAAAGGTCCTGTATTAAATGTTACATCAGCAAATTTAGTCCGCTAAGGCTCGTCCAGGAATGGACAGTAAAGCAGAAACCTTGAAGACTGATGAGAGTGGTAGACAGATCCCCAGTTAATGGTATAAAGTGCCACAGCTCGAAAGAAATCAATAAAGCCGCTCTGATTTACACTAGCTGGGGAACTTGTACAAAAGCCCAACACTTCAGATTTTCTTGGCTCAAGAAGACCATCTCTTAACAAGAAGTAAAAGCAGAATGCAAATAAACAATTCCAGGAAGAAACATGAAGAGGCTTGAACAAAGTTTTAGCTTGTGTGTGTCAGGGAACAACATGCCTGCCACACAAGGGCTATAGCTCAGTGGTAGAGTGCATGCTTTGCATGCAGTAAGTCCTGGGTTCAATCCCCAGCATCTCCAGGTAGGGTCAGGAAAGAAGCCCGCCTGAAACCCTGGAGTGACACTGCCTGTTAGCGTCGACAATACAGGGCTAGATAGACCAATGGTCTGACTCAGTATAAGGCAGCTTCCTCCTTCTCCCACCAATGCACATCGAAGTATTATGAATCATTTCAAGGCCCAACTGATAAATCAACTGAGTGGTCTCGTTGCTACTTCCTCTGTAATCTGCCTCTCTCATAAGATTTCACCATTTCATTCATTACTAGGAAGCTGTTGTGTTGAAGCCAATGACTACATTCCCGTGTGGCTTCACAGTAGCACCTAAGATCTCATGATCAAACATACAGGGTAGAAACAATGAATGCTATATTGGCTTCCCTATGCCATGATGCAGATAGTTACATCTATTAAAGGGTCACCACAAATATGGGAAATCTATAGTACACAGAATATAACACCTAAATGTTGTACTGGGCTATGAAGGAACAGAACGGTTTAACATTTTTGTATATAGTTTGGTTTGGATTTTATGGGGTTAAATGTTGTTGTTTTTTAATGTGTGCTGGTCAGTACCAGCCAAAAGGTCAAAAGTTTAGTTAATGATTATTGGAATCAGAATGTGTGCTTAGGAAATCAATGGCTTGGAGATGGCTCCTGGTGCCAAAAGGTCAGCTGAAGAAGAGGATATAAGGGAGTGGGAGGAGGTTCAACCGATGGTCAAAAAGAATTTGTTTAGATTGTGGTGCCAAAAAGGAAAAATAATGTGGTGCCCTTGAGGAAAAATAATGTAGTTGGCAAGAAGGTCAGAGGAAGGACACAGGGACTCACAGATGGGAATTTAGGGCAAAGGTGAGCCCTCCTGATTGGTCAGAATTACAAGAGAACAGGTTATCTTTGACATATAAAGCCTGAAGCTGAAAACAGACTTTTAGAGAGAGGTTGGAAGGAAGAAAAATAAATTAAGGAGCTACTTGTGAGAAGTCTGAAACATGGAGGAGAATGCTGGTCTTCTGATGGGAAGATATTACTTGGAAGAAAGTTGGTTAAAAAGTCTAATTAGGATAGCTGGATGTGTTATTTTATTACTTGGTTATTTTATTACTCTATTGCTCTTATGGTTTTGTTTTTCCTATGTGTATAAGCAGTATCCATTCAGAGGTTAAAACCTTTTTCCTATTAGTAAAACTTTTCCAGTAAATGTTTAAATTTTGTTGTTTAAAACTTTGTGGTCTCTTTTTTGATGGGCTGCCCACCCCATGTCTAGCAGCCAACCCCCATACTACTAAAAATTGGTTACAAGAGACCCAGGCCAGAGGGTTTTTAGGATGTTTGATGGAGGCAGCCAGGGAAGAGAAAGATGTCTACCTAGTGGCAACAGAGAGAGTCTTACAAAAGGGAAGGGCAAAACGGAGTGGGTCATACTATTTTGTCTGGTCTCTCTTCCAGAAATAGATCAGAGTGTCACTGGTTCCTGATGTGGGCCAAAAGCCCATTTCTGGAAGATGTGAGAGATTTTTCAAATTTTGCAACCGTTTGTCTTGTCTTCTATGCATTCTTTATAACTTATTGTACAATTTTGTACAATTAACTGCAGAAGAGTGTTGCCACTGTTTTGCTATTTTGCACTGCAGTGTAGTACAGAGGCTGCTCCCTTTAGATAAAAACAGGCTTAAGAACTCAGCACGGAAGACCAACATACAGTTACTGCATCACTATTCCATAGTGGTTTAGACCAGAAAGGACTCTCCTTTTGCAAGTCGAAGCCAATAATCTGAATTGGTATTTGGTCAAATAGGTTTAGATCAAAGTCTAAGGTGAACTGGCTGCAAGTCCTGTGCACTATGAATACAAAAACCTAATATAAAATATGCAGCACATAAGGGCCTAGGTTCTCAGGATAAACCTTCAAAGTATTATGTAAATGAGTAGCCTCTGCATTAGCCTCAGAGAAGATGAAATTCTTTGAGATATTTCCCTCCCGAAATCTCCAGTTAATTCAACTGCAAAAAAAATCTTGCCTGCACCTTTAAACTTAGTGAAATGTTACTTCCTATTGATCAAATTTCATTTAGCACAGGAAGCAGATCCAACAGGCCACAGGCTTGTTCGAAATATGCTTGTTGTATAGGTTCGAGCAGTTTGAATATTAGCAACATCATTTCATTTTAATAAGCTATAAGCTAAGCTATCTGCTGCAATGTAGCACACAGGTAGGTTGTTCAAATCCCATGGAGTTCAATGCAATTCAGTGCAGCCATTTTCTGTTAGGCCGACTCTGAACCAATAAAAATTACTAAAAAGTTCAAGAATGAGTAAAGATAAGTGTAACCTGCAACACAATGTTGCTGTGTGGAGTACTCCGGTTCAGTACCAGTCAGCTGATGGAAATCTCTCGGTATGGTTAGTAGGAAGGGCTAGGAGTAGGATTACTCTGAGGCCTAGAGATCACAGAAAAGATTGGAGGCATGATGGGAAAGTTCTAATGCTTCAGTCTAATAGGAACCTGCACTGAACAGCGGTTGCCTGAGATGTTAGCTTCTAGGCATATTTTATATGCTTTTTAAAAATATGAAATTAAATCAAAGTTGTTGCTCCAGTTGGAACCCAATCATGTCTCATCTTGTTATTTTACCTGGCTCTCTGTGCAATGTGCAAAACATAGTCATGTCACTGCAGATACAAGGATTACCAGGGGCAGCTTTAGCCCCACCCCAATGTACCTTGAGTGCATGTCTTTACTCCCCCAACCCCATATAAATTAATGTCTATCAATAATCCCTGCAGGAAGATGTAAAACAGTGCATTCAGGGACTAAATTGCAGTGAAGACAAAATCTGCCCATCCCTCCTCCCTGACATTAGGTGGTCCACAGTCAACAGTGAGACAGAGAACATGGGTTGAAGAGTGTTCCTTACAAAGGCAGGTCCACGGTTCTATGTGAGGGGACAATATGTTTCCTATGGTTCCCTCCACCCAAAATGCAGCTGACACTGATGATAGTAGATTCGGGACAACTGCAATACTTAACCTGCAAATTCAGCTTATGGAATTCATTGCAGTAAAAGAATGCACTCACCAGTCAGCCAGGATGGCTGATGAGCTTCCTAAAGGCATCTGTTCGCAATTGCTGGAGACAAAGAATGGGACTGAATGGACCTTTGGTCTGATACAGCAAAAGTCCTAGTAAGTCTGGCTGCAATCAGGCTTAGTAAGGTGACTGTTATAAATTATGTTGTATAAATGATCTGTTGTGAAACTTGCTGTATTTAGTAATACCATTTATCATTTCTTCTGTGATGTATAAGTTGCTACCACCTTAGAGAATGCTGTGTTAAATTTTGATTCCACAAAATAGCACCTCCTTGGTAGAAGCAATAGTTCTTTCTCGAATATTCTTGGTTGGGGGAAAATGTATTCCATATCATTACAGTTTCCCACTAGATAGAATCTATGCAAACTCCTTGACCAAAGAAAGTACTTATCTTGTAGATTTCCATGACAGGCAAAATTATAGTGTTTAAGTGCTTTGACATTTTTACAGCAAAATGCAAATAGACTAAAAAGTCATCTGTTTATAAATGTGCACATATAATTTAGCTTTTGCCATTTAGGCACCTCTTGCTGTGAAGTACCAAGTATAAATTAGTCTTGATAAATGAACCATAAACTGTTATAAATAATAATAATGTTTGAGTTACAAATCTAACATATGCATCACATTAGCTTCTTTTGGTAATTTTTAAGCTGGGCTATGATATGTGGGGATTGTACCTTTCCTCCTTTTTCACATCTCATGGCAAATATATACAACAGCCTTCCCTAACCTGGTGCCCTCCAGACGTTTTAGAGTACAATTTACATCATCTGCCACCATTGCTTGTACTGGCTGGGGCTGCTGAGAGTTATAGTCCAAACATCTGGAGGATGCCAGGTAGGCTAAGGCTGACATACAACATATTTAATCAGTGTATCGTTCTATTTTTTTATTCATTCATTCATTTTATTTATATCCTGCCTTTTTTCCTGCAAGGAACCCAAGGCTGCTTATATAATCCTCCTCCTCATTTTATCCTCAGAACAGCCCTGTGATGTAGGTTAAGCTGAGAGTCAGTGACTGGCCCGAAGGCACCCAGTGAGCTTTATGGCTGAGTGCGGACTAGAACCCGGATCTCCCGAGTCCCAGTCCAACGTTCTAACCACTAGATTTCATAGATTTCATAGATCATAGAGTTGGAAGGAGCCTACAAGGCTATCGAGTCCAACCCCCTGCTCAATGCAGGAAACTAGAGGAGGGGTCTCCCATCCAAGTAACAACCAGGCTTGACCCTGCTTAGCTTTCCACGCTCAGACAAGCTGAGCCAGCGTAAGCCACATGCCTGTATGCCACACTGTTGTAATCAAGCATAAAATGATAACACATGAATATGCCAAAGAACCTATGTCACACTCCAGAGGTCACTATCATCATCCGCATTCTCATGGTAACTACATACAATAGTAATGTGGGAACGCCCCAACACTTTTCCTCTGCCCATGCTTACGGCCTCGTACATGTCCATCTCCTCTTCACAATCCCTTTGCCATAGAGGGGATCCACCTCATTTTTGGCATCCCCTCCCACTCTCACCTCATCCTGCTTGTTATGCAAGAGGTCATGGTCAGACTCGGGGAAGGAAAGACTCTCACTACTATTAAAAACTAAACCAAAATAAAATATGGCCAGGGTGTAAAGTCTGCTATGTTTAGAGGATGAGGCTTGGGTGGCCAAGACTGTATTGCTTACATCTATCTCCACTGCCTTCAGCTCAGATATGGACAACCCACAGCCCTTGGTGGTGCAGCCCCCCCCCCCCCAGTTTTCCCTGTTGCCCAGCTGACCAGCCATCAGCTGGAAGGTGGGGAACAGATCACTGCTGCTAATAGAAGCAGGGAAACATAAATCTGGAGCAGGATCACTCTGTGTGCGTGTGTGCATGTGTTGGAATAAGCAATGAGAAGATGTAAACTCTGCAGGGAGGGTGTTGGGTTTTTTTTTAAGTCAACTGCCCAATAAAGGCAGACTTGGGTAGTCTGGTTGAAGGGCAAGGGCATGGTTCAGTGGACTGAACCACTTGATTGAATTGGGAGGGCATGCTGGAGCTTGCTTAGCAACAGGTTTGAATTCCATTCTAACACTCCCCTAACAGTTGGACTAGTCTAGTGTTAACTGGCTTAACTGATGCTTGCTAGGGTTTAGCAATAAAGAGGAGGAGTGATCTGTGTGTGTTTTCCTTACATCACAGACCGAGTAACATTTAAGAAATGGCACTTCTGTAACCATCAAGCTTTAGTACCTGAGTAATCTTATGTTAGTTATTTATCTTTTTAAAAGCATCTACTTTAAAACAAGTCCTGTGTGTGCGTGTATTTGACTGAGATCTCCGCTGCTGCTTTTGTGCTCTGCCATCAGTGTGTGTGTGTATAGAGGCTTCACCTCACCCCCTTCCCAGAGATCTAGATGAGGCTCACTGGGGGGAGGGGGACTTTAAACTCCCCCACCCCAGCAATCCCATCTCCTGATGTCAGCGGGGATGAGATCAGGGTCAGCGGGGAGAAGGGAAAGTGTGGGCTTGCGCATGTGTGCGCATACATGTGTGGACCCTAGCCCACCAGCTGGTGCTGCATGTGGCCCTCAGGGCCAAAATGTTTGCCCACACCTGCTTTAGCTTGATGCCCCTTGCAACTTTTATGCATGTGTAGTCTACAAACATGGACTACACTACTGGCCAATTCAGGTAATCTGCAGGAGAGGATTAAATCTAGGGTGCTTACATCCTCAAGGCAAGGGCCGTCGGACATTTCTTGAAACCATTCTCAGTAAGAACTCATCTGGCCCAGGGCTTAAAAGCTTTAGGGTACAATCCTATGCATGTTTAGATGGGGGGAAAAGCCCGATAACTCCATGCCATGCTGGGAGTTGTACGGCTTTTTTCTGTCCAAACATGCATCGGATTGCACCTTTGACAACTTTGCTGAATAACAGTGTAGAATGTTTAAGAAGAGGAATGGTGGGAGCAGACAGAATGGGTTGGATCCAGACTTAATTATACAGACCCATGGACATCAATGGGGCTTAAGTTAGTCATGACTGACTTGCTCCATCGATATGGGACTAGAGCATGGCTAGATCAGTCTGGATCCAACCCAAGGATTGCCTTGGAATTCAGGAGGATACTAAGAACATAAGAAGAGCCATTCTGGATCAGATCAAAGGTCCATCTAGAGCAGTATTCTGCTCACACAGTGGCCAACCAGCTGCCCACGGGAAACCCACAAGCAGGACCTAAGTACAGCTCATGAGGACATGAGTATGGTGGTTTAGGGTGTGCAATCCTATGCATGTTTAGACAGAAAAAGGTCCTGTCTGGGGGATGCTGGGAATTGTAGGACAATTACAAGCAGAAATACATGCACCTAAATACCAAAATCCTTACTGACCACTGTATATTTTTCCAGAAAGTGGTTAAATATTTTCAGGGGTGCATAAAATTATATTCTTATAATATCTTCATTCTCAAGGTTTATTTTTTGAACCAAATCACCTTCTGTAATATTATCCAGTTCTGTGAACTGACCTTTTCACACCAAGACCCCTAAAAAGGAGCCTCCACTGCATTAGAGCTGCATCTATGTTTAAAACGACCATCTCCGTAATGCAGTGTAACTTCAAAGAACTACTGAATTGTGAGAAAAACAAAGTATTTTTTCTGCTTTAAAATTATAAAACCTATGATGCATTGCAATTACAAGCAAAAATACATGCACAGAAACATCTGGGGAGTTCAATTAGAATGACAACTTGAGAAGGCAGGAAAGAACATAAGGATATACACAGAACCAGGTACTGAGATTCAGGTAATGGATTTTTTATAGAAATTTGTTGCATGGGACAGAGAAAATAGTGTTAGCAACATAATTCCTCCAGTGGGTTTTGAGCATTTCTAGTCCTTAGAACAGTGGTTCCCAACCTTGGGTCCCCAGATGTTGCTGGACTTCAGCTCCAAGCATCCCTTGCCATTAGCCATGCTGGCTGGGTATGCTGGGAGCTGTAGGCCAGCAACATCTGGGGACCCAAGGCTGGGAACCACTGCCTTAGAAGATGACTAGCAGTGCTCTCAATGAAAACAAATGTGCCCTTGTCAGAGATCTGTAGATCTTTTAAATCATCTTTTTACCTTGGCACCCTCAGGGCATGACTGGTGATACAGATTACAATGGGAATTAGCTAATTCAACTTTACTAGTGGTTCTAAATGCACCTTTTAAAATATGCAGACAACACTTCGCCTCTTGTCAAGATAGGTAAAGGCACCTGGTTAAAATATTCACGAGTAATTATGGCAACTGCCCATGATCTAGGCACTTTGTGCATAGTGGCACAGGCTGTTATTCTCAACTGCCATATTTGATTTAAGCCTTTTCTTGTAATCAGCCCAGACAGAAACCTCATATTAATTAATCAAAAACCTTTTATTTAAAATGTGCAGCAAAACATACGGATTTGGGCACTTAAAGGAAAATGAAACTATATAATTTCTTGCTAAAAGCATGTCCTAATAGAATAAGACAGGCTATACAAATTTACTTACATAGAGAAGCTTCTGGGTCCATTTCAAGCATTAGTTACCACCATGGAATACATCAAGAGGCAAATCCCCTCCCCCAGCTACAGTTTCATGAAAATATCAGCACCCCGGACAGCGCAGACTGTCTTGAATAGCAATGCTGCCAGCACAGGACAAAAGCACTTAACAGTTCTATTTAGTAGCATTGAGGGTACTGGACTGCAGGGTATATGAATAGCTGTTCATATACCCAGCTGTTGTACTGGCAACCCATCTGATTGCCAGTACAGATGTTTCAAGGAGAGCAACTAAAATGATCAAGGGACTGGAGCAACTCCCCTATGAGGAAAGGTTACAGTAGCTGGGATTGTTCAGCTTAGAAAAAAGGTGAGTAAGGAGAGACATGATAGGGGTGTACAAAATTATGCATGGTGTGGAAAAAGTGGATAGGGAGACATTTTTCTTCCTCTCTCATAATACTAGAACCCAGTGGGGTCCTCCCATGAAGCTGATTGCTGGGAGATTCAGGACAGATAAAAAGAAGTACTTCTTCACACAGCACATAGCTAAACTATGGAATTCACTTCCACAAGATGTAATGATGGCCACCCATTTGGAGGGCTTTAAAAGGGGATTGGACAAATTCATGGAGGAGAAGGCTCTCAATGGCTACTAGTCCTAATTGGCTATGATATAGGCAATATGCCTATATACACCAGTTGCTGGGGCACAAGGGTGGGAGGGTGCTGTTGCACTCATACCCTGCTTGTGGGGTCTCGTGGGCAGCTAGCTGGCTACTGTAAACAGAATGCTGGACTAGATGGACCCTTGGTCTGACCCAGCATGGCTCCTCTTATGTTCTTAAGAGAGAGGAAAGAATTAGGTGCAAATTCTTTCTACTTTCAAGAGCAAGTGGATGGACTGAACCCAGTTGTCCTAAGGATGCCAGCAAGCTTCCACCTCATTTTTACCAATATTCCTTTTATGCACACAGTCTAGTCATAACAGCGTCAAGCAAAGACCAAATGAAGAACAACCTTATTCCTGTTTCAATAGGACCTCCTGACACTGCCAATTTTCCTACTCTTTGTCCACTGTAGGTTCGTCTCACCAGCTTTTGCTAAACAAGTGCTACCATTTTGAATGCAGTTTTAACCACAACTTGTCTATTCACTTCTTAAGCCTATGACAAATTCACAGATTAGTTCAGCATTTTTTTTTTATCAGCCTTAAATTAGTTACCCTTCAGTTCCTTGCACAACCATTCTACTTTTAATAGGGTGGTGTTCTTTTATTAGGATGGACAGGAAATCGGAGTATCTAATTTACCATCTCTTGCTCATTATCTGTTTTTAATTGTCTTGAGCGATGTAGGCCTGTGTTGCAACATATACTATACCCTGTAGGAAAGTAAGTAAAACCACATATTGATCCCTGAAACAGGGGAAACAATGTGAGTGGAATTAAGGATATTGTGTGGGATTTTTGAAACATTCTACAAAACTGCAGAAAGACCAGCAGGCACTAAAAAGCAATCACATCTCACAGCTTGTGCAAGGTGACTGATCAGAGATAACAGGTTGACTATTGTTTATTGACTACCTGCTAAATAAAACAGGACATAGCATATTACCTTCTGATTTTTTTCGCTGTTTTTATTAAATGTAATACTAATTACAGTAAGCAGGGTTTCATGACTGCGAGTTCATCTTTGCGCTCTCTCATTCTCTTTCCTCTCTGCTATATTATATTCCTCAAAATCTTACCCAAACACAGGCAAGCAAGCAAACAAACAAACCCAAATACGCACATATATTAATCCCATCATGGACCATTCAAATTATCTTTCCCACTCTCATGATGCAGTCTAAACAATGCAGAGTCATTCATATCAGAAATTCAGAATTCAGATGGGAAAGTCAGCTCTCATCAACCAGGATTTCACAATACCTAAAGCAGGGGTGGGCAGAAAGTAGATATACAGATGTTTTAGACTTCAACTGCAAGCATTCCTGACCATTGGCCATGCTGGCAGGGGTTTCTGGGAGTTGAAGTCCAAGCACCTGATGACCTGAAGGATCACCTTCTTTGATATGAACTAACCCAAGATACTTCCAAGGCCCGGCTTTGGGCATCCTCACTGTTTGAAGTATGGCGGAGGATTAATCAGGATAGGGCTTCTTCTAACGCAGCACTGAATTCTTGGAACTTACTCCTGGGGGAGGTATATTCTGCCCCTTTGCTGTTAGCCTTCCACTAACAAGCAAAGGTTGTACTTTTCCAGAGAGATTTGTGGTCCTCTGAGTTTGGAAGGACATTTTAAATCTCCAGTTGTAGTTCTGAGCTTCTTGTTTTGCTAGTTTTATATGTTGTGCTGCTTTTCTTATTGTTTTTGTTTTAATGTTTCTTTATTATTTTTTGGTATTTGGTTTTAACATCATTAGCTACCTTGAAATACCCTAGATGCAAAAGGTGGAAAATATATATAATACACACACACACACACACACAGAGAGAGAGAGATTCCCAGTGATGTCACAGAACAAAGAACTGCTGTAATCTACATCCAACTAACTTCAACTTCCTTCTTTGCTGTTTCCTCCAATTTAAAAAAAAAATTCTAATGACTTGATTTATCTGTTGCCAGACAGTTCCTTTATACATCATGGGTACACTGTTGTATTGAGTTTAGAAAATATAAACTTATTATTGTTGCCAGAAAGAATTCCCCATCTCTTTTGTCAGATGTCAAGCCATTTATGTATAGATTATTAATGTGGCAATCAGCTTGTCTCCACTGGAAATAGTCCTTTAAATTTCAGTAGTTAGGATACAACAGAACACATCCATCATGCTCAACTGCTTACAAATATTAGCACCATAATTTTATGGGTAAGTTCAAGCAGTTGTCAAAGCTTCAGTTTCTGATTACAATAAATCAAAACTCCCCTCCTCCTTTCCCGTAATCTTGGTGAAATCTAAAGTAATATCGTCCTTTCCTTGATGATTCTACAAAAAAGGAGAAAATTAAAGCTGCCCACTTACCTGGGAGAAAGTCCATTGAACTTAATAGGATTTACGTCCATGTCAACATGTATAAGATTGCAGCTAAGCGTATTCACTACTGTAAATTTTGATAAAACTGATTAAAATATACTGTTCCTAGACCACAATGGTCACAGGTATAAAACAGCAAGCATCATCTTTCCCCATTCACTCCTAAACTAAATAAATAAATGCATTTTGTGTATTCCAGTAATACCATTCTACTATTAAAATATATTGCTTCTTTGCCTTTGCCAACATGAGATCCCAGAATATCATTGACCCCTGAACTATGTCATTTGCTGTCACAGACCTTTGGTGTAAACTTTGCAAGCTTTTCTGTGACAAAGCCATAGATTTCCAAAAATGCAAATTAAGATACATTTTGCTTTTAATTTTTCACCGTGGGTTCAGTTTTCATAAGGGTTACATAAGGGTAAATTACTGAAAATCCCACCCAGAGAATTAGCTAAATATTCAATTCATATTCCATACTATACACTCATTTGCAAAGGCATCCAACGTTGCACCTATTATGTTTAGCCACATAATTTCTTCTTAATGTATGCTCATATTTTTCTGTGAAAATGTGAAAGCAAGCTTCTATAAAAATATTATGTTCCATATGATTTTACCCATGGCCAAATAGATTTTTCATTATAAATAATTCTTTATAAATAGTTCTTTATAAATAGTTATAAATAGTTCTCATAGCTTCTATATATGAAAATGTTGCATTATGGACCTTGGCTCCAAGCATCTACATGCTTATTGTGAAAGCTTGAAATCTCTGCCACCATAATCCAAATTACAGGTATGTATCCAGATGGTAAATTGTCGAGTGTGAGTAAAGTCCTGCTTTAATTTCCTCAGTTACAATGCAGAAGTATTGAGCTTTTCAAAACTGAATTTATTACTTATTTTATCTTGTTCTTTATAGTTACCTGGTATTAAATCTTAAAATATGGTAGAGTATATAATGCACAGTTTCTTATTGTACTGGATAAGCTTATTATACAAGGTATGCATCCTACACAACATTCTCAAGCCCAGCGTGCTCCATTCATATGGAACTGTCAGTGTGCATACATCACAGCTGTCTGATGCCAGCCCTTCAGACCAGCTAGTCCCAACACTATTTAAGGGCTTTCCAAGATTGGTGGAAGGGTGGGAAGAGAACCTCCATCAAGTCAGGCTTCTGATGAATCAGGCAGTGGAGAAGCACTACAGGTTCTACTATATATTCCTGCTGAAGAAGCATAGGAACATCTAGCCCAATATTGTTGACACTGACAGGAAGCAGCTTTCTAGGGTTTCTCGAAGCCGTACCTAGAGATGCTCGGTATCGAACCTGGGACCTTCTGAATGCAAAGCATGTACTCTACCACTGAACTACAACCTCTGTGTGATTTTGAGGTAGGCCAATTGCATAGGGTGTGGGTGTTCAGTTTGTAGCTTATGATGGGAGAGAACCTAGAAATGTCCTCCCATTGGTGCTAAGTTACGGTATTCAAAGCAATGGATTTAAACTTTCTATCCTTCCCATTACAATGGTAGGCCACCTTCAAAAAAATTTTAGCACAGTCAAGCTAGAAAAACGCAGCCCACAATCCAATTAAGCAAAAGAGCATTTTAGATCAATATAGTGCAATTGAAGTTGGCTGGATGGGCAAAACAATCATACAGGCTTGTTTATTTATTTATTTTTAATATTTTATTTATTTATTTTTTCAAAACAAATTATAACAAAAAAAATATATTTAACAAAATACAAAATTATCACACACATACAGGCTTGTTTAAGCTTTATGAAAAATAAATAAATAGTGGCTTGTGCTACAACCATTACCCCCAGCATGTAGGAGAGAACTCAATTTTTATGTCCATTTGCAGGCAATGGAGCAGCTAGGGCTGGTCCCTGACACTGAAGTCCAGAGTCCCACAACACCCCCCCCCAAATGACCACTCCGAGAGCAGCAGGTAATGGGGCAGTTGCAAACAGGCCTGGTGTCAGCACCTGGGCAAGTATGGGCAGACTGGGCCCCACCAGAGTTGACTCTGGTCACTGCAGTATCTCATATTTCTTTTTATTTGTAAAACTATTTTGTAGTCAGGGAGTGGATGGCCAGGCATGTACATGGTTACAGATGGTCATTTTATTATTTTTTTACTTTAAAAACATATTACCCTTTTCTACAAAAAAAAAAAAGAGAAAAAAAGAAAAGAAATGGGGCTTATTCCCAAGTAAATGTGTTTGGCATCAGGGCACCAGAAGCAAACTCAATTTTGTCCCTTGTCGTGATGGTGGTATGACTTAAGTGAGTTTAAAATGTGAAACTACACATGCTCAGACTACTTTTTTTTTTTTTTTTTTTTTTAATCAGAGTTAGGGTCCAACTGCCGCAGGGGGGTTGGCCTATGGGCTGAATTTGGTGAGTAGTGCCACCCCGTACCTCAGCTACGCTGAGCATCGGGCAGTGGTAAACAACCTGACCTTTGGAATTTGGTCCTCGGGCTGAAAGAGGCTCTGCACCCCTGCTTTGGACACTAAGGAGGAGGTATCACAGCAGGCTATCCAGGGGTTCTGTTTCCTGTGTGTCCTCGCCAGTGCTGCACAAAGGCCCCCTGCACAGCAACAGCGTGACATGTCAGAAGCAGGAAACCCTTACTGGACAACACAGAACTGCTGTGTTGAATCTCGCCACCAGTATGCAATCATAAATTGTGATTTTTCTGCCTGCATAAGAACAGCAGCTAGTAGGAACAAACTGTGACCTTAAGCATGCTTACTTGGAAATTATGTGTAGTTGAAATCAATGTGTTTAAAAAGTTCTAAATCGATGCTTAAAATACACATGCTTAAAATGCTTAAATACACATTCCTCCCCTGTTGAGTAAATGAGCGCATTTTACAACAGTCTAAACAATGCCTGCTTTTGAAGCAAAGAACTGATATGCCAAAACATACTGTCACAACTTACTCTGTTTTCTTGAATTCTCCATCTAATCAAAACTCGCAGGGTAGATTCATGATGAATAAATAATTGCTGAATGCTTGAAATCAGCTACCATATGATATGAGTAAAACAATAAAACTCTTTAATTGGGGAAAAGCCAGCAGTGTGGACAAATTGACACAAGCTACACACCCAGAAAAATCATAGTAGAATCCTTCCGGGATTATGCCACTTAAGACTGCCGGTGGGGGTCAGCTTTTTAATGTTTCCTAAATAAGAAAAACAAGCACATTAGGACAATAGATTCTAGCCTAATCCTCTCCCTGATATGCTTGTTTTCTACATGCATAACTGATGGTAGTGTAGCATGGTCCATTCTCACTTTTATAAAATAAAAGACTTTCCATTCTAAAAAATGTTCAAAGGGTCACATCTTGCACTGGCTGCATGTTAAGTATCACTAGGAGCAGCCGAGGGAGAGCTTCTTCCATCTCCTCAACTTGTTCCTTGAGTGACATGTGTAAGCTCTCAGAATTTATCAGTTCATGCAGTTCAATGAAAAGGCTAAAGATCGAAGTACCAGGAATATGACAGCAGGTGGGGTGGGGAGGTGGGAAAGCCAAGCAAAAGGTCACAAGTCAAACCCGGTAAGAGGCTAAGCATAGATAAGAGCAAAACAAATTCACAGGCTTGGATTTTCTTCGTTGCTTCCGTTCACATTAACATGCCCCCAGACTAAATATTCTGGACCCATTAACATGATTCCTCTTACAGTGCAAAACACACAATTTATGCCGTGATGCCTCCAGAGAAATTATAACTGGAGGACTATTCTTCCCCCTGAATAGAACTGTCGGAAGAGATTATTCTTACCTATCTGAGGAGTGCTCTTCAGAAAGTGTGTGTGTGGAGTGTGTATGTGTGTTCCTTCTAATAGGAGACCAATGAGAACTTAAGAGTTGCCTAAGCTCTTAGTATTTGCTTTTGTTTTTAGCTTGAAGCACTCTACAGACTCTGCTAGAAGAATTTAAGCACTACAGTTGAATGACATTTTCTATTTACTTTTCCGGTAATTTAATGTTTGGAAAACTGGGAAATATCCAGATTAATAGATGTTCTGGCTGGGTGAAAAAGCATCAGTCTTGGGAACGTAATGAGAGTGGATGGAAGAGGAAGGGCCACCATTGCTACACACATTAGACTATATCTGCTGAACAGGGCTTTGGGGCTTGATTCACATGCTTTGAAGGGCAGCAGAAAAGTTCTTATCGACCTCAATGGCTTGAGGGCCAGATCACTGGTGAGCAAGCTTTCAGTGAAAAGAGGGGAAAGTCTACTAAGCTAAAGAGGAGGGACACTTGTGAGCATGGATCATATTTACTTCCTCACATATTTCTTTTTCTTTTTTAAGTCTCATGTTCTTTCTGTCCTGTTAATGCTGAAACCTGTGAATTTGGGTAAGTTATTGTTAAACAGGAACCAAGTAAAATTCTCACTCATGCACTAGCCAAATTCAGTAGGTGCCAGTGGCAGTGGGAGTCACGGGCCACAGGGGTCTCTGCCCCACTGACACAGAGAAAGAAAGAAAAAGTTTGAAGACAACCCAGCAAGCGTACGTCCACTTTCTCCACGTGGCACCAGTGAATTCCCTTCCACTGTGTCACTGCTGCTTCAGCTGCCACCCGCTCCGCAGTATGTGGGTGCCAGCTTCACTTTCTTCTCCTGCCCATGTGTGCAGAGCACGCAAACGCAGAACCTCCCGAGCAGCCAGGGGAAACATGGAGGAGGCCTGAATGGATATGGCAGGTAGCGGGGGAATTTGCATGGCCCAGCAGCCCTTAGCCAATCCAAACAAAGTTGGAGAGGGGGTGGAATGGTTGGAGATACAGTTGCACGGCCAGTTAGAAATGCTGTGGACAAGGGAGGGGCCAACAAGCCAGAGCAGGGAGCCATGTGAGCAGGGAGCCATGTGAGCAGGCAGTGTTCATAGTGTTGAGAGAGGCGAGTGTCCTGCCATTTAGTATGTGTAAATTATTTCTAATGTTCTTTACCTTAGTGTAAGCACATAGGGGCCCAATCTGTATTGGGACCCACATGCATGGGGAGGGGAGGTTTAAACCTTTCCACTTTCCTTCCCCAAAATTCCCCTCCCGGACTTTTTTTTTAAAAAGGAAAAAACTCAGTTTCTACCATTTTTTTAACCTTAGTGCAAGTGCACAGAGTCGCGATCCAGATTGGAGCCATCATGTGCTTAGGTAGGAGCATTTTAAACATCCACCCAGCTACTCACCACCCTCACCCCAGAGGGGCTGAAAAAATTCCAATGAAGCTAAACCTCTGTTGGGGGGGGGGGCGGGAGTTGGGGGGGGGGAGTGACTAGGTGGGAAGGTTTAAAGGCAGAGCACATGTGGTGGGGGGAATGATCAAGTTTTCTTGCCCTCCCGGTCATTTGCTACTGGGAAAACACTGTCCTCTGTCCACTTCACGGAAGGCCCTTTCACCTCTCTCTCAGCTCTTGTGTTAATTAAGAAAGAGCTGCGGGGAGGGGTGGTGGTGGTTCCGATCATCTGAATTGCTGTATTCTGTGTCCGATCTGCTCTCTCAGCTGCCGTACGTTTCTCTTAAGAAAGTGCAAAACGAAGGTATAAAATGGTGAGGAAAGAGATGATGAGTGGGGAATGGAGATTCCTCTCTGCTAAAGGTGCACGGCTGGCTGGGGCATGCTGGGAGTTGAAGGCCTCTTTTTCTGTCTAAACATGCACAGGATTGCACCCTAAATCAAGGTACTTGTGCCTGAGCTTCTGTCACTCTCTCTTAGTTGCCGTCTGTACATTTTAGTTTAGCAAGAAAAATGGTGCTGAACTTTCTGTGCCTCCTTGCTTCTGAGAAAGCATGCAGTGAACTCAGCTGCCCTGCTTGGTGGTGGCAGGGGGGTGCAGCACTCCTGCTGCTCACTCATGACCTTCATTACCATCAGCCAGAAGGCAGGCTGTGTGTGTGTTTTTAAAATAAAATAAAATTAAAAAATGGTGGTGGTGGGGTTGATTTTACTCTTCTTTTTAGTATTTTATTTAAAATCTTTTTTAAAAAAAAAATCTGAATTTTGGGGGGTTGGGGCTTTTCCTTTAAAAAAAAAAAAAAAAAAGCCTTGCTGTGGCACTTGACTTCTGTTTCTCTAATGTATATATTATTTATTTATTTATTTATTTATATACCGCCCAACAGCCGAAGCTCCCTGGGCGGTTTACAACAATCCATAAAAACACCCAATACAATATACAATAAAACCATTATACAAAATTTAAAAACCCAATTTAAAAAAAAACAAACATATAAAATAAACAGGAAGTGCACAGAGACCAATTAAAAAAGCAACCATACCCTATGTAGGGTTAAAAGCCTCAATATAGAGGGCAGCCTTAACCTGGCGCCGAAAAGATTGTAAAGTTGGCGCCAGGCGGGCCTCAGGAGGGAGCTTGTTCCAGAGTTGGGGGGCTACCACAGAGAAGGCCCTCCTTGTCGACGCCCAATGAGCCTCCCTTGGGGGCGGCAACCGGAGGAAGGCCCCAGATGTTGAGCGTAGTGACCGGGTAGATTGTGGTTGGGAGAGGCGTTCCGTCAAGTATTGTGGTCCCAAGCTGTGTAGGGCTTTAAAACCAGCACTTTGAATTGGGCTCAGAAGCATACAGGCAGCCAGTGCAAATGGGCCAAGACTGGTGTTATGTGTTCTGACCTTCTGGTCCCACTAATAAGTCTGGCTGTAGCATTCTGCACCAGCTGCAGCTTCCGAACAGTCTTCAAGGGCAGCCCCACGTAAAGTGCATTGCAGTAGTCCAGTTTTGAGATTACCAGAGCGTAGATTACTGAAATCAGGCTATCCCTGTCCAGATAGGGGCATAGCTGGGCCTTACGTATGCCTTACATATCCCTCAGGACTTTTTCTTATGCCTTGGGATTTGAATTCTGTGGAATCTGAGTTCTGTGCAGACCACTGTGGGTTCCAAAGGACTGCTTTAATTTTGCAGTTTGGATCAGACAATCTCCCTAGCCCTCTGCTTTGCCGTAATGATAACTGGCTCCTAGATTTTAAAGCATTTCCCCCTTTTGAGGAGGCTCTGTGGATATGGAAAGGGTGGATTTTGGAGGTTCAAAACTTGCCAGCCATGATTACTCCTGAGTAATCCAGTCCTTCTTACTTGTGTGAATAAATTTATAAGATGGATTTTGTACTGCACTGCTTCTTACTGATACTTCTGAGATCTTATGAAGAGGGGTAGCAGTGGGGATGCTCAGTGGAAGAGGTCGATTTTGATGTTTTTCTGTGTGGCTCTGAGATTATCATCATCATCATCATCATCATCATCATCATCATCATCTCCAACAACACGCCAAAGGGGTGGGTTTTGGATGCTTTCAGAACTTGCTGCTAGGTTCCAAAGAGCACTTTTCTGTGTGGCTCAGAGGATATCATCGGGGGCGGAGCCAGCCACCATGGCGGACTAGACGTTTGTTAGAATCCTCCCAAGATGTTTGAACTATAAGTAATGATTTCATCCAGCAAATGATTTAACTTTGGTAAGAGTTTTCTTTACTTATCATTTTACTGCTGACCTCCGGAGAGAGTTGTAGAGTTGTAGATGGATTTACGGCGCTGAAAGCGATTTGCAGAGCGTGGGAGGTGATAAGCCTCGCAGCACTAAACTTGTTGCTTCCCAGACTAGAACAAGCAGAAAGCTGGAGGCTTGCAAAAAGACAATTTTAATAAGGAGAGAGAGCGTATTCCTTCTGATTAAGGTTTTAAATGCGGAGGGGACGGGAAAAAGGCAAAAAACAACAACCGCGTTCCTCTTTGGAATTGTCCTGAAAGAGCTCATCCTTCTGACCACAGCCTCTCCAGGCTTCAAAGAGTCGAGAGAGGTGAACTGGAGGAGGGAAGCGGGACTAGAAAAGGAACGGAATTAAAAAAAAACAGGGTCTCGTCTCTGCGGTAGTAGAGATAAATTAATTATGGCTGAGAGAAAAGACGCCAGATCGGGTGCAAAGATGGCAGATGCCAAAGAGAAAGCAACTCCGTCTTCTCCGGAAAAAAATCCCTCAGAAGTACAGACCACAGAAATGGAGGCAATTCTCTCTCGTTTTGCAGACAAAATTAGTGGGGAAATATCTCAATTTAAAGGAGAAATTCTACAGGTTCAGCAGGGTTTGAAGGCAGGATTCCAGAAAGTTGAAGAGGATTTTAAGCAATTGAAACAGGAAGTCAAGATCGTGGATGACAAAGTGGAGGATGTACAGCAGGAATTTCAAAGTAAAAGTCAGCAACAAGATTTAAGATTTGATGCACTGGAGTTACAAATGATTAATATCCAAGACAGAGCGAGGCGGTCTAATATTCGTATACGCCTTTTCCCACATGTTAGTGTGGAGGATGGGAAAAATTTGAGAGGAATAATTTTGAAATGGTTTTGCGAGATTGCCCCAGAATTGGATTGGATTGAGCAAGACTTGGAAAGGGTCCATAGAGTTTCAAGAAGAAGGGGGGGGGCTTACCCCCAGTGACATTGTTGTGTGTTTTGCCAGTTTTTATAAAAAAGAATTGTTTACCCAAATTTTGAAGAAACGTCCAGAACAACTGCAATATCAAAGTACTCCAGTCCAAATTTTTAATTATTTGTGTCAGCAAACAATTGACTGGAGACGCAGTGTGAAGCCATGTACTGCGGTCTTGTCCAAGAATGGAATCAGATACAACTGGGGCTATCCTGTGATGTGTTTTTTTATGATCAACAACAAAAGATACAAGATAACATCCTGTATACAAGGAATGGATCTTTTGGAAGAACTGGGATTGACGGCAGGAACCTCGAGCGATGCGGAGGGGCAGCTGTTGGAAGGAGCAGCTAAGTAAGAGAAATATGGAAGGAAAAAGTTTATGTGGTGGTGAGGAGAAGAGCAGAAGAGAAGGTGATCGTGCAAATAGCTGGAAGGAACTGAAAGAGGAGTTTCTCTTAATGGAGTTGCGATGTTTTTTTTCGTTTGCTTGTTTTTTTTGTTTTTTTTCCTCCTTTAAAAGAAGAAAAGAAAAAGAAGAAAAGGAAAAAGAAAAAAAAAGTTTTTTGTGTGCTTTTAATATTTTTTTAATATTAGTCTTTATTTTCTTTCTCTTTTTTCTTTCTCGGTTTTTTCCTTTATATGTTGCTTTTTGTTTTCATTTTAATAAGTATATATAATGATTAATAATGATATTGTTTTATTTAATTTTTTTTTAAGGGTATTAACCTGGATGAATAAGGATAAAAGATTAATTGGGAGGGATCTACAGGTCAGTTGCTTGGTGGGTGGGTTTGTCTCCCCCCCCTTTTTGTTGGCGTGGCAGGCCGGGGTCATGAAGATTTTCTTCAAGGATGGTAAGGGGGGGAATGCTTATATATGTAGGGAATGGGGTAATAGGGTGTGGGATAGGGGTAGGGTGTGTGCTGTAGTGTTTTATTTCACTAATAGGGACCAGCAATTTAAGATGGACAAAGACTTGAGATGGCTTCAAATTTGAGAATTGCTACTTTAAATGTTAAAGGCCTGGGTTCCATGTTGAAATGACGATGGATTGAAGCACTGCTCAACAAGGATAAGGCGGATATTATATGCTTACAAGAAACTCACCAATCAAAGGAGGGGGTAAATGAATTAAAACTGCGATGGTCTATGACATATGAGAGAGCTTATGGTTCATCCAAGTCACGAGGGGTGGCAATTATTATTTCAAAGAAATGTGGTTTTAAGGTGATTAAGGTAAAGAAGGATGTTAAGGGAAGATTTATTATAATATTTGGATTATTGGGAGGTGAAGAATATATATTGGTTAATATGTATGCACCAAATGAAAATCAAGAAGAATTTTATCAAAAAGTGATTAAGGAAATGGGGGAGCCACAAAAGGGTTTGGTAATTATGGCTGGGGATTTTAATATGGTGATGGACAAAAATATTGATAAATCAAATCCGACAGGACAAGAGAAGAGAAATAATATAACGGTATTAAATAAAATAATTAATAAGGAAGGACTGGTTGATGTTTGGAGAGGGGTAAAGGGATTGGAAAGAGGGTATACGTATTATTTACCAGCCATGAAGAACTTTTCTAGGATAGATTATATTTTTGTTTCCAAGTACCTGATGTCAAGAGTGAGGAGTTCAGAAATAGGTGTTATAAAAGTTTCAGATCATGCTATAGTTAATATGGATATTAAAATAAAGAAGGATTATAGAGAAGCAAGGAGTTGGAGATTGAATTGTAAGATTTTACAGCATAAATATATTATAGCAAAGATAGAAAAGGAAATGCGAGAGATTTGGTTGTTTAATGATTCGGGAGTCTGCTCTGAAGCTGTTGTTTGGGACACAATGAAGGCAGTGATGAGAGGGATAAGTATCAGGGAGGGTGTGATACTAAGGAAAAAACAAGAACAGTTTACTAAAAAGTTAGAAGGGGAGATTAGGGATTTGGAAATGAAGTTTTTGAAGGAAAGGGAGAACAAGGTCCTTGCTGAATTACAAGCTAAAAGGAAAGAGCTGGAAAAGAAAGATTTGAAAAAAGTTCAGAGAAACTTGATTTATTTGAAAAGAGAGTTTTTTGAAAATAGTAATAAGAATTCGAAAATGTTAGCGAGAGCCACACACACAAAAAAGAGAGGATATCATCATCATTTTATTTGGCTGTGTGGATTCTCCCCCACTGTTTTGCACTCATGATCACTTGATTCTCTGTGCAATGGGAGCTGTTTCCAGAACAGGAGAATGTGAGTCGAAAATGGTGCTTTTGTGTAGCTGTGTGAATTCCCTCCTGCTTTGCTCTCATTTTAAAGAGTCTGTGGCTCAGTTTCCCCTTTCTGTGATATGGGTTGCTGGCTGCTAGAGGTTATGTAGCAGACCAGCAGGAAAGGAAAAGCTCTAACAAGCAGTAGTTACATGGGAAGCGGTCATCTATAGCCACTCATCAATAGTCCTGTATAAACAATAAGGACTTGATAGCTAAGATGGCCTAATTTCCAACTGCTGTGCCAGGCTTCTCAAAAATTCAGTCACAGATTTGCAGGCACCTTCAGCTTACGAGTAAATACAAGTGGTTGGAACCACATTTAGGCATGTGCAACTGGGCTGGTAGAAGTGGACGTCCCTACCCCTCCAGCACAAAACAGCCATCACCACCCAGCTCACTGAAAATGCTATACAGAGGGGCAGGGGATCCTGCTGAATGGTACAGTTGTGGTGTGGAGCAAAAGGGTGGAACCCTGAAAATCTGGCAGAGACAACTTCCATGTGCAGAGCCCTTCTGGCAACAGAAGGCAGATCCTGGATCCAACCCAAGAAAAGTATTTGTTTTACAAAGGACTGGCATAGGGTGGGTGGGAATGCTTCGGGCATAGGGTGGGTGGGAATAGATGAAGTCAGGAATTCATGTATGAATAGTGCAGCATGACTTATTAATATGTTTGCTCTAGCTGGGGAGGAGAGGGCATTTAGGCTCCGCTTCAGGCAGCAAAATACCTTGGGCCAACATACCTTGGATTGCACATATATCAGCCTATTGTTCTGCAAATATATGATTAAAAATATGTAGAAGGATCTGCCTTTTTGGGATGAAGGGTCAAGTGCCCTTTTGGGGGGAAGCCACCATGCTCAAGGCTGTGTTCTAATGTAGGCAAACCAACATGTGTTCTGCTCTGCTCATGCGGACCAGGATAAACTTCCTGGAGGCCATAATTCCTGCCCCTCAAAGGAGACTTGAGATCAACTCAGTTATGAACCAGCCCCCATCCACAGTCACAGGATGTTCCCTATGTTCTATACTAAGAGAGCTTCAAGACCTCCAAGGTTCATGGGATCGACAGAAAATGCTAATAGAAATCAAAAGACCTGGACAAGGGTGAGTTTCCTTTATAATAAAGTCTAGAAGCAATCAAAATGTAATACCAGCTGAGCAGAGTCCTCAGCATATCAAGAGTTTTATTACAGAAGAAGACATGAAGTCTGGGCCTTCAACATTAAAATGATTGGATTTGAACTGCTTTGTATCTTTAGAATGGTTGTTCCCATAGGTGAAAGGTTTTTTTAAAAAAAGCAAAGTTGGTGTGAGCTGTGGTTTGTTTGTTTGTTTTTGATTAAGCAGCTGGGGTAAAATAGTTTGGAACTTTTCCACCTATATGCCTTGTAAATACTTTTATACAGTTGCCCTTGTATCTTTGTATGCTTTTCAATACAGTAATACCTTGGATTGCAAGTATAATTCGTTCCGGAACCGTGCTTGTAATCCAAAACACTCTTATATCAAAGCGAGTCTCTGGCGGGCGTGAGCGGGGCCGATTTCGGACCACTCGAGGCGAGCGGTTACATCCCTACGACTACTTGTGTTGCAAGACGTCGCTTGTTTATCAAGTCAAAATTTATTTTAAAAATTTGCTTGTCTTGCAAAATGCTCTCAGACCAAGTTACTTGCAATCCAAGGTATTACTGTATTTATTATCATCTAATGTTACCTTTCATCGGGCTAAACCCAAAATTCCTGAGACAGAAGTCGTCCACCCCCCACCCCACCCCCAGAACTGTAAATACAAGGACTGGGAAGGAAGCCTCTTAGTAAAGCAGACTTTGCTTTCTTATCTTGAACTTGATGCAGTGACTGCAGCTTTGCCACCAGCACGAGAGCAGAGCGTCCTTTCTTTGTAATCCGTAGCTCATTACAAACTAAAGCAGAGAGGCTGAGCTGCAGACTATCACAAATATTGGGAAAGATTTCTCGGCTTATCACTGGTGACCAAAAATTGCTTTTAGAAACAGAGAGAATATCTTTTAGTGACCTAGTTTAAAAGCAAGAAGGGGAAAATACCTAGGAAGAGATAAAATTGATGTACAGGTTAAGTCTGCTGTGTGCTGTGATAGCCGCAGGCATCGTCTGCACTTTATCAGTTTCTACTGAGTCAGTATGTTTATTCTTGTTATCTGTTTCTTTAGAGTGGTTGTGATATTTGTATGGAACAGCAGTAGCAGCTTCTTTTTTCTTTTTTTTTTACATACAGAGCAGTTAATTTTTAATTTATTTTTTTGGTAATGAGGGGAAATGAGCAGTGAATTTGCTAAACAGTAAAGGAGAAAAAAATTGGAATCTAAGACCTGGGAGAATCTCAGGGACTCACTGTGCATGAGAATCATTTCTGTAAGTGTATGAAATAACTACCCGTGTAAATAAAGTGCAGCAAATAATATTAATTTTTTTAAAAGGGAAGGCTGTATTTTGGTAATCAGTGCAGTAGAGCAATACCACA
Source organism: Shinisaurus crocodilurus (assembly GCA_021292165.1). Taxonomy (NCBI): domain Eukaryota; kingdom Metazoa; phylum Chordata; class Lepidosauria; order Squamata; family Shinisauridae; genus Shinisaurus; species Shinisaurus crocodilurus. The sequence continues at coordinate 35,012,614 of CM037880.1, read as the reverse complement.
GCCATCTAAATGTTTCAAAATCAATTGTGATCTGCTGGTAAATTAAATGAGCAAAGAAGCACAGCAACAAACCTTCTCTCTTTTTCTCACTCATTTCTCTCCCCCTCTTTCTCTAGGATCATACCATGTTTTCCTAACTTGATTGCCAGTGGGGGGAAAAGGCATTAACTAGGCAATCAAGCATGCTCCATCCATGTTTGTGATGCAGTAATTTCTGAACAGTTATAACCTCAGCTGAGCACTTGGATCCTGTGCATTATTCATAACATTGGAGCGGAAGCATTGCTTCGTACTGCATACGGAAGAGAGTAACCGATCATTTGAAGCAATGCAGAAGCAATGCAGAATGGAGAGTTGGGGTGGGGGAAGAAATAAACTTTTTAAACATAAAGACTAAACCGCCAAGGTATAAGTTCGACTCAGTAATACTACAGGTGAACTAACATTTGTTCCACCTAGATAGTGGCCATTTGCCAAGAACTATTTTCCTGCCAATGAGAAGTGATGGTATTATGTGCAGCAGCCTTTCCCTCCAACTAGAATCCCAGAGAAGCAAAAGATGAGGGTGGGGGGACTCTGGAAAAATCTCCCAGTTTATATTTGGCAGGGAACTGACTGTTTCAAGGCATTGTGTTTTGGATAATGTGACTTGCTTGTCTTATGACCGTAATAAATTGAATTGATAATGTGAGATGATATGATTGCCTGTTTACACATTTAAGTTTTCAATTGATGTTGCAGTTATCAAGTTGTGAACACGTATGTGTGAACCAACCCTGGTTTTGGTCACCTGGGTCAGGTATGCATTAGTGGTTCTGGAAAAGATGTCATCATCATCAGGCGATCACTCGTGACCGAGTAAGATTGTCTTCCGGGATAAAAGGAGGAAATTCTAAAGAAGATTGTGTAGACTCTAGCGATGGGTCCGTAAGTGACTGTGGAGGCCAATTCTAGATCCACACAGCTTCCCACAGTGAGGACACAGGTTACCAGATAGAAGATGGTCCTGTAAAGGATTCATTTGACGTGCTTTTCGCTTAGCACGTTTCTCCCTTTCACCTTGCACTCGGGCTTCTTCAAAGTCCATGGAACCTTTGTGAAAGGCCAACCTCCATTTAGATCGTTCATGGGCCAGAGCTTCCCAGTTTTCGATGTTTATATTGCATTTTTTTAGATTAGCCTTATGAACATCTTTAAACCTCTTATATTGACCACCGATATTCCGCTTTCCATCCTTGAGTTGGGAGTAAAGTAACTGCTTTGGGAGACGGCAGTCAGGCATTCGAACAACATGACCGGTCCACTGAAGTTGGCGTTGAAGGATCATTTTTTCAATGCTAGTAGTCTTTGCTTCTTCCAGTACACTGACATTTGTTCGCCTATCTTCCCAAGTAATTCGCAGGATTTTCCGGAGGCAACGTTGATGAAACCTTTCAAGGAGGTGGAAGTGACGTTTATAGATAGTCCATGTTTCGCAGGCATACAATAAAGTTGGTAATACAACGGCTTCATAAACCAGTGTTTTGGTCTTCTTACAAATATCCCGATCCTCGAACACTCTATGTTTCATTCGAGAAAATGCGGCACTTGCGGAGCTCAGACGATGCTGGATTTCACTGTCGATGTTAGCTGTAACAGAAAGATAGCTGCCAAGATAGAGAAAATGATCAACATTTTCCAGTATTGTCCCGCCAAGCTGGATAGATGGCATCACCAAAGGGTTAGCTTGCACTTGCTGATGAAGCACTTTGGTTTTTTTGATGTTAAGTGAGAGACCAAGTTTTCCGTATGCTTCTGCAAAAGCATTTAGGATAGTTTGGAGATCATCCTCTGAATGTGCGGAGACCACATTATCATCAGCATACTGAAGTATAAGGCTGCTGAAGAGGCAATTCCATTCAGGAACATGAGCGTCCCATGGGTCGACCCAAAAATCTCACTCAATTTGAGCACTCACAAAAGGCTCAAAGGCACTTGAATCAAGTGCCTGCCTCCACTTCTTTCACCTCCTCTCCCACAGCCCATGAACTTACCTTTGGGGCCAGGAAAGGACCCCTATCAGAGCATCTTTTCTCTCTGGGGAAGGGACTGGGAATACCAGTCTTAAAAAGCCCAGTCAGGTTTTACATTTGCATCAACTCTGCAAGGGTGATGGCTTTCTGAGCACACTACCAAGAAAAGCCGCAACATCCACTGGTTAGAACAACAGTAATTAATATTGACAACCACAGGTTCTAGACAGACTTTAAAACAGTGGTTTAAGGCTCCTGGTGCCCCCAGTAGAACCAAAAGCAGCCTGCTTAGCAAGAACTGAAGGAAAGGAAAGAGCACTAACCATGCTATTCCTATTGCAATAACCAGCCCACACAATTGCCCATATAGAACCCATATGCTGCAGGCTGAGGGTCCACAATATTTTGGTTCATATTGCATAAGATTAGTGGACAAACAAGGTTGCACCTCTCCAACCTTTGACCTTCAGGGCAGTTAGACAGAGGCAAACAGGAAGCTTATTCCCAGAATTCCCTGTGTGTGAGCTGGAGTGCAGCAGTGCTTCCTTAGCAGAGGACAATGATAGAGCAAGCAACAACCCTGTTTGGGAGGGAGCAGGGGAGCCACCACAATGCTACATACTAAGCTATATAATATATATAATACATTTATTATTTCAGTATTCTATGTACTAACTAGAGTGGCCACTTATGCATCACCAAAAAAAAGAAGAAGACATAAGAGGATGCCAATTTCCATACAATTTGCATGTGCTAACTGATACATATAGATGAAAATGTAGAGGTAATTACAATATAATTTAAATCACACTATAATTTAAATCAAAATACAATACATCTCACCATAGTGGGGAAGACTGTGGCCAGGTGATCTCCTGTGTGCCTGCTCAATCTGTCCAGGTGTGATTGTGGATATGCAACTTCAAGGCCCCTGCTCTCCCTACTTATGGTTCTTTATCTTTAAATTGGATTTGGGCTGGACAGACTTTCAAATAGAGGACTGCCTTCTGTAAAGTAGGGCACATGGCCACCCTAGTACTAAAGCATTTGGGGAGTACAGGAGGAGGACCCAGAGACTACCTCTTTTTGGCCCTGGCTGCAGGCCCCCAGGAGAAGGTCTTAGTCCAACTGCTCTACCAAGGATTCTACACCAAGCAGGTGATATTGATGTCTACATTAGGGAAAGAAGCTGTTGTGATAATAAACAATGTTACAAGACATAGGGAAGGGAGCCACTGTGAGAAGGAAGAATACATAGGAAGTTTACCGAAGGCAATACTGTGAGCTGTTTGGCACCACAATGGAAAAGAGCAATGTCATGGGAAGCAAGATTTTGATTTGATTTTGTCCCTTCACAAGGCAAAGACTTGTGGGAATCCTGATGGCAACAATAATAACCGATTGAAAAAGGGAGAGGCACCAGGAACACAACCCAGAACTTGCACTTAGCAGAGTAACACACTAGCCCACACAGCTACAAGAGCAGGCAGATGTGGCTTCTGTACTCTCCTATGGACCTAGCTGTGGCATACCTTCTGTCCTGCCCCATGCTTGAGACCCAGGGCCCCTATCCATATAGACGAGTTGTGAAGAAATGCCCTGTATATAACTGTTCTTCTTGTGTGATATTTGCTTTGTGTGGCCTCTGTGAGGCTACACAGTATCTGAGTAGGCCGGAAGCCCTGTTTTGCTATTGTCAAAGGCCTGTGTAGTAGCTGCTTAGGGTAGTTCTGAAGGGAGAGTGAGAAACAATCACTTTGAATATTGTTAGATGGGATCTGGATCAGGTAAATTCAATTCTGATTGGCTGGAGTTTATAGCTAGGTGGAAAAGAGCAGTTAGGAGTTGACAGTTTAGTCAGTCTGTGGAGAGTGAGGGGAAAGGTCTGCTGGTTGGTGTGTGGTGTTAGAGGGACTAAAAGAAAGCTGAGTAGAAAGTGAATAAGGCCTGGATATTAAGCTATTCCTTCTTATCTCCGTGGAATAACCATGCATGGCTGGTGAAGATTAGGTGTAGGGAGCAGGTGGCTGTGTTATACCAGGAGGCTGCCCTAAGATCTTGCCCAAAAAAGGTTATATAAGCAGGCAGTATACTGGCAGAGAGTTCCTTAGGCCCTGAAAATAAGCATTTGCTATAAATAAGAAACCCAATAGGCGATGGCAGTGTTGGGGACAGGAAATCCCCCATTTATTTATTTATTTATTTATTGAATTTATGGATCGCCCATCTGGCCGGCAAACCGGCCATTCTGGGCGATGTACAGCATGATAAAATACAAAATAAAATACATTTAAAACAGCATAAAATTTTAAAATCTTAGCCCACCCCATATTCCCACCTGAACAGCCATGTTTTTAGTGAGCGGCGGAAGCTCAGCAGAGAGGGGGCATGGCAGAGGTCACTGGGGAGAGAGTTCCACAGTATGGGGGCCGCCACAGAAAAGTCCCTCTTCCTAGTCCCCACCAGTCTAGCTGCTCTGGCTGAAGGGACAAGGAGAAGGCCGTCCGTGGCAGATCTTGTTGAGTGGCCTATTTGGTGTTGCTGGAGACGCTCCTTGAGATAAACTGGACCGGAGCCATATAGGATTTTAAAGGTCAAAACCAACACCTTGAATTTGGCTCGGCAAGCAACTGGTAGCCAGTGCAGCTATATATAGAGCCACAGCACAATGGAACAGCAGAGTCTCCGATTACAAGGTTCCCCAAGTTCAATCCTGCATATGAGTTCTCAAAAGGACAGGCTAGAAAAGCTGCCTCACATACATCAGAGAGAAAGCCTGAGTGGCCAACACATTATAGATCACAGCATCATTCAAGTGATTGCCTTACACATACATGCCACAGGATGCCTCTCATTTTGCTCAGCCCAGTTAACCACTTAACCCCATCTGTCCACGCTTTTTTCATGTCCAGTAGATTCATTGTATGCTGGCTATTTCGGAGTAGCCTTTATGACCAACTCCCTCCTTCCCCATCAGTGTTTGTTTATTATCACAACAGAAGTAAGCTAGAGGTGGGGGGATGTTTTCTTTGTCTTAAAACACCTCTTTTGTAGGTCTACCATTGTTACACATACATACACCTCTTGTAGGCATACAGATTTTAGTAGCAATCCCAGTCATGTCCAGGGGCATAATTCAAGGATAGGATTGAACTATAAATCTCCAGAATCTCAGCCCCTATTTGCTAAACAGTCTCTATGATCCTGAAGGTTACAATTCGTGATTGCTGAGAAACTCACTTTCATGCAAAGATGTGGTCTGTAAAATGATCCAGGGATGCATAGTTGAAGATTAGCCTCTGCTTATAATAATTTAACTAAAATAAACACGTTTGGATCATTCCTGCTAATCACACTATCATTTCTCCATGCCAAAGAAAGCAGAAAAAATTACAGCTTTAAGATGCACATTTGCCCAAAGCACAATTATCATTGTAAGATAATTTTTCTTAATAGGCATGTTCACATCATGGTCAGCTTAGCCACTTAGACATCTTTGAATAAATCAACATTCCACAAATATGCTACTAACAGTGATTTCTGCAACCACAACAAAGGCATTCATTCATTTGTTTGTTTTAGGGCATTTATTTTAGGGCATTTATTGATCAGTTATCATCACAAAGATCACACAGTTTAAAATATGTCAACACAACACAATAAAAACACAATGGATTGGATCCAGATTTAGGGCCTGGCGGAAGCAGACTTCTCTGTCCCCTCCTTCCTATGCCCCCTCCAACCTGAATCTACCTGGACACTACAATCAATATGTGAAGCCTTCCTCCGAGTGCCACCTCCAAGGGAGGCTCAGGGTGGCAACAAGGGAGAGGGCCTTCTCAGTGGTGGGCCCCCAATTGTGGAATGATATCCCCACTGAGGCCAGCCTGGCACCAACTCTGTCATCTTTTTGGTGCCAGGTTAAGACTGCCCTCTTCTCCCAGGCATTTAATGGCATTTAAGGATGCTTAATGGCATGATGGGACATTTATTTCAGCTGTTTTTAACAGGGTTTTTTTTGTACTAAAATTGTTTTAGCTGTTAAATTTCTTATATTGGAAAAATGTTATGCTGGTTTTTTAAATTGTATTTGTGGTCCCTGTTTTTATGAATTGTTGTGAACCACCCAGAGAGCTTCAGCTGAATGAAATTAATAATAATATGGCAGCCACTCCAGTCCCCTGAAAATCCTATACAGAGGGTCAGGGGGCCATGCTGAATGGGGTGAGAGCTGTGGGGTGTGGGTGGGGAGGGGAGATCCCTGAAAATAGGATGGTGGCACCTTCCATGCATGGAGCCCTTCTGCCCACAGAAGGCAGATCCTGGATCCAATCCAATAAGGATAAAAAAAATAAAATGAAACAGTATGTTATTAAACAACAAAGATAAAAAAATACCTAACAACTCCAGGAAAAAAAATTAAAATCCTTTTTGTCCAGTGTCAAAACTGCTTTGCGTGGGAATAAGGATCAGAAGAGGCTAAGATTTCAACAGAGTAAAATTTTGAATTCAAGACCTTCAGCACTCTGGATTGATCATTTAGGTCTGACACCAACGTATCTCAAGATTTCAAAGTATAACCAGAACCTGAATCAAGTTAAAAATTCTGAAATTATGTTAAGACTTTTTCAATCATTTAAAAGGGAGAAAAAAGAGTCCTATACAGTACTTGAAATGAACTAGTGAGACTTCAGGGCATTTTAGGACTCTGTAGCTAAGCCACATTAAATTTAGATGGTGCAGTGCAAGCCATGATATAAACTGTTATCACTCTGAACACCTATGCTTTTATTAGCAAGTCTAGAGTCAAACGCGTTTTCTCTTCTGAAAAGACTGAAAGAGCTTCATGTTTACCAGAAAAAAAGCTACAGAATTCATCAGATCAGAAAATATTATATAGACATGATAGCAAGATAAGCAAAAGAAGAGAAAGAAAGCTTGTCTGTTAATTTATGTGTCTGCATTATTTACTGGAAGGAACATTAAAATCATTCTTTAACCATGGAATTTAAAACAAAGTTAAATAGAAGCTTATGCAAGCTAAGACCAGTCATGGGAGACAATCATTTGACTTCAGTTTGGTGCCTGCTTGGTAAACAGTGTCAACTGGACAACATGCAAAAATTACCCAGGTTCTGTAGCCACTGTAAAACTGCTTTTTTCCCCATTGGGGGGAAAGGTATGGGTTGCAATACCTTTTCCCCAAGAATGGGGGCAGGGAACCCAGCATGTTTGAACTAGGGTGGCCAATGATGAATTGCCAAAAAAGAAAAAAAATGCATATGCTAATTCATATGCATATTTAGAAATAATGTGGAAGTCTGTGACCAGGTGACCTGTAGAGTGCCTGCCTGTTCAGACTGCTATCTAGGTGCTAACCAGGGATGCTGAAGAGTCCTTGGTCTCGAGTCACGAGTCTTTGGACCCGAGTCTCGAGTCCGAGTCCGAGTCCTTGGTCCAAAATGGTGACTCACGAGTCATGAGTCACGAGTCACTCCCAAAGCTGACTCCACGAGTCCCTATTAAAATCAATGGCGTTTTTTCCCAACAAAATAAGGCTACTTCAGATGTGTGGTTTAAATAAATTCTAGGCACAAGTGTGCCTTTTTATTTCAAAACTCTGCAACTGATTTTGGCAAGAACAGACCAGGCAGAAAAACCCAAAATAACCAGGCAGGCAGAGGAGGCAGGGAACCCCAAAGCAGGCAGGCAGAGGCCTTTGTCTTGGACAATTCAACTGTTGAACTGGTCAAGAAGAGACCAGGCAGGCAGAGGAGGCTGGGAACCCCAGACAGGCAGGCAGAGGCAGCCAAACCCAAAATGTCTGAAAGGTTGCATTTTAGAAAAATGAGTTTAAAAAATAAACTTGCTGTACTTCCTAAAACTTATCCATGTTGCATTTGAGGAACATGATTTTTTCTAAATGTTTGGCCCCCATTCTGGAACGGTGAGATCTCATCATAATTCCACCCTCACTGAACACCCGCTCCACTGGTGATGAACTTGCTGGAACCAGAAACACACTCAGAGCAGCCACACAGAGTAATCTCAGGTCCTTCTTCTGCCTCTCCCAAGTACGCAACACATAAATCAAAATAAATCTTGACACACTGTTGGGGCTGCTCTCCTGGTAGCCGTCCATAGTGGCCGAGCAGCGGCACACCTCGCTTCCCTGCGCTCTTCGCCGGCAATCACGCTCCTCTCCACTCCTTCTGGCACAGCCCAGGGATGTTGAAGAGTCCTTGGTCTCGAGTCCCGAGACGAGTCTCGAGTCCCATTAAAAATATTGGGACTCGAGTCCGAGTCGAGTCAGAGGGGGGACTCAGTCCGACTCACAAGTCGAGTCCTCGAGTCCGAGTCCCCATCCCTGGTGCTAACTGGTGATGAGCAACAGTTCTTAGAGTCCTTGATCTTTCAAATGGAATTGGACAGGCCAGCCCTTCCAATAGATGGTGCCTTCAAACAGACAATTGTCCTCTGGCAGCCCTGTTCTCTGTCAAAGTGGACACATGGCCACTCTAGTTTGAGCTGGAAAATGACCAGTGAAGAAAAAGCTAAGCAGCCCCTTTCTCCGCCAGTTTTCCACTCCCAATTTTAGCCTCCTGATAGGAAGAATTAGAGAACTGTCTGTAATGAGTAGTTTGGCCTTGAGCCAAACATAAGTGTAATATATGTTTATGTTGTTTCCACCTAGTGGTAAAAAGGCAAAAGTGTTTCTTTTAGGAAAGTTGGAACTGAGCATGCTCCAGCCTGGGCTTTTGGGTGTGGTTCCAAGATGGATGCCAAACTGAGAACTGTATGAAGAAATAAACCAGTTGTTGTTTTCACCTTACTGGTGTAGGCTACCTATGTTACACTGGTATCGAAGGTAAACTGGGTATATCAGTCTTCCTTTGGTTCTTCACACATTGGAAGTAGCAGTGTGGCTGGAAATGGCTGCTTATGGGATTATGAAGGAGTTTGATGCTGAGCAGGAGACCTGGGTGCAATATGCAGAGAGACTTTCCCAGTATTTCATTGCTAATCATATTGCTGACAATAGCAAGAACAGGAAGCGTGCCATTTTATTGACTCTTTGTGGAGCGAAGACATATGGACTCATAAGTAGTTTAGTAAGCGCCTGATAAACCCAGTGCCAAAACATTTGAGGAATTGTTTGGGATTGTCTGAAATAATCGCACCCCATGCCATCAGAGATTGTGCAACAATTTCAGTTTAACAGGTTCTCACACTCTCCTGGGATGACTGGCAGTATACATGGCAGAACGGCATTGCCTGTCAGAGCACTGTGAGTTTGGAGATACCTTGAATACCATGCTGAGGGATCAGCTGGTCTCTGGCATAAATGATGACAGGATGCAGAGGCAGAATCCAATTTAGACTTTAAGAAAGCCCTGGAAATTGTGCAATCATGGAGGTAGCAGCACAGAATGCTTTAGATTTTCAGAGGGCCTCTACACACACACACACACACCAGGGATGCCCAGGCACTCTCTGCTACCATGCGTAAGTGGTCCAAGACAACATTGGCAGAAAAGGACTCTCCGGGAGGGAGAGATACCACTTACATAACGTAACTCCCTGTTTTTGATGTGGAGGGAAACATGATGGTCACCTATGCCCCCAAAGGAATAGGACATAAAATTGATGCAGCCAGCGTGCATCCTGTGGAAGAGAAGGTATGTGCCATTACTGAAGCACCTGCACCAAAGTCAGTGTCAGAACTTAAGAAGTCTTTTGGGGGGTTGTTAAACTATTATGGCAAATTCTTACCCAATTTGGCAACAGTATTGGCACCGTTATGTACCCCTTTTACAATAAGGGGTAAGATTCTATTGGTATCAAGAACAGGTAACAGTTTTTGCAGCAGCAAATAACTTGTTGAAGTCATCCACACTCCTTATTCATTAGGATAGCTGTAAAGAACTCCTTTTTATCTTCTGATGCCGCTCCCTATGGAGTGGGAGCGATGTTAGCACACTGGATGCCTGATGGATCAGAGCGCCCCATTAGTTATGCACCAAGATCACTGGCTCCAGCAGAAAAAAACTATTCACATCTAGAACATGAAGAGTTAGCCATGTTTTTTGGGGTAAAGAAATTCCACCCATATCTATATGGCAGAGTTTTGTCATACTATCAAATCATAAACCCCTTCAGGGTCTGCTTGGAGAGAACAAGCCAGTGCCCCCAATGGCATCTGCTAGAGTCCAGAGATGGGCCTTGACATTATCTGCTTATGACTACAAATTTGAGAGTAAACTAGGTCATGCCATGAGCAATGCTGATGCCTTTTGCAGACTTCTGTTACCTGATAGCCCAAAGTCAGGACCCCAGCACACTGAAACTATTCTTCTTACTGAACTGATGTCCACATCCCTAATTTAGATGCAGCAAAGATTAGATGGGAGACTGACCAAGACCCTCTGTTGTCTTGAGTGTGAACAATGGTCACAAATGGATGGACTGTAGGGTGAGACACAGATTTGCAGCCCTACTCTCAGCCTAGAAAGTCCTTGAGTATCCAGGATGGATGTTGCATGAAGCACATCCTGGCACTGTATGGATGAAGGGGCTAGCACGTAGTTATGGGTGGTGGCCAGGGACAGATCAACAGATTGAACCAGTAGTGCAACAGTGTGGTGTTTGTCAATCTACTCAGCATGCTCCTTCAAAAGCACCCTTACACCCATGGGAATGGTCACAACGACCCTGGGCAAGACTTCACATAGATTATGCTGGCCCATTTATGGGGACAATGTTCTTAATAGTAACAGACGCTCATTCCAAATGGTTTGAAGTTCACATAATGTCACCCACTACGGCCGAAGCTACTGTTGATTAGCTCTGCCTTTTTCTACTTTTGGATCGCCAGAGGTGGTGGTAAATGATAATGGGCCTCAGTTTACAGGTGTGATTTTCAAAGAATTATTGGAGAAAAATCACATCAAGCATGTAAGAATTGCACCACATCACCCGGCTTCAAATAGCCTAGCAGAAAGAACTGTACGGACATTGAAAGAAGGCCTGAAAGAAATGGCATGTGTGGTAGCTTAGAGACTAAGTTGCCCAGGTTCCTTTTCCAGTATCGTGTTGCACCACACTCCACCACAGGGAAATCACCAGCAGAACTGCTGATGGGGAGAAAATTACAAACACACCTGGACACTCTGCACCCTGATGAGGCTACTAAGGTGTGTGAGAAGCAGGAAGCACAAATATTCTATTATGACTTAAACGTAGCATCAAGGACACTAGCAGTAGGTAACCTAGTTTATGCCCTCAATTCGGGAATGGACCTCATTGGCTGTCAGGTCATTCATAGCACAGGCAGGGCCTCTTTCATGAGTGGTGGAATTGCCAGATGGCAGGTGTATTCGGCGACATCATAATCAAGTGTGTGGAGAAGAGATCCCAGCAGAGGACCCACAGGTCGAGGTGGAAGAGCAAATTGGCGTGGAACCACTACACTGTCCACTTGCTACAACCAGAGAGACTGAACGGAGCACAATCCCTGCATCAGGTCATACCACTCTTTTAGGTGTGTCTCCTGAGGAAATACCTTTAGAGCCTGAACATCCAGAGACACCTGTGGATGAGCCAGGAACACCTGCTGTTACTCTACGCCATTCAAAGAGAACCCCCCCCCCAAGAGAGGCTGAATTTGTAAACGCAAGAGACTTGGTTGGGTTAAGACAAATGTATCTATTAACTATTTATTTATTTATTACATTTATACTCCGCCTTTTTCCTGCAAGGGACCCAAGGTGGCTTACATAATCCTCCTCCTCCTCCTCTCTAATTTATCCTCACAACAACCCTGTGAGGTAGGTTAGGCTGAGAGTCAGTGACTGGCCAGAGAGCCAGTGTGGTGTAGTGGTGAGAGTATTGGACTGGAACTCAGGAGATCTGGGTTCTAGTCCCCGCTCAGCCATGAAGCTCACTGGGTGACTTTGGGCCAGTCACTGACTCTCGGCCTAACCTACCTCACAGGGTTGTTGTGAGAATAGAACGGAGAGAAGGAGGATTATGTAAGCCGCCTTGGATTCCTTGCAGGAAAAAAGGTGGGGTATAAATATAATAAATAAATAAATTAGTTCAGTATATTCTGATATTAGTTAATTGTCTGTGTTTTCATTTTCCATTTGTTCTTATTGCCTATATGTTGATAGCATAAAGGGGGAGGAGTGTAATATATGTTTATGTTGTTTCCATCCAGTGGTAAAAAGGCAAAAGCGTTTCTTTTAGGAACGCTGGAATTGAGCATGCTCCAGCCTGGGCTTTTGGGTGTGGTTCCAAGATGGATGCCAAACTGAGAACTGTATGAAGAAATAAACCAGTTGTTGTTTTCACCTTACTGGTGTAGGCTTCCTATGTTACAGTAAGATTCTCCTTTGGCCCCATGGTGGCTCCAGTGAGATAATGGGGCCTGTTATTCTTACACATATTAGTTCTCATACGTACATACAGTGTCTATTTTCTCATTTCTCGGGATGATTGCCATTCTCTTTACTGGCCCTGTCTTGTCTATGTTTTTTACCAGCAGTCAGACAAGCAGATAAAGCTTTCCCTTATATGGAGAGAAAGTGATGGGAAAAGATACAACTGCTAAATTTCTGGGTGGTGTTAAAAGTATAGAAGGCGGCCCAGTAAACATCATCAACTCTAGTACCCTAGGCCTTTTTGAACTAGTTTTCCAACATTGGCAGAATAAGTGAGGAAATAGCCCTTCAAAACCATTAACTGATGGATAGACACAGGAAGAGACCTGGACAAGGCCTCATATATTTAAAGCAATAATGCCACACTTTAATTAGAATAAATACACCTACTTGCGCACTAGATAATTGGCTTGTATTGGGTTCTAGTGGTCTAACCGAGAAAAATGTGGTTTATTGTACTTTAATCAAGAAAAATAGGAGGCAGCTAGTAGTAACAGTTTTGATCCCGCAGGGGCTTTTCCGGTTTTCAGTCTAAAGTGAGAGGCCAAAACTTTCCTTTTGTGTATGTGTTCCTTTGACAGCAACTTTGCTCTTTCCAAAGTGGTGAGAGAGGGAGCAAGACTAACTTACTCCACTACCCCACTTCCGGGTGTTGTGCAAAGGGTGGGAGAGAGATCAGGCCTGGTGTCAGAATGTGGCATAGTTGGTCAAGTGCCAGGGCTCCAGAAGGCCCACTGTGGCTGATGCTGGCATCATTTTATTTTTCAGAACAAAACAGAGAGGCGAAGCAATGGGTTGGGCAGTCCCATCTTCCCCTGCAATGTATCTTAGCTCCACCCCCAACACACCATCCCGACCTATGTTGGGGCTCAAGAGACATTTTGGGGGAAGAAGTTGGAAGTGGCTGCACATGACCAGCCCATCATTTCTCCACTCAAAAAGAAGAAAAAGGAAAGCAATATTGCAATAGGTGTGAGCATCACCACCTCCCTAAACTGCCAATCAGGTGGGTCCCTTACCAAGAGTATCATACACACTTGTGGGTGCTGATATGCCCAGCAAGGCTGGTTCTTTTGAAGGACTCAGAGTGGAAAAACTTCAGCAGCCTCTCCCTGCTGCTGCCCACCCCCAGTATGCTTGCTGTGGGGGAGGGGCACCAGGCTGGTGCTTTTAGGGTGGTGCCAGGGTGGCACTTGGGGGGCCACCAGAGTTGTGCTTTGGAGGTGCCAGAGAGCACCTTACCTGGCCTACCTCAAATATGGCAACGGGATGGTCAGCTGCAGCCTGGGGGAGATGAGCATGCCCCCCAGGGTGACATCCACATTTTGCTCCTGCATCAGAAGAATGTGCGATGCGCACCATCATCTGCCAACAACGCCCATCTGCTGTCTACACAGGACAAAGAGATCAGTCTCTATGCAAAAGAATAAATGGACACAAATCTGATTGTAAAACATGGAAACATTCAGAAATGAGTAGGAAAATAATCTCCCAGTACATTATGCTGCTACTGGCATAATGCCACCATTCTTCAACTAAGGAACTTCTAAGAAAGACTCTAGTGAGAAATTGCTGAACTAGAGCTTAGCAATGAGTTTGGTCCTATTGGTCTTGTTTCCAATCAAGACGATAATGGTTTATTTATTTATTTATTCACTACAGTTACATTCCCATAGCAAAGCAAAGCTAGGAAGAATCTATTATCATCAGTTACTTACTGTGAATGGTCACTTATGCGTAGCGTGTGTGTATGTGAGTGAGATGTGGGGGGGGGGGGGCTTCAGTTCACAAAACCTTATGCCACAATAAATCTCTTAGTCATTAAGATGCCACAAACCTCTCTTATTTTTACTGCAACTGAGCAAAACAGCTACCCCTCTGGAGGCTAGTTACGTTTCATTTCCCATCTGATAGCTTCATCATCCTATCTGCTTTGTCTCCTTCATAGTGCATGGTGAGTTTTTAGTTTGGCAGATTATTCTGAATTTTGAACATACCATGAAGTTGAGCGATTTGGGCCTGTGATGATGAAAACAGATGAAATAAAAACAAGTGCTGTTTCTCACTGTGATCACGTAACATGCACATTTTTAGAGAATTACTGGGTCAACATATAAAAAATTGGTAGCGATTGCAAAAGCCACAGATCTTTTTAACAGCAGGTGGTGACAGGGAATCTGTTATTAAAACAAATATACCTGCCTTCAGCAACTTCCACTTTATCAAGAAAAAGGTAAACAAACTGCTTATAGGCTTAAAAAAAAAAGGCTGCAGTATTCCAATTTTATATCAAAACAGATAATTCGCATACATCATTCTGAGAGAAAACAATAAGCGGGGAAAATGACAGTACAGATATCATGTCCAAGATGGAAAGGCACAAATCTCCAACCAGAAATGTACATAACTAAAGTACATGTATCAAAGGCCTGTAAATAAATCGCTAAAATGGGAGATCTCATCCCCCAAACCCTTTCAAATTACTGCAGTCAAAACATAGTACAAATGTTTAAAAAAATATAATAATCTGGAAACTGATCCATAGCAAGTAAAGCCTCAATAATTTCAAATTACACAGCTGATCCACTTAGAATATGAATCTCTATCCAAACAAACACTAAGAGCCTATCCTTCTCAGAGTGTATTTCACATCTAAAATTTAAAACAGAAGTAGTTCACTCTATCAGAAACTTCCAACTGTAAAGTACATCTCATCTGTACTGTCTGCACTCCCAAATAAGTGGGGAATAAATTGCTATTCATTTCTGTGACTCGGCATCTACTGAGAAGATGTACTTTACAGTTGATGTTTGTACTGGAATAAAATATTGTTGGTTGAGAAGGTAGGTATGAACTAGATGTGAAGGCCCAGGAAAAAAATGGAAGCATTCAGGGGGGGGGGGTGTCCAAGGACCATTTTTTTCCTGAAAAATTGGAAAAATTGAACAGCTTTGGATTATGAAATATTTTCTTTTAGAATTTTAGACAAGGTGTTTATATATTGTTACCCAGCGTTTACTCCCGCAAAATGATTTCTAAAAACTATATAATAAGAACACTTTTACAGAAATACTAGAGATGTAAAATGTCTAGAAATAATGACGGGAAAAATGTTTCTTTAATCCTCTCTGTAAGATTCCCAGCATAGTTATTTCTTATTAAAATTATTGATCTAATGTATCTTTTACTGATAAGACATTTAGGGATGCTCCAAGTCATGCTCAGTTTCCCAACATGTGAGTAGAGTCGCCATATCATAATATGGAAGAAAATGTGCATTTTTGACAGTCTGGGTTTTGTTCTACAGAGTCCTCTGTTTCTGGTTAGATGCTGTAGAACCGTAGTTCTCATCTGAAACCCACACATGAAAAAAAGCATTGTAGCTTATCCCGCCACCATCACCAGATGCAACAGAACAGCATGTGGGTTATCCCACCTATGCTTGTTTCCTTTTTTGTTTTTTTTAATTAACTTTGAGGCTTGCTTCTATAGAACTCACTGCCACAATTTTTAATGAATTTCTCAATTAGACTTTACCACTAGAGAATGCTTCCCTAGCTATAAAACTTTTTAACTGCTGCCACTAGAATAAACTATCTCTACCTAAAAGAAACTCAGTAGCCTGGTTCCTATGGTGTAGGCATGGGGTTGACACATTACCACCAGAGGCTACCTTTTCAATATGAACAAAAAATAAGACTGGTCATTACGGGAAATTATTTACAAAAGTGAATAAAATGTCACTGTTTAAATAACAACGAGATTGCTTAAGGGCACAATCCTATGGGTTGCACCCTCGATGCTCGCAAGCCCCCGAACTCAGAGCACCCTATGCAGGGCAGGAGGAGGGGCAGCAGCGATCTCTCCCATCCTTGCACCCTGCATTTTTGCTAGATGAGCATTTTTGCCTGTCTAGTGAAAGCGTTTCAGAGGGGGAGGGAAGGAGGCTGGAGAGGCCTCAGGATTGCTCATATCCTGGCCTCTCCAGTCTCCTCTTCTCCCCGCCCTCCGAAATGCCCCCCTTTTAACCCTCTCCAAGGTTACCTTCCCAACCTCAGAGAGGCAGCCAGTTCTTTCTGCACCAGCTGTGAAGGGGAGAGGGGTCAGAGCTCCAGTTCCCACCTATGTGATCTGAGCGCTGTCTCCGACCTCAGATCTGGGAATCACAGGATTGCTCCCTAAAGGTTCTTAAATTAAAGATTTAATCGTACCTAAGAGGAGTCTTCCCCAGCTAAATAAAATCTAAGTAGCTTTTCCTTCAGATAAAATTTCCCTAAGCTTCACCCGACAAAAAGAAACAGGCTTAAGAATTTCCCTAAACTTTCTTACAAATAGGAACAGATGCTGTATACCAGTCTCCCTCTGCCTCCAGTTCTTCTGGCTTCTTCTGGCTTCTACATTGATTCAGATATTTCAGGGACTACTTGCTGATGTTCTCTCTGGTCGGATATTAAATAGGAACCTAAAATATGTTATGTATATCTTGGTTTGCTCATTAAATTACCATGTTTGGTATATTAAATGTAAAAGCACAGTTTATTCAGATAATTATACTTTACTGAGTTTATTTTTAAAGTTTTTAGGTATAAAGTTTTAAGTATAGCAAACCAAGTTATACCTAACATAACCTTAGGAATATAATGGCTGCTTTATGTTCCTAGAGCAGCCCTGCCCAACCTGGTGCCCCCCAGATGTTTTAGACTACAATGCCCAGCATTCCTGACCATTGGTCATGCTGCCTGAGGGTGATGGGAGCTGAAGTCCAAAATATCTGCAGGGCACCAGGTTAGGGAAGGCTGTCCTAAAGCAGCAAAGTGACTTTAGATCTGTAAAGACCACAGAAAAAATAAGTATTGCTTATTTTTCCATTTTCCCCAAAATTTGTTTTTTCCTGAAAGCCCCCCAGAAAAAAAACCCATTTCTCTCCCTCCCATGGCTTCAAATTTCTGGAAATTTTACAGCTCTAGTATGAATGCATCCTTGGTTTTATTCCATTTTAATTATGCCTTCCCCCGAAAGAATAATAGGAACTGTACTTTGGTGAGAACATTTCTGTTAGGGATCCCTAATTCTCTGTCCTTCCCCACAGTTCCCTAAAGAGAGGAATGTTAGAGATGCCCCAAATTCAGTGGAGCCAGTATTAGAGAGATAAAGGCTGTTGTTAAGGGCCTAATTAATCAAAACGTTTGAGGCTGCAATCCTCAAGGGGTAAGGCCCACTGAACTCAGCAGAACTTACTTCTGAGTAGTCATGTATAAGATTGGATTGCGAGTCTTCCACAACAACTTTAAATTATAAATGACCTCTCCTTTATTCCCCAACCCTCCCCCCATTTTATCTAACTACTGTGAACAATTTCATCAGACTATGGGCCGGTTCACACGACCTAGGCTGCCGGCGGGGGAGGAACCACGGGGCCATCTGCGGGGTCCGGCGTGGCGCCGCACACGACCGGCGCCCCGCGTGCGTGGGCAGACCCCGTAGTCCCTGCACCACAGTGCGGGCCCCGGGATGCCCAGAGGGGCCGTTTGCCCCTACAGGCTGGAGCAGTGGTGGCTCCGGCCGCTCTGGGCTGCCGTCTCTGTGGGGACCCCGCGGGACGGCCGCCCGCTGTTCGGACGGCACGGTGACCACACACAGTAGGGGCTTACCCCTCTACTGACCATGGTCACTTTGCGTGCGTCCCGCCCGCGGCTGTCCCGCAGGGCACCCCCCGGTTGGCGTGCACACGACACGGGAACCGCGGGGGACTTGCGGTTCCCGTGTCATGCGAACAAGCCCTATAATTCATCTATATGATCTGACCTTCCTCAATAGTCGTAGTAAAAAGGATATGACCTTTATTAATACCCCCTACATCATTTGTCTTACATTATTGTAAAACAGTTGCCAAAAACACATGCACAAAACTACTAATGGTTGTGCTTCTAAAGCATTTCCAAACAAAGATCAAATAGCAATTTCACTTGTGATTGATGGACCATTATACCAGGTATCTCCCATAATAACTACTACAAAGTTTGATAGAGCATTGCTAAACAGCCAAAATATCACTGGCTCTCCTGTCTGATTAAGAACCCCCCCGACACACACACACACACACAATGAAGTTGCTGCAACCCTTGCCTGATTCTCCACTAATTCTAGGAATGATGCAATCCAGTTTTCGGGGGGGGGAAGCCAGTGGTTCCACTACAAACCTTCAGGTATTCCATGCAGGATATGGTTATTTTAAAATTTCTTTTCTATTCTTTAGGTTCAGTAAATTTAGGAATGATAGGATTATATGTATTGTCCTGATTATGTCTTTTGGGGCACAATCCTATGGCCATTAGATGCTGTCTATACGGCCATAGGAAAAGTCGGAGACCCAGCTCCGACCTCAGGAAAGCACTCCAAGGTCAGAGCTGGGACCCTGACTTCCCTCCACCTTCACAGCCAGCGTAGTTCTTTTCACACCAGCTGTGGCTCCGAAGTCACAAAGCCAACTGCGGAGCTTGTGCTGGGAGAGCGTTCCAGGGAGTGGGGAGGGAGGAGCGAGGCGCCACCCTGCTACGAGGAATCCAGGCGGGGCCTCAGCCGCCTCTCCTCGGCCGCCAGGGGAAAGCATTTAGACAGCTAAAATTGGCTGTCTAAGCGTTTGGAAGGTGAGGGAAGTGCAGAGGCAATCCTCATCTCTGCGCTTTTCTTGCCTTCCACTGGATGCCCGTAATCCTCTTGAGTTCGGAGGGTTATGGGCACCCACATTGGATGGCGCTGTTCGTCACTTTTCATGACATATCTTGTTTCCTAAGATAGTAATCTGTACCCACAACGACATGTGCCATTCTGTTTTCCCTCCATTTAACTCAAATTATGTACATTCTATTTTTTTCTTAATAAAAATGTTAGAGCTTCTTCTCAGATCCTTAATGATACCAGTCATTCTCCATACCTCAATAGATTTTCACAATGTACCTTTTTAGAATTCCTAATTTTACCACCAACCTGCTCTCTAGGCCTTCCCTCTCAGTTGAGGAATCTTGGTTACTGATTCATTTCAGAATGGGATGTTAATATCATCCTGGAACTGGACTCTTACCCCATCATCATTCCTCCAAAAGCCTCCAGAAGAGGATGTCCTATAAAATACTGGATGTCTGGCAAATTCATTCAAGAAAGTGAGCTTGTGGGAGCAGAATGTTTTTAGCATCAGTCCGTCATATACATCAACATACACTTTTTATTAATGCATGTATATGTTATTTTGTTTCTGTACATAACATGAAGATGATCTGTTGGGGCCTGTGATGATACAAGCAGATGACATGAAAATGAGTACTGCTTCTCACTGTGATTATATAGCATGCACATTTTAGAGAAGAATTGCTGGGCCACAATATAAACAAATGGTAGCTATTGCAAAAGCCACAGCTCTTTTTAATAGCAGGTGGTGACATACCGTTAACTTTAAATTACACTGGTATATACTCATACGTTCTAATAAGCATGGTAATACAATAAATTATCCTCTCACGCTTTTAACCTGATACTGAAAAGCCAGTTTGATTCAGCAACAATAGCCATTAACCATAGTGAGTACAAGGCCAGGTGGGGACTGCACTGCACATAGTTCTTTCCTCCCCACAACACTGGCCTAGAATTACTTGCCCTTATGAAATAGTAATCTATTCCTGCTCCCGAAACTCATATCCCTTCAAACTAACCTTTTCCTACTGAACACAACACCTTTTCTTCACTCCCAAGCCTCACCTGGTTCACATGTATCAACAACCTCAGAGTACAGGTCGAGTATGGGTTGTTGTTGAATCGTGGGTTGTGATTAGGTGCAAACCTTGCACTATGGTTTAACTATAGGTTGTTAACCATGAACAACCCAGAGTTCACAGCCCAACAGCAAACCATGGATTATCTTCCTGGGTTGCTTGTGGTTATCAACCCATAGTTAAACCACAGTGGAGGGTTCACACTTAATGACAACCAGCGATTCAACAACAATACTTATTCAACCCATACTCTGGGTTTTCGTTACATGCGAACCAGGCCATAGAGTGTAAATGGAAAGGAGTGTTTTCCAGGGATGGGGACTCGGACTCGAGGACTCGACTCGTGAGTCGGACTGAGTCCCCCCTCTGACTCAACTTGGATTCGAGTCCCAATATTTTTAATGGGACTCGAGACTCGTCTCGGGACTCGGGACTCGAGACCAAGGATTCGTCAACATCCCTGGGCTGTGCCAGAAGGAGTGGAGAGGAGCGTGATTGCCGGCGAAGAGCGCATGGAAGCGAGGTGTGCCGCTGCTCGGCCACTATGGATGGCTACCAGGAGTGCAGCCCCAACAGTGTGTCAAGATTTATTTTGATTGATGTGTTGCGTACTTGGGAGAGGCAGAAGAAGGACCTGAGATTACTCTGTGTGGCTGCTCTGAGTGTGTTTCTGGTTCCAGCGAGTTCATCACCAGTGGAGCGGGTGTTCAGTGAGGGTGAAATTGTGATGAGACCTCACCGTTCCAGAATGGGGGCCAAACATTTTGAAAAAATCATGTTCCTCAAATGCAACATGGATAAGTTTTAGGAAGTACAGCAAGTTTATTTTTTAAACTCATTTTTCTAAAATGCAACCTTTCAGACATTTTGGGTTTGGCTGCCTCTGCCTGCCTGTCTGGGGTTCCCAGCCTCCTCTGCCTGCCTGCTTTGGGGTTCCCTGCCTCTTCTGCCTGCCTGGTTATTTTGGGTTTGTCTGCCTGGTCTGTTCTTGCCAAAATCAGTTGCAGAGTTTTGAAATAAAAAGGCACACTTGTGCCTAGAATTTATTTAAACCACACATCTGAAGTAGCCTTATTTTGTTGGGAAAAAAACCCATTGATTTTTAATAGGGACTCGTGGAGTCAGCTTTGGGAGTGACTCGTGACTCATGACTCGTGAGTCACCATTTTGGACCAAGGACTCGGACTCGAGACTCGGGTCCAAAGACTCGTGACTCGACTCGTGACTCGAGACCAAGGACTCTTCAACATCCCTGGTGTTTTCCTGCTCTTTCTGGCTTGCCCTGTTCCCCAACACCCCCACCCCACCCCACCCCCACAGCACTCTGCAGAGTATCCCACTTCAATTTTTTTAATAATATAAATTTGCCCAGCCAGTTTTAAACTGGTTGGACTAATTTTTCTGCAACCCTGTTTGTTTGTTTTTTCCTGAGCTAAAGGTGCATATTGTAGCATCTAAGAGGTGCTGCAAGCTCTCCCTAGACCACTGATGGCGAACCTATGGCACGGGTGCCACAGCTGGCACGCAGGGACCTCTCTGTGGGCACTCGAGCCATTGGTCACCAGATCGCGAAAAGACCGTCCCCTTCTGCAAAACACTAATGATCTTGTTCTTTCTCACAGTGTGGAACAGAATGATTTTATTCTAGAATTCCTGTTACAGAATTCTTTTCTACATTGTTATCACATTTAAAAGATTTTGAAGAATGATGCACAGAGCATGGCTTGGATGTAAAGCCCTAACATTTGACCCAAGTGCTGCATGTGTTGCTCTCAAACTAACGGAGTATGAGCCAAGGTTTGACAAATTATCAGCATGCGTGCAATAGCAAAAATCACATTAATTGTGCAAAGACATGCCCAATGCAAACTTTTACCTAATGCAGTGTTTGCAGTCCAAGACATAAAGTGTTTAAAATGTGTTAAGAACATTTAGTTTTCTTGTTTATCTTGCTCATCCTAGTACAGGTTGACTTTTACTTTTACTAATCCGACACCTGTAGAAGCAGGGAAAGGACCCGGGGTAAAGCTTGCCCCATACAATTTCAGTCTGGCATATAATCATATTACAAGTTGAGAATCCCTTATCCAAAAATACATGTGCCTAATTATTTTAAAAGTTTGTATAAATTCCCTTCAGGCTATGTGTACAATGTAGTACTATAATAATTTTTTGAGTTGATTTTTTTTTCAACAAAAAACTGTTTGTATCATTGAAAGCTCTGTTGTGTTTTTCTTTAAAGACAAAAGAGGTTAATTAGTTTGGACAACTGTATGAGTTGTTTTTCTAAAACTAAAACCTTGGTATCCAGGTTTAATTGCAGTGTTGGCACTTTGAAATAAATAAGTTGGTTTTGTGTTGCAGTTTGGGCACTCGGGCTCAAAAAGGTTCGCCATCACTGCCCTAGACAGTCCCACAGTAGTCAAAAGAAAAAAGGGCTTATTCTGGGGGATGGTGAGAATTTTGTTTCAGTTCAGTTCTGACAAGAATTTACCAAAATTCACAAGGTTCTCCATATTCAGGCCACAAAGAACCTGAAGGGTCTCTTTCTTTGTGTGGTTTTTTTTTTAATGAATACAGGAGAAACCAAAACTGACAAATCAATCCAGGCAGAGAAGGCTTTGAGTACTTTGCTCTTAAAAGTCTGGGTTTTAATTCCTTTGTATTCAGCCATGTGCTGAATTAGGAGGGTTACCACCTCCCTTTTCAGACAGGCTCCTCGCCTTTAACGACTATATAGCAGGCAGGTACAACATGGTCCTCTGCATGCTGGGAATAGCTGGACCTATTGAATTTGACTGGTGCAGATAGGTGAGAATTTCATTTCAGTTCATTTTTGTTAAGAATGTGTCAGAAAATTTGCAAAGTTCTTCCTATTTGGGAGAGAAAGAACTTGGGATTTTAAATATTCAAATATGGGAGAGAGCAAACTGACAGATTCAAACTTAAGTCACTGGAACACACAGGAATTGAAGAGCCTTTGCTGTATATCCTAGTTCTCTGCAATTCTTTAGCATCCCTCTTCAGCCTTTAATTCTTAACATGCCTACATCTCCAGCCTTGTAGCCCCAACCCCCCACATCTTCCCAAAGCTCTATGTCATGTGATATCTCAGCTTTGCATTCTGGGCTGATCAGGTAGCCTGGCTTTCCTGTGGTACCCTCCTATGTCCAATTGAGAATACTGTCTTTCCCAGCAGTCTGGTGGCCCCTCTGAGATCCCAAGTATCTTTCAGAGCCAGCCAGCCACCTTCTGAACAGTTACAGTTTCCCTACCATGCCCTGAATTAATCTCTGAAGAATACGGGGCTAAAGAGATTATGAATGTAATAGGATGTTGTAATGATCTTTAATTTAGAGATATGTGTACCTTTAATGAATGGTATCAAGATTAATAAGAAAGCTTCTAATGAAAATCGTTGATGTTTGACTTTGACATGTGCATGTTGCGCATTGACACATGTTAATGACTGACTAAAAGGTTTCAATCCAATATCTACTCCCTGGGGGCTTAAACAATTTTAGCAATATATCAGTAATGAACTTCATTGTGACTAAAGTAAGTGCCCACTTACTTAAACAGTGTGTTTCTTAAGGGTAAAATGTACATTTAAAAACCCTAATTCAACCAAGAGAAAGAAAAGCAACTTTGTTATACCTTCAGATCTCAGGAGAAAAACTTGCAAAATTATCATGTAAATTATCATATCTCTGCCTGTACATTGTAGAAATACAATGGGGCTAATTTGTGTAATCAAATGGCCATTTTATATCTAGTCAAGCGAGTTGTTCTGGTGAGTCATTTCTCCATATCCTCTCACCATGCAAGCGGACCTTTCCATGTTTGGCACATCAGTCCATTCCCCCCACCCACCCCCGTATGACTCTGTGGTGCAGCTAGGTCATTTTAGACCTTGGACGTAGTGTGTGTGTGTGTGTGTGTGTGTGTTTTAATTAAGAAAGAGTGCAGCAGCAATCATTGTCAGTCCTACTAACAGAGGCGGTGTTAGGGGGGGTGGCCCACTAGGGCTGGAGCCCCAAATCTTTCATTTGGAGCCCCACATCTCTCTGGGAGGCCATCTGCCCCACCACCCTGCTATCCATGGGCACTTGCTGAAATAAAGGCACAGGGGCCCTGATGATCCGTGTCGCATCTGATCCCCCTGGATTAGCTGGCAGTTTCCCACGTGCACTTCACCTCCTGCTGCCCGTCCCCCTTGAATCTTTCTGCCTGAGGCTTTTTTCTGAAGTCAAGTGCCCTTCTCTCCCCAGTCCATACATCCCTTTTTACAAATAGGGGTGGTCCTTAGGAGACAGGCTCCTTTACAGATGTTAGAGTATATGTAAATTAGCATATGCAAATTTGTGCTTCTTTTTTTTTGTTGTTGTTCTGTGGATCTGAGCCCCGGATCTTTTTTGTACCTAGCACCACCATGCTAGGTCAGGTGCTGATGCCGGGCCTGTTTGCCACTGCCCCATCACCTGCCACTCTCTGGTTGGTCATTGGGGGCTCCCTTGTGCTGCGTGGGCTCTGGACTTTGGCCCCAGGATCCAGCCCTCGCTGCCTCGCTGATGCCCATCCAACCCTGCATTATTTTGTGGTGTGAGCCAGGATTTTGAAGATTCCACATGGTGAGAGAAGTAGCGAGCTACACATGAACAGCTTGCCACATGGAAAAAACAAATCCAGTCTGGATAACTTTATTATCTATCTCTGCCTCTCTGGAATATGAAGAATTCTATTTAAAGAAAAAGCAAATAGATATATAAACCAAAGTAAGCGCCTTGCTCACAAAGAAATCAGCTGGTTTTCCCTTTTTTGCTCCATTCAGCTGTGATGCCCTGCTGCATCCAGATAGGAAAGAATAATTGACAAAGCATACAGAAAACTAGATTACACATCTTTCACTTTCAACAGCTGAGCACAGATCCATTACAAATACATTATTAACTCTTACTGGACTACCGTGGGGTTTATTTCACAATTTAATCCAACGGTATCAGAAACTAATGTGTGTATCCGGTTATCTGGGCCTGTGTATATCAGCTTGCAACTATTTTCCAAATGGTTTAAAAAAATATATTTCCAGAGAGTCTGATGTGGAGTAATGTCAAATGCCTTGCTGAAGTCAAAGGATATGTCCACTTTGTTCACCCTTCCTGCCAAGCTTATTATCCTGTCAAAACCAGAAACCAAGTAAACTTGACATGTTTTATTTTTATGAATCCTTGCTGTCTCTCCTTCATATTACTCTCCACAAAGTGCACAAAGATGGTCTGACTTATTGCTCAGTCTTGTATCTTAACTACTATTGAAGATGAACAGAGCTTTAAGCCCTTCTTTTGTTTCTTCTTTACATATGGAAAGGAGGGGGGGAGTGCTTGATCTTCTGTCCAGTCAAGGAGTTCAGCATCTAATCAATGTGTGGACAGCTGAGAGCCACATCTATCCTGAAAAGGGAACATTCACTATTATTCTTCATTTAGCAGAATATTCTGTGTAGAACAAAAGCTTCACCATGGTGAATATATTTGAACTTGTCCCTGTGAATAACTAGGATGTGGGTACCTCTTGCACAAAATAAAGGACAATGTCAAATTGCAAGGTGAACTCTCAGTGAGGTACTCTTGCTGTGCATAGCTCTGTGTGGCCATCCACTTAATTCTGCCACACTGCAGGGATTGGGCCCACTCTTCCGACAAAGGAGGATCTGGGAACAGATTCTGAATCTGACGAGGAGGACGACAGTCAGTGAGGATCACAATCAGTGTCAAATTCTGTGGGAAAGCAATCTGAGCTCTCTGATCGGGAGGAGAGCGAATCAAGCGTCACTACCCCCCCCCCCGCGGGGGTCAGACATCAGCTAAGGAGGGCGGACCAGCTGAGAAGTGCCAGGTGCTCCAAGAGTTTGGCCCTTAAGAATAAGGATTAGGGGTGTGTATAGGGGTGATTTGAGTCTGGAAGGGAAGAGAGAGGTTTCCAGTCTGGAATCAACTTCTCAGCAATAGGTCATTCTTTCTTAATGGCTAGAATTCTAACTAAGCTGGTTTCTTTTGTGATCAATTTCTGCAATCCACTTCATTTGTACTTTTAAGCCAGTTTGCTAGGCTGGCATCTTTTCTAATAAAGCTTTTTAGTTAGAAGCCATTGTTTGGATGTTCTTGGAAGGAGGAGGGGAAGTATGGCCTACACACACACACACACACACCTTCCTGCAAACCAGATGTCTATGGGTTTATGCTAAACAGAGGACACACCTAGGAGAGCATTCCCCATACAGTAATACCTTGGATTACAAGTAACTTGGTTTGAGAGCGTTTTGCAAGACAAGCAAATTTTTTAATATTTTTTTAATTTTTTTTTACTTGATATACAAGCGTCGTCTTGCAATACAAGTACTGTAGTACGGCTTAAATTAAAAAATCTCTGTACAAATTTTTTTGGGGGGATTTCGTTTTGATATAAGAGTGTTTTGGATTACAAGCACGTGTCCGGAATGAATTATGCTCTCAATCCAAGGCATGACTGTACATTTTTCCAGCTGTTTGTTGTGTTCTTTTCTGAATGCAAACAGTAGGAGCGTCACTTCCTTTGGCATCCATGGGAGATTTTCGTCCAATGCAAAGGAGCAACTTTTATCAGAACCAAAGCAAGGAAGGTAAGGGTTAAACTCCCCCTCCCCATCTGCTATGATCCCAGTAATTGTCAGCAACCCCCAGTGTGGGTTTAACGTCATGCCTAGTTTGGCCCTAAGACTTACGTGGAAGTAAAAATACTGAGGGCTAAAGTGCATAGTGTGTAGCTGATCCTAACTATATATATATATTTATTCTAGTGTAAGTGTGTGGGCCCCTAATCCAGATTGGGGCTACCGCAGAGGGTTTTTTAAAGCTTCCCACTCAGCTGCTTCTCCTCTTGATTCATCACACACATTAACACCTGAATGGGGAATCTAGGAGGGAAAGTGGCTAGGTGGAAAGATTTAACACACACCCCATCTGCATGCAGTGGTCCCAATCCAGATGAGGGGCCTACACGCTTGCACTAAACTAAAATAGATGCTATGCATTCAGCGTAGCACATAGTTTAGCCTGCACTGCACATATCAGATCCATAAGACAGATGAAAGAGAAAGCCATAGATATAAAACTACGAATGTGAAAACCAATCTCATTGCTCTGAAATGGATTTTAAAGCCTTATGTTGCCGTTGCTCTGACTAACCAGAAATCTCCAAGTGTAATGTAGCATAAAGATTTAGAGAGAGAAAATTAACTGGCTTCTGTAGTCAGCTTTAAATGCTGGAATGTTAAGGTTTTGTTGGCTTGTTTGCTTTTAAGGCACATTCCCAGCATAGGACTTTCCCACACAATCAAGAATAACATGAGCCAATTGGTTTTTATACTTTCCAGGATACTCCTGCAAATCCCTAAAGCCCATATTTTCCCCATTCAGTTTCCATAAACTGGATGTAGCTGCCGAAAGCAAGTAATTTATTTCATTCAGGTGTATTATGACATAAACAGAAGGTAGTTTGTTGGGTCGCTTGAAATACCATACAGGCTATATGTCCCCAGGTTGCTTCAAACAATTTGCATTTCTTAGAGAACCCATATGCTGCAGTGGTTAGAGGTTACCAATCTTATGATGCAACCAAAACTCTCACACCAAACTCTGACAGATCCTTTTTCCTATTCTTTTATTTGTTCCCTTTTCTTTCTAGGTATCAATTCATCTGGTAACAATCTACATTTGAGGGGGGGGGGAACCAATCTGAGTAGGCACTGAACAATTCAGCTTCCTTTGTATTTTTCTCTTAACAAGCTTAACTTTTCTGTTAATCAGTAGTCTGACTGTTTCCTTTGACTTCCTCTTATTTTTGATGCATTTGTAAGAACTCTGCTTCTCATTTCTAACCCACTGCTATTTCTCATGTCACCGGTATTTTATCGGTTCATGCCTCCACCTTTTTTATTTTATTCATGCATGCTGTACTATTGCTCTATAAATAAGTGCAATGTCATGTTATTCCTTCCCACTTCTGTATATTCACCCACTGGTTTTCAGGGTCTCCCTTGCTCATCCAGTTCCTTTCTTGTTATCTCTTTATTGTATCAAAACAGCTTGCACCATGTCCTTTGATAATATTTCTTTGATAATAAAATAATATTTATTTTCTCTCTTTCTACTCACTACTTCCTAAATTAACTTGTAGAAAAACATGGCTTTTTACCTGGTGCCTTTCTTTTCCTAAGTTCATGATTTCTTTGCACAGGTTTACCTGTGTTCTTCATAGTTTCAGCCAAAGCAAGAGCCCTATTCAGACGTTCCTGATCTGGTATAGTAAACACATGAAGAGCAGGAGTGTACTTGCCCCACCCCTCTGTCATCACATTCATTGCCATCTTTACATGGAGGGTGACTTTGTGAAGAGAAGGCCCACCTGTATCCACGGGGGCTCTCCACGTGATCCAGAACACTGAAGAATTAGCATTCTGGATCACGCGGAGAGCCCCCATGGATACTGGAGGTTCTCCTGTCCACAGAGTCACCATCCATGTGTAGAAGGTGAAGAACATGGTGATGAGGCGGGGAAGGGCTAGCATGCTCCCACCCCTTATGTGTTTGCTATATCCAGACTCATCATCATCAGGCGATCACTCGTGACCGAGTAAGATTGTCTTCCGGGATAAAAGGAGGAAATTCTAAAGAAGATTGTGTAGACTCTAGCGATGGGTCCATAAGTGACTGTGGAGGCCAATTCTAGATCCACACAGCTTCCCACAGTGAGGACACAGGTTACCAGATAGAAGATGGTCCTGTAAAGGATTCATTTGACGTGCTTTTCGCTTAGCACGTTTCTCCCTTTCATCTTGCATTCGAGCTTCTTCAAAGTCCATGGAACCTTTGTGAAAGGCCAACCTCCATTTAGATCGTTCATGGGCCAGAGCTTCCCAGTTTTCGATGTTTATATTGCATTTTTTTAGATTAGCCTTATGAACATCTTTAAACCTCTTATATTGACCACCGATATTCCGCTTTCCATCCTTGAGTTGGGAGTAAAGTAACTGCTTTGGGAGATGGCAGTCAGGCATTCGAACAACATGACCGGTCCACTGAAGTTGGCGTTGAAGGATCATTTTTTCAATGCTAGTAGTCTTTGCTTCTTCCAGTACACTGACATTTGTTCGCCTATCTTCCCAAGTAATTTGCAGGATTTTCCGGAGGCAACAGTTGATGAAACCTTTCAAGGAGGTGGAAGTGACGTTTATAGATAGTCCATGTTTCGCAGGCATACAATAAAGTTGGTAATACAATGGCTTCATTGTTGGTAATACAATGTATTACCAACTTTGTATTACAAAGTTGGTAATACAATGGCTTCCCCAGACTGGGGAACACCTGAACAGGGCTAAGTCGTATTAATGTAAGTCTAGATTTTGTGATCATGGATGACTGAAGAAAATTATTCAGGGAAGAAAGTACTAGAGAGGAAAGAACTTCCATTCATGCAAGGATGTGTGTGTGCCAGCAAATCCTACATATTCATACCCACAGCTGTTGCTTCAGAGGGTTCCCCATTTCTTGAGAGGTTTTTCATAGCACAAGTGGGAAGGGGTGCAGGAAATCTCCATTGAGTCAGTAGGGTTCCACCCACAGTTATTTGACTCAATGCCAATGCTTTCAGTTTGCTATTCACCCTGAGCCTTGGGAATGAACTACAAATAAATAGATTGCGTAAATATACCATGTAATCTATATATTCAGCTAAGTTTTAGAAGTTCTGTTTTCCTTATGCTCACTCACAAAGAAAGAATGCATTTACCGGCAAAGATTTTAGGCATCAATCTCCAAACCTCCCTACCAGCTCAATTCCATTAATTTCAACTCAGCATTTCAAGGACAGGGTTTCAGGATACCTGTATTTCATTATATCTGCAACCATACAGAAAATCATTATCAAGAGAATTTTGCCCTTCAGCTGGTGAGTGCATCCTGACAGACTGGCTTATGGCTGATCCCGGGAACAGCTACATTGGCAGCTAAGTGTTTAAAATGAAACTCTATAAGCCCTGCACCAGAGCAATGTCACACAATCTGTACCTATTTGCTCCAAGTGCCAGTCTGGCACAGAATCAAAAGGCAAGGGAGCATGCCAGAGGAACCACTGAGGACCAGTCACCCATCTGGCATCTTCAGGCATCTTGGAAACAAAAAGCCAATTATATCAGTACCACCTTATGCACACAGATCAGGATCTAAATGGCTACAGCAAGTACAAGCAAGGGCTAATAATGCATACCTCCTGAGATTAGGAGAGTTTTTTTTTCTCTTCAGGCTAGAGCTGTGTGCAAATGACCTCTTGAAATTCTCCACCCTATTTGTGGGCAGACAAACTGGGAGCACCATTTCAGCTAATTTCTCCAGGAGAAGGAGAGATTCTCCAACAGTATCTCAGGGGCGGGGCTCACCATTAGCAGCAGCCGGAACAAGTATCATAGGCTCTTTCTTTTCTCGTAAGGTTTTTGTGTATGTGAACTACCAGTGCAAATGGTGGCAGCAGCAACAATATTAGAAGGCTGGCCACCATTTTGCATCCTACCTGGACTTACTGTCATTCCAGAGCAGTCTGTGCGTGTGTGTGTGTGTGTGCGTGCGTGCGTGCGTGCGTGCGTGCGGGGGGGGAGGGGGAGAATGGTGGCCACCACAAGAATGATGGAGAATATTTGAAGAAAATGCAAGGTGGCCTTAGTTTTCTAGTGGGGGAGGGAGGAACAGAAATATCTCAGAACATTGCCCAGAAAATGTCTCCTGAGACATCTTGGGTCAGCTCTACTTTTAACAGCTCACACACACACATACACATGTAATGCGTAGGGATGGGTGAATCTGTCGATTTTGCTTTCTCCCACACTCAAAATTTTAAAATATCAAGTTCTTTCCAGCCCATATATGAAGAAATTTGTGAATTTTGGTAAATTCTTATCAAAGATGAAGTGAAACAAAATTCTTACTCACCTACATTGGACAAATTCAATAGGTACAGCTATTCCCAGCATGGAGAGGACCATGTTTTACCTGCCACCATGTAGCTGTTAAAACATGAGGAGCTTATAAAAAAAGAAGAGGTGGCAACCCTAATTCGGCACCACAAACATGATGGAATACACAGGGATTCAAAGTCAGGCTTTTAAGAGCTAAGCACAAGGCTCTTTGCCTGGATGGGTGAGTCTTTCAGTTCTGCTTTCTCTCTAACATTTGAATTTTTTTTAAATCTCAGGTTCTTTCTCTCCCATTTGTGAAGAAATTTGCCAATTTCATTTATATTACATTTATATCCCACCTTTTTTTCCTCTTGCAAGGAACCCAAGTTGGCTTACATGGTCTCCTCCTCCTCCATTTTATCCTCACAACAACACCCCTGTGAGGTAGGTTGGGCTGAGAGCCAGTGACTGTCCCAAAGTCACCCAATGAGCTTCATGGCCAAGTGGAGACTAGAACCCGGATCTCCCGAGTCCCGGTCCAACCCTCTAACCACCTTCTTATAAAACAACAATCACCCCAAACTGAATGAAATTCTCACCTTTCCCTACACATCACAGACTATTTGTTTTATCTCCCCTCAACATGCTATCATGAATAGGAACATAAGAAACTGCTTTATTCCAGGTCAGGCTATTTGTCCATCTAGTCCCATATTGCCAACTCTGACTAGCAGATCTAACTATGTATGGTCTCTTCACATCACCTGCACCCTAACCTGTTCCTTTGAGCTAGAAATGCCAGGCGGTTGAATTTGGACCCTTCTGCATGCAAAGCAAGCATGCATCCCAACCTTGAGCTGCAGTGCCTTCCCTAGCAGCAGGAGAGGGTGGTCGTGCTGTTCAAGATACATGTATCGAATACAGGCCTGTGGCTTACGCTGGCTCAGCTTGTTTGAGTGTGGAAAGCTAAGCAGGGTCAGGCCTGGTTATTACTTGGATGGGAGACCCCCTCCTCTAGTTTCCTGCATTGAGCAGGGGCAGGGCCGGTGCTACCATTAGGCCAACTAGGCGGCTGCCTAGGGCGCCGGGCTAAAGGGGGCGCCAGGAGCATAGGGCTGGAGGGAGGGAGGGCTCAAGTGGGAAGAGGGGGGCGCTAAATATCTGATCTTGCCTAGGGCACCAAACTGCCTTGCACCGACCCTGAGCAGGGGGTTGGATTCAATAGCCTTGTAGGCTCCTTTCAACTCTATGATCTATGAAATCTGTGAAATCTATGAAATCAACTCCATGTGGACCCATGGAAGTAGTTACATAGGACTTGGGATGCTGGCCATAATATTTGGTAGAGACCTTTTAGAACAGAACTGCAACTGGCAGGAAACATAGGGAGGTCTTGTCCCTCCCCCTCCATTATTCAAGTAAAATACTGTTGTAGGGGAATTGCTACAAGCCACTGTTTGCCATCACAGTGACACATATCTATATAGGAGTGGGATGTTAATTCTCATTGTGAGAATCAATGTTTATCTCTTCAGGGAAAAGAGACCCTTAAAACAGATCTAACTATGTATGTATAACATGACCGCTGGGAATCACAAAAAAGAAAACAGTCGGATTATCTCCTATCCGACATGAGAATGCAGCGAGGCATTAAGAATTAAAAAAACGAATAAAAGGAATTCTGTAGCCTGGCACCTTTTTGTAAGATAGACAAACACATCGGTCTGTGAGTCCAAGACACACAATTTAGTAATTTTAAAAGCTGGCAGGGTGGGGGACCAAGTCAAAGTTCACTGTAAAGTCTAATAGATTTGAATGACTTTATCAAATGCCATTTTCAATTGCAATTTCTTGTTCATATCCAGGGTATGAATGCACAGCCTTTTCCGCTCACCTGAGTGCCCTGCATTTTGGGGTTAATGCTAATGTAAAGGAACGTTTCAGTAGAAATTGTCCAAAGGCTTCAGCTCCCATTCACACAGCATATTAGATAAACTCATTCCTGTGAACATTTCACTGTTAAGTGGCACATTCAATGCAACTGGCGACTTTAGAAACTGGGACATTTATTTTAGTATCTCTAGGATGTTCCTCACAGTAATGTTTGAGATGGAAGAGCCACCACTAGGTGATTTTCATCTCCCACTGAACAGCAGCTACGGTATATATACAATCTAAAACCTCACAAATCTCACTTTCCCAAGAGGTGTTGTACAGAAGTTCTGCATCTGTGTATCCTCACCAGGAACTGTTACTCCTACCGTAATGATTTAAAAAAAAAAAAAAAAAGGCTGGTAAACAGATTTAGTCATTCTCTGCTAAACAGGAAGAATACAGAGATTTTGGACCACCCTCCCTTATCCATAGATCTCAAAGGAAGCAGCATGACATTAGTGCAGCCTTCCCCAACTCGGTGCTTTCCAGATGTGATGGATTGCAATTCCCATCATTCCCAGCCAGCATGGCCAACCGCCATACTAGCTGGGAATGATGTGAGCTACAGCCCAACACTTCTGAAGGGCACCAGGTTGGGGAAGGCTGTATTAGTGCATCCCTTGGTTTTGCTAACTATATTATTAGATCAGTGCCCATTTACCTAATTAAAAAATACTGGCCGGTAACTTTTTGTACTGTGGGTTGTCAGAAGAGAGTCATGGGCGGTCAGACATTTGCTGTCAAAGGCAGTGGTCTTCCAAGAGGAGCTGCAAACTATGTATGTGTGCTCAGAATTTCAGGATATGATTTTTAAAAAGAGTGGAGAAAATATAAAAGTAATGCAGATGACAAGAGCCCTGTGCAAAGCATAAGGCACTACATGGTAATTGAGGCTGAGAACTACTGTACTGAAACTGCATATCAGAAGCCTTTAAAGAATTGATTTCCTTTGACTGACATCCCCCAAATATCATATTCTTTCTCCTATAAATATGCCCTGGAGAATGTAGGCACTAAAGTGATACTGAAGAAATGCATTAGCATGCAGGCATTTTATATTAACTTTACTTCTTTTTCAGAGTTAGAAGAAATAATGTCTTAGTATTTTAAAAGTAACACTCCACATTGCTTCAGAGCCTAGTCAGGAATCAATAAAATGGTGTGTGTCCCCCCCCCCCCCATATCATATACTGTGATGGAATGGTCAAAATGGCATCATTCTTTCTATAACGGTTCAGACAACACTTACAAGCAAGCATGATTTTTTTTTCTCAGCTTATTCTGCATTTAAAACACCAGTTATGGTCACTGCATGAAAAGAGGCACCTTGTAGCTATCACCCATGTTCTTATAACCTCTAGGATTGATTATTGTAATGTGTTTTCACATGAGGCTGTCCTTGAGAAGTGTTCAGAAGCTTTAGCTAGTATAGAGTGCTGTGAGATACCTTCAGATGGAGGCAAGGCAGGCTACAGGGATCATATCAAACCAGTTTTGAAACAGATGCTTTAGCTACTTAGTAGCTTATGGGCACAATTCAAAGTGCTAGTTTTAATCATAAATTACTTTAGAGAGTACCTCTTTCCCAAATGAGCCCTCTAGTCCATTGCAATCTGGATCTCACCATTCTGCTGCATTAAATCATTGAGGGTACAACACAGAGCCTTCACTACTCCTTTTACCTCCATTCTATTGTAGCATGGGTCAGAATTTCCTACCCAAAGAAACATGCCTAAACCCTACACAGCCAAACTTCAGAAAAAAAGACTGAATATATTATTGTTCAATGGTTAGGTTTTCTGCTTTTCATTAGGGATGCTTGAGGAATTTGGTCTTTGTGGATTTTGATAGGAACTGCCCTGTTCTGAACCTTCTGGACTAAAGTGCAGATTGGATGGTAGCTACCACAGTGGCTGCAAAAAAGGCAAATGCTATTTTGGGCTGCATTAATAGAAGTATAGCTTCTAAATCGCGTGAAGTACTAGTTCCCCTCTACTCAGCACTGGTTAGGCCTCATCTTGAGTACTGCGTCCAGTTCTGGGCACCACACTTTAAGAAGGATGCAGACAAACTGGAAAGGGTTCAGAGAAGGGCAACAAAGATGATTAGGGGACTGGAAACAAGGCCCTATGAGGATAGACAGAAGGAACTGGGCATATTTAGCCTTCAGAAGAGAAGACTGAGGGGAGATATGATAGCGCTCTTCAAGGACTTGAAAGGTTGTGACACAGAGGAGGGCCAGGATCTCTCCTCAACAGTCCCAGAGTGCAGGACACAGAATAATGGGCTCAAGTTACAGGAAGCCAGATTCCGCCTGGACATCAGGAAAAACTTCCTTACTGTTAAAGCAATACGACAATGGAACCAACTACCTAGGGAGGTTGTGGGCTCTCCCACACTGGAGGCATTCAAGATGCACCTGGACAGCCATCTGTCAGGGATGCTTTAACTTGGATTCCTGCATTGAGCAGGGTGTTGAACTCGATGGCCTTATAGGCCCCTTCCAACTCTACATGAGTCTATGATTCTAATGCTATCCAACAGATTTTGCACTTCTTTGAATTTTGAAATACTTCTCAGTTCACAAAACATAACAAAATAAATCTTAAAATATGAATTTTGAGTGAAAAAATGTTCAGAAATACAAATTTAAATGTGATTTTTTGTGTGTTTCCAGATTTTTGGTTTTTTGTCACCAATTAATGTGGAATTGGGACAGAATACACTTAGGAGTGAACCCATGTGAAAGTGACATGGACTGGAAAAAGACGGATTCATCCATCCCTATTTATGGTTTTAACCTTGTTACTGACTTTCAGGTTTTATTTCTTTGTAAATCATTTAAAGTTTTGCTAACTGCCTCAGTTTTCTTTAGGGAAAAAATGAAAGGTGGGATATAATTTTGAAATAAATAAAAATATCCCTTTCAAATGTATAACTTAAAGTTGTTTTCACATTTTCGTTCTTTTTCCTCAATGTCAGAGCAAGCAGTTTATTCCCTTAGGGATGATAAAATGGCTGCAGATACACAGGAATTTTCAGGTACCTGAGGACCACATCTATCTGTATTTGTATAGGTATACATAGTCTAATGATTTTTGACTACCCATCTGTCTTGTTGAAACCCCTTAAAGGGGTTTCATGTTGTCTGATTTTTCTTTCCCCTGGCCAAGATTTCAGATCTGTTTCCTGCTTTTATGATATCACCTTGGTTTGTCATAGCTATAAGGTCACCTGAGGCCAAGTTTCATGTATCTGACAAAGTGGGCTCTAGTCCATGAAAGCTTATGCCACAATAAATCTGTTACTCTTTAAGGTACCACAAGACCTTGTTGTTTTGCTGAAACAGACTAACACAGCTCCCCCTCAGGAATTTGAAACCAAGAGTGCCCAACCACCCCCAAACCTGGTCCTAGATATCTTTTCTTTTGCAGTAGGACATAAAGTAGAATTATCTAAAGAGTTTGTTTTCTATATTACATATTCAGCATGGTTCAACTTAAAAGAAAAAGTGCACTTTAAAAATCAATTACTCTTTATAGTGGCAAATATCAATATAATAATAGTGTTATTAATCTATCAGACTTCACCCATGACTTTATTTATATATAATTTGTACATTCAGTCATAACTATTCTCTGAAGTTGTTATAATTGTTGCATTGTCAACTATAGACTATCTGACACTCACAACAGTGCTTCAATTTCATGGGATTTCATTGGTATATAAATAAAGGCAGTACTTGTGACACATATCGAACTAAGCACAGAAATGTGAGTGTACGGATCTATGAAGAAGAAGATGTTCATCCATCAATGTGGGGCAGAGGAAGTGAGAGGTGTATTCAGAGACTGCTTTTATTAATTCTTCTGTTTGTGACAAATGAAAGCTGGAACACGTGTTATGAAAACTTCCTTGTGGCAAATGAGCCCCACTTCAGCAATAATGTTTGCAAATACCACATATCTTACCCCATCATGCTGTGCACCATGTTCTGCATTCCCAGCAGCCACTGAACAGCTCACAACATGAAGGATGGGGTTGGGCAACTTGTGACACTCCAGATGTTTTGGCCTACAACTCCCATCAGCCCTAGCTAACACAGCCTATGGTGAGGTATCATGGGAGATGTAGGCCAAAACAGCTAGAGAACCACACGTTGCCAACCCCTTGTGAAGGGGGGGTGAGTCATGTGGCAAAGGCTTGCACATGTGACCGCTAGTACAGAATCTCTTGTCAGAGGGAGGCTGTTTTTGCAGCATCCCCATGGCAACTATTAATGTGTGCTCCATCCCTAACTTGAAAGACTGCTACATTTTACAGCTACAGTCATGCCTTGGATTGAGAGCATAATTCGTTCCGGAAACGTGCTTGTAATCCAAAACACTCTTATATCAAAATGAAATTCCCCCAAAAAAAATTTGTACAGAGATTTTTAATTTAAGCTGTACTACAGTACTTGTATTGCAAGACGTCGCTTGCATATCAAGTCAATAAATAAATAAATATTTAAAAATTTGCTTGTCTTGCAAAACGCTCTCAAACCAAGTTACTTGCAATCCAAGGTATTACTGTATTTCATACATTTAGGGTTTAATCCTATACATGTTTAGACAGAAAGAAGTCCTTCAATTCCCAGAATTCCCATAGCCTAGCTGGGGAATTCTGGGTGTTGTATGGCTTTTTTTTCTCCCTAAACATGCATAGGATTGCACTGTAAAGGAGGTTGCAACCTAGTAAACAATGTCAACATCTGCTATCCAGAAGTCAGAAGTATAAACTGTCAGAAGTATAACTATGGAAAGGCCTCCCTCTTTCATTAAGCTTTCTCCTTTAGATATGTGCTAAAGAAACAAAATAAACAAACAAAAACTAATCTTCATCTAAGTCTTTCCTGAACTACCACAGACTTGCCTTGTCTACACTGTTAGTGTTATTAAAACACCCATACCCCCATCCTACTAACACCCATATTACTGTATCTCTGCTTTCTCTCTCCATTCCTGTCTTGCCAGTCTAATGTAGCTTATGAGCTATCTGGGCAGGGACTGCAGCACTCCCATGTTCTGTACAGAATGCAAAGAAAGCGTTAAGCCTTCAGAGCACAGGATGAGTTCAGAATCTCTAGGTCCTCTTCACAAAAGAGCTTGCAAAGTCAACAGAACGATCCACTAAAGAAATGAATAGTAACAAGGACGAGTAGTCACAGATAATGAGAACTTATACTAGAAAGCAAGAGTCCAGTGACAATCCTCACTAACAGATTCTTTCTGACACCTGAAAGGCCAAAAGCAAAGAAAACCACTTTCTGTTTAGTGAAGGCTCCTGATGCAGCTGACAACAGCTGTCACCAAGGTGACCAGTACCTTGGGTCATGTAGGCAAGTATTTGATCATTCATTGAAAGTGGAATAGCTACAGAAACAACAGATTCCACCAAATTGAAGGAGGCAGATAAGTGGCATTGACAGGGGGAAATGGAGTAGGTTTTTTCCCCATTGAGGTTCACTCAAAGGTTGACCAATATATATATCACATAATGCTCATGCCAGCCAGAAGTATTAGTGTGAACACAAACCTGCTACCATGAGACAATCCTTCAAAAATCCTAGGAATAACCCAGAAAGTAACATTCTACCAAAGTATATCTGCAGATATGCTGAACTCCCTGGAGAAAAGAAACTTTATGGACTATCATGCTTTCTCCAGAGACTCCCAAGAATTTCAATAAGATTGATTATAAACTGAATTAACTATGTCCTTCATATACATTTGAGGCATGTAAAGAAGGAATTCTATGCTGCAGGCATGACAGTGAGGCAGCAACATCACTCAAAATCTGCTGTACACTAGGGTCTGTATGCATGATTGCGAACCCTGATCGTGCAGGCTGTATGCAGCTGTGCAAACATTGAACTCTATTTTCACTTTCCCTGGAAAGTGCAGAAGGCAAGAGCAGAGCTGGAGGGTGCACGTCTGCTCACCCTCTACACATTCAGCCCATGCATGGACAAAAGGTGAGAATAGGGCTAGTGTGAGTAATCCCCACCACCACTCTGCATCTCTGTAGGCTGGGGAAGGAGCACAGGGGCAGCAAAAGGGGCTAGCAACAGAAACGGGCTCCAAATTTTCCATTCTGCAAAGAACCATGTCTTTCCCAAAGTCAAGCATACTTCCCTACACACAGCTACCAGCAGCATAAATCCACTTGGAAGGATGCATGTCACAGACAACACTTGCTTCCCATTGTTTGAATTATTATAATAGGGAAGGAGGGCCCCAATGAAATTCACACAACCCACACCCAAAGGGATTTTGGAACAGGGAAATCTGGCTCATTCGAGCTTGACGGATTTCATGCCCACTTCCAATCCAATTATCGGAAGCAAGCCGAGTTGGGGTGGGTGGGTTCGCAGAGTTCAGTCTCTAAGTGATTTGCACATTAAAAAAACAAAAAAAACCTGCTAAGCGATGTGCGCAAATCGGCACCACAAAAAGCACATGGCTGTAGTGCAATTTGTGAAAATTTGGCCAATTTGTGAAAATTCATGAGCTGAAAACATGTGGCTGTAACGCAATTTGTGCAAATCCTGCCAATTTGCGCAAATCGGCACCTGAAAAGCACATGGCCCTAGCACAATTAATGTAAATCACGCTAGGACCATGTGCTTTTCGGGTGCTAATTTGTGCAAATTGGCCAATTTTTTAAATGGGCAAATTGAAGTCTGCCTTAGAGACAGAAGTCCACAAGCTGGCTCAGCTCACACCACAGCGAGTCAGTGCCAGCGCAGGGCTGGCGAACCAGAATCTGGGGGCAAATCATGAAATTTGTCAGGTTCCCCCCCTTCAGATTCCTCACACATCCCTACACCCAATTTTAGCCAAATCATTCCCATCCAGCCCCAGCCATGTAAAGACAGTAGCTATGGCGGCCAACACAAAGGCTAAGGAGGCCAGTCTGCCTCTGGATCCCCTGTAATTTGAGCACTGCTTGCAATGTTGCTTTAATATTAGTCAACAAAAAAAAAAAAAAGCTCTATATCGCTGTAAGTTATCCAGTGAGGATGTACAGTAATATGCAATGGGAGAAGCACAGCTCTTCTACCAAATGCACAAAATCATCCAGCAGGCAATAGTCTGCACTTCACAAGAACTGGACAGAACTGATTTGGTCTTAGCCCGTGTTTATCAGAGTACACTAGAGCTTAGAAACCAGGGTAAGAAAAAGATCATTGAATTACACTCATGCTGTTAAAAACAAGTATGTTACGAGACAGTTGTGCCTTCAGTTGGTTCATATGGATTCATTTCTTATGTTATTTGAGGGCCAATTTTAAAAGTCCCAGATGTTCCCCTTGACACTATTTTCACTCCTTTCCCCCATAATGGCTTTGTGTGTGTGATAAGAACAGTGAATCTGGCACAATATTATGTAAGGAAATCAAAATATTGCTGTTTCTCTGGGAATATGAACACACTCAGTCTCTATACTTAGGTTATCTAGGAAGCTGCTTTATATTGAATCTGACCATTGGTCCATCTAGCTCAGTATTGTCTGCACTGACTGGCAGTAGCTCTCCAGGGATTCAGAAAGGAGTCTTTCCCAACCTTACTCAGAAATGCCAGAAACTGAACCTGGGACCTTTCGCATGCAAAGCACATGTTGTTTCACAGAGCTATAGCCTATCCTTAAACCGACCATAATAGATCGTCCTTATGTAGTTGACCTCTTCTCCTTGATGTTGCTTGTACATTAAAGATGCAGGTGAGCTAAATCTTCCCTTTCCTTTCCATACTAATTCTTCTCTTTCCATACCAATCACTAGTCTTCTACAATCTGTACATAAGCTTTTGAGGACTAGAATCCACTTATAGTCTGTGGCAATTCAAGTGAAGTCCAAATGTATACATAATGAACACAGTGGCCATTCACAACCACAAAATTTGGCGCTGATGTGAATGGCCACCATGCTTATTTTGCATGTAAACTTCACTTGAATTGCCACCTGCATTTTTTACATTTCGTGATACTTGACTCCACTGCTTTGTTCTTCCGTTGAATTCATGTGTGTATATACCTGTCAACTAAGACTAACATCTTTATTATTTATTTATTTGAAATATTTTTATGCTGCTCCTCAGCCAAAAAGGCTCCCAGAGTGGCTTACATATAATCAATTAAACAAGATAGTCCCTGCCCGCAGGCTTACAATCTAAAAAAGACACGACATGCAAGGAAAAAGGAATGGGGAGGGAAGAGGGGAGGAAATTAATTAATTCTTCTGGCAGGGCTGGCGGAATTGCCCTGCGCTCCCTCTTATCTCCCTCTGTACAGCCCGCTGGAATGGCTGCCGGTGGTTATAGTATTCTTTGTTAACTCTGCTGCAATAAACTAACATGGCTATCCTCTGGAAGATCTGTAGATTAGTTGGCTTTTGAGCATCAGCAGAAAACATAGCCCTTTAACTTCCTTCCAAAGTGTCAGTCTTTCTTTGAGTTTGCTACTCTGCCTACGAAGTTCTAAACAACACCTTTTCACATAAAAGTTATATTGCAAATGGACATGCTAAAATAATTGAAATTGTTTGTTTCATAAATGCACTCTCAGTACTTTTGTAACTACTACCCATCTCTAATGTGTCAGCATATTATTAATGACTCAATAGAAACCACTTTGAAAAGAAAGGTCATTCATTGTTCATATGTAATTTCAATAAGGATGAACAAGGTGAATTGAAATCGCTTTCTTTCCTTATGGGTCATGTCCATGTAAGGGTGAATAGCCTTCTGGTTGTTACAAGCCTGTAATCTGTGCTGAATTCTACTTCTGCTGAAAGTAGTTACACAAGAAATAAAATATATTGTTTTCTTTTTAATTTTTCTTGGGCTGGCTTGTTCCGATTTTAAGAGGTCACAGCTCCTCTGGGGAACTTTGGCCTCATAGCTTGAGAAGTTGTTTATTGGCTTCTCTGCACTTTAAAAATATGCAGCAGATATTGTATTTATACCTACATTACAAAAGCAACCTTTTAACCTCTGTATTACTACTTTCACTGTAATATGATAACCAAGGGGTTATAGAATTCTGTACTATAACACAGGGAGAATCTATCTGTGGCAGTATACATTTATAGATAAGAGTTTTTCTACACCACACCATCATTTGAAGGAGAGAGGGTCAATAAATGTGCAGTTCTTACTTGTTTGTTACATGAATACTCTTTTCACCCAGGTCTGCTTCGGTTGTGGGAGTAACAATACAAAAGAACCACTAGATACAGCCTGGGTGTGTTCTGATTCCTGGGAGGGCCCAGGAGCTAGTTAAGAACAACACCCACTTCCTCTGGCTTCGGAAGGCTAGCAGAAGCCACAGAGAGCTCTAAAAATAAAACCTCATTTAAATAAAACTTACATAGATTTGTAAAGCAGAGTTTGATGCTGTAAGCAATCCTACAATCCTAGACAGAAGAACAAGAACGAACAGTGGGTTGACAAAACAAAAAGGAAAGGAAAACAGAGTGAAAATGGAGGGTCTGAAGCCACCAAGGCCATTAACAGCACAATTCTATGCATGTCTACTCAGAAGTACAGTACGGTATGTCCCACTGAATTCAATGAGACTTACTCCTAGGTAAGCATGTATAGGGTTACAGCCGAAATCTGCAAGCTCATAACTTAGGTCATGCATGGAAGAGCTGGGAAAAGTACAATCTCTATGTGCAAATTGCAATGGCAGATAAAAGGGAGGCTGTGAAAATGAAACTTTTAGTACTTTTTTTTGAGAAAGGGGGAGAGAAATAGCACAGTGTTCTTTGACTATAATAATAGGTGGTTTTTATGCCTATTGTACAACCTCAGGAAGAATGAAACAGTAGAAAGATATGGCTTCTTCACCCAGGACCAAGCAATAGGAAGGTACTGAAGAGTACTGCACCAATTTAAAGATGCTGGCAGCCCAGCCAACTGCATTTTTTAAGATATCAAAGACTCATTAATAAAAGACGGGATAGTGTGTGGGATCCAGGAGCACTCTCAGGTACCAGAAATTGCTGAAGAAAGCCAACTAGGCTTTAGAGAAAAGCTTGGAGAGATGCAGAGCAGTTGAGTTATCCAAGGACAGGATTATAGCCTTAGAACAGGGATGGGGATTCACCACCTGTGGGCCAGAGGTTCCCTATCCAGCCCAGCAGCTTTTTCTTCTGGCCCTACACACTGTCATGGAGTGAAAAGCTCTTATCTCTGATCAACAGCTGTTTAGCACTGAAAAAGGCTCTCTTTCTCAGTGCTTTGCAGGGAAATGCACTTATCCCCAATCAGCTGCTGATCGGAGATAAGAGCTTTTCCCTGCAAGGCAAAGGGGGAACTGCAGAGTGATTCAATCCTGCTTCCTTCTAGCTTTGCCCTGAAGAGGTTTGACCTAGTTATGTGCGAGTAAACATGATACTCTTGCTTATTTCTGAGTAGAAATGCTATCTGAATATGCTGCTGAATGATTCAGTCCTGTTTCCTTCTGAGCCTTGTCTTGCAGAGGCTTGCCCTGCTTACCTGTGAGTAAACATGATGCTCATGCTTACTTCTGAGTAGATATACAGAGGTTTGGGGTGCTATTTGAAAGTTCTGCTAAGTTATTATTTTAAATTATTATTTCATGCTTCTGAGTAGACATACTTCCTACCATATATTGGTAACAATGGAATTTTGGGGGCATTGGGTTTTTTGGCCTTGTCCACCTCTGAAATGCAGCCCCTGAGAGCGTCTCCAAACTGGAACCTGGCCTTCAGGCCAAAAAAGGTTCCTTGCCTCTGCCCTAGAGACTGTCCACACAGTCCACAAGAAAAAGAGGGGACACCAGATGTAAGGACAACAGTAAACACCACAGAGTAACATAATGCTGTATGGAAGAAAAAGTGCAAGACAAAAAGAGAGATGCCCAGCTTAAGGGAAGAAATGCCACAACTGGGACAAGTTTAACTACTTCGCATTCAAGTTTCTATCAAAACAGAAAAAGCCCAAACCTAGAGTACACATTGTAAATATAGAGAGCACCACCACCTCTTTTCCTGCCACAGGTACATTTGGGAGCCCTTGGGAAGGCAGGGGAAGAGAGAGAAGATGAGGGTGCAGGCTGAGCACACCTACTTGCAAGTAATCAGATAACAGTGAGACCTCTTATGACTTACTTGCAACTACCCTAGTAATGTTGACTCTAGGTTGTGACCCACTTTCATTTCATAAGAACATAAGAAGAGCCATGCTGGATCAGACGAAGGGTCCATCTAGTCCAGCATTCTGTTCACTCAGTTGTCAAACAACTACCATGGGAAACCCACAAACAGGACATGAGTGCAACAGCACCATCCCGCCCAAGTTCCCCAGCAACTGATGTACGTAGGCATACTGCCTCTGATACTATAATGCTATTGTAGGTAGCAGCAAGAATAATCTATGCTCAAAAATGGAAAGAAGCAACAATACCAACTATAGAAGACTGGCTGTTGAAAATGTTGGACTTAGCAGAGATGGCGAAATTGACTTGTAGATAAAAAAATCT
This sequence comes from Shinisaurus crocodilurus, assembly GCA_021292165.1. Taxonomy (NCBI): domain Eukaryota; kingdom Metazoa; phylum Chordata; class Lepidosauria; order Squamata; family Shinisauridae; genus Shinisaurus; species Shinisaurus crocodilurus. The sequence continues at coordinate 34,967,925 of CM037880.1, read as the reverse complement.
ACATTTAAGAAAGACTGGAAACCTCTGGTGGACTTCTTGGGGAGGAAGGAAAGTGACTTAATAACTTTGGGTTTTGATTTTTGAATATTGGTAAGGTGATAGAAATTCTTTCTGTGAAAATAGAGGAAACTTAGATTAGATAAGGATTGGTAATGTTTGTCAGACAATGAGGCGGAAGCCAAATATGATTTGTTGTTGTTTTGGAAAATTCAATTTAATTTTTTTTTTTAAGGGCTATTGTAGATAGCCTTATCCTCCATGAATTTGTCCAATCCCCTTTTAAAACTGTCCAAATTGGTGGCCATCACTACATCTTATGGAAGTGAATTCCATGGTTTAACTATGCACTGTGTGAAGAAGCACTTCCCATTATCCATCCTGAATCTCCCACCATTCAGCTTCGTGGGTTGACCCCGGCTTCTAGTATTACGAGAGGGGGGAGAAATGTCTCCCTATCCACTTTCTCCACGGCATGCATAATTTTGTACGCCTCCGTCATGTCTCCCCTTATTCACCTTTTTCCTAAGCTAAACGATTCCAGCTGTTGTAACCTTTCCTGTTGTAACCTTTTGCTCCAGCCTCTTGATCGTTTTAGTTGCCCTTTCTGCACTTTTTCCAAGTCTACAATATCCTTTTTTAGGTGTGGTGACCAGAACTGTGCACAGGTGGTCACAGCAGAGATTTTTACAAGGGCAGTATGATATTGGCAGTTTTATTTTCAATTCCCTTCCTAATTATGCCTAATACTTATTCCTAATTATGCCTAACATGGAATTTGCCCTTTTCACAGCAGCTGGCACTGGGTCTACATGTCCACCACAACCCCAAGATCTCTTTATTGGTCAGTCACTGCTAACTCAGATCCCATCAGCATATATGTGAAGTTGGGATTTTGTGCCAGAACATCTATCACTTTATACTTGCTTACACTGAACAGCATTCACCATTTTGATGCCCACACTCTCCCAGTTTAAAATTTCATTTCATTTCATTTCATTTATTACTTTCTATATGGCCTAATAGCCAAATAAAATTCTGGGTGGTTCACAAAAATTAAAACCCTAAAATACCACATGATAAACAAATATAAAACCTTTAACATACAAAATTTTAAAATCTGTTTGAAACAGCTAAAAACAATAAAATACTAAGAGCCAATAAAACAACTAACATTAAAAAGAATATGCCATCTATTCTTACAGAGTGGGGCAGAGGGGATTTATACAGCAGGGCATGACTTCTTCCTCAAGATCGGCCAAAGCCAGTCCAAGGTGGAACAACCCAAAGACAGTCCTGAGAAAGAAAAAGCCAATGCTTGACCCAGACCCCCAGGCAAAAGAAGCCTTTTAAATGAAAACCAAAAACATACTGTATCTTTGCCCAAGATTTGTTGTGGGGCACATGAAAGATATGGAAAGCCACGGTGCCTAATGAATGCCACATTTATCCTAGAATGCTGATGGTAAACAATAAGAGAAAGAAGCTCTAGTTGTCTTAAATTCCTTGGTATGGACTTTTTTTGTGTGTGCCAAATGAAGTTGGCCCATAAAACTGCAGAAGCTTCTTTTTGGTGATGTTCAGTGAAAACTAAGAGAGAAAGTAGGGAACAGTAAGGAAGATAAAAGCTGTTCCAGTGCCATGGTGAGCATAACATTGATTATACTTAACCATACTGAACTTTATTGTGCGAGTACAACCAAAGATGTGAGTTACAGAAACTAAGCTGAGATGACCTTAAATAAATCCCATTAGATTCTTTGTAAAAATGTAACGAAAAGGAAAGTCATGGTGTTTATTCTAGATGTACTTGTAGAATTCAACTCAGAGCTTCAAGTTAATTATCCTTACTACATTTCCTTTCTGCCTCTTAAGATTAATTGATAGTTTTCAAAATCAGCTCATAGTTTCACATAAATCAAATCCAATTTAAATTTTCCATTTGATTGCACTCTATTATATTACCTTTTGCGAATAGACAAGCAAAACAAGAATATGATCTGCATGATATTTCTGTAATAAATTATCCAAACCTTTGTGCTGTGGATCATTGCCTTTTTCATACTTTTCACTCTTCTGTGTTTATTGACTTAAATTAGATCTGATTACTTTTTACTATGTAAAAAGTAATAAAGCTAGCAAGAAAGCACTCAAGTATATAATAACTTGTCTTCGTAATGCAACAAAAGCTCAAATCGGATTTCCAATTTATAAAAGCTGCTTAGGCTGTTGCCAGAAGCCTTTACCCAACTCACTGGCAAAGGAGGAGATGATATAAAGGTGTGCAATTATTATGGGCAGTAAAAAAAAAACATATATCTAAACTACAATCCATTTTCTACAAGTTTCTCCTTTTAAACTCAATGCCACTATTTCAGAGCAAGTGGATGTAGCTCATATTTACACATGGTGGAGAGAAGCATAGTAATCTGGTTTATACTGAATCAGACCACTGGTCTATCTAGTTTAGTATTGTCTACACCAACTTGCAGCAGCTCTCTGGGAATTCTTGTAGATAGATACTACCTGCCTGTAGATACTAGGAATTGAACCTGGGACCTTTTGTTTGCATAGCATGAGTTCTACCACTGAGCTGCTGGCCTCCCCTAAGAGCACTGCTCATAAAAATAGAAATCCACTGCACCTGCCATTTTAAATGCATGCTACAAAGCTGCCCTTACTAAGAGCCAGGTTCAATAAAATCTTCATGTAGCTTCTGCTCTGGAGAAGGATGTGCAAACCTTGAAAAATCAATTTCAGGAAGTATGCAACCTTGCTCCAGACTCAGCAGCAGAGAAATTAAACACAATCTGTAGTGTTTAGTAAGAATATACAGCTGAATTTGGATGTAGGTATGCACAGCAGGGTTGTATAAATAAATTATTTTATAAGAACAGAAATCCGAACTATTTTCAGTAGAGAAGAAAGAGCAAAACAAGGGCTTTATACTCAGACCAATTGAGCATCAATAACTTGCACAAATTTAAGTTGTAAGCAGGAAAGTGATCACCATTAATGTTCCTGGATTTTAAGACCTTGATCTGTTCATAAGTACAAATTCTTATCTGTGGGATAGGGGAAGACATTAAGATTTTGTTGCCACCATCCCCCAGTTTACAGAGACTGATAGAAAAGATCCTGAAACACTGCACTGTTCTATGCTGTCAAATTACATACAGTATTGCAATTTAGATTACATTCAGGATTTGCTATGAGGCAGATCTCCAACACTACATTCTATAGGCCACACTGAGGAATACCAAAGGGAACTACATGAGCTACTGAGGAAAGATCCTATAGAAGTGCAGAAGGAAATCTAGACAAATATACCTCTGGAGCCTTAACCATGGCTTTTTAATCTGCTACCTGAAATCCACAATTCATGTAATCTTGAACATCCCATGGTTCAAGATTACATGCCTCACAGCAGGCGTGTCTGTGTGGATGCATGCTTCCATGTTCCTAGCTACCATCCAGACCACACCACATGTTCCATTGTCTACAGCAAAGCCCTGTAAGAAGCCACATTTGTTCCAATCCTTCAGATAGGGGTATTGAAGACCTGCAAATGAAGGAACAGATTGGGAACGTTACAAGAGTACCCAGAAATCACCTACTACATGATAGGCCCTCCCTATTGTCATCACCCACAGCTCTTAAGTCTTTCCAGCACATCATCAAGGATCAACAACCCATCCTGGAAGATTATTTTTCCCTTTCACAGGGCTTGGGTTAGGGGGCTTGTGCTTGCTGAAAGACAGCCCCCTAACCTACAGCAGCTACTCCCCAGCAACAGTGGGCCAGTTAGCAAAGATACAAACCCAAGAATGAGCCCCAGCAACAAACCTCAGTGCCAGCTCTGTCCACATATCTATTTGTGCATCACTCTCATGGGATAAAACATCAAGGACTTATTCATGTACATTAACCAAACATGCCTCTGTCTTCATAGAAAAATAAATAAATGAATGCAAATCAGATATTTAAAATATTCAGAACCAATGAAGGTACATTTATAACTCCCAGAACATTCTGAAGCTGCCCTTAAAAGTCACCGTACTCCAAAAAAGAGTTGCATATGGAGACTCCAGCATGAATTTATCAGCAAATTTCACAATGTCAGACTCAGTGCCAGGGTGGTGTAGTGGTTAGAGCGTTGGACTGGGACTTGGCATACCTGAGTTATAGTCCCCACTTGGCTGGAAAGCTCGCTGGGTGACTTTGGGCCAGTCACTGACTCAGCCTAACCTCAGGGTTGTTGTGAGGATAAAACAGAAGATCATGTATGCCACCTTGGGCTCGTTGGAAGAAAGGTGGGATATAAATGTAACAAATAAATTAATAATAAATGAAGTCTGGGACCAGCAACCTCACCACAGAAAGTAATTGTCACTCTTTTGGTTTTTATATACACTATTTATTTTGCTATACCAATTCATCACCAGCAGCCTTTGATTGGGAGTGAATTCACTCTGTTTGGATTGTATATTCATTTGATTGGATCTTGTATTAATTTGAGCTTTGCATAATAGTGTGACACACCTACTGTGCTCTGTTGTACTGCTTGGCCTCACTTTGTAAAAATATTTATTTTCTTTCCTTTTTCTGTAATCAGTGTGCATGTGTGTGTGTGTGTGTGTGTGTGTGTGTGTACACATGCACACACCCCTATTTACCTAATTAGGTGATCACTTCATGCATCTGACAAAGTGGAATCTGGCTTTTAAAAATGCATATACCACACTAAATATGTTAGCTTAGATCTTTTGGGGGGGCAGGGTGCTACAACAGCCTAAAAGGGTTATCCCTCCAGAATTTAATAAAGAATGCAGAGAACCAATGAGGGAGGAGAGCAGCTATTTGGATGTCTTGCTGCAGTCAGAGATCGTTTTGCAACAGACTCAACCTAACCTCATTAAATCTGCAAATTGCCTTTTCTTTTCCATCTCAAGTCTATTTGGAACCTCAGACAGGGTCTTTTGCCTGACAACATAATTTCCTTTCCGTGTTTTCCTTAACATCTAGTCTGAGTGCAAAATTATACATAATGTTGGAGTTCCATGACTGGAACTCCCAACATTATTTTTTTCTTATAAAGGTAATCACAGAGGCCTCCAATTTGGATTGGGGGCACAGTATAGGAGAAGGGGTCCAACCCTTTCCTTCTCCACTGATTCCTAAACTTAAACCACCCCTCCTAAGGTTCCTATAAGCATGAGAAGGGAAACACAGGAACAGTTTTCTTAACTGAGTCCAAGTCTAAGATTGTCAAATTTGCTGATAAATCGCAGCAGTTATAAGACAGAAGTGATGTTGAAATACTGTACCTATAATGTTAAGCTTGTATTTTAGCTACAGAAAACAATATTCAGCAGCCCTAAAAGTATGGTTTCCCAGTGCTAGTTTTAAAAAGTTATTTGGATTTGGAACCTTAATCCAGAAACGTTCAGCTCCTATACTAGATATATTTTAACTTTCTTTGTTATGTGACTATCAAAGAAGGGATGGCAGAAATATCCCAGCAGAGCTATACTATAAATTCTACTAGTAATTCTCAATTTACATCACTGTATGCATCCTAGATGCTTGTTTTCTACAGTTAACAGCTCATGTGATTGTCTAAAAATTGAGGGCACAATCCAGCAAAGTTAAACACTTTGAAGTTTCATTTATTTCAACTGGAGAGCTAACTGTGTGCTTAAGGGTGCAATCCTATGCATATTGGCTGTGGAATGCTGGGAATTGTAGGACTTTTTTCTGTCTAATCATGCATAGGATTGTGTGCCCTAAATTTCTTCCACCAAAATCCATTGGACTTCAAAGTGATTAACTTTGGCTGAATCATGTTTTAGAAATGAACCCAGGAGCCATCATAATAATAAAAGAACTTTCGATTAAAATACCAGTGTTTCTGAAAGTTAACAGCATGAAAAAGTATGCTCCATGCCCGATAAATGGAAAAATACGGTACATGAAATCATAGTTTTTTACTTAAAGGTGAACAACACAGCAGCAATAAAACAGAAACCCCACAGGGCAAGTGAGTTATATAGTTTGCGTACACACACTGCAAAATGTGATTAATAGATGCACTCAGGCCTTGCATCAGCACTCGGCCTGGTGGGGCAAATGGAGGGCCCACCACTGCTGACACCAGAGCATCACTTTTTTTTTTTTACTATGGCCCAGTGCTCTGAAGAGTCATCTTAATTTCCTCAGAATGCTTCTGGGACCCAACATGAGACCTAGAGATAATCTGGTGAATTAAGATGCTGCAGATGCTTTACCTGGTGTTTCTCCTTTCAGTCAGTCAGTCAGGCGATCACTCGTGACCGAGTAAGATTGTCTTCCAGGATTTTTTTTTTAAAAAAGAAAATTTACAAAAAGGAGATTTTAAAAGGAGGAAAATTCTAAAGAAAATTGTGTAGACTCTAGCGATGGGTCCGTAAGTGACTGTGGAGGCCAATTCTAGATCCACACAGCTTCCCACAGTGAGGACACAGGTTACCAGATGGAAGATGGTCCTGTAAAGGATTCATTTGATGTGCTTTTCGCTTAGCACGTTTCTCCCTTTCACCTTGCACTCGAGCTTCTTCAAAGTCCATAGAACCTTTGTGAAAGGCCAACCTCCAGTTAGATCGTTCATGGGCCAGAGCTTCCCAGTTTTTGATGTTTATATTGCATTTTTTTAGATTAGCCTTAAGAACATCTTTAAACCTCTTATATTGACCACCGATATTCTGCTTTCCATCCTTGAGTTGGGAATAAAGTAACTGCTTTGGGAGACAGCAGTCAGGCATTCGAACAACATGACCGGTCCACTGAAGTTGGCGTTGAAGGATCATTTTTTCAATGCTAGTAGTCTTTGCTTCTTCCAGTACACTGACATTTGTTCGCCTATCTTCCCAAGTAATTCGTAGGATTTTCCGGAGGCAACGTTGATGAAATCTTTCAAGGAGTTGGAGGTGACGTTTATAGATAGTCCATGTTTCGCAGGCATACAATAAAGTTGGTAATACAATGGCTTCATAAACCAGTGTTTTGGTCTTCTTACAAATATCCCGATCCTCGAACACTCTATGTTTCATTCGAGAAAACGCGGCACTTGTGGAGCTCAGACGATGCTGGATTTCACTGTCGATGTTAGCTGTAACAAAAAGATAGCTGCCAAGATAGAGAAAATGATCGACATTTTCCAGTATTGTCCCGCCAAGCTGGATAGATGGCATCACCAAAGGGTTAGCTTGCACTTGCTGATGAAGCACTTTGGTTTTTTTGATGTTAAGTGAGAGACCAAGTTTTCCGTATGCTTCTGCAAAAGCATTTAGGATAGTTTGGAGATCATCCTCTGAATGTGCGGAGACCACATTATCATCAGCATACTGAAGTTCCACAACGGAGGTTGTAATTACCTTACTTTTTGCTTTCAGCCTACTGAGATTAAAAAGCTTTCCATCTGTTCGATATATAATTCCCACACCAGTGGGAAGTTTCCCCTCGACAAGATGTAAAATCATGGCGATGAAAATAGCAAATAATGTTGGGGCAATAACACATCTCTGTTTAACACCTGATTCCACTTTAAATGGAGCACCATGAGAGCCGTTGTTGTCCAAGACCGTAGCCGTCATGTTGTCATGGAGAAGTCGCAAGATATTCACAAATTTATTGGGGCATCCAATTTTCATAAGGATAGTCCAGAGAGCTGTTCGGTCTACAGTATCAAAGGCCTTAGCAAGATCAATAAATGCCATATAAAGGGGTTGATTTTGCTCCCGGCATTTTTCTTGGAGCTGACATGCAGTAAAAATCATGTCTATTGTCCCTCTAGAGGGGCGGAAACCATATTGAGTTTCAGGGAGGATCTCTTCTGAAATAGATAGAAGACAGTTTGCGAGAATCCTGGCAAATATTTTACCTGCGGTAGCTAAGAGAGAAATGCCCCGATAGTTTCCACAGTCTGTTCTATCACCTTTCTTAAAGAGGGTGATAATTATGGCATCCCTGAAGTCTTCTGGGATCTCTTCTCTTATCCAGATTTTTTCGATGAGTTTATGAAGATGTTGTACAAGTTCGGGGGCCCCTTCTTTAAAGATTTCAGCAGGAATCCCATCTGGTCCACTAGCTTTGTTATTCTTCATTTGATTAATGGCTTTTTTTACTTCATCCAAAGTGGGGAATATTGCAAGTTCCTCTCTAATTTGTTTTTGCGGGATTTGTGAAAAAATCTCATTATCCACCTTAGATTTACGATTTAAAAGGTCATAATAATGCTCTTTCCAACGCAGTGCAATAGACTCTTTGTCTTTTAAGAGTTTGGTGTCATCTTTTGATTGTAAAGGGTTTGTACCATAGGTTTTTGGTCCATAAATGGCCCTTGTGGGCGTCATGAGATTCTGCAAGTTGTTGAATTTCTTCAGCTTTCTTTTTCCACCAGGCGTTCTTAAGTTCTCTTGTTCTTCTTTGGACCTCAGCCTTTGCACTAACGTAGATTTTTTTCTTGGCAGCGCAGTTAATATCATGTTGCCATATTTGGAAGGCTTTCCTTTTTTGGTCAATTATATATTTAATCTCATTATCATTTTCATCAAACCAATCCTGATGTTTCTTAGTTTCATATCCAATAGTTTGTTCACAAGCTGCAGTAATGGAGGTTTTCAGCTTAGACCAATGGTCCTCAATGTTGTCAGGAGGTTCCGTAGGTAGATGTTCCTTAAGAAGTGATTGAAGACGAGTTTGCTTAATAGGGTCTTGAAGGGCGTGGATGTACATTTTACGCCTTGGTTTCCTTCCTTGAAGCCTACGTTGGGGAGCAATGTTGATAACCATAGTGGACCAGATTAGTCGGTGGTCTGTCCAACAGTCGTCGGCACTCACCATGGCCCTAGTAAGAAGTACATTGCGGTGATCTCTAATACGGACAATTACATAATCCAGAAGATGCCAGTGCTTTGACCGTGGGTTTTAAACTTATTCTTTTGTCGAAAGAGCGTGTTTGTGATAGTGAGATTATGCGCTGCACATATAGACAAAAGTAAGATTCCGTTCGGGTTGCTATTACCAACTCTGTCTTTTCCAATAGTTTCTGGCCATAAATCAAAGTCACGCCCAACTCCTGCGTTAAAATCGCCCAGGAGGATAATTTTATCTTCCTTAGGTATCTCTGACAGGAGAGTGTCCAACTGGGTATAAAAGTTTTCCTTGATGTCTTCATCAGCATCTAATGTTGGCACATAAGCGCTCAAGATAGTTACCTGCTGGTTATTGGCGAGCTTTAATCGAAGAGTTATCAGGCGTTTGTTAATGCCAGTAGGAACTTCTGACAAAGAGTTCACTAGCTCATTTTTGATGGCAAAGCCTACTCCATGTATTCGTCGGTCCTGCTCAGGTAGTCCTTTCCAAAAGAAGGTATAGCCTCCTTTTTCTTCCTTCAACTGTCCCTCTCCTGCCCTTCGAGTTTCTTGAAGTGCTGCTATGTCAATTTTAAACCGTCTCAGCTCCCTTGTAATAATAGCAGTCCTACGCTCAGGGCGTTCACTATCTATGTTATCCATCAATGTCTGTATATTCAATGTTCCAAAATTCAAACGTCTTTTTCGACCGCTAAAATGGTGACCCCACTGGACGCGGTAATCCAGTCAGGGGAGAAAGAGGTAGGCTATGTTTAGGGCACCTTTTCTAGCCCCCTCCCCATACGGGGTGAGCAGAGTGGATCCTAAATAGGGCTGCTCAGTCGTGGATACAGCTGCCGAGCTGCTCGACTACCTCGTTCCTTGAACAGGGTGACTGAGTCTGCATCCACTGCCCATGTGCTGGTCTGTGACTAGGGGCTTCCAGATTCACAGTCCTGCCCCCATCGCCATTCGCCAGTCGCCATTGGACTTTTTTGGTTGGATGGGTGGGTGGTTGGGTTGGGTTGGTTGGGTTGGTTGGGTTGGTTGGGTTGGGTTGGGTTGGAAGACGCCTGTGCGTGAAGCTGTTTTCTGTGGGGAGATCGGTGCACAACGAATCACCACACAAACTTGACAGAGGACGGCAATGATCCATCTGATATGTCTGATAAATGATCCAATGGCACGGTTACCCTGACGATTGGAAAACCATTCTCTGCTGCAGCCTTCATCCGCCTTCACAGCCGTTGTAATTTAGGTTTAAATTATCTTCCGCCTGTTCTGCCATTGAGGACTTTTTGTTTTGGATCGTTCTTTGTCTGGTTCCTCTCCCTTACCGCCATGGGTGACCCTACCGGGAGTATATAGCTCCCGACGGCATTGCTCACAGGGTTCATCGGGCTGCTCACCACCTCTTCCCCCTGCTTTTTCCTACAATGTCACTACCACCCAGGTAAGCTCATGGTGGCCACCAGGGAAGCACTGGGAGGTAGTGGCGGAAGCGAGCCTTGCAGCAGCTGGCTCACGAATTACTTCGAGCTAGTTGATCTTCCTTCTCCCCCCACCCTGCTCGAACCCAACTGAGTCACGAACAGCAAGATCTTTTGCTTGAAGCTCGCTTGAGAGATAGCTGCAGAAAGCTTTTGTTTCTTAATTGGTGGTACATAAATTCTAAGCACATAAACTTTCTTCTTCTAACTCAGACTGAGGAAAACCAAAACCTCTATGCACTTATGCTAATCCTACTAACAAACACCAGGATTTGTAATGCTAATTTGAGAACAGCCTGCCTCTCTGGCTAGATTGAAAATATAGACTTACATTCCTACATTTTAGAAAAATGATTTTGTTACAGATAGACATAATAATGTGGTAATTCTTGTAAGATGCATTCTTGTGAGATGCATACCTTTTTTACAGAGGAATTTTTAATAAACTTAAGAATTTGTTGTGTGGTAAAATATAATTCATTTCTTCAACTTTGACTGCGGAAAGCCTGTAAAACCTCTCTCTCATATGCTAACTTGGCTCTTCTTCCTTCAAGGCTCCAGACTGTTTTTTGATTTGCATTTCAATAGTAAATAATGCTGGCTGCATCTCAATGCTAAGACACAGGTAAAACCTGTTTAACAGCTCGCATCTCTGAGTGGGAAACGAGCTGCTGTCAAGTTCACAATAATCTTTAATCATGCTGAGTGAACAGAGAACAGACCTTGCTCGAAGAAGAAAAAAACTTGCGACTTTTTTAGCACATCCCTACTGGGAGGCACCTTGCTCAGGGCCCCCTTAAGCCAGGCACCTTCCCTGGATAGGGTATAGAAATGTACAGTCATTTGCTTGATGTGAATCAAATAAAAATGTTAATTTCTATTGCTTGTCACTAAGCCTAAACTCCAACCAATATTTCTCCAAATGTTATGAATGACTTAACCTCTTTAAAATAAAAACAAGAGAAGAATCAGTGTATCTACATGCCTATGCAAACATAATGGCCTGGTTCAGATGTTCTATGTCTGATAAACTGTCAACCTGGGAACAAGTGGTATGCACATACACTCCCTTTTCACCTCTCTCCTCATCACTTGCACCCAGCTTCAGCAAAGCTTACTTGGTTTCTTAAACCAATGAACCATGATGTCCAAACTGAGAAACTGTTGTTTAAGGGCTTCCTTCAAACCATGATCAGATCCTGGTTTCACTTCCCAATTTGTACATAACAGAGAATTGTGGTTTAAGAAACCGAGATAGTTTTGCTGAAGCCAGACATAAGAGGAAGGGGGAGGGACAAAGTAGGAGCATGTGGACATGTGGATCATTCTCAGGCCAATAAACTATGGTTGGGATCATCACATCTAAACCAGGCCATTCCTTTATTATCATGGTTAGTAGATCCTTGCTCTTTTGAGGAGAGTAAAGCACAAGCCACTTACAGGTCTAATGTAAAGTGGGTATAATGAATGTGTGGAGCCAAGTATCAAAGCGGCAGGCTCCACCCTAATCTACAGGTATTCGTTATAACATTGTAGAGTGCCCTCCACGTGTACTTCTGCCCTTGCTACACTTTTATTATTAAGTGATTGAGCTGTCGTTCAAGTAGCACTTCAGTTAGGTAGTTAAAAGTGTCAATGAGAGTCCAAATCAGATGAATCTGGTAGATTGAGGGTTCTCTCACTGGACAAAAAGGGAGTTATCTACAGTCATGCTAGTTCTTTTCTTTTCAAAGAAGCCTCCTGCCTTTGAAGCAAAAGCTGCTGTCTGTGAATTCTCTATCAGCTAGAATGATGTGCTATTGATTATCTAAATTCTTCACATATTTTCTTTCAAAAGCTTACCTATTATGCTATCCCTCTAGTATAGTGAGAAAGGTTGCTTTGATCTCCATCACTGTGGAAGCTTTCTTTTGAGTTCAATAAAGTGTCTCAATAGATAAAATAATTTCCCTGTTTTTAGCACAGTTTTTAAAACTGATTGCAACATATGAAATAAGGTACATGAAATAAGCTACAGTCATGGCTCATGAAGTTGCAGTATGCATACTCACAAGGGCTTGGGCCATGCATGTGTGGTAGACATATATCCTAGTGCAAAATAGATCAATCGATTGATCAATCAACCTATATATGAGGTAGTGAATGCCTCCCTCGAGGAAGGAGTGATGCCATCAGCCCTTAAGGAGGCAGTAATAAGACTGCTTCTAAAGAAGTCCTCCTTAGATCCCCAAGATTTGAACAACTTTCGCCTAGTCTCCAATTTGCCTTTTCTGGGCAAGCTGATTGAGCGAGTGGTGGGGGCTCAGTTGAAGGCACATTTAGATGAAGCAGATTATTTAGATCCATGCCAGTCGGGCTTCAGGCCTGGACATGGGACAGAAACGGCCTTGGTCGCCTTGGTGGATGATATGAGGAGGGCTTTGGATAGGGGCGAATGCTCTTTTCTAGTCCTCCTCGATCTCTCAGCAGCTTTTGATACCGTTGACCACAGTATCCTCCTGGACCGCCTAGAGGGGTTGGGCATGGGAGGCACTGTATTGCAGTTGTTCCTGTCCTTCCTCTCTGCAAGGTACCAGAGGGTAGTACTTGGGGAGGAGGCTTCGGACCCTCGGCCGCTCACTTGTGGGGTGCCACAGGGTTCCATCCTCACCCCAATGTTATTTAACATCTACCTAAAGCTGCTGGGAGCTATCATCAGGAGGTTTGGGGTGCACTGTCATCAATATGCGGACGACACGCAGCTCTACCTCTCCTTCAAGTCCTCACCAAGGTTGGCTGTTGAAACCCTGTCCAAGTGCCTGGAGGCAGTGGGTGGCTGGATGGGAAGGAACATGCTGAAGCTGAACCCCGACAAGACCGAGGTACTTCTGGTGGGGGACAAGGGAAGGTTAGGGGATGTTGACCTGGTGCTGGATGGGGTACATCTACCCCTGAAGGACCAGGTCCACAGCTTGGGAGTCATTAGACTCCCAGCTGTCCATGGAGGCTCGTGTCAGCTGTGAGCCGGGCGGTGCTGTATCAGCTCCATCTGATGTGGCAGTTGCACCCCTACCTTCCTAATAATCTGCTCCCATCAGTGGTTCATGCCTTAGTCTCCTCTCGCCTAGACTATTGTAATGCGCTCTACGTGGAGTTACCCTGGAAGACGGTTCAGAAGTTGCAGCTGGTACAGAATGCAGCAGCTCGTCTGGTTAAAGGCTGCCGCTGGCGTGATCACATCACTCCAGTGCTCAAAGAGTTGCACTGGCTACCAGTTGTTTGCCGAGCTGAATTCAAGGTGTTGGCGTTGACCTTTAAAACCCTGTACGGCTCCGGTCCAGTTTATCTCAAGGAGCGCCTCCAGCAACATCAAGTAGGCCGCTCAACAAGATCTGCCACGGACGGCCTTCTCCCTGTCCCATCAGCCAGAGAAACCAGGCTGGTGGAGACTAGGAGGAGGGCCTTTTCTGTGACAGCCCCCAATTTTTGGAACTCTCTCCCCAGAGACCTTTGCCATGCCCCTTCCTTGATTAGCTTCCTCCGTGCATTAAAAATGTGGCTTTTCAGGCGGGAATATGGGGTGGGTTAGGATTTTAAAGTTTTGTACTATTTTTAATTGTGTTTTACAGTGGGGGGGGTTTCTTGTATTTTATTGGACTGTACATCGCTCAGAGTGGCCGGATGACTGGCCAGATGGGCGATTCAAAAATATAATAAATAAATAAATAAATATGGCTATAATTGCACTACCTGTCATTCCTGGCACTTCAAAAGCTAACCAGACTGTATCTAAGCAACCACTGTCAACGTTTAGTGGACCAGTGGTTCAGTGGTGCCCAAATCATTCTTATAGTGTATACATCCAACTAGGAAGGACAAATCTACAAGCTTTGAATGTTTTGAAGCACAAGTTTGTTTCATCCCATTCCAACATCAGTTTGTGAATTTTGGGGTGAAAAGGCTACAAAAATTATATGCATTTTGCCCTAATAAATACATTTTTTACAAGCAATTTTCTCCAATGTACACGTATGTGAATAATTTCCCCTGATGTGTGCATGCTTCTAGAGATATTTTTATTGGAGAACTGCGCCACAAAATTTGGAGAAGTGCAAAAACGAAAAGATAATTGTGTTCTAGTTCATGTATTAGTTTGGGAACTGAGAATTAGGTCAGTTGGCATTTTAATATGAACCAAACAAATTTCTCCCTATCCCTACATCCAGCGCGTGCGCGCGCACACACACACACACTGGAATTTCTACATTGGTAGAGAGCAGGTAGCAGGTAAGGTCACAGGGGCAGCATTCCAGGCAGTACCATCACCCAGAAGCGTGTGCAAAACTGAGCCCTTTATGTAGTCCACACCATCTTCACAGTACTACCTTGTCAATTGCACAACGTAAACTTAACTTGTTTTGTAAGCTGCTTTGAGTGCCATTTTTGGGTCGAAAGGCAGGTTATAAATCAAAAAATAAATAAAACACTAGAGAATCTGTTCATAATTTTATATATATATATATATATACACACACACACACACACACACACACACACAAATAGCAAAGCAACAGAAAAATAGTTCAACAGCTTTATTTTAACCATAAACAAAACAACGTAAGGAATGCCATGAAGTAAGGACAGGGAAGGGAAGTCCAGAATGGGCCAAGAAGTGATTGCAAAGAAATAGGCAGGGAAATGGAGGTTGTGCTGTGGAAGCAACCCTCGGCTGCAGTAGGAAAACAGGAAGCAGGCAAAGCCTTGCACAAAGCAACAGAGGCCTCAATTTTGTGTAGCCATGTTCCGTGTGTAGCCATATAATGTAAGCCCATTACAGATGTTCTGTCCAGGCAGAAAGAAAACGCATGGGGGAGTGTCGTCACAGTGACAGCTTACCTTTCTAATCCACATGAGTTCTTCTGAATATCAGAAGAAAGTGCCCATGCATAAGCCCATTTCACATGTTAAACATGTGAGTGGGATCCACATCATTAAAGGGCACCATTGTCCCCATGCCTGGTGTTGTGCCCATCTACCCTCCTCTGCTTCCCTGACTTACACGCATTGAGCGAAGGTCTGAAGGGGCGCCAGTTGTACTTGGTCATAGATCATAGAGTTGGAAAGGGCCTACAAGGCGATCGACTCCAACCCCCTCCTCAATGCAGGAAACTAGAGGAGGGGTCTCCCATCCAAGTAATAACCAGGCCTGACCCTGCTTAGCTTTCCACACTCAGACAAGCTGAGCCAGCGTGAGCCACTTCATGAAGGCTCCTCCAGGTGATGGGAAATCCTGTGCAATCAAGGCTCCACGTGTACAGCCAGCTACTCTGTAAGACAGGGGTCCCCAACGGGTGCCTTCAGGCACCTCCAATGGTAATCACGAAGGGTCCACAATGTGGTGCCCATGGGCACCCAGTTTTTTAAAATTATTTACCGTATTTATATTTTTCCTGTTTTTTCATATACATACATAGATTTGTGCGAAATGCATACAACATAGCAAGTATACATAGGCTTCAACAAAAGTGGACCAAATATCCAAATAGGTATCCATTTGAAGGTGGCATTTATATGCCACCCATTCATATATTGAAAGCATTGTAAGGTCCTCAGCCTATTGCATTATCCAATTTTGTAATAACAGTCTTTTAGCTATCAAAAGGGAGCAGAGAATCCATTTACGCTGACCATTTGTTAATTTCATGCAGCAGGTAAATAATTTAAAAGAGCGTGTACATCAGTGAATATTAAAGGCTGTTCCAGTACAAAATTTATCTGTGTAATAACCTCCTCCCAAACAGAAGCAACTACTGGACATTGCCAAAATGTAGGTATAAAAGAAGCATTAGCAGTATTGCACTGTCAGCAATTATCTGTTATTAAAGAGACGTTGCATTGTCCAATAGACATGGAAACAAACATTTTAGCTGAATAAGGCGCAGCCTGAGATCCATAGACAAGACAAGTAGATGCCAAAGCAGCCATCCACTGATTAGGCATTTTGTGGTGGTGCTCACAGCAGCTTTTCAAATTCTCAAATGTGGCCATGGGTCCAAAAGGATTAGGGAACCCTGCCATAAGACCTTTGCTGAGGATGCAGAGGTGGGGAGGCGGAGGTGGGGATGGGCACAATGTTGGCAGCAGGGCCAATGGCACAGCCCTGCTTTCCTATAATCAAATGGACCACCTTCATGCAATTAATTAAACAAATGTATGTAGCTTAGGAAGGGATTCTGCCACGGTTACAGTACTCCACCCATGCATATTTGTTCTTCTTTTAAAAAAAATATTTATTTATTTATTTATTTTATTTCTATATCGCCCAATAGCCGAAGCTCTCTGGGTGGGTCACAAAAAATGCACATCACATAATATAATATAATATAAAACATACGGTAATATAACATAATATAAAATCTCTAACATAAAAAATTTGAAACAATTTAAACAGCTAAAACATTTACAATAAGAGACTGATAGAAACAACTGACAGAAATGCCCCATCATTTAGATTAATGATAGCAAGAAAATGGAAAGTTTAGAAAGTTTTCTCTATCACTGACTGGTATAAAGAAGTCTGGGATATGGCTTTAAATGATATGTTAACTTGCAATATCAAATGTAAAAGGGGACAATTAAAGAAAAACAATTTTAAGGATATTTGGGGTTTATTTTTGGATTTTGTGTTAAATAAGGGGAAAGGGAGTATGCCTTGTCAAGATATGTTGTATTTTTGGAATAATGAATAATTATAGATTATAGAGATAGAATGTACTATATGGTCCCGTGGTGACGGGAGCACTATATAAGTTGTATGTTTGTTATTTAGTTGTTTTATATATTGTTTTAAAAATTTTAAATAAAAATTATTTAAAAAAAGAAATGCCCCATCATATGCCATCACATGCCATCAAATGCCTGGGTGTGGAGGACAGTCTTAACCTGGCACCGAAAGATGACAGTGTTCATGCCAGGCAGACCTCAGTGGGAGAGCACTCCATAATTGGGGGCCCCCCACTGAGAAGGCCCTCTCCCTTGTTGCCACCTTCCAAGCCTCCCTCAGAGGACGCACCCAAGGCAGCTTAGTACATGGTCCTCCTCTCCATTTTACCCTCACAACAACCCTGCGAGGTAGGTTAGGCTGAAAGTTGATGACTGGCCCAAAGTTACCAAGTGATCTTCATGGCTGAATGGGCAGTAGAACCCACAGCCAGTCCGACACCCTAACCACTACACCAAACTGGCTCTCCTAAAGAGAATGTTTGTAAGAGAGTTTAGTCTTTCCTGCCTCATTTATGTCCTCGTCTTTCTAATCTAATCACACAGGTGACCAAGTGCAAAGTGATTCACAGAACTAATAAAAAGAGTTGCAGCCTGGAAATAATGAATCCAGTAAACTAAATTAGGGAAAATATAGGGCAGAATGCAAAAAGAAAAAAACAAAGAAAATGTTCAAAGATAGGGCTTCACCGCCATTATTACCGGCACGTAAAGAGAGAATGCATAAAGGCAAGCGTTGGAGTGACCAAGCAACTGTAACTAGGCAGCTTGCTCCACATTATGATATAGATGGGGACAAAGGATGAATGTGCAGAAGAAATACAAGGCATTTTGCAGCACATTATCCCTGCTCCTCAAGGAAGTAATGAACAACCACCCACCTCAAGTTTACAGCACTTTCGACTATAACAGTATGCAAAAACATACTAAGGTGCTTACTGGATCATTGTTCATAATTTGTAGATCAAGTATTCAAAATTTATATTTGCTATTCTAAATATTACGTGTAAACTTGTAAAGGGGGAGGATAAGATGGTTAGATACGATCACTTAGATATGATCACTTAGAGAACAGCATCTTGATGTGCTGTGATGGGGTGTTAATGAGCTACATCCAACATTACCGAGCAGACCAGTGTTCTCCAACCTTGGGTCCCCAGATGTTTTTGACCTACAACTCCCAGCATGCCCCAGCCAGTGAAGCTGGCTGGGGCATGCTGGGAGTTGTAGGCCAAAAACATCTGGGGACCCAAGGTTGGAGAACACTGGAGCAGACTTTTGCTCCAGAAATGGAACTTTTCCGTCCTCTTCTCCCTGCTGCATTTCCCATGCAACCTCCAGAGAAAAATGTGGGGAGGGGGCAAGGGGAATGGGAGACATGTGAATTCGCTCTGCTAGTGGATGCTGTTCTGCTAGTGGAAGAGCACGATTGGATTTCACCCTATGACAGTTGATCTGGAACAGCCTTCCCCAACCTGGTGCCTTCCAGATGTTTTAGACTACAACTCCCATGATTCCTGACCATTGGCCATGCTGGCTGCTGCTGACAGAAGTTCATCTGAAACTTAAGGAGAGCACCAGGTTGGGGAAGACTGATCTAGGACATGTTGGAAATCTGAGCCGCCGAGGGGAAAACAAAGTTAAACAACTTTGTCCCAGTGGCTGCAGAAGTTGCAGTGGAGAGATAGGGTAGCGTGAGAAGCGTGTGCTAGGCCAGTAGGCAAAAAGCAAAACAAGAAGTCTGTTTCTTTTAAACACAGAGGTTTACTAAACTAAGACTTGCAAAAAACATGAACAGAACATACACAGAGTGCTATTGTACAAAAGTGAAAGAGAACAGTATGTCAGACAAAACAGATACAGTCTAGACCAGTATTCTCCAACCTTGGGTCCCCAGATGTTTTTGGCCTACAACTTCCAGCATGCCCCAGCCAGCTCCACCGGTAACTTTTGATTAATTCCCATATCTTTGAGTAATTGTATAAACCATGTTGTCTCTCCACATGCCAAAGAAACTGCTGCCATTTCTGCTTGACAACTAGACGTGGCCACACTTGTCTGTTTCTTTGATACCCAGTTTACAATTGTGTTTCCTAATTGCATAACCATGCCACTGACTGATTTCCTGGTTAAAACACAATTTCCCCAGTCAGAATCCACCCAAATTTGTAAATTTTCAGAACCTTGACCCGGTAACATTAAACAAATATCCAGGGTGCCTTTGAGATATCTTAAGATTCTCTTTGCTGCGTTCCATGCTGGAACAGTGGGTTGTGACGTGAACCTACACAAAACTCCCACACTGGCTGCTAAATCTGGCCGTGACCATTGTGCCAGATATAGCAAACTGCCAATCAATGATTGATACATTTCAACCTCCGGAAACACTTTATCTGTTGCACTCACGGACTTCACAAAATCTGTAGTCATTGGTGTCAGTACAGGTGCACACTCCAGCATACCGTATTTTTCTAGCAATGCCAACACCTTGTGCTTTTGGTTGAGGCAAATAGACTCCTTTGTTCTAACCACCTGTACACCCAGATATTGTGACACTTCACCCAAAGATTTGACTTTAAACTTTTGTCCCAGTTGCTGTGCAAATTGTGATATCTGACTGCTGTTTGACCCAGCACACAAAATATCGTCCACAAACGTGATTAGCACCATGAAATCATTTCCTGAACCCTTTGTATACACACATGGGTCAGCTATACCACGTTTGAACCCACTTTGCACCAGTGTTTCATTCAGACACATGTTCCATGCTCTGGCAGACTGCTTTAACCCATACACTGCTTTCTTTAGAAACCAGACCTTTCCCTGCTCACACTCAAAACCTGGAGCTGGCTCCATGTATATTTCCTCCTCCAGAGGAGCATTTAGATATGCCGTGGTGAAATCTAGATGGTGCACCATTAAATTTCTTTTTTTGCAGCTAACGACAGTAGCAGTCTTACTGTTTCTGCTTTTGCAGTCGGAGAGAAAGTTTCATCATAGCTCTCCCCCTTCCTTTGTGAAAAACCCCTGGCCACGAGTCTTGATTTGAAAATAGATTCACCCGAAATTGACACCTTTCGTTTGAAAATCCACCTACTGCCAGTTACTTTCACCCCTGCTGGTGCAACAACCTCTGTACATATATCATTTTGTTTGAAATAATCCATTTCATTTTTCATTGCCTCAAACCACCTTTGTTTTTCGGCATTTGGCAAATTGTTAACTTGTTCCAAGTTCTCTGGCTCAACATAATTCACATTGCAGACTCTGGCACCGCCTACAACAAATCTCTGGGGTGGAACACCTTTAGTACTTCTTTGGGATCTGCGTATCTCTGTTTCAGCACTTTCTGCGGCTTGCCCTTCCCCATTTGTGTCGGCTTCCAAAGATTGTTTTGAATTCTTTGGGCTACTTTGACCCCCCTCTCTCGCCAGCTGCTCTGACTGAGCTGACTGAGAGACTTCTAATGGAATTAAAACTTCCGGATTTGCGTGAATATGTTGCCAGCCTTCCTCAACAAAATCAGCGTTCTGGGAAATTATCACCTTGGCATTCCCACGTGAAAACCGCCAGGATTTCCCAGTTCCTGCGTACCCCAAAAAACGCAACCTTTGTGATTTTGGGTCTCCCTTTCTCCTCAATGATTTTGGAATATGCACGTATGCAAAGCTGCCCCAGACTCGGAGGTGGCCAAGATCAGGCGTCCTCCCAAACAGTTTTGCATACGGTATATCGTCAATCACTGCAGACCAGGTCCTGTTGCACAAATAATTGGCTGCCAGGATTGCCTCACCCCAAAAATGTGAGTTTGTACTCAGACCAGCATCCGTCAACAAACACCTCATTTGCTGTTGCAGCACACTGAATTTTTCAGATATAACCCCAGTATTTGTGACCTTGTGCATTATACCATTTTGTTTCATAAACTTTTGGAACTCCCAGCTCAAGTACTCTCCACCCCGGTCTATTTGTAGAGTTTGTACTTTTGTGTTAAATTGTCTCTCTGCATAAGCCACCCAATCACGAAAGACAGAAAAACACTGAGCCTTATTTTTCAAAAGATACACCCACGTAAACTTTGAATATTGATCCATAACCAGCAAAACATATTTTGCACCACCTTCACTGGGCTTGAAGGGACCACACACATCTGAATGCACCAGCTCAAACATTTCACTCGCTTGTCTGTTTGATTTTCTGCTTATTGGCTGCACCTGAGATTTTGCTTGTTTGCACACAGCACAGTTGAGAAATTTTCTGCACCCTTTCAAAGTAACACCAGTGCAAGACTCAGCAGTCTTCTGTATTACACTGAACCCGGAATGCCCCAACCTCCTGTGAAATTTGTGTAAGCAATTATCGTGTAATGGTGTATTTTTAACCATGGCAATGCTTGGAGACAACACGTATAGCCCATTAACCAGGGAGGCTTTAGCTGCAAGCTTCCCACCTTTCTGGATTTCACAGCCAGATTTTGTGAACAACACTTCATACCCAATACTGGTAAGACATGACACAGACAACAGGCTATAATCCAAATTGGGGACACACAGAACATTCTCCATTTCTGTATCTAGATAGGGTACTCTACATTTCCCCTCACCCACAATAGGACACGTGCTCCCATCTGCCAATGTGACAGTATGACTACTATTTTCCTTAGACACTTGACTAAAAGACACAAATGGTAAAGACGAATTGGATATGGTCTTAGAACTCCCACTGTCAAGAATCCACCTTGACGTGGGCTGACTCACATTCACCCTTACAGTAGCTGACACAGAATTATTACATTGTCCATCTTCCTGATGCTTCTTCTTCTGTTGAAAGCCCTTCTGTAAGTTCGTTTTACATTGTCTTTTAATGTGACCCGGTTTCCCACATTTTTAGCATCCTTTAACGCACAAAGCTGTCTCCATTTCCTCTCCGGCAAACCTCTGCTTCTCTGTAGCTCTGTAACCCGACACTCCGACCCCTCCTCGGCTAGAATTCCTTCGGTTGGAGGGAGCTGTCGTCTGCTTCTCCTGCTGCTTTGCCTTTCTCCTCTCTTCCTCTTCAAGGAGCCGTCCAGCTAGATAATCCATTGTTAAATCATCTTCTGGAAGCGAAGCAACACTGTTCACCAGCAAGTCCCAGCTTTCATCCAGAGATGACAAGACAATCTGGACTTGGTGAATTTCTTGGTATTTCTGACCCCGCTCAGCAAGTTTCATCAGCAGCTCCTGGATTACTTGCAAGTGGTCAGACACCTTCTCACCGGGCAGCAGCTGTTTCTTATACAGTTGCCGCGCCAGCAAAATCTTCGAGCTTGCAGAGTCCCTAACATGTATTCTCCTGAAGTTTTCCAGCAGTCGGCGGCATTCTCCAGAGACCGCACATGCATAAGTTGTGAGTCTGACAGAGACAACACAATCATAGCATGAGCTCTCTGCAGCCGCCTGCTCTCTTCAGGGGTTGGGTCGTACGGGGGATCGACAACAGCAATGTCCCACAAATCCTCCCGCATCAGTAGCATTCTGGTCTTGAATTCCCAAGCTAGGTAATTCTCTCCTGTCAGCTTGTCCACCACCACTCCCGGATACTGCTGCATCACCGCCATCGGAACGCTGTCCACAGGCTGCACAGTGGGAGCTGGCACAGGAATTCTTTCTTCCTCTATCTCCAGAGGATCACTCTGTAACTCCGGCTCGGACTTCACCTCCTCAGCCGTCTGTTCCTCCAGCTTTGCAGGGTTTTCTGCTAGAGAAGGACCAGCGACACAAAGCCCTAGCCAGGAACTTTGCAGCGATCAAAACTTCTCTGCACCCAAACAAAAAACCTTACTGGACCTTAGCCAAAAAACAAAATACCACGTATCTCAATACCCATGTGCCACTGCTGGGCCCATAACCTGTTGGAAATCTGAGCCGCCGAGGGGAAAACAAAGTTAAACAACTTTGTCCCAGTGGCTGCAGAGGTTGCAGTGGAGAGATAGGGTAGCGTGAGAAGCGTGTGTACATGCCAGTAGGCAAAAAGCAAAACAACAAGTCTGTTTCTTTTAAACACAGAGGTTTACTAAACTAAGACTTGCAAAAAACATGAACAGAACATACACAGAGTGCTATTGTACAAAAGTGAAAGAGAACAGTATGTCAGACAAAACAGATACAGTCTAGACACACAAACTATCTCTTTACTTACAGAATGCTTTTCTAATCAAAAATTCCTAATCCAATTTAACTCCTTTTTCCCCCAACAAGAACACAAAGACTTTGCACACCTTTTATACAATTCTGTACAGTCACATGCTAGATGATGCAATGCCAGCTGCACCCATGGCATGATGTCATCCCAGCTGTAAGCAATCTAGCATGACCCCTGCTCCAGATCCCCTGAAGACAAAAAACTGTACACCCACCACACTGGGCCAAAGGTGACACTTAGCTCAGGCATGACCTTGATCATGTTTGCCGGTTCTGTTGCTTCTTTGCCCGAAGGCAAACCTGAATATGAGAACTCCATATTCCAACAGGACACTGATTCAATTATGCTTTAACATAAATAACGTAATAGCATAAATAAAGCATAATAGCCCTACTTGGTTATTTTATCAGTATAGCTGTCACCTTGATGCAGAGATAACAGCACACCTACTACAGAAGAACTGTTGGAAGTGTTCAATAGATCTGATAAAGGGCCAGGTCTTGATCCAGTAAAGCTGCCACTGATAAGAAAACAAGACTGTACCAGACATAATTAAGTTGTAACATGAGCTTTAGAGCCATTTCACGCATAAATAAATTGATGTACAAAATTATGCACGGTGTGGAGAAAGTGGAAAGGGAGACATTTTTCTCGCTCTCTCATAATACTAGAACCCGGGGTCATCCCATAAAGCTGATTGGTGGGAGATTCAGGACAGATAAAAGGAAGTATTTCTTCACACAGCACGTAAATTAAACTATGGAATTCACTACCACAAGATGTAGCAATGACCACCAATTTGTATGGCTTTAAAAGGGGATTAGACAAATTCATAGAGCAGAAGGCTATCAATGCCTACTAGCCCTGATTACTACATGCCACCTCCAGTATCAGAGGCAGTATACCTATGCTGAGGAACATGATCTGGAGGGTGCTATTGCTCACATGTCCTGCTTGTGAGTTTCTCCCAGGCAGTTGGTTGCCCAGTGTCAAGAGAATATTGCACTAGATGGTCCTTTGGTCTGATCAAGTATGCCTCTTCTTATGTTCTTATGGGTCAAAATAATAATATTGGAGCTTTCTGGGCCAAATTTGGAGGAGAATGGAAGGAGCTGCTTTTCCAATATTGGACAATAGATAGGGTAGGTGGGACCAATATGGGTTATCCTCTTTGGATATCCAGAGTGATCTTCCACAACAGATAATTGTTTTCACCATATTTATTTAGGGTATACCTGTTTTTATGTTTCACAAATTTACCCCACAAATCCTTTAGCCCTTGAGGCTCAAGTTGTAACATATCAAAGTAATTTTTAGTTTTTAAAAAATTAATTCAAAATAGTAAGATATTAAAATGGAGCCTTACCTTACAAGGAACTCTCCATGTTAAGTTTAGCATACTTTTTACATTAAAATACTTCATCCGTCCCATCTCCAAAGGAGAATTTTGCCAATTTAATTAAGTTGATTTTTGTCTGAGACATCAGTAGGGTGGCCCTGCTGAGCAAAAAATGAAAGGCTTTTGGCAATTTGGTGCAATTTTACACCCCATTCTCCATAGAGAGCAAGCAGTAGCCATATACACTTTTCCAGCTGTTTCGAAAAGTGTCTGAACTTAGAAAACAAAGTATTTTTCCACACACTCGAAAAGAAGAAAAGGAAACAAAAGAGAGGAAAAACTGTTGCCTGCTCTGTAATTGATTGAATATTTCAAAAGCCAAGGAACATTAAAACCAAATGTACAGGATGCATATTTATCTCCCACTCCCCCTGTCAGGCCCACTTCACTCAAAATGGCCACCACTGCTCCATTTTGTAGATGCAGAACTTGCCCACCCCAAGCAGTTTCATAAGAATGTGTGATCCTGTACCCCAATCCACTGGTGCCATAGTCACTGCAACGGAGGGGAGAGGTTATTAACTTCTGGTCAGCACCTCTTCTGTGTGGTTGTTTATGGCTCATGGGATGCTTCATTATATTCTTTAAATTTGTGCAGGTATGTGAGCCAGTGTGCTGTTGTGGTTAAGGGGAATTGGACTGGGGGAACCTGGGGTTCAAATCCTTGCTCACTCATTATTTATTTATTGAAAGCTTTTTATACATTCTTCATAGGAACATAGGAAGCTGCCTTATACTGAGTCATAACCAGCCCTGGATTAACCATTAATCAAAATAAAAGCACATGCTTAGGGCACCAAGGGAAGGGGGGCACCAGAGCACCACAAATATTTGCATTTGCATTTTTTCCCTTATAAGTTTTTTTTAAAAAAAAATGCATAAAAACAGTGATGAAAATTTGTATTTCTTTCTGTTGCCCTACTTATACGTAAGTAATTGGTTTATATTGCTTGCTGCTATTTAGTGTTAAATAAATATAATAAAAACAGTTTATATTTAATATAGTTGTGTTCTTCTGGCCCTGAAGAAAACTGAGTTTTTAATGTCTTATTTCACCTTCAGCACTTACTGAGTCTTAATGTCTTGTCAGCTAAGCAATGGAAGGGCCGAGGGGGCACCATTATGGGCACTATTGGGCATCAGCTGGCGTTAATCCAGCCTTGGGTCATACCCTTGGTCCATCTAGCCCAATATTGTTGATACAGAGTGGCTCCTCCCCAGGGTTTCAGGCAGGTTTTTTTCCAGCTCTACCTAGAGATGCCAGGGATTTCCAGCCCTACCTGGAGGTGCCATGATTCCAGTCCTACCTAGAGATTCCAGGGATTGGACCTGGGATCTTCTGCTCTACTATTGAGCTCTACCACAGAGCTAGGGTCCTTCCCAAACAGTTCCTCATTCTGTTTTCAGAATCCAGGGAGCTGTTTAATCCATTAAATTACAATTTAAAATACAACAATAAAAGAGTTAAAACCCTTAGAGAGCAATCCTATCACCCCTAGACAGTGTCTGAGAGTCCATAGGATGCTTCAGATCTTCTACTCTTAACAGAGCTCCAACCTTGGAGGAGAAGATCTGATTTTGGCTCTCTCCCCACCCCACCCCCAGCCACCACAGAAAGCTCTGTGGCATCTCCTTCTCCAAAGATCACTGCCACAACCTTGGCATGGGAGGAAATGGGGATTTTGGTGGTGGGACTGTGGGCAGGGAGGAGAGAAGATGTGAATCCACCAGCTCCACAAGCATCTTGGCCTCTGTCCCTGCTCACAGCAAGGCAGGCAAGTTAGGAAGGCTCCGAGGCTCCAAGCCATCCATCTAACGAGCGTCAATCCTTTAGATTGTGCTCTTCGTTCTTATATCATACACAAGCTGAACTGCCTGGGTGAACAACAATGTGGGTGCCAAGCTAGCTTCTACAGCAGTGTTGGACAATTTTGCAGGGTCCAGGGGCCTATTTTTGCTTTGCAGAACCCACCGAGGGTGCACCTTCCCCCCTGACATGACCAAAATCACTGATGCCAAATTATTGCCACCAAATTTCAGCAGTTTTGCTTTAAAAGCAAGTCACACAAAGAGTGGGTGCCTTTTTCGACTGCAAAGTTGCACTACCGTTGCTTTTAAAGCCTTGTTTTAAAGCAGAGATGCAGCTTTTTCCATGACACCACACATTGCCGAAATTCAGCAGCAATTCAATGGCATGACAGTGATGATGTAGGGGGCAATGGGGGCCACTAAAAAGGATGCAATGATCACATGCAGCCCTCAGACCATGTGTTGCCCACCCCTGCTCTATAGGGAGGCAATTCCATAAAGTACATTGGGTGGACTTGAGTTAATCACTCTGGGCGTGTTCGCACAACACGGGAACCGTGGGGGAGCAGAGGTCCCCCGCAGTTCCCATGTCATGCGAACGCCGACCAGGGGTGCCCCCGTGGGCCGGCCGCACACGGGACACACGCAAAGTGACCATGGGCAGTAGAGGGATAAGCCCCTACCGCGTGTGGCCACCCTGCTGTGCAAACAGCGGGCGGCTGTCCCATGGGGGCCGCACAGAGGCGGCAGCCCAGAGTGGTCGGAGCTGTGGCTGCTCTGGCCTGTAGGGGCAAACGGCCCCTCTGGGCATCCCGAGCCACCGCCCCCTAGTGCCGGGAGGCCCACACTGCGGTGCGGGGACTGCGGGGTCCACCCACTCACGCGGGGCACATGTCTGCGGCACCCCACTGGACTCCGCAGATGGCCCCGTGGTGCCTCCCCGCTCGCAGCCCGGCCCTCTCTCTCAGGCACTTTTTATTTGTTACACTGAATGTGAGGAGAAGGAGCAGGATCGCATGTACCATCCCTGTCCCTGACTGCCACATAATGGCATAATATGTACATAGACCCCAGGCAATTACAGCTGTATCGTAGGGATGTCGGAGAAATCCGCAAGAGATTCAAATGAGTTCGGATTTCTATGAACCTGACTCATGTGGAATCCTGGCTTTTTCTGACTCATGTGGGATTCCACAGACTTGCAGATTGCAGACCAGTTTTTCACTGGGGACGGGGAAGACTTGCACCAATTTGCATGTTCTGGTTTTTAAAAAAAAATCTTCAGCGAGCAGATGATGGAAAGACACCTGACAATCTGCAAAAGACGTTTGGAATGGTTTTGACAAAATCCCTGCATGCCCAACTCCACCTGAAGAAAGGTACTGGGGCTGCACCACTGCCCCTGCATGGCTTTTTCTGGCCCCACAGCCACCCATGTGTTGAGTGCAGACATCTGCACGGCAAACACACATGCATAGATTCCCTTGTGGAGGAGAACCTTCGTCAAATGCAGTTCTGGATCATGTAGAAGTCTACATGTGTAGGCTTTCCCTTTGCAGATTTCCATACTCAATGCAAGAACATCAGGAGAGGGGGTGGAGGCCTGCTTGACATAGCAGCATGGCCCCACTGCCCCTTCTACACCTGCAGTTTCTGTCATGCAATAACACCCTTCATGCAATAACACATGAAGGACTTACATTGAGGTGCATACAATCCTCATACTTGGCACACACCCCATGACACCCAAAATTACAGATTTAGTCATATATATATTTATTATTACATTTCTATACAACCCAATAGTTGAAGCTCACTGTGTAGTTCACAAAACATTTTTACTCACTACTTCCTGCTTCCGGGAGGATGCTCTGGAAACCAGCACTCAGAGGACACTCTAGGAATCAGTAGGACACTCTACCCTCTGAGTACTGGAGGACAGAGCATCTTCTAGGAGACACTCTGGCAGCAGCTATCAGAGGTCTCTATGGCCCTCTGGGTGTTGCTGCTGCCAACTTCCGCAGGACAGTGCCAGGAATGTATCTTCAGAAGTGAGCAGAAAAGGTAGGGCTGGTCAGGGTGGAGAGGTGGTGTTTAAAAAAAAGGGGAGTTTGTGTGTGTGTGCAAGGGAAACAGTGCATGTGTGTATGCACGTGTGTATGTCAGAAGAGTATATACATATGTGCAAGCTTTTGAGTGTGTGCATGCATGAGCAGCCTCTGACCTCCCAACTGATACCGCATGTGGCCCTCAGGGCCAAAAAGGTTGTGTACCCCTGACTTACACATTGTTATATTGTATATTTATACACTGGAAGCTGCCTTGAGAGAGTTTTTATCCCCAAAATCAGCCTATACATATATAAAATAATTCAAATAAAAATATAAATAATACATCTAATAACATTTCCATAATTCTTTTTCCTTGCTAAAACTTAGTTCAGAACATTCATATTTCGAAGCAGACAGAGGCTGAGAATGAAAAGGAATAATGATCCTGTAGCTGATGAACTTGCTTTACTCCTCAGATTTTTTTGTACTCCATGGAGCAATCTGTGCTGGTATGTTGAGATAAGGCCACCACTAAATATCATTTTTAAATGCTTTTGACAAGAATAAACTTATGCTTATTTTTCGTTCTTTCATTTCATTTAATATTTCCAAATGTACAGTAATACCTTGGATTGCAAGTACTTGGTTTGAGAGCGTTTTGCAAGACAAGCAAATTTTTAAATATTTATTTATTTATTTTTTACTTGATATACAAGCGACGTCTTGCAATACAAGTACTGTAGTATGGCTTAAATTAAAAATCTCTGTACAAATTTTTTTGGGGGGATTTCGTTTTGATATAAGAGTGTTTTGGATTACAAGCACGGAACGAATTATGCTCTCAATCCAAGGCATGACTGTACCTGGATAACTAGCATTTGAACATTTATATGTTCAGACAGCTCAGTGGTCCAGTTGTGGTATTATACTTGATATTTTTGCCACACACACAAAAATCTCTATTTTCAGATCTCTGGAAGGATATTATGTAAGTTCTCCCATATCCATTGCATGTAAAGATGAAGGGGCTCAGAAGTTTCAGAATGAATCCTCCAGTTGCTTACTCAAGGAGAATGACCTGGAATAACGCACTGATATTTTTACCCTGGATTTAAACAAACAGTTAAGCCATGAGGTGAAGTCCTTCATTTGCTCTATTTCCACTTCTACCTATCATCAACTTACATATCATGAAATGAAAACATTATCATTCATGATTGGGTGGACTAAAATATAATATATAAACAAATATTATTTTATTCTGCATCTTCATGCACTACATCAGTGTTCTCCAACCTTGGGTCCCCAGATGCTTTTGGCTGGCTGGGGCATGCTGGGAGTTGTAGGCCAAAAACATCTGGGGACCCAAGGTTGGAGAACACTGCACTACATAGTATCAGAGCAAGTCAGACCATTTCAGTTTTCTCGACCTTCTCCACCTTCCTTCCTCTCCCAGAAATGTAAACATCATTGCATTACTGTGCAATATAGGAACAAAGGAAGCTGCCTTAAACTGAGTCAGATCATTGGTCCACCTAGGTCAGTATGTCTACTTTAACTGGCAGTGGCTCTTCAGGGATTCAGACAGGTTTTCCCAACCCTACCTGGAGATGATGAGTACTACTGACTTTCTGTGGGACCTTCCGTGTGTCAAGTACCGGTATGTCCTCTACTACTGAACTACAGCCATTACACTAACATATACCCAGATATTTTGTATGGTGAACTTGGGTCCATGGGCTCAGGAAGGAAACGAGTGTAGGAAGGAAGCAAAGACAAAGCAAAAGCCAGGGAAATCTAATATTTCAGAGTACCTCCTAAGCATCGAGCCTATAGTAAAAAGAGGAAAATATAATAAGGCCATAGTAAAGAAAGAAAAGTGCAGATTCAAGTATCTGAATTGTTATGGGAAAGGAAACTGGAGACAGGAAGAATATTTATTGATTGAAGACATATGAGAAGTTTGTATCAGAAACAGAGAAAAGGTTATGGCAGAACTATGCCTCTCACAAATTTGGCTCTCTCTTATATCAGGGCCACAGTGCAGTTCTGGCTCCAGGTTTTGGGAGCCCTGGGCAAGCTGCCCTCAGTGGGCCTCCCTCAGTGCCCCCACTACTGGCTACTGCAGCTGACTAGATGGTGAGCAGGCTGCCTACCTTCCTCAGTGCCAAGCCTCCGCACCAGCCACTGTCATGGGCAGCTGCGGCAAGAGGTGTGGTGGCAGCTGCAGCGATCCGGTTACAGCTGGGTCCCAGGGCCCTGGCACTTGCCCAAATATGCTGCATTCTGGCACTGAGCCTGCCACAGTAACATAAGGACACGGCATTAATACCGGTTAAAACTGTCTCTGTGCAGCAGAGCTGGGGAAGAGACAGCTTTAATTTGTATCAGGGTTAACTGGAAAAGTTTGAGGAAATTCAGACTGGTTCCCATAACTGGCAGCTCACCACCACTGGAAAACTGGGCCTAGAAAATAAAGCATTTACTGGGAAGTAGAAGGCAGAAGTGAGTATGAAGTAGAAAGCACCCCAGGCCTATCAACATGGCACATCTAGGGTGGCCAGGTGGCCTCATTTACAGAGGACCATCCTCTATTTGAAGGGCTGCCAGAGGAGTGTCCTCTATTTGAAGGCATCCTATTTGAAGGACTGTCCAGTCCAATTCCAGCTTATAGTTTAAAGAGCCATAAGAACTGCTGCTCATCAGCAATTTAGTAATTGTGTCTAAATTTGCACGTCTACTTATAAATAATCATAAATATTTTTTATGCAAATGTGTGTGTCCCTATTGTCCTCTTTTTTGGTGATGCATTTCCTCTTTTCTGGCCATTCCTAAGTGGCCACCTTAAACACATCCCAGGCATATAAAGCCATTTTACATTGCCTGAAGGCATTACTGGCAACAGTAGCCACAAAGAGACAGTTTCTGGGATGGTGTTTCCTCTCCAGGCACACAACTTCTAACCTTTGCATCTGTGGTAGGGTTTCATTCTTAAGTGCTCCTATCGCCATTACAATGCTAAGATGATATTGCTATCTGTCCCATGTATTTCATGCCTACATTAATAAACCATGGAACAAAATTTAGGTGCACCACTTAGTTGTTCTCTTGTTCCAAGAAGTTCAACTTCCTCTGAACATGAACTATAAATTTTCAAGGGCTGCAAGGGAAATAGGCAGTAATCCTAAACAGAGACCCAGGGACCAGGCTTCAAGGACTATGCATGGCCATTTTTCATAGCAGTTTCTCCTGGATGCACCAGCTAGCAAAAATTTAGTTGTATCTCAGTGGAAACAGGAGTTTCCTATTGCTGTTCTTGTGTTCTTATTTGAGAGAGACAAAAATATTCTCCTCTGGCTTCCTCACTAGTGTGTCCTTGAAGCCTTCCAGGGCATGCATGTAGGAAGAGGCCACTGATGAGATTTAAAGGATTTTTACCCTGCTTTTCAGCCAAAAAGGCTCCTTAGGAGGAGGGACCTGCATACCCTTACCCAGTGGATGCTGAAAGACAGTGACTTCCAGGTCACACCATGCAGGCACACGGCTGTTGACTGGCCAGAGAAGCCAGCACAGGCCACTGACATCTATGATGCTGTTGGGAAAGCCTGGCCCTGGGGGTCTCCAACATGGTGCCTATGAGCACCAATATGCCCATGGACACCTCTCTTGGCAGTCACTAGGCTCCCTGCCCCTATGATTTATATATGGGAAGCTAACATGCTGCAGAGTGGAGTGCTGCGCTCCAGTGCCATCTTTATTTGGGTTCAAAAGAGCGGTTTTGTGTTTTGGAGCTCCGACTCCACCTCTGCCTTGTCCTTAGGTTCTTCGGCAAGTTACTTTACTTTTAGTCTCACCAGTTTGCCTTCTGGGAAATGAGTGTTTTGTGACTGGTCATGCCTACTATGGTAGCCATTTTGTGAATGAGCAAGTCCCACCCAGGCAGTCATTTTGTGACAGCACCTATGACACTCAAATTTCCAAATGTGCCCAGCAACCTAAAAAGGTTGAGGACCCCTTATAGCACATCTACACAGTGTTGACCCAGATACCACACTGCATCTTCAAAATTCTTCATGTTTTGTGATGCCCACCAGGTACAGTACTTCTCTCCCCGGGTCACCAGAGACAGCTTATTTGTATATATTACACTTCCTGCCAAGTCATCATCGACTGCCAATACCATAGACCAGTGATGGTGAACCTATGGCACGGGTACCACAGCTGGCATGCAGGGACCTCTCTGTGGGCACTCGAGCCATTGGTCACCAGATCGTGAAAAGACCATCCCCTTCTGCAAAACACTAATGATCTTGTTCTTTCTCACAGTGTGGAACAGAATGATTTTATTCTAGAATTCCTGTTACAGAATTCTTTTCTACATTGTTATCACATTTAAAAGATTTTGAAGAATGATGCACAGAGCATGGCTTGGATGTAAAGCCCTAACTGTTGACCTGAGTGCTGCATGTGTTGCTCTCAAACTAACGGAGTATGAGCCAAGGTTTGACAAATTATCAGCATGCATGCAATAGCAAAAATCACATTAATTGTGCAAAAGCATGTCCAATGCAAACTTTTACCTAATGCAGTGTTTGCAGTCCAAGACATAAAGTGTTTAAAATGTGTTAAGCACGTTTTGTTTTCTTGTTTATCTTGCTCATCCTAGTACAGGTTGACTTTTACTTTTACTAATCCAACACCTGTAGAAGCAGGGAAAGGACCCGGAGTAAAGCTTGCCCCATACAATTTCAGTCTGGCATATAATCATATTACAAGTTGAGAATCCCTTATCCAAAAATACATGTGCCTAATTATTTAAAAAGTTTGTATAAATTCCCTTCAGGCTATGTGTACAATGTAGTACTATAATAATTTTTTGAGTTGATTTTTTTTCAACAAAAAACTGTTTGTATCATTGAAAGCTCTGTTATTGTGTTTTTCTTTAAAGACAAAAGATGTTACTTAGGTCGGACAACTGTATGAGTTGTTTTTCTAAAACTAAAACCTCGGTATTCAGGTTTAATTGCAGTGTTGGCACTTTGAAATAAATAAGTTGGTTTTGTGTTGCAGTTTGGGCACTCGGGGCTCAAAAAGGTTCGCCATCACTGTCATAGACACTATGCAATAAGTACTCAGGACCTTCACAAAACCACATTCCACAAAGGACCCATCACACTGCATGTGCTAGCTGGAGAAAAGATCTATCTTTCCCAGCAACAAAATATTGAAGTTTGAGTACTGGGGAAATTCAATATTCCCACAGCAGAGCTGCTTCCTTGACCAGATCCCTTGCAATAATAAGTGAGTAAAAACTTGTCAGGACCTTTGGCTCAAGAGTAGACCAGTGCCTCATGACAGACCAGCAGACAGGCATCAGACAGGCAATAATTGCTTGGGCAGAAGTCAGTCAAGCAGAAGCTCAGTAGTTAGACGGTGAAAATGGATAACCTTGTGGCCTGTCTCAGCAACAAGCTGCCCAGACTAAATTAGGGACTTTTATATCAGACAGTGTCACAGGATTGGCTCTCTGTTGTCACCTGGTCACCTCAGCAAGGAAGATTCTGGAGTTCTGTATGCCTGTCCCAGTTGGTGTGAAAGAAGATCAATCATCTGGAAAGGACCTGGGATGTCTTGTGGGACGCTGGTATAAGCATAAAAGCAAAATACTTTGTGGGTTGGCAAATATTTTGTTCTCTCTGCAAGGATATGCTACATATTGCTGTACAATCACTCACTTCTATTGGGCCTCTATCCTAGGGTGGCCACTTACGCATTGCCAAAAAAGAGGAAATGCATCATCAAAAAAGATGGGAGAAGAGGCCACAAATTATTTTACAGTATTTGACAGGAAAGAATGGATACATTTTTATTGCATTAAGCATATAAACCGCTCATAATGCTAGAGAAGAAAACAATCCAGATCTAGAATGTTTTGGTGGGTGAAATATCTAAAAATATTACTATACTGTTTAGCTTTCTACATTCACACAGAATAAGAAGTTAAGTGATAACTTGGAACAAATTCTAGTTTCTTCTAATCAATCATATTAATCTGATTATTTTATAATTAATTGAATACAGTTAAACTTTTTAAAGAAGTACACAGTTGCCGTGGTAAGAAGATAAAAAAAATCTTTTTAAAAAGAATTAAAAAGCACCAGGTGAAAACCACTGTTATCCCGTTAACATAAGCTAGCTCTAGCACAACACCAATAGCGTTTGTTGGTGTGACATGTCTCCCCAGTAGACCAGTCGTTCCAACAAACTCTGTTGCCATTGTGCTTGAGGTAGCTTATGATAGTGCAATGTAATTTATGTTAGTGCTAGGGCTTAATAGGATACTGCCCATGGTTTTAATTCTGCTGTTGTTGTTTTGATTTTATATTGAGAGCTTTGAGAATCTGTATTGCAGAGTAGGATACCAAATATCCAAACAAGCTAAATAAAATAATTTTTTTCTCTGTGTTTTAGGCCAGTCACACAATAATATATGGAAAACTGTGCAAATGGCAAGAGTGATACAAACACATTCAGATGGGACTACCATAAATATGACTGACCTGCTGTGCCCAACTTTTCAGAATAGACAGAGTGAAGAGAAACTTAACAGCACATGCAATACACACAAAATACCTTTCCCTATAATAATGATAGCACGTAATATCACTAATAAAGTAAAAATACTGAAAAAAGCAGCCGCTTCAGAAAGTTCCGGGGAAAGCACTTAACCATAGCAAATCGTACAGGCATAACCATTTATTCAGAATGTACTTTGCCATCTTGAGCTGTCTAACGGAAAAAACCTAGGGTTTTTTTTTAACAGTTGGTGCTTTCAGGTTCTTTGTTCTGCTTCACAGATTTTTGACTGTTAGAATGATTCTGGCTGTCGAGAAGAAAGAGATTTATAATAAATACTGTAAGGTTTTACATATTTTGTCAGCCATAAAATTTACAGTCTTCGGCTCCTTTGTTGTGTTGCAGCAGAATGAACTGAATTCATTGCCTGAAGCCTATGCTTCAGAATCAGCCACTTCACTCTGTAACATGTTTCCCTTATATATATTTTTTCCTAAGTGGTGTGGTAAAGGGATACCATAATCTTATGCTATTAATCCAAAAAGAAGTCACTTAATGATGCTGAATTTACATAAAATACAGTACTGCTGAAACAGCAGAAGTAACAAATGGATGACTTCACAGCTGCAAGTTTGTATTATTCTATACCATAAACAATTTTGTGGGGTCTATACAAACGGTGTTTAATTCATACTCGTCACCATTTTAAACCATCTCAGAGCAGCCTATTGCATTTTAAAAAGAGCGTTATTTCTCTCTCTCTCCCTCTCTTGCAATGGACTGGATAATTTTAAAACTCCTTTCCTTGGTGTACTGCAGACTGTTTCCTTGTGCTTGTAGAAATAGAAATAGTCTAATTCGTAATGTTCATAAAACCTGGCATCTCTCAATATCACATGCATTTTCAGAAATAATTAAACAGGTCCTGGCCTACTCCTCTCTACAGAACACAGGCTACCTACAAAAACCCAAGACATATAATGGTCTATACCAGCCTTCCCCAATCTGATGTTTTGGATTACAACTCCCAGGATTCCTGACCATTGGCCACACTGACTGGGGCTGATGGGAGTTAAAATCCAAAGTATCTGGAGGGTACCAGGTTGGGGAAGGCTGGTCTATAGATGTAATTAATTTTTTCAGCAATTTTCCAGCTTTTCTCTCTCTCCACAGGACCACAGCAGCACACACTCTCTTCTCGCAGGAAAATTTCCACATGACCAATTGTGGTCACTGCCTGATGCTGGAACTATATTGCTTCAGTTCAGTTAAACTTACATTAGCACTGAATATATCTTGATACTATACTTAGCATTCATGGTGCATATGGAAAAGAGACAAGCAACATTCCTCAAAAGATTTCAAGTTTGAACCGGGCATATCCCAAAGTAATGCTGGTCTGTACTACCTTGTAGCCCAGCAAGCCCAATACAGTCTGGTACCAGCCTACTAAATTGTTGCATCTCTCAATTTTTGCAGCTCTGGGTAGGCATCAATAACTGAGTTTTATTGAGCTCTCACAAGAAGCCATATACTCTACATTACAGCAGTATTCAGCTAGCTGTGTCACAAAGCGTACAAGCCGGATATAGTGGGCAGTTAGAGATATGGACTGAAGTACGCAGACTCCCTTGGTGAGGCAGTCATGTTATCATTTACTGTGTTCCCAGCTTGCAAGTTAACCCACATTTATTGAAATGCCACCAAGCTGCTAAAAATGGCTGTTGTGGCGCAGTAAATGCTGGTTGAGCTGAGCTGAACATCAGGCTTGCATTTCACCATGAGCTCAAGCATTAGAGAGGTCTATGTCTTTAGCATGTTAAAAGGTCCCATTAATTGGCCCTGGGCATGTAGCCAAAGATCAACATGCTCTTCAGAACTGCACACATTTGCTCTGTTGTGTTGCATCTGGAACAGGTGACCCAGCTAGCATACTCTGTACTCCAGCCCTGCCTGTCACAAATTAGGAACCCATTATCATATATCACTGTATTTAAAAAAACAAAAACAAAACCCAAACATCTCAGATATCTGTTTTGAGCATGAATGTTGTATTCTTCTAAATATATAACACCACAAAGTGAGATCTGACATGGCAGCTAACCAAAGGCTCCTGATGCATAAGAACCAAAGTTCACATGAAAGCCAAAGGGAATTTAGTGTTTGAACACTGGTGATAGGCTTTGAAAATGCTTCTTTTCAACCGAGGCTTTATTTCCGCTCTTAAATCTTTGGGCAATAAAATGTGTTTCACATCCCAAGAGAAGTGCCATTAACTCAGTGATTCTGTGGGTGATCCCAGATCCTAATCCACTGAGGCTTTTTAAAATCAAGGCCATAGCACTAAAGTAGCACCACAAAAGAGGTAGAATGGTGGTGCGACATTTTTCACATCTTGAATTCAGCTAGGAATACAACACATGGCTTGTCCTATGCTTCTCAGGCTTCCTTGAGGAGAAAAGTAACAGTCCTGAACCAGAGTTTATCCTTTGGGCTCCAGGAGTCTGGAGAACAAAAGAAGTCAGGAAGGCCAATTCCACAGACGGAAACTGTCCTGCTGCAGGAAGAGCATAAACAATTGGAGACACTTGAGTGTTTAACTAAGAACAATTTGTTACAACAGTTACAACAATCTAAAAAACTTATGACTGGTACAACCAAATTGCTAAACACCTGTCATCCAGTCTAACTCACACATTGCATCCTTGAAATAATCATGCAGCAAATAATACTGCCTGAAAGCAGGGTGTACATTAACTGAATCCAAGTGCTGCAAGTGTGTAGTAAACTTAAATAAATACTTGCATGAATTTAGTAGGGCTGGCATGAAACGTTATGCAATAAAGCACTATTGCTGAAAAAATGCAACAAGACATAAACACAATTCAACACACTTTCTTAGGCATCCAGTCCCCAACCTGACTCTCATTTTCCTGACAGATCCAGAGCAGGCCTGCATTTCATGGTAAAATGGGGCAAGTAAAGACAGTATGAGATGTCTTAGTAAGGACTTTGAGTATACTGTGCATATGCATAAAAGTGGCACATGCCCAGTGGCATATTGCATTCGGGGCCAAAACAGCCATTACTTTAAATCCAAATCTAGCAGCTATGTCATTGTTGTTTTTCATTCTTACTCAAGAGTAGGCACAGGGGACCCAATCCAGATCAGGACCCTAACATGGGGAACAAGGGGACTTGTATATTTTACGCCGTGTTGGCATGTTTATTAGCTTTATACTATGGATTGTTCTTACTGGGATTTTATTTGTACCATTATTATTATATTTTAAATTGTAAAATGCCTAGAGAAATTTATTTTATGAGGTCTTTGGTAAATGCAGTAAATAAGAGGGCAATCCTATGATCCCTGGGAGATCATCCCCGAGACCATAGGGTTGCTTGTAAAATCCTTCCAAGGTTGGAAAGTCAAACTTAGGGGGGAAGGGGGCATTCTGGTGGGCGGGGAGAGGAGGAGAGTGAAGAGGCCAGTCCTCCACTCTTCCAGACTCCTTCTCTCCCCCCCCCCCCGCTCCAAAGCTCCCTCACTAGGTGGGCTAAAAAGCCTCTCTAGTGAAATCTGCAGGGAGACAAAGAATGCCTCAACTGCTCTTCCCGCCCTGCATTGGATGATCAGATGCCTCCGAGTTCAAGGGGTTCCGATCATCAATTGATTATGCCCTGAAATAATGTTAACATCTGAATTGGGGCCCCTGTGCCTACTCTAGAGTAAAAAAAAAATGAAAACAAGACATAGCTGCTAGGTACTGATTTAAAGTAATGTCTGTTTTGGCCCTCAGAGTGGGTGTGTGAACCTTTGTTAGCTGAACTCTGGTCTGATCCAGGAAGGCGTATCTTCCAAAGGCAGCAATCCTGTGCACATTTACTTGAGAGTGAGACTCACTGAATTGAATGAGGCGCATATCTGAATACATACGCAAAGGGCTGGGGTGAAAGTCTCATTAGGCTTAAACCAAACAAGTGTACTATGTCAAGACTGATTATTACAGGTGCTTCTAGCAACACAGTAAGTCTCAGGTGCTTCGTAATGCAAGAGGGGAGCAGGAGGCAGGACAATGTGTGGCATCTTTGTTGGTCCCAGGCTCTCCATCCCCTCCATCTGGATTAAGGGCTGAAAGACCAAGGAAAACTTTAGGGGCATGGAGAATAAGTTGTAAGCAAGAACAATCTGTGGCATTATACAACATCATTACTGATTACAGGGCATATCCATTAAGGCATCTGGCATCAGCCAGCCTTAGCTTCCAGTTTCCTGGCTTTTTGTGGAGCTTGAGCCAATATGAGATAGCCTTAACACAGGTCTTACACTGGTAGGTTTTCGATCACTGAATTCCATTTGTTTCAGTTACTTTTTTCTGAAGGCTTCAGGTGCATCGCCTATGTTGAATTCATTAAAGCAAATTCTCTGCTTGGAGCTAAGCAACATCTTAGGGGAAATTTATTTAGATGATCAAACATACTCTTTAAATGCATCCAGTAGTCTCTGCAGTGTATGGAGCAAGGATGCTTCAGACCACACTAGCCCCTGCTGGTCCACACAGCAGAGAGAGTCCATTGTGGGAGCTGGCAGAGGTTGTGTAACCTATTCCCAGGGAAAAGATCTTTATGCTCCTGGTTTTACACTACATCGCAAAACTGGGAGTAGAGCTATGTAGGCATAGCTTTATTCCCATGAAGTGCCATTTAAACCGGTCGGTATTTAAAGCTATCTTAACATCTTATTTTGCTTTATCTTGCTATAAACAAAATGAAGCACAGACCTTTATGCAAATAGACAGTTGTGGCTCTGCTGTAGCTGTGTTCATGAAATCACACCGTTCCTCCTGGTTATCTCATGGTATAAATCTGTCTGGATAAAGTTAAAACCACAACTGTGAAACTACTTAAAAGTACTTGCAAATTACAGCATTAGCATTTATACCTACAGTTTCCAAAATGTCTACTGCTTAAAAGTTTTAGGGGGGAAAGCTTTTTGCCGCATCTATGTTTTAAAGCTATGAACTTTCCTTTTAAAATGTCACATTTTGGAATAACCTTTAAAGAATGTATTACTGGGATTCTAATATAAACATATTTGAACAAAAATCTATACATTCCTAGAAGATGGTAACTCTCTGTCATTGCTTTCTTTATAATTTGTTAGAAATTGTATGTCTCCTTTGCCCTTCAACCGAGTGCTTATTTTAAGAGCCATAAGTTTCTAGCATGGAATAAAGCAAGACAAGGCAGTAGGCTTTTCTTTTTAATTTTATAATACTTGGTGGTCTGGAAAAAAGGTACGGTATTCCTATTTCTCACTGAGGCAAGTTGCACCCCTACCATTTTATCTTCTTTAAAGTAGCTTAACATAATCTACCGTATTTTTCCGTCTATAAGACGCCCCCATGTATAAGACACCCCCCACTGGGCAGTTTCGCAACTGCGCGGTTCTCTCCTCGGCTTACTTCCGTGTATAAGACGACCCTCAATTTTTAGTCTAACGATTTTAGGAAAAAGTATAGTCTTATACATGGAAAAATACTGTAATTAAAGCTGCAATCCTATACTCAACTTACCTGGGAGTAAGGCCACTGTTATCAATTTGACTTACTTCTGAGTAAACATATATAGAATTTCATGGTCAAACTAAATATTTAGTTTCTTGGCTCTATTTTTCCCCAAGTACGTATATTTAAAATCGTATACATTATAAGATATTGTGGTACGTAATTAGGTCTGTGTACAACAGGGCTGGGCAACTTGTGGCCCTCCAGATGTTTTGGCCTACAACTCCTATGATCCCTCACTGGCTAGGGCTAAGTCCAAAACATCTGGAGGGCCACAAGTTGCCCATCCCTGATGTAGAAGATACTGTGTTGGGTCCAGCCCAAATTACTAGCACTTAGGCCCCATTGAACTCAATGGGACATGTAAAAAATGGCTTAACAAGTCCTACTGATATCAGTGGGATCTATTTGCAAGTACTGAAATTAAACAGGTTTATGTACATTATATTTATTCAAATAAAATCCAGGGAATAATCCCCATACTGGTAATTTCCCCGTCCCTTTCTCCATAAAAAGGTTTTCCTACCTTTTAATTATTTGATTAATTTGACTGTATATTTATGTGAAAGGACTGCCAACCAGTCCTTTGCTCAAGACCAGAGATCAAAGGTGCAAAACTGCCAGCCTTAGCTCTGCCGTCTTGACCCGATTCTCCCAAGGCCTATACACTGGGTCTATACACTGGATTTAGCACTGAACCACAGAGGAACCACACACACACTGTGTGGGGTGAAACCAGGAAAGTTTATTCAAGGTAAACAGATTACAACAAAAGGTGGGAAATGAGGGAAGGAGGAAAGGTGGGGAGACTCTTTGGTATACACAGTAGAGCTATAAAACAACAAAGCTAGTTCCTTTACTATATCACTACCCAGGCCCTTACTCTCCTTTACCTGGGGTTTTTGTCTTCTTCAGGGCTTGCCTCAGCAAAAGCCCCCCCCCCCCGTGAAAGCGTGCAGACAACAACAACGAAACCCCAAAGCCCCCAGCCGCAGTATAGATTCATTCCCCCCCTCCTTTCAGTAGCCTAGGTGTCTTTAGCCAATCAGGATGAACTTCATCTGGCCCAGGCAGGGGAGGGGTGGCTCATGACTAGAGTGCTTGGGCCACATTTGCATGCGAATGGCTGTGGCATGGAGACATCAAGATATGGTAGCCACTGAGGCGCCATCAGAGGAAGCTATGTACATTTTGCATTTCCCAGCCCCCAGCTGGGATTATGCTTGTTTACACGTGAGGAGGTGTGTGTGTGTGTGTGTGTGTGTGTGTGTGTGTGTGTTGCAGGAAACTCTGACGCTTTTTCTCCACAATTTATTTATGCAACAATCCCCATGAACACAGTTTATTCCTTGGGGAATGGGCGGGGGGGGGGGAGATGAGGCTTGCCCCTTGCACAACTCTAGCTGATTTGCTTTCCAAAAAAGAGAGAGAAAGATGTCTCTAGATCCCTTTCCCTATTTTTGAACTATAGTTTTTCAGACATTTTTTTCACTCAGCAAAGTTCAGCACCCATGCGGCAAAGGAACAGGCCATACACATTGGCAGAGATGCTTCTCTTCAATCCTTCTCCCAGTATGACAGTATGACTTTCTCTATTCCTGTTACTACTGGAAGCTATAGGACCATGCACTCACCAAAATTCTGTAGCCTAGCTCTCACAAAACAGCAGAAAACCTCTGCCTGTATTGTATCATTTTGAACTGTGAGTATAAGCTCAGATGATAGGATGCCACATTAAAAAAACACATAAAACATTATTTAAAAAAATAATTCCTATACAAAGAATGCTAGTATGTCAGAGATGGCTAGGTTATCACCCTTCTCCTTGACATCTAGTTTTCTATGTCCAAGGGGGTAAACTGGTATGGAGGAGCATTCAACCATGTTAACAGGCCTGTGGTTCATGTTGGCTCAGCTTGTCTGAGTGTGGAAAGCTAAGCAGGGTCAGGCCTGGTTATTACTTGGATGGGAGACCCCTCCTCTAGTTTCCTGCACTGAGCAGGGGGTTGGACTCGATGGCCTTGTAGGCCCCTTCCAACTCTATGATCTATGATTCTATGAAGAGCTTTGAATGCTTTGAACCCCTACCTGTACGCTATAGTGGTACAGTCCAGACAGGTTTACCACCTTATCTGCTGTTGGTCCACTACATCTTGATGGAGCACAGGAGAGTGGTGCAGCTAATGGGATAGACGCAACCAAGTCCATGTTACACACACACACACACACACACACACACACACACCATTATCTACTATGCAACATGCAAGAAAGATCTTTGGTTAATGTGGAGTTACTATAGAAGCCCAGGTTGTTTAGGATAGTAATTCCATTCTGTCTTAGCAAGACAGCTTCAAGAAAATGGATTACTAACCTGGAGGCTGTGATATAATGCAGTGTTTTTAATAGTGTGCCATCACTTCTCTTCAGTATAATTATGATGTCATTTTCCTGAAATGGTCAGTTGAGAGAAACCCCAGTTCTTTCTCAAGCCACATGGCACCTAAAGGAGACTCATGTAGTAAAACTGGGGGAGAAGGAGGGGTGCAAATCCCCTGATTTAAAGTAAGAGAAGAATGTTTTTATAAAATGCAAATATCTGTATACATGTAACTATACATTAGTACAAAATTCAACGTACTGGGATAACTGTAGAGAGTCGCCACTTATTGATTGTTACAGCCTGATAAATCATTAAACTAAAGCATAGCTTGGGATACAGCATAATGGCATATACAAAGTCAGAACCATCCAACAATAAGAATATATTCAAAACAGAGTTTGGAGGTGCAGGGGGCATTGTTTTGAATAATCCCTTATTCATTTCCCTGCAATCATTGCAAATACCCTGAGGCATCCAATTAAAACACAAAACACAGGAATTAGCAGAATAGCAATAGCTTTGCCAATTTCCCCCAAAAGCCACAGAAACCTGGCAAAAAGAATTTCCCCAAGATAAATATAGATTGCAACCTGGAATGCTAACAAGCATTTCAATGTCTGAGATGTGTGTTTTAAAATGGTCAGCCCAGTGGGCCGGAACAGGTTGCTGTTGGTTGTTGATGGAGAAGTATGCGGTGAAGGGAGGAGGCAGTGACATCACAAGAATAGACAACCGTGGGGCTCAATTTAGATTGAGAATATGGCACTAGAAGAAAGAATTAAGCACCCTCTCCCCCTTAGCTCTGCATCACAATTCAAATCAGCAGCCTCACACAGCTGCTTTGAAGAAGAAAAAGAAGACTTGCAGGATATCATAATCACAGATCTCCCGGATCACATCTAGTTTGGCCCCCGAGTATTTGAACAATTTGTGAATGAGAGAATGGCATATTAATGGTCTTGGTGAGTAGTTTGAAAGGTGTGAATCTATGATTTCATAGATTTCATAGATCATAGAGTTGGAAGGAGCCTACAAGGCCATCGAGTCCAACCCCCTGCTCAGTGCAGGAAACTCTGTGTGTGTGTGTGTGTGTGTGTGTGTGTGTGTGTGAGAGAGAGAGAGAGAGAGAGAGAGAGAGAGAGAGAGAGAGAGAGACTAAGGGTGTGTTCACATGACACGGGAACCACGGGGGAGCAGAAGTCCCCCGTGGTTCCCGTGTCGTGTGAACACCAACCGGGGGTGCCCCCGCAGGACGGCCACGTGCAGGACGCACACAAAGTGACCATGGGTGGTAGAGGGGTAAGCCCCTACCGCGCGTGGCCACCCTGCCGTGCGAACAGCGGGCAGTCGTCCCGTGGGGGCCACACAGAGGCGGCAGCCCAGAGCAGCCGGAGCTGCCGCCGCTCCAGCCTGTAGGGGCAAACGGCCCCTCTGGCCATCCCGGGCCCCCGCCCCCTAGCGCCGGGAGCCCTGCACTGTGGTGCGGGGACTGC
This sequence comes from Shinisaurus crocodilurus, assembly GCA_021292165.1. Taxonomy (NCBI): domain Eukaryota; kingdom Metazoa; phylum Chordata; class Lepidosauria; order Squamata; family Shinisauridae; genus Shinisaurus; species Shinisaurus crocodilurus. The sequence goes on along the minus strand of CM037880.1, from coordinate 34,923,327 downwards.
CGGCTCCACTGGGGTCCACCCACACGCGCGGGGTGCAGGTCGTCTGCGGCGCCCCGCCGGACCCCGCAGATCGCCCCGTGGTGCCTCCCCCGTCCGCAGCCTGGGTCGCGCGAACCGGCCCTAACAGTTCAGTGAATTTTGAAGAAAGATTAAACTGCCAGTCCTGTTAGCTTTTAGCAGCAAAATGTCTTGAGCTGGCCCTGCTTGTGAAGTTCTGGTTATAGAATGTACAGTTCCTTTATACCAATCAGCTATCTGAATTCTCATTTGTGATCTTAAAGAGGACCTGTTATATAATGGCAGATGGAAACACTATTCCTTCCCCCCCACTGGAAAACCAAGCCTAAGTATGCCACACAACAACAGCTCCTTAAATTTTGTAGAGACATTTGCCATATTTTATTTTCCTTACCTAGTCACTTTTCAACAAACCATTAAAACAAATCATGCTGGCACAGTACTAGAAATGTCAGCGAACACAATGAAAGTTATATAACCATAAATCTGTGGGTAGAAGGAAGGTGGCCTGGGTATAACAGAAGCACTGTGGTTTACAAATGAACTGTACTTCTGAAATCTTCAAGAGCTAGAAGTGAATTAGGAAAACGGCAGCCATGTACCATGCATATCTAATTAAGATAATACACAATCATCATAATTAGTCTTCTGTTTCACTTGTAGTTCTCTAACCACTTTTTCAGGGCAGACTTGCAGAATTCATGAGCTTATTTTGCAATAGGCTGCTGCATCCTTAAGGTCTGGTCCTCAGAGTCTCTGCACCAAACAAAGCAGCCATCAGGACCATGGACAAGAACCACTGTAGCCGCACATTCTTGACACATATGTTCTTGTGCCATGAACTCTACTAAGGCAGCGGTCCCCAACCTTTTTGGCACCAGGGACCGGTTTGGTGAAAGACAATTTTTCCACAGACCGGGGGGGGGGTGTCGCCCACCACTCACCTCCTGCTGTGCGGGCAAGGATTTATCCGAGAGTCTCGAGGGGGGCTGAAGCGAGTCGAACTCTCGGCGACTTGCTTGCTGCCAGTCGACCCAAACACGCCGGGGAAAGGACCTATGAGGTCCCCAGCATGTCACTTCCTGGTTCTCCAGCACTGCTCTTTTTACATAAATACCATGGTAAAGTACCTTAAAACGGCCGAGATTTCCTATTTGCGTTCTCCCGTCGCGTCACTTCCAGTTTTCCGGAAATGCTCACTGGGAGGCGAGCAGAGGGATGAGCAGCGGGGGGTGCTCACCGGAGCTCACGAGCACCCCGAGAGCCAGGTGGTGTGCTCGCAGCACATCCCGGCCCGGCTCTCCCATTGCGTCACTTCCAGTTTTCCGGAAATGCTCGCCAGGAGGCGAGCAGAGGGACGAGCGGCAGGGGGTGCTCGCCGGAGCTCGCGAGCATCCCAAGAGCCAGGTGGGGTGCTCGCGGCATGTCCCGGCCCAGTTCCTAACAGGCCATGGACCTGTACCGGTCCACGGCCCGGGGGTTGGGGACCACTGTACTAAGGGATTGTGATGGTGCAAGAGGGTGGGCCAAGGTTAGTGCAACCTCAGAAGACAGATGAATATAGTCAAAGCTCTTACATAGCAAAGAAAGGAGGTAAGGCATGGTGAAAGCAAAATGGGACAGGACTCTGACTACCACATCTACACAGAAAAGAAAAATGGGAAGGCACCAAAGATGGGGCGGATGGGGAAGATAAATCTTCTAGGATTCTTTTGCAACAAAGTTGGAGGCCAAAGACAAATTGGTTCTTAGTTGTATCTAACAGTGCCACAGAAGGATATTTTGATTGGGATCAATAAACTTATTCCTGTGTACCTGGATGTTTCCTCCTTCTTTTTCTGCCATGACACCTACACACTATCTCAAAGCTGGCTGTGACACTTCACACAAGTTACAGCTGTGGCTACATTGCTACAAACCACTCTTTGCACCCCCATAGCTGTGAATATATTTCTGAAATTTTGACCCAAAATGCACTGCAATAAGTTAGTCAATATTTAAGGTGCCACAGGCCACATTCTAAAAGCATTTTGTGTGTTCATTCAGCACAAATTTCTATGAAATCTGTCTAATGTCATAAAACTAGTTTCCTATATTAGTAGTCACCTCATATTTACTTGTGTTGAATTCTTCATCCCATGTCAGGGCTCAGACCTAGGTAGCCCTCGGGGGAAAACAAGGAACCAGGAACCAAGAGCCAGGAGTTCTGTCAAGGAGTCAGAGCCAAAGAACACACTGAAACACATGAAAGCTAGGAAGACCACTGTCACTCAGGCAACATCTCAGCCTCAACAGGAAGCCCTTTACAGTCCTTCCTTTCTAGGAAGATCCAATGGCTAACCTGGATGGGTGGAGCCAGTCCAGAGCCTAAAGATACTGCTCCAAATGACAGTTTTGTGACTCATGACATGGGATAGCTTCACACAGGGTTGAGTGTTCAAAATTCTGGCCCCGTACAGGTTGTTCCTAACAATCGGAGAAGCATGTTCATATTGGGCATGACACCCGATGAGAAAACACCTGAGGCTCCCCTATTCCCTCTTCTTCTCCTTCCTTCCTTCCTTCCTTCATGTTCTGTGATTAGTAATGTCCAAATCTGGTTTACAGCAAAGCGTAGTATGCCTGCTCAGACAAACGGCAAAGTATGATTTGCCACAAGCCAGGATTGGAAATTACCGATAGTGGCATTCAAGCAGAGGATAGAGTATGATAGCCTATACTTTGTGCATTAAACATTAAGTTAGAAGACATGCAGTTTAGTACGATGTCATTCGTGTGTCATGGGATAACATGCCTTAGAGAAAAGAGCACTAATACCCAAGGCTACATTTGTCAAAGATTATATTTCATATATGCAACTCCTTTTGGAATGATGAAAAACAATGTTTGATATTAAGGACCTTGAAAATTTAAAACCTAGAAAGCCAATGGTTTGATAACACAATCCTAAAGTACCACCTCCACAACCAGCTCTCCCCACCAAGAATGAGCCATTGGCTGAGATGTTCTGCCTACCCTAAGTTAAATCCTAGAGAAGAAGCAGCAGGATCCGGTTACTCCCTCAGGCATTCACCCAAGTGTCTGGCTTGTAGGGCTGGGGCAGTGGGGCAAAACACACATGAGGGTCACATGAGACCTTCCAAGCCATTTCTGGTGGCCCACCAGAGCCCCTTGTATCTGCCATAGTGCTAGCTAGCAAGAGAATCCCTTCCCTTCCTTATCTCCAATCTCTCATTGGAATGCTAGCTCAAGCAAGAGAAACCCCAATGATTCCTTTATTTCCAATCACTAAGATCAGAAATAAGGAACAGTTTCTTACACTAGCGCTAGAGAGAGAAACTCCAGGGATTCCTGTGCTAGCACTACCAAGAGAATCCCTTCCTTTATGAGAGGGGAAATCAGAGTTAATTCACAGTTGCGCTAATATGCATTGCTGTAAGTGTGCATTAGCAAATTAGCACTTATGCGCATCAGTGCAAGTGGGCATTTGTACAAATCCCCCCCCCCAAAGTAAAAAACCAGTCCGCAAGTCCATGTGACTTGGAAAAAGCTGGTCTGCTGCAGAATCCACAGGTCTGAACTCATTTGAATCCATTGTGGATTTCTCCAACAACCCTACCTAGAACAGAGTACAAACATCTCAAAACCTCTTCATGGGGGGAACAGAGGCCAATCCATGCAGGCTTTTCCTTTTTGTGTTGCTCAGGAATGGATCCATCACAAACATTACAAGTTTCTTCTAAGACATACACAAAAACACATTCTTTTTACTATGGATTAATGAATCAATGATAATAATTACCACCTCCTGGTTCCATAGGCAGTTGTAATTGAACTGTGCCTAAGGTGGAATTCAGTAGCAAATCTGAGATTTCCCCTGGACAGAATATATAGGGGAATTCCTATCATCATAACCATTAATTCACAAGAGACACTGGAGATAGAAAACTGGTAGGCAAACTTGCTCTTTGTGTATGTATGTGTGTGTGTTTGATAAAGTACTAAATATTCCTTCCCATTTAACACTTACAAATGAATCAACAGAAAGTGGGAGAGATTGTCATCCTAATTTCCTGATGTTCCAATTTATTATTATTATTATTATTTGCATAGGGTACTGTTAAGTCCTTTTTATATTATAAAACTGTTTAATTAGGTCTTGTTACCTTCATCCTATCGAAAATAACTGAAGACCCACCAGTTATTTCACTGTTCAGAAAACAAACTGTTTACCTGATCCATAGTCTGTCCATTTGTTAAACACATATCTATTCCTAGGACAAGACATTTTCCAATATCAAAACCCACCTTTAAGGCAGAGCTGGAGAATATGTGTGGACTGAACTGCAGATTCAAGCTGTGTTTACTCATTAATATTTCCATGACAAGTGCTCCAGCTGATTTATAAGTATAATAAAAGCACCAATGAGCAAAATTATCAGAGTACATATGAATAAAACTTTACTGAAAGGTGTTTTTTTTTACTTTACTGTACGTATGAATAAAACTTTATTCATGTTTGTCCAATTTTTTATTTCTATATAAAACAAACACATAATATCAAACATATAACAATTAACAAAACAAAATAGACCTCCGATTTTTCTTCTACAGCAAATACAGGTAACATACATACTTACCTGGGAGTAAGCTCCACTGAATACAATGGAACCTACTTTTGAGTAAAATGCATAGCATTGCATTTGTACATTAGTTTCAGTTAGATCCCATTAATTTCAATGGGAACTAAGTGCAATTAACTTACAGTGTAATCCTATACCCACTTATCTGGAAGTAAGTCCCACTGAAATGAATGGGACTTATTTCTGAGTAGACATAGCTTGGATTGTGTTGTTACTGTGGTCCCATTATGTTTACTGGCACAAACCCAGAGTTAGGCTGCAATCCTGTACACACTTACCTGGGATTAAGTGCCATTCAACTCAACAGGGCTTACTTCTGAGTAGCCATGTATAAATATGCACTGCTATTGACACAATCCTTAGTCCCAGAGAAATAAATTCCTTAGTTTCAGAGATGTTCTTCTGCATTCCTGAGGGCATCTGATGATAATTGGCCCCTAATGAGGATGCTCTATCTTTGGCAAACCTGTTTTTGAAAACTGTTAAGGCCTACCTTACATGCCATTGCTAATAATCTTCAGGTTTATCTACAATATATTTTAAGTAAATAAGGGATGAATAGTAATCAGATATTTCCCGCATGCCAGATGAGATGCTCTGAAAATATCTTGTGTCTCTGGCTGAACTTTTCCAAGAAAGCAATTAGGAATGGGAGGTGTGTATGTGCTATAAAATAAATTAAATCAAGAAGTAAAACATAATTCAGAATAAGTTTCTATTATTAGTATTAGACTAATATACCGTTATTATTGTATTATTGATTGTAAGCAACTATTCTTTCGGAATGGATTTTTAACATTTCTGAGTTGGGTTTGGAGAAAAAATATTTAAAAAGAACTTTAGTGCTGACTTAGTTGTATGAAAATGTATTAAAATGCTCAGAATATTCCTGTCACACTGCTTGCACTAATTAATTAGCATATGTGAAGGAACTGGCATAAATTTCTTACTAACTTCTAGAACACTAGGCATAAAATACTATTTTCAACTTTCTTACTCTGGAGTACCCCTACTGACTTTAATGAAACTATTTCTGATGGAGGGGTTTGAAGACCACTACCAAAAGTGAGTAGAGCATGAAATTAATTTGGGATGTAAATTCTGGCTTTCAATTATCTTATTCTTAATTCATTTAGGCAGGCTGAAATGTTGAATAAATATCTAGGATTTCTTACTCTAGCTTAAGCAGAACCTAACCAGAGATCACTATGTATGAGGCCCTTAATTATGTGCTCCAAAATAACACACACTTTTTTTTAATGAGAGTCATAAGAAACTCGCCCTCAGGTGCTTGAATATGTTAATGTTCTGGAATAGTAACATGTAATCCAAACAGCATAAATGGAGCTGCTGTTAATGGTAAGCTAGGAATTCCATATAACTCATGCCACAGAATGTATGGGCTATGACCACATATAGTGTGGGCTGTGGGGCCCATTTTATAATAATTCCCACATCTGGCTCAATTGCAGGGCAATCCTATACATCAGGGGTAGGCAACCTGGCACTATCCAGATGTTTGGGGCTACAGCTCAATTGCCATAAGCCCCAGCCAGCATGGCCAATGGTCAAGGATTGGCTCACCTTGCCTGAGTGTGGAAAGCTAAGAAGGGTCAGGCCTGGTTATTACTTGGATGGGAGACCCCTCCTCTAGTTTCCTGCATTTAGCAGGGGGTTGGACTCAGTGGCCTTGTAGGCCCCTTCCAACTCTATAATCTATGAATCTATGAACACCTGAAACCTGGTTGCCTACCCTGTGATACACTTCTATTTAGAAGACACACTGAATTCAGTGGGACCTACTCCCAGGTAAGTGTATATAGGATTGCAGACTTGATGATTGCATACATCATCTACTTTACATTCAATCTACTTTACATTCAATCTACTTTACATTCAATCAGAAATCATGGAGGACAGGTGAAGTGCCAGACGACTGGAGGAGGGCAAATGTTGTTCCCATCTTCAAAAAGGGCAGGAAGGAGGAACCTGGGAACTATAGGCCAGTCAGTCTGACATCAATCCCGGGGAAGATTTTTGAGCAGATTATAAAGAAGTCAGTCTGCAAGCACCTTGAAAACAATGCAGTGATTACTAGAAGCCAGCATGGATTTGTCAAGAACAAATCCTGTCAGACTAATCTGATCTCATTTTTTGATCGGGTAACCTCCCTTGTGGACTGTGGGAATGCTGTGGACATTATATACCTGGACTTCAGCAAAGCTTTTGACAAAGTGCCTCATGATATCCTGATTAGTAAGCTAGCTAAGAGTGGGCTAGATGGAACAACTATCAGGTGGATCCACAATTGGCTAAAGAATCGGACTCAAAGAGTGCTTATCAATGGTTCCTTCTCAAACTGGGGAGAGGTAACGAGCGGGGTACCACAGGGCTCGGTCCTGGGCCCGGTGCTCTTCAACATTTTTATTAATGACTTGGATGAGGAGGTACAGGGAATGCTTATCAAATTTGCAGATGACACAAAGTTGGGTGGAACAGCTAATACTCTGGAAGACAGAAACAAAATTCAAAGTGACCTCGATAGGCTGGAGCGCTGGGCCGAAAACAACAGAATGAAATTTAACAGGGATAAATGCCAAGTGCTGCACCTAGGGAGAGGAAACCAAATGCAGAGTTACAGAATGGGGGACACTTGGCTCAACAATACTACAAGTGAGAAGGATCTTGGAATTGTGGTAGATCACAAACTGAATATGAGCCAGCAATGCGACGTGGCTGCAAAGAAGGCAAATGCAATTTTGGGCTGTATTAATAGAAGTATAGCTTCCAAATCGCGGGAAGTGATAATTCCCCTTTACTCGGCACTGGTTAGGCCTCATCTTGAGTACTGCGTCCAGTTCTGGGCACCTCACTTTAACAAGGACATAGACAAACTGGAGAGGGTTCAGAGGAGGGCAACAAGGATGATAAAGGGACTGGAAACAAGGCCCTATGAGGAGAGACTGAAAGAACTGGGCATGTTTAGCCTTCAGAAGAGGAGGCTGAGGGGAGATATGATCGCACTCTTCCAGTATTTGAAGGGATGTCACACAGAGGAGGGCAAAGATCTCTTCTCATTCATCCCAGTTTGCAGGACACGGAATAATGGGCTCAAGTTACAGGAACCTAGATTCCACCTAAACATCAGGAAAAATTCCTGACTGTCAGAGCAATAAGACAATGGAATCAACTACCTAGGGAGGTGGTGGGCTCCCCCAGTCTGGAGGCATTCAAGGTGCGGCTGGACAGACATCTGTCAGAGATGCTTTGACCTGGATTCCTGCATTGAGCAGGGGGTTGGACTCGATGGCCTTGTAGGCCCCTTCCAACTCTACTTTTCTATGATTCTATGATTCTATGATTACATCATGTGTGCTCTTTTTCAGAAGGAAAGCTGTGCTACCTGAACATATACATGAAGGATAATTTTCCAATTCATTTCCACATTTACTATACTTCTGAACATACTCATATTTTTATATGCCAGTTTCTTTCAATATTCTTTTCTATCATTCTTTCAGCTCTTTTCGCAATTATTACTTGTGAAGAGAAAGCCATGGCAGGTACACACAGACCACACAGACCACCCACCTTTCACCTGATACCGCACTTGCTCACAATAGAACACACATGCATACCCCCAGGCCACTTCCCCTCCCTTGGCAGCCAAATGAGCTGTGAGACATTCCAAACAGGAGAGGGCTGCCAAGATGCCTAGTGGCCACAAAGAAATGGCAAGTACTCCTAAGCACCCTAAAGTACCCGGAGAAACAGGTACTCCTGACCCGTTAGACCGGTCAGGGGGGGAGGGGGTGCAGGAGGGAGGAGGGAGCCAAGAAGAAGGGATAAAGGAAGGGGCTTGTGGCGAGAAAAGGTTGTTGGTTGTGGGCAGCAAGCTGCGCGGAGGTCCAGGGCTTCAGTCTGACCTCAGGATCCAGCCCTGGGCAGCTCCCGGTGAAACTAGCTGAATTTGCCCAGCCACTGAGCTACACGGCTGTTGAGGAATCAGGGTCATCCCAGGTAAACCTTGTGTGTACTGTTGCTATGACTCACTCTATACCCATGTCAATTACAGGCGCCTGCCTTGTGTGTTGCTTTTGTGTATGTTTTGATACGCTCAATTAAACTCTGTTTACCTATAAACAGTGTAGTGGCTCCCATTCATAAAACTGCTTCTTTCACTGTCCTAGCATTAAAATTGGCTGCGGCTTTTGCCTAGGTGCCGCGGACTGCGCGTAAAGGGCTAGCCTTGCTCCGGTTAACCCCTTGGTACCCAAACAGACGCAAAATACCAGCTTTGGTCCTTTTTCACATTACTCTACTTCAACAAATATTTATTGTTTTTATTAATAATATTTATATACTTCCTTTCTGCAAATGTCACCAAGCTGAAGTACAATTCAGAAAAAAAACAATACTACATTAACAAAAAATAAAAGCAATAAAACCATAAACACAACATTAACACAACAATGCAACAATTTTAAAATCACTACTCACAATTTAAAGGACCAAATTAAAGAGGTGTCTTAACTCCACATATCTTTCTCCAGTAAGATTCTGCCTCCCACATGAAAGGCAGGAGGCAAAGCCCAATCTACTTTACATTCAATCAAATTGTTTAAGCAACTTTTCAAAATCCTGGGGTCACCATCAAACACAATTAATTTATCCAGTTCATTCAAGGAACTGCTTTTCAGCAATGTCATTTCTAAGACTGGACAAGATACTTTGCATTTTATGCAAATCAGCTTCACTATATTAGCATACTTAATTTCTATAACTGTTGGCAAGAGTGTCACCTCTGCTCCTACCATGTACAAGAGTCAGCAAGAGAAAGGACAACTGAAGGACCTTTCAGCCAGTCTGTTTTTTTCATTGCTAGGAGAGAGAAATATGGCTCATCAACATGGTTTACTTCCCCCAAAATACAGACATCCCTGATTCTCTATCTGCTTCAACATGCCAGAGCCTCCAAAACCTTCCCCTACTGCATGACGGTTCTACCTCTGAGCCAGGAGAGGTAGGTAAGTTTCCCACCTCTTAGTTCAGGCACTTGTGCATTTTTTCTCAAAGGTCTCAGGCACAAGTCCTTCCTTTCCTGATGGGTGGGAAAATGAAACTGGAAATCTGTTTGCTATAGCCAGTGGCTGGGGGAGGGGTGGAAATGGGAAGTCAAAGTACCCCACAATTTGATGTTGTTTGGTAAGAAAAGGATATCAAGATGGTATCTGATACACCTTTCCTACACCAATTAGAATTAAGTCCCATTGATTTTTGTGTAATATCCTGGATCATAATCTGAGGGGATTATTCATTTATGCAAAGACATACTGACTGGGTTCAGACAACACGATAAGCTACTACTCAAGGACTGTGTATGGGTTGAGTGTGGGTTGTTGTTGAACTGTGGGTTGTTGTTGAAACATGGGTTATCATGTTGTCTGTACCCAGCTGCCATGGCTTGTTCAGCACTAACAACTCATGAAGAGGACCCATGGTTTGTTGTTGGATTGTGAACTTTCAGTTGTTCACTATGGTTTGTTATCTCAGCTGGGTTCAGACAACATGATAACCCACGTTTGAATAACCCACAGTTCAACGACAACCAACACTCAACCCATACCCAGCCCCTGAGTGCTGGTTATCATGTTGTCTGAACCTAGTCAATGCCTGCCTGACTCTTCTATTGTAAACTAGATCCAAAGTGTAACATTCTTAGATACATACTGCATCCTAATGATCTAAGCAGATATATATGGCAATTACATTGAAGCCAGTAGGACCTACTTCTAAGCAATATTATATTCAGGATAACCATGCTAAGAAAGCATCCTGGCCAAAAGCCAAGTCCACCATGGTATATGTTTTCCAGAGCAGATAAAATATATTACTTCATGGAAACTCATTATGGAGAATAGAACTCTGGAGAAAATCATCTATGCATTTATGAGTGTACAGACAATGTGGGGGCACAGAAACAGCACAGAAGCAGTTCCAGATTCATGGCAACAGCACCCCCTAAACAATCAACACCTCCTGAAACCCAAAAATGACTTTGCTCCAGAAATTTCTTAGCAAGACTTCCAGCCATCTCCAAATTTTGAAGGTTCATTTCAAGCTTTCCCTCGCACACTCTTTACCTTCATACAAAATTGGTCTAGAACTCACATTCTTGGCTACTTTTTTAGACAAAGGGGAAGCTAATGGCCCATCCATGACCAGGCCACAGGGAGACTTGCATGATAAGAACAACAATATATTATACTGACTTCCTTTTTCAGAAAGCTCTAGAGTGTTATAACATGTGTATGATGGGCATAAGTCTACTGAATTGTCTAAGAATACTTTTCTACAGATCCCTGACCTATTTCCTAAATCTGTTGCAATGAAAATAAACATGCAGGGCGGTGAAAAGTACACTATAATGTAAACATGTCCCTATACTTTGAAGCTAACAGCTATATTCTTCTTGGTTATAAAGTTTGCTGTACTAATATATTTCAGTGATCAGATATAAAATTTAATGTCAATTTACCCCTTTTTTCTAAAATGGAAAAAAACGTTCTGTACAACTCTATTTATTACACAAACAGTTTTACCCGAAGAAGGAGAAGAAAAGAAATAACAAAGAGGAGCTGGATGGCTCTCTTCCAGATACAGTAATACCTTGGATTGAGAGCATAATTCATTCCGGAAACGTGCTTGTAATCCAAAACACTCTTATATCAAAGCGAGTCTCTGGCGGGCGTGAGCGGGGCCGATTTCGGCCCACTACGCCCGCTCGAGGTAAGCGGTTACATCCCTACAGTTGTCTTGCAAGACCTTGCTCGTTTATCAAGTCAATTTTTTAAAAAATTTTTGCTTGTCTTGCAAAACGCTCTCAGACCAAGTTTGATTTGTCTTAATGGGGAGAGGGGGCTTATTTCTTTGTTGTTTCTAGGTAGAAGGTTTATTTGGTATTCTTAGATCCTGTTGTCTAAAGGGGATTCACAGTCCAGCAACTTCACAAAGGTCATTTTCCTAAGTGATGCTTTCAATATTATACAGCCACAAAAGTGGCTGCATATTTACGCCAGATTGTTGTTGTTGTTGTTTTTCCTAGCATTCTACTATCATAGCTAGAAAATCGTATCATAAAATAAAGACAATTTTGTCCATCGGGATGACATTTGGCATGGAGAATCCCCACAATGAGGGATATCAGCTGGCCGAATTTCTAAGAAAAAGATCAGATGAAAATTGCTGAACTTTGACCCCATCTTCATTGTTTTCCCCAACCTACAGAGGAAGAGGACTGGTTCTGAAAGGCCAAGGGAAAGGGTGAGTGTAGGGGGGATAATGCTCTTTATTGTGCAATTCATGGAACTGTATGGCTGGTCCAGACATGGTTGTGTTCTGTTTGTAATCCTTCTGTGTTTCCCCACCTATTCTTCCATCTTTTTTTCTTACCACAGAAAATCTGTTTGGGAGGAAAAGATGGAATAGCTGCACAATGTCTTTTGATCAGTAGTGCTAGGAGCTGCCCATCTCAACCTAAGTTGCAAGTGAGCACTCTAAGTTGCAAGTGAGCATAGTATGTGAGCACATAACGCCAACCGAGAACCTTCAAATATTATTCTGTTTTTCATTTTTATAGCCAGCAACTTGCCACTTCTGTCTTAACTCTGCTCACTTTGCAGGGACACCCTGGGTGAGAACTCATGCTATCTACCCCTTCTTAGGCTGCTGCTGGAAACAAGCACTATAGTGCACTTCTGATTTATAGCTAACATTTTCCCTCATTGACATCAGATGCACCTTTCAGATTCAGTCTGAACAGAATATAGATAGAGAATTACTGAGGGCACAAATGCATCTTGTATGCTTTTAGATGGTATTCCAATAAATAAATAAATCAGTAAAAAAACTCACAATCTGAGATCAGTTAGAGCTGATTAATGTATGCAGTCTTTCATACCATACTCACTCATACTGCAACTTTTCATCTTAATCCAGCTTGCCAATTATGACTATGTATAAGTATGAAACTGGGACAGAATTCTGAAGAAAATGTTTACGTCTTATCCATTATGCATATATATTTTAAAATAACCAAATGTCAAAATGTTATCAGTTTATCTCTGTAAAATAGCAATAGTTATCTTGATAGTAGATTCACTAAAGTAAATATTCAGTAATAAATCCTGTTCTCAGATGTGTGGACCTGCATATCTTGTCACTCTTCTTCAGTAACCCAGTGATCCTTAAAGTGTGGATCAGTTGGACTATGGGAGTATGACAACAACAAAAAACAACAGAAGACAAGTAAAGCCTTTTCTGACCCAAATTGATAAACAATGACTTAAAACTCAGTTGCTTCTATACTCCAATGCAGGTGTTCTGGACACAGACCAGTGCATAGGGCTGCCCATTCAGATAGTTGTTAGGGGGAAATTGGCTGTGGCAGCCTTAGGACACTTTAAAAAGTGATGCCTCTGGTCTAGAAAACATTATTTCTAAATGCAGTTAATGCAGTACAGAAAACAGAAATGTGCCATTTATAAATCGGAGTGTATGTTCTGGTTAACGTGGCTTTTTCATTTATTCATTTTACAGATGAGGGAGAATTCAAATGCTAACTTTAAAATCCCTTGTGAAAATATCCTTATAGAAACACTGTTACTTCCTCTGGATAGCTAGGCTACAATTGTCTAAGAAAAAAGAAAGCAGCTCCTCTGCTTTCTATAGCTTCTGAATAGCCAAAGACTGGTCTACTCTCTGTAGCAAGACTACAAAGATACACTAAGGTTGGAAGCCTATACCCAATTACCTGGGAGTAAGTCAACAGGATTTACTTTTGAATAGACATGTATAAGGATTGAACGGTTAGGCTGTAATCCTATATACAACTACCTGGGAGTCATAGGAAAATCATAGGAAGCTACCTTAAACTGAGTCAGACCATCAGTCCCACTAGCTTAGTATTGTCTACATCAGCCTTCCACAACCCAATGTTCTCCAGATGTTTTGGGCCACAACTCCCAGCAATTCTTGACCATTGGCCATGCTAGTTAGAGCTGATGGTAACTGAGGTCCAAAACATCTGGAGAGCACAAGGTTTGGGAAAGACCAAACTGGCAGTGGCTCTCCAGGACTTCAGACTGGAGTATTTCCCAGCCCTGTCTGGAGATGCCAGAGATTCAACTTAGAACTTTCTGCATGCAAAGCATGTGCTTTGCCACTAAGCTATGGTTCCTCCCAAATGGAAGTAAGTCCCACTGAACTAAGTAGGGCTTACTTCTAAGTCAGTGTTTCTCAACCTTGGGTCCCCAGATGTTTTTGGCCTACAACTCCCAGCATGCCCCAGCCAGCTATGCTGGCTGGGGCATGCTGGGAGTTGTAGGCCAAAAACATCTGGGGACCCAAGGTTGAGAAACACTGTTCTAAGTAGACTTGCATTGGATTGTGCTGTGAAACAAGCACATAGCTTGCAGCATAAAACCCACCCTGACGTTTTTCTAGCTCTTTCACTTCACATATGAACAGTGAGTCTAGATGGAAGGTAACAACAGCAAGCCTAATGGGGTAGACCAGAATCACTACTATCATGTATCCCATCCACAGAATATTTCAGTAAGGGACATCACATTAAGAAATCCAGACAATGCCCTAACCTTTACACATGCCACCAGAGCTGGACTGAGGTTTTCCAAGCAACTTCACTGGAGTCAGTGAGAAAATATTCTAAACAAATATTGCTGTCTTGAGCCTGAGGATCACACACAGTGCAGACAACCTCAAAATGTACTACAGAGCATATGACATGCACACTTATGCAGATCTTATTCGTTAGTAGTTTTGCTATTGGCAGAACAGGTATTTTGGTTACAGCTGTAGCTATTATTGTACTGTCTGTAATGGAACAGTAAGAAGGATTGGTTCCTAAAACAAAGAAAATTAAAAAGTAAGAAGGATTGGTTCCTAAAACAAAGAAAATTAAAAAGAAATACAACAGAAAGAGTTAGATTCTTATTGTATTAATATAAATAGTCTACATTTCAAAGATTATTTTAGTAAAGGAACATTTGGAACACATGGAACAGGGCAGTATTTTCATGCAAATGAATAGAATATTATAAGGAAAGGGTGATTTTCTTATACCAGGGACCATGGTGATGCTTTATGATGTTTCCCCCACCCATAGGAATCAGAAGCGATGGGAGATTAGGGCTTAACAAACATCCTTAAAATCATTATTCATCAAAAACCAAAAAGAAAGGTTGAAGTTCTTTCAAAGAAACTAAATGAATGCCAAAAAAAAAAAATCTTTACACCTTAAAAAAACTTTCCCTTATTTGTCATTTTGTTACAAAATCTTTACAGGACATTAATCTCAGAGATAAAGCAGCCTGAATCAGAAGGTATGCCATCAAGCACAGTTCATAGTAACAGTCCAATTCCAAAATGGAACTACTCATTTTAATAATGCTACATATTGCTTTGGCCTCTGTACGATAAGTTTATATTTTATCTATTTAATCATTGCATTTTGTAAGTCACTGTTGCTTCTGTCTTTTCCCTTGTTTTGTAATGCCACAAAAACAAGTTTGCTCACTGCATAAATCAAAACTGAGTTTATCCTGAAGCCCACCAGCTCTCTTATCTCCTAACATATGCCTTAGGTGTTTACTCATAAGTCCATCTACTGGCAAAAAGCCCTTCCCAGCCAACAGATCCAGCGTTCCTACAAAGTCTGTTCAGGCATTGCATGGAATATCCTGAGAAAATCAAGCCTCTCTTCAACTATGAAATGACTTTTCACTGGAAGGAGTAACCAGTGAGTCTGAATTCACTGTCTCTAGTTGACACGTATTGCAGCACAATAGATGGTGCGAACAATGCCCTCAATATTGGTGGCTTCTTTCCCCTTGGTTGTTTGCCCACTTCATAGTTATAGTCAGTTATATTGATCTCTGTTCCATTCTCTCACGTTTCCATTGCAGCCATTTGCACTGCTGAAGAGGCATGCTGCTTTTGAGTTTAAATTATAGAATTTACACTGAAGAGCAGATTAACCTAAAAAGGAATAAGATTTATCTAGCACAGTGGCTCTTAAATTTTGTTGTAGAACACAGCATTTTCTTACCTTATAGCTATCATGTGGAGGATGTTTTAAAATCTTCTTGCCAAAATGCTTTCACTTCAGAATCTGATTGCATGCATGTGGTTCCATTCAATATCCTTCCATTCTTTGGAGTGTCCTATGCAGCCACTTGCACTGCTAAAGAGCCAAGCTATTTGCTGTTTAAACCTGCAATCCTATATCCTCTTACTTGGGGAAAGCCCCAGTGAACACAGTGACATTAAATTACAGTCATAGATGGAGCCGCAGGTTTTCATATTTATACTGAAAAATGGCTTGCATCTTCAGCATGTATTGCAAACTTCCAAGAACCCTCTGAGTCTTCAGTATTTCCTTATTTTAATCATTAGCTGAAGCACTGATCTCTCTTGTTAAATTCATGCATTCTTGGATCTACAGTGGTGAAATCAGATATAAACTTTTTCACAGGAGAAATATCTCTCAAAAGATATATTTTAAGCCACTATGGCGCACAAAAACTTTCTGTACCCAGTTAGGACAGACTCCTATTAAATCCCATGGATCCTATATCAGACATTTCAGTAAGGAAATCATCACCATGTCCCTCAGTGACGCAAAGGTGTCTTTGATATGGAATTCATCTATAATTAACACATTCACTAAGCATCTTGGGAAAGGAGTGGCAGGTACTATATTCTATTGTAATTTTGAGGAAAACCTTATGAAAGAAGAATATACATTCCACCCATATGAATTACCCATTTAACTTCTTTGTAGAAGTTGCAGAAATGTAACGTAATTTTTAATAACTGTAACTAAAACTGACTTCATTTTATGTCTCAACTGAAAAGCCTCAAGCAGCATCAGATCAAAAACAGATGAGAAGAAAGAGAGCCATCTGCTGAGTCATCAGCACCACTGCAGGACCCAAATCAAGTCCAACTTTATTTCTGCAAAGATACTGGTAAGTCTGGTAAGATACTGACGGAGGTAGTTTTGTAGCAGGCAAGTATCCATCACAGGTAAAAGGAAAAAGTTGCTGGCAGCTCTTGGCAACCCAGCGATCAATATGATATATTCATGGCCATAAGTATCCCTCACAGAGCTTTACAAATCCCTTGTAAATGCTTGATTTTTGCATATGGGTCATATTTCATTTAGCAAGGAGATACCTTGGATCCTCAAAGAGCATTTGTTATTCCCTGAAAAATTGGAAGGACAAAGTGAAGCATCTGAAATTCACCTCCTGAACAAAACATTTCTCTCTCTCAGGATTCCACAACTTTTGACTCCATTCTTATAACTCAGCACTTCTCAACACCTCTCTTCAATCATCAGTTCAAGAGCCTTATACCAGCCTTGAAGTTAGCTGCTCAATCCTTGAGAAGACTAAACATTTTGTTCAAGCAAGCAATGTACCACCAGACCCCTCATCTGAGCCAGCAATTCCCAAACAGTGTGCCAGGAGGGGTCATAGCTCAGTGCTTGAGAAACAAGCCTCATTTGTAATGACCATGCTTTTCTGTCAATGGGTTCTTGAGAGGAGCCATTGTCAGGGATTCAGTGAGAGGCAAGACAGTGCTAACCAGTGCATGGTATTGGGACATCATCATCATCATCATCATCATCATCATCATCATCATCTCTATACTGCCCCATAGCTGAAGCTCTCTGGGCTGTTTACAACTATTCATAAAATACAATTCAATACATTATAAAATACAAATAACAATAAAAACATCACAAAATTTCACTGCAGAGGTTTAAAAACCAAATTTAAAATTATTTAAATGACTAAAACAAGTTAACACAACTAAGCCTGCAGCTGACATACACCCCCCCACACACACGTGCCATTTAGAGCTGTTAAATGCCTTGGCATAGAGGCGAGCCTCAATGAGGATCTTGCTCCAGAATTGGGGGGCCGCCACTGAGCAGGCCCTCTTCCTTGCTACCACCAACTGAGCCTCCCTGGAAAGTGGCAGTCGGAGGAAGGCCCCAGATGCTGAGCATAACATCCAGGTAGATTGTGGCTGGGAGAGGCATTCTGCCAAGTGTTGGGGTCTGAAGCCATGTAGGGCTTTATAGGTTAAAACCAGCACCTTGAATTGGGTATATAGGAAGCAAATAGGAAGCATATATTACACCTGACTTGAAAGACCTGCACTGGTTGCCAATTGCTTTCTAGGCTCAATTCAAGGTGTTGGTTTTAACCTTTAATGCCCTAAACAGCTTAGGACCTGGCTATCTAAGGGACCGCCTGTCTCATTATGAACTTGCCCAGGTATTGAGATCTGCAAGAAAGCCCCTCTTGAGGGCACCATTACCCACACAGGCTGATTTGTTGGGCATGCATGAAAGGGCTTTCTCCTGTGTTGCTCCCAAACTGTGGAATGCACTTCCTCCAAAGCACGATTGGCTCCCACTCGCTTGGCTTTTAGACAGGGTCTTTTTAATCTAGATTTTTAAATTATTTTTAATGTTCTAATGTATTATTGTTATTGTTATTATTTTATTTCTCTACTGCCCAATAGCCAAAGCTCTCTGGGTAGTTTACAACAATTCTTAAAAATACAATAAAAATACAATAATAAAAACATCATAAAAATTCCACTACTAAAATTTAAAAACTAAATTTAAAAACTACTTAGATAACTAAAAACAAGTTAATAAAAACTAGATCTATTAAAAAAGCTGACATAAGTGCCCCCATGTACTATTAAGAGCTGTTAAATGCCTTGGTATAGAGGACAGTCTTGACCTGGTGCCGAAAAGATAGTAGAATTGGTGCCAGGTGGGCCTCAGTGGGGAGCTTGTTCCACAATTGGGGGGCTACCACAGAAAAGGCCCTCCTCCTTGTTATCAGGTAGCAGATAATGGGAAAAACGTCTGCCCAAGATCCTGGAGAGCCACTGCTAGCCAGAGCAGAAAATACTGAACTAGCTGGTCTGGTTCAGTGTAAGGCAGCTTCATACCTATGCTGTAGTATCCAGATCACAAGAATAAATGGTACCATTCTATCCTGGTATGGTCAGATTTCACCTGCTAGAATGTGTCCAGAGGAAGGTGACAAAGATTGTGAAGGACCTGGGGAACCAGCCCTGTGAGGAAAGGACCTAGGTATGTTTAGCCTGCAGAAGACTCAAAGGTGATATGATAGCCCATCAAATATTTGATGGGCTGTTACATAGAATGATGATGGAGCAAATTTGTTTTCCATTGCTTCAGAGGGTAGGACCCAAACTCAACAGGTTCAAATAATAATAAAGGGTATTTCAACTAAGCATTAGGAAGAACTTCCTGAGGGTACAAGCTGTTCAAGAGTGGAACAGATTGCCTTAGAAAGTGGTGGACGTTTTAGAGAAAGCTGGATTACTATCTAAATGGGATAATTTAGCAATAGGTTTCCCATATCCGCAGGGGCTGAGGTCCCTTCCAACTGTGATTCTGAGGAAAATGAGACAAACATAACCCCTGAAGCACCCAACAAATGAGGGAGGTGCCTGCTGAACCTCTGCATGATTCACTTGCCTCCTTCCAATCAGCTTCTGCTGGAAAGGCAGGTAATACTGCCCTGACCTTGCACCAGGCATGATTGGATTAATAAATCTCTCCTAATGCAGAGATACTTGTTGAATATTTGCTCTTGGTTTGCTTTCTTCCATTCAGGAGCTAGGCTCAGAAAAGGGATTTGCATACAAACACAAGGATTGGACTCTTCTGAGGAAATTATTCTATCACACGCTGAAAGTAAATATTTTCAAGTGAAAAAGCATGAAACGTGCCTCAAAATTTTAATTCACGAGGAAAAGGTGGTGTACGCGACTGTCTCGCCCAAGAGGTGTGCAAGTGAACTGGAGTGTGGTGTCTCTGTGTGAGTGACTTGCAAGTTCACAATGTCATGCTTGAATTCATGACAATAACTGGGTTCATGTGACATGACAATCCATCATGGGTTGCTATTCAAGATGGGTTGTCATGTTGTGTGAACCCGCACTGATTTCTCCAGGGTGGCTTGTGCAGGGGCAACAAGCCACCCCAACAACCCATAGCTTGTTCTACGGGTTGCTGTACCCACAATGGGTTATTGTGTCATCCAAACCTGGATGACCAACCCCATCTTGGGTATGGGGAATTGGCTAATGAGCCCCATGGCAAGAGCAGCAAAACACCTTTACTGCTCTTGCCCAGGTGAGCACCAGTGGCAGATACCCCTAAAGTGCCCAAGGGGCACTTGGGGGCAGGTGGCACTGGTTTCCCACCAACAACAACTTGAGCCATTTCAAGCTCACTGTAGCTTTTTTTCTTTTAATCTTTTTTTGTGGGGGAGATTGTGAAAGCCGGCTGTCAAGCTGGCATTCCCACTTTTGACAGCTACGAGCAGTCCCTTCAAAGTGCTCCAGTGGCACCTGTGGCTACCCAACATTTTTTAAAAAAAAATTGTGCGCAAACTTAAACCTGAGAAGGGGTTTGGGGGGGATTTACACCCCCCTCACAGCAAGATCCTCATCTCTCCCTCCCAATTTTAGTTCCCATCAGGGTGTACATTTTGTACTTTGTCCCGAGCACCTAGGTGCTTGAGAAAGTGCAAAAGTGCACTCTGCCCCTTTTGTCAAGGGAAAAGGGGTTTTGACAGCTTTGACAGCTATCAAAAGCTGGGTCCCTTTAAAAAGGGTTTTAAAAAAAAAATCCGGGGGGGGGGCTGTTGTCAAGGTGCAGCAGGTAACAACCTTGGACACTTCCCAAGTAAGGCTTCAAATAGGTTTCCCCCTCCCTTTGGTTTCTCTTGACAGCTGTCAAAAGGCAAGCTGTCAAGAGAAACCAAAGGCAATAGTGAACTTTGCTCGTGAAAAGAGGCTGGTGTGATTTACACCCCCTTCGCAGCAAGATCCTCCACTTTTTTTCCCACCCCGACAGTCCTCAGGGTGGTGCACATTTTGCACTTATCCCCCAAACTCTTGGTGCTCAGGAAAGTGCAAAAGTGCTTTCCCTGCCCCTTTTTACTGGTGAAAAGGAGTTTTGACAGCTTTGACAGCTGTGAAAATTCTGGGTCCCCTTTAAAAGGGTTTTTTGACAAGGAAATGGGACATATGGCTGTATATGTCCCAGTTTTTTAAAAAAAACAAAAACCTCTTGCAATCTCAAAAAAAAAAAAAAAACAGTTTAAAATGCAAAAAAGCCACAGGGAACTGAAAATGGTTCTCGATTATAGAGGGGAGGGAGAGACGACTCAGTCCTGCTGTGGTGTCTCCTGGGATACTGCCTGGAGGACCGAGGGGGAAAGGAGTGGGAGAGAACAACCTACAGTGTGCCCAATCGCCTGTTGGGTACACCATGGGTTGTTCACAGAACAACCAGTCCACCTTGGCTTATTGCCAGGGTGGGTTGTCATGACATGCGAACCTGCCCATTATCTCCTTTCAGGAATTCGTTGACAGAAATTCATGGACATTTCAAATGAAACTTTTTTTGCTAGCCTTTAAAAGTATGTCTATTATTCCTATACTTTTCTTTTGTTTTAAACCTTTTCTTGAAAATATTTTGCATAGCCTTCTTGCCAAATCTTGTTTATGGGGCAGGGTGGAATTTCTCATAGAAGTAGACTCTGTTACCTGCTCATTTTCATCTAAGCTGCTTTCAAGCATGTGCAATGAATGCCAGAGATTAGTGGTGGCATCATAGGAACACAGGAAGCTGCCTTATACTGAGTCCGACCATTGGTCCATCTAGCCCACTACTGTTAACTGGTATTGGTTCTACATGTTTTGGGCAGGAGTTTTTCCTGCCCTACAAGGAGATGTCAGCGATCAAACCTTCTGCATGCAGAGCATGTGCTGTACCATAGATCTACACCCCCTCCCCTACCACTGTGAAGCCTACTACTGCAGTCATAGGCTCCACAATTCAGGCAGGGCACTCTACACACATTATAATGAACATGCATAGGTTGGAGCTGGCTGTCACAATGCCATTTTACCCTCTATCCATATTCTACATAAATGAATGCTCAAAAGCTTAAGAACATAAGAAGAGCCATGTTGAATCAGACCAAAGGCCCATCTAGTCCAGCATTCTCTTTACACAGTGGCCAAGAGCTGTCTATGGGAAGCCCACAAGTAGGACACAAGTGCAATAGCACCCTCCCAATCATGTTCCCCAGCAACTGGTATACAAAAGCACACTGCCTCGGATACCGGAGGTAGTATATAGCCATCATCTTCACCCATATCAGTCCATCAATGACTGAAATAATCATAAGTGAGGTGCCTCTCACTTATGGCACCGTCTTTGAAATGCTCTCCCTAAGGAGGGTCACCCAACATGTACTAATGTCGTTTGGCACCAAGCAAATACCTTTTTATTATTTTCCAAGGCTTTTAAGTCACTGTGGTCACTTCGGACATAATGATAAACCATAGTTTATTGTTAGAACAAACCTCAGAGACCTTTGAGCCCATGCATTCCCCCTTCCTTTCTCCTCCTCTGACATGGCCAGGCAGAAACTGGAAGCTTTACTTTTAGAGTATCTGCAGCTTAGAGTTATGGATTCCTAGAATCATAGAGTTGGAAGGTACCATGGAGGTAATCTAGCCCAACTCCTGATCTGCAACACAACTACAGCATTCCTGACAGATGGCTGTCCAACATCTACTTAAATACTTCCAATGATGGAGAACCCACCATCTCTCAAGGCAGTCTGTTCCATTGTCAAACAGCTCTTACCATGACAAAGTTCCTCCTAATATTTAGCTGTAATTTGCGTCCCTGCAATTTCCATCCATTGGTTATGTTGAAAAAGCAATTTCCACCCATTGGTTATGTCCAGACAAAAAGCAGTTATTCTGAACCACAATTAGTTGAAACAAGTCAACTTTAAACCTTACTTATTTAGCTGGCTTGCTTCAACTAACCACATCTACTATATAAATGTGAAAGTTTGTGGGTACGTGGGTGTGGGTATGGTTTGCGTGCGTCACATAGGCTCCTACACAGTTGGACGGATCTGCCCCAAACTTGGCACGCATACTCTTCATCACCCAAGGACAAAGACTGGCAGGTTCAAATCTCCGAAAAAGCCATCACTGCGCCTGTACGGCCCAAAATAAATGATAGCCAATGGCGTCACTTGGAATGTTCGCAGAGGCCATTCAGGAGCGGCTATGCAAATCACTCCAACGACATATAGAATGTCTGTATGAACTGCCACAGGGGCCCAATCAGGAGCGGATATGCAAATCTCTCCTACGTCAAAACAGAATGTTCATATGAACTGCAGCCAGGGCCTACACGGGGGGGGGGGGGAGAGCTGGGACTTCATTGTTGGGTAGTCCTGGGGGGGCACAAACTGGGATTACACTGTTGGGTAGTCCCGAGGGGAGGGGGCAAGCAGGGATTTCATTGTTGTGTAGTCCCAGGGAGGGGGGGAGCTGTGATTTCATTGTTGTGTAGTCCCGGGGGGGGGAGCTGGGATTTCATTTTTGTGTAGTCCCGGGAGGGGGAAGCTGGGATTTCATTGTGTAGTCCCGTGGGAAGATGGGATTTCATTGTGTAGTCTGGGGGGGGCAGGGATTTCATTGTGCAGTCCCGGGGGGGGGGAGCAGGGATTTCACTGTGTAGTCCCGGGGGAGCAGGTAGTCCCGGGGCAGCTGGGATTTCATTGTGCAATCCCGGGGGAGCTGGGATTTCATTGTGTAATCCCGGGGGACCTTTCCTATGGAGCGAATCAAAACAGCGGTCAGCTACCTTAAGGAATTTCGATCAAATAGTGCCTATAGCAAAGTGACGACCTGTGCAAAGCCGGGTAAAAAAGCTAGTTAGTTATATAAATCACAATTTGTGTTTTGGATGGAACACTAACTGTCATTAATGAAATCAGAAGCATTAGCCAATCTCCTTCTCACACCCATGCCGGAAGTAGATGGGGGAAGTGTGGGAACCTGAAGCTTGCCTAGACTTGTTATCATAACAATAATATATTGTTTATTGTTATCTCTGAATGCAGCCTGTGTAAATATTTAATCTGCTGTGCTTTGTTTATTATTATTTACTCTGCCGTTTCACTCATTTTATGTGGTTGATTGTATTGTGTTATTCTTCCATTGTGACCTGCACTAGGAGCACTCCCAAGACATGATCTGAGGCGCATGATGCAGCTACTGGCTGAAGCTAAGCAGGTTTGGGCCTGGATGAGAAGCATCTTAGAAGCCTTGAATTCCATGATGGAATAAAGGTGGGATATAAAGGTACAAAATAAATAAGTGAAGATATGGGGTACAAATTTAACGAATACACTAAACATAAATAAAATGAAAGGGCTCTAGTAATTGCACATACTACCTTCGTACAGCACATCTGTGCTTACCTCTGCTGAATTCCCCCAACTTTTTCTAGCTCATCTGTCAAATCATGCTGTATTGGAAATTACTAATAAGGAAGAGGTTTTGTCTCCAATGGCAATACATAAACACAGATGTATGTTCATGTAGATACTGCCCATTGTCCCAAAGTCAATGGGCGGGATCCAAACTTAGACATGTCTAGAGTAAACCCATTGAAATCAATGGAATAAGTAAATTATGGCTAACTTTCCCATTGATTACAATGGGTCTACTCCAGGTCCTATGCCTCCCATACTTTTTTTAATTAACACATTTTCTTACCAGCAGCTGGGATTACTGTGAAATAGGTTTCAGTTGGTGCTGAAAACTGTGGGTTCAAAGGTACTGTTTATCATGTTGGGGCTGACGTCAACTCTGCCTTGTTCTTTGCCACACCTCCCATGGCAGCCATTTTGTGGTAGTGCCTAGGACAGGTTTTCAAATTGTCAAGTATGCCCATGGCCCAAACAGGTTGTCTATCCCTGGTGTACTCTAAGCATGACTGAGTCTGGATCCAACTCCATGAATACATGAAGTACACACGTAGCTCTATCTCTTTCCATAAACAACTGTGGAAAACTCATGCCCTAAGGATTGAGACCATTATATTATAGCATATACACACATTGACATAGAGACAAAGTGACACACAAATATCCAGTTGGATAAATCTATGTTCACAAACCCATGAAATTTCATAAAGGTATTTAAAATATTCACTACTGTTCTCATATCTGAAAGCATAGCCATCAGCCTGCTGGCATTTCATGGTCTGCTAATAGAGAACATTTTAAATATAGAAAGGTACACATTATACATTAAAGACTACACAGAGTGATGCATGAGGTAGCCTGTGCTGTATAAATGTAGGGTTCTTTAGGCTGCAATCCTATACACACTTACCGGGGAGTAAACCCCTTTGGAAACAATGGGACCTATTTTTGCATAGATGTATGTTAATGGTTCAAATACTAAAACAGGATATTTATGATAATATGAAAGTTCAAAGACCTTTCTAAGTGAAATTTCATAATACTGCATAAGCCCCCAAAGATAAAGCACTAAGCTCACAAATAAATGTGTCAATCAAGCCTTTCCCCCCCAAGATTTACAAGATTTTCCAAAATAAGTTTGGAATGATAATATTAGAATACTGTAAATGAGAAAAGAACCCAGAAATGTATCAAAGATAGATAGTTTGTTAATTAATTTGGAAGTGCTATACATCCAACATCCTCTTCATGGTGCACTCTCACATAAATGATTGTATGTCCATTCATATTTTCTGTGGGAAATGTGGATAGAGAATATACACATACACATATGGCTGGAGGCACATTTTCAGATCAATTTGACATTTTAAAATTTCTTGACTTTTGCATGCAAGCCATAACCACAGGGATTTTTTCTATAATTCCAAAACCCTGAATAGCTTTCAAACATCTTTAAAATCAGCTTTCACTTCTTAAAAATGAGAGAGACAGGAATTTCCTCAAAAGTTATTCTAGGTGAAATTCAAAAAGGGCAAAAGTTAGTCTTAAATTGGTTTCCCAGACATTACAAATACACTGGTTGGGTACTGCATAGCTTTCAAAGCTAGAAGCAGAAGTCCTTATGTCAATTATCACTGCAAAGGGACACCAACATTGACAGTGCAATTCTTTGCATATCTACCCAGAAGTAAGCCGTGTTGAGCTCAATGAGATTTACTCCCAGGTATAGAATTGCCACCTCAGTGTTTAGGGGCTTAGTTCTTTGATTGGCTTTTGGACCTGAGGACCAAACTACATGTGATGTTAAATTTGTGTAAACATCTAATATCTGTGGGGAATGGGTCAAACAGGATCAGGACCTCAGCATGCCGGGGTTTGTTTGTTTTTAAATGTTCTATCGCACATTTTGCAATCCTACCAAAAATCTCCCCCAAATCTTCTATTAATCCTTAATGGGAGCTCCCATTGGCACCAAATGCCTAGATCAGGGATATTCAATGTGATGCCTTCCAGGTGTTTTGGACTACAGCTCCCATCAGTCTCAGCCAGCATAGACAAAGGTCAGGGATTACGGGAGTTGTAGTGTAAAACATCTGGAGGGCTCCATGTTGCCTATACTGGCCTAGAGAATTATGAAAACACAGCCCCAAATCTGAAACCCTTTTTCTGGATAAATTCCCCAAGTTCTATAAAAAATGTTATAAAGTTTTATCAATTTTCAGGATTATAGAAGTACAGCTCAACTAAGCCTAAGCAGTGTGTAACAGAAATAATCACATATTCTTCTCCTGTTTACCTCTGCCTCCATTTCCTTCCCTTTCATCTGTTGTTTCCCTGATGTCTACTTATAGATTGTAAATGCTTGGGGTAGGGACCTGTCAAACCTGTTCATAGTAAAGCACCATCTATAGATGGTGATTTTATGGTTTTTAGTTTTAAATTTGGTTAGCTGCTCCACATTCTCAGTTGTGGAAGGCTACAAATCAAAATAAATATGGTATGTGACAATTAAAAACTAATGCAAGGTAGAAGCTTTATTACTGTGTTGGTATTCTGGCTGAATTATGGGATAAACATTGAATATATTATTTGCAGATACATATTTCAGCTGCTATATTGAAGTATGCACAAACTAGAATCTTAAATTCATATTTTTTACAAGTTGTATTAATTTTGTAGGCCGTCTTGAGAGTGCTCTTTTGTCCTATAGGGGGTATATAAGCATCCATAAATAAATAAATGTGGGCTTATGAAGTTGCGTTCTCTGGAGTTTCCCCAAGTAGACAGTAACAGTTTTCAGAGGAGAAAGATAGTAAAGTGAACATTCCAAGTGGGATTGTTCTTAAATGAAAACGCAGTGGAACTGAGAACAAAATATATGCATAGATACATAGTAAACAATCATTGACCTGTTGTGTTCATATTTTCCAGTTATTGCTATTAATGGAAGGCTTCACAGATGCGTAATGCCACACTCATGTTTGCCTGAGTAGCTGCCACAGTTTGCAATTAGGTAGTTAAGCAACAGTAGAGTAAAAACACATGGATCATGTTTTAGAGTGCTCTTGCTCAAATTGTATCCCTGCCATTCAATTGGATTCTCATCGCCTCCTGCAATCATTCTGTCCATTCCCCATGGTGTTTCTTTGACATCCCATCACTTCTGACATATCCCTGTAACTACCTCCTTGTAATTCCAACTGTTTCCCATCACATCTTCTCTGTAGCGAACAAGGCTATCTTCACAGTATTTCCTATCATTTCATCAACTTGATAAAATAACCTCCACTTTGCTATTCCACCATCTCCCCCATTCTCCTCTTTATACTCTCTCATTATAATTATGCCCACCTTAACTTTTCCAGTTATATGAATTCTATCCACTTCTTGGAACCTGCTTTTCAGCATCACATATGCTCCCACTATCTATCCCTTGGACCACCTCTCTGCAGTAGGTTCAAAATGGTGGGATGCACCTTAAAAACCGCAACTCACAACCCCAGACACCTCCTTCCTAATACAACCTACCAACTGTAGTTGTACAAAGATTGTGCTTGTGAAGCATAATCCAACTATCATTACACTACTGGAAAACTTGTTAGGCTTGTCATCATGCTTCTGTTATCCTATAATGATCACCACCATTCCACCTATGGGTTTAGTTATTTCATTTTCATATTAATATTCCAGTCATAATATGTGTGTATAGCAGGGGTGGGGGTGGGGTGACCTTTCAGAGGCTCCACTTTATTCTACTTGAACATTCTAGTTCTACTTTCTAGACTTTCTGCTTTGGACACCATTATTTCACTGTTGTTCTGAGCATTAAGACTCAATTCTATGCACACTTACTTGGGAGTAAGCCCCATTGAACTCAACAGGACTTACTTCTGCATAAACATGCACAGGACTGCACTGAAAAATCACCAGGGCACACCCGGCATTATACTGATACTCTAGGACCCATTCTAAGGTGGCTTGCACAAAATAATAAGTTAAGGTAGTTTTTAAAGAAAGAAAAGAAGAGGGTACCAGGAAGAAAGGCACCAGAGAATGAAGAAGGAAAAACAGGGACAAATGAATAAGACAGCAGAGTAGATCTAGATATATGCCAAACATTTCAAAGTGGTCCCGTATTGCATGCTGGGATTAAAGTCAAATCCTGGTTTTGAAAAAGTTGAAGGCAGATGCCCTGAAGTTCCCTCATTGTTGTTTTTTGCTTCCCTGGGTCAATTTTTGTAATCCACGCCAGTCTTCCCCAACCTGGTGCTCTCCAGATGTTTTGGACTACAAGTCCCAGCATTGCCGTCATTGGCCATGCTGGCTGGGGCTGATGGGAGTTGTAGCCCAAAACATCTGGAGGTCACCAGGTTGGGGAAGGCTGATCTACACCATCTTCCTTTTAGCATTCTGCTAATCCCACTAAAACTTGCTAGTCTGGTCTACATAGCCCTTATTTGCTTTCCCTTCTCCGTGGGCGGCGTCGCTCTTACTCATGGCTTTAAGAGCATGCTATTCGTCTACCGTAACTCAATTTCATTCCTATAATTTTCAGCGGTCGTTCCAGATGTTCCCATTGCTTCCAACTGTCATTCAGCTTCGTTACTTATTTTAATGCACCTCAGAGCTCTCCCCACCAACTTTCCACGGCCATATGTCAAAGTCGCTGTAACTTTTCTGCATGCCACAAAGCCCGCACACAACACCCACCGTGCCAAACACAAGCGCCCTTCCACCCGACACCTTTTGCCCTAAGGTAATAAGGTATCCAAAAAGTAGTTTTTCTCCATCGAAGGCAACGGATCCGCTCCTAGACCCCGCTTCCCTTCCTTCCTCGGAGCCTTAGGCATCAATGGATTCCGATTGGGGGGGGGCACTTTGCAAAACACCCAAGAAGCTTTCTAAAAGTCAGGCTAGGCAACAAGAACTAGCAGAACCGGCCAATCGCGGGGAAAGATACAAGCTCCCACACACAAACCCGCTGCCCCCCCCCCCGCGCGGTCTCCTCCGAGGCAGTTGCTACAGACCCTTCTACAGTGGTATGCTCATCTATCTATCTCTATGTATATGTCGCCTCGTTTATGTACACCGAGTAGGCTGATTGAGGAGGGGTCCGTTACCGGGGAGGCAGAGCCGTTCTCGCAGAGCGGTCCCCTGAAGATCCCTTTAATGCCACGGTAGTGCCCGTTGCTGAGATGCCTGGAGCTGATCACCAGGTAGCACGCCATGCGGGTCCGGGCGGGGTCGAGAACGGGGCAGTGGGTCAGCCCGCAAGACACCGGCTCCGGAAGGGGGCGGGTGGGGTGGAAAGCCAGCTGGTTCCGCAGCAGCGGCAAGAGCCGCCAAGCGCCACTCCTGCGCCCCGCCGCCGGACTCGACGCCCCGAAGGAACAGCCACGACTACTTGCCCCCCTTTCCACCCACCCCCGATCTCTGCCGCTTTCTCATCCAGCGCCCGGATTACTGCTGCCGGCAGCAGGGCGTACTGAAGAAGGCGGCGGCGGCAGCCAGAGCGCATTGGAGGGAGCCGGGAAGCCAGTCCACATGCTGTTCCGCTGGGTAGCTCCGCCAAAGAATCGAGGGAAGGAGCGAGCGAGCGCGCAACTTGGCGGGATGGGGGGGGGTACCGCAGCCGGCGCTTCTCTCTCCCTCTCCACCCCCAGCCCGCTGCCTCTCTTCAGAGCGGGGTCCTAAGGAGGCACAAACATCCACAGGGGAGGGTCTCGGAAGCAGCGGCTCCCCATAGCCGTCCCTTGCGCCCGGTCGAGCAGCAGCAGTAGCAGCAGCGACCGCCTGAAGAAGAGCCAGACCTTGGCGCCCAAGCCCTCGGCACGCCGCTGCAGGCAGTGTCAGTCCGTCCGTCTGTCCGTCCGTCAGCGGCGGCTCCCTTCTCGCCTCACCTTGGCGCGCGCGGGCTGGTGCGGAGGGGAGAGCGCGCGCCAGGCAGCCGAGGATTCCCGTCCCCTCTCCCCCAATGGCCGCCCAATGGGAATTTGGAAGGGGCAGCAGCAGCAGCAGCAGCAGGTGTAGGTCGCCAGGCGCCAGCCCAGCTTCGCTCCTCCTCCTTCGAGAGCGCCGCGGCGAGAACAGAAAGGCGGAAAGCGGGGATTGGGAAGACGCGGTGAAGGGAACCCCTGGCCGCTCGCCCGAGCGCTCAGGCACCTCAGGGTCGCCTAGGAAAGAGAGTCACATCCTGCGTCGCTCCACTTTCCCAACCCTCTTCCGCTTGGAGATTGGCTGTCCCCGAGCCCCTTGAGGCGGTATTTGGGGAGGGGGGGGCTTCAAAATACTCCGGCCCCCTTCGCTGTAAAAAGACCTCGCTGCCCTAACGAGGAGGAATCCTCCCCCTCCCCAGGCGCTCGCTCCGCTTCTCCTCTCACGGGGCCGCCCCTATCGTCCCATTGAAGCCTCCGCCAAACACTCCCCTTGAATTAGCTTCCCCGCATCATCACGAGGGTTTGCCTCCTCGGCTTTCCCTTCAGCTCCAAGCCGAAGGCGGGAGCCGCGGGAGGCAGAATAAGAGGAGGGGGGTGGATTGAAGGGAAAGCAAACGCTGCCTGGGACTTCCTACTCTTCGCTTTAGAAGTATCCGGCTTCACAGCGTTTAAAAATATATATCGTTAACAAGCCCACACCGGGCAGTTAGAAACTGGGCTGGTGTGTGGAGAACTTAATTCCTTTGACTTAGCTCTGTCCAGGTCAGGGATGATTTAAATGTAATAATAATATTTTAAAAACAAAATCTGCCAAGTCTCAAACTTGTGGAACATATCTACCGTATTTGTTATTAAATGTATATCCCACTCTTCTGCCAAGGAGCTCAAGGGGACATAAATGGTCCCTCACACGCAGGCACATTTTTACCCTCACAACAACTCTGTGAAACCGAGGTTAGGCTGAGAGTCAGTGACTGGCCCAAAGTCATCCATTGAGCTTCATGACCGAGTGAGGACTTGGGTCTCCCCAGCCCCTGTCCCAACACTAACCACAAGGTCACACTTCCTCTCAAATCTGAAGTTAGGCAGAGCGCTTTCTCAGTCATGGTGAACCCACATATGGAATGCCCTCCTCACAGAAGCTCACCTGACCTGACACCAACCTTGATGTCTTTTTGTGCTGGGCAAAATTGGGCGGGGGGGGGGATGCTGGGAGTTGTAGGCCTTTTTTCCTGTCTAAACATGCATAGGATTGTGCCTTAATGGTACTTCCAGAAGAGGCTTTTATCATGCAGTCGCTCTGTCTTGAACAGGGAATTTTAAGGGCAGGGTGGGGCAGTCCAGATAACATCATCTTCCATTTGAAACCCTCCCATGTTTTCCCATCGTTTCTTCCTTTCCATTAAGGAGGGGAAGACAGAATAGCTGCACAATGAGTTTTGATTGGTAGCACCAGGAGTACTCTGTCTAGAAGCATCCTTAGCTGCATTTTTTATAGCTTCTGCTGGATTTTACAGACTTTACTGATATTTATGGATGCTGCTTCTGCTATGTTGTATTGCTCTTTTATTGAGTTTTATTATATTTGTTTTTATGACTTTAAATTGTATGCCATCTGGGGACTTTTATACTGAAGGGTGGTTTATCAGTTCACTAAATAAAGAAATACATAAATAAGAATAGATGAAAGTGTCTCTGAGAAGGTACAGAATGTATTTCCCTCATCTCTGAGTAAGTCAGGTATTGGGGAAATATCCCTGAAGAGCTGCTGCAACTCAGTTAAATGGATGAATGGATTGGCTTAATATGTTCATTGGAAAAAGCATCCAGATCAGAGATTAATATTTCTAGACAGATGAAGTAGACCATGAAGTGAGCCCCAAGATCTCCTCTTCTACAGGTTAAGCACAGTCTCTGTCCCACACTCTTTATTGACTGCAAGTCCAAGACCAACCACACAGGGAAGGGTAAAATAGTCACTAGTTCTATGCATTCTAAAAACATAATTTCTGCCATTGTTTTTGTTTCAAGTATGGCCCAGAAGTAGAAATGCAGTAGATTCTGTACTTTTAATGATCATCACATCCATATAACACCTCTAAGAAAGTAGATGCATGTAATTTACAAGCTAAATAACTGACATAGTTTTGCAAGCATGAAATGTTTCCAACATTAAGGCAGTTGAAAACAGGTTGCTGTTTTTCTCCTCTGCAGGGTATACACACCATCAATCTCATTTAGCTTGATATGCAAACTCAGCTTCCTTTCTTCAATACACAAGCAATGTCTCTGCAGCCCTAGTGTAAATACTGCATATATTCAGCTAATTTGGTTAAAAACCCCACACAGTCTTAGCAATTAACTGGAGGCAACCCATTCTCCCAGATGTGTCTATATAATTATGAAACTACCACCATAAACAAAAATTGCACCAAAACACAGCCTTCTTTAATAGACAGAATTAAGCTAGAGTGTGGGTACAGTGTTAGGCCCTTAGAATCCCAAATTCCAAAGTATGTAACAAGTAAGTTATGCCATTCATGCACCTTGCCTTTAATTTGATACACACATTTCCTTCTGATTGCAATCAGTGCTAAAAGTAGTTTACATGCTCCACCGCCCCCCAAATTCCATTCCATTATACAGGAATGATTAAGTTCAATGTAGATGAAATGTTTTATGGAAGTCCATAATAATGACCTGGTTTGGGTGATACGGCAGCCCATCGTGGGTTAATTAACCCTTGAGGAGCTGCACCATGTGCAGGCCACCATTATGAATATGCAATCCCCAACTGGGAGTTGTCGTGTCATGCGAACCTGACCAGCAGGGGTTATCTGAGAGCTAAACAACCTTTGCATAACCCTACAACAGACCATAGTCATGCAAGGGTTGTTTAGTCCTCAAATAACCCCCTCTGGCCAGGTTTGCATGACACCACAACCTCCAGTTGGGAGTTGCATATTCATAATGGCAGCTGGCACGTGCCACAGTTCCTCAAGGGTAAATTAACCCACAATGGCTATCGTGTCATGCCCATTGTGTTGCTAGTACTCTTCACTTAACCTGCCCACTCTTAATACTGGCTGCAATATTGGAGTTATGTAGAAGTTAAAGCATATCTATCCCAGTGCTCGCTTGTCACATGTCACATTTCATTTTAGTTCACCTCCCTCATTATCCCATACTAACCATTGTGCATTTCCCATACATATATGTACATCCTTCTAGGGATAGGTGAGAATTTAATTCAGTTTGGGGTTGTTTTTTTACCAAAATTCACAAATTTCTCCATAAATGAGACAGAAAGAATTTGAGATTTAAAAAATTCAGATGTGAAAGAAAGTGAATCTGACATTCATCCATCCAGGCAAAGAACTTTGAGTGGTTAGCTATTAAACATTTGGGTTTGAGGGTGCTTCCAGATAAAGCTTTTATTGCACCATCACCTTGTCTCACTCACATAATTTTTCTGGGGATCCAGGCATCATCTTCCACTTGTAAGCCTCCTGTGTTTTCCCACTGCTTTTTCCACCTTGCTTCTTACCACAGAAAAATCTGTTAATGAAAAAAAGGACAGAATTGATGCACAGTGTCTTCTGATTGGCAGTGCTAGGACCTGCCCTACACTGGGAAGCACCCTAAATCCCTGTGTATTTAACTGTCATTCTGGTTCTGAATTCGAGTTGACACTTCTTTTATCCTGACAGGCTCCTCTACACAGCTACATGGCAGGCAGGTACAACATGGCCCCTTCCATGCTGGAAAAAGCTATACCTACTGAATTTGGCCAGTGCAGATTGGTGAGAATTTCATTTGGGTCACTTTTGATAAGAACTTACTGAAATTCACAAATTTCTTCAGAAATTGGATGAAAAAAATTAAAACAATGTGAATATGGGAGAAACAGAAATTGAGATTCATCCATCACTATTTCCTTCTCTCAAAATTCTAGGTGTAGGCTTTTAACATAACAAAATGCCCACACTAACATCCACCAATAACTTTGATTGTGTCCACTCAGAGGTAGAGAGGGGAACCTTGATGTAGGATTGAAATGTAGCTAGGAGGACCCGGCAAGACTATAAGACTCTCTGTTTCCTTAGAGGTATCAGTGGAAGAAATTAGAAAAGTGTCTAAGATTGAATGGGCATATTTGTTCCAATAATCAGCTTCATCTTCCCCTTACTTTTTAAGGAAACAGTTCTGTTAATTAAGAGGGAGATCATGAGATACTAGTGCAGGCTAATCATGGCAAGATACAAACTTTCATGTTAAACAGGGACAATTAGGTGTAGATTATGAGATGTGAGGAAGAATAGACAAATTTCTTGTATTGTTTTCAGTGTCTGTTCATATGAAAACAAAATTATTGGATATACCTGTAGGCCAGCCTTCCCTAACCTGGTGCCCTCCAGACTGTTTTAGACTACAAATCCCAGCATTCCTGACCACTGGCCATACTGGTTGGGGATAATGGGAGTTGAAGTCCAAAAGTCCTGGAGGGCACCAGGTCAGAGGAAGGCTGCTGTAGACTACTGGTGTTTATTAAGCCTAGAATGGAAGATAGAAACAAGAAGCTAGCTCTGCACATGAACCTTGACCTCGGAAAAGCCTCCTTTGGCAATCAGTGTATGAAAGGTTTGCACAGGTCTGATGTGTATTTGATACATATGTGCACTGCACATATGCCCCTTATCAGTAAGCACCAGAGGCTCAGGTAGAGTTATATCAGCCCAGTTTGGACTATGTAAGAATAATGCTGATATGGTTCCTTCTCAAACTGGGGAGAGGTAACGAGCGGGGTACCACAGGGCTCGGTCCTGGGCCCGGTGCTCTTCAACATTTTTATTAATGACTTGGATGAGGAGGTACAGGGAATGCTTATCAAATTTGCAGATGACACAAAGTTGGGTGGAACAGCTAATACTCTGGAAGACAGAAACAAAATTCAAAGTGACCTCGATAGGCTGGAGCGCTGGGCCGAAAACAACAGAATGAAATTTAACAGGGATAAATGCCAAGTGCTGCACCTAGGGAGAGGAAACCAAATGCAGAGTTACAGAATGGGGGACACTTGGCTCAACAATACTACAAGTGAGAAGGATCTTGGAATTGTGGTAGATCACAAACTGAATATGAGCCAGCAATGCGACGTGGCTGCAAAGAAGGCAAATGCAATTTTGGGCTGTATTAATAGAAGTATAGCTTCCAAATCGCGGGAAGTGATAATTCCCCTTTACTCGGCACTGGTTAGGCCTCATCTTGAGTACTGTGTCCAGTTCTGGGCACCTCATTTTAACAAGGACATAGACAAACTGGAGAGGGTTCAGAGGAGGGCAACAAGGATGATAAAGGGACTGGAAACAAGGCCCTATGAGGAGAGACTGAAAGAACTGGGCATGTTTAGCCTTCAGAAGAGGAGACTGAGGGGAGATATGATCGCACTCTTCCAGTATTTGAAGGGATGTCACACAGAGGAGGGCAAAGATCTCTTCTCGTTCATTCCAGTTTGCAGGACACGGAGTAATGGGCTCAAGTTACAGGAACCTAGATTCCACCTAAACATCAGGAAAAATTTCCTGACTGTCAGAGCAATAAGACAATGGAATCAACTACCTAGGGAGGTGGTGGGCTCTCCCAGTCTGGAGGCATTCAAGGTGCGGCTGGACAGACATCTGTCAGAGATGCTTTGACCTGTATTCCTGCATTGAGCAGGGGGTTGGACTCGATGGCCTTGTAGGCCCCTTCCAACTCTACTTTTCTATGATTCTATGAGATTGGCATTATTGTTTAAAAGGAACCATCTTTTAAGCTGTCATTCCCTCTTCATCCAGTGAAGAACTACAACAACTGTACAATGCTGACGTAAACTTGATTTACTGATCCTTTAGCAGACAAAAGGCCCAATCCATCAAAAACCTCTCTAGAAGCACCGCTAGCCTGAATAGGAATTGTATAAGAGTTACACTGAGGTTCAGCACCTGGTGGATTGTATCCACTGCTTATACATTTTTAAATTTATGGCTGCAAAATGAGATTTTCTGAATCTGAAGGTCCCATTTACTGTTGTGGCTAATTCATACCGTGATTTTAAAGCCATTGAGTTGGATCCAGGCTTAGAAATACGTAGAGTAGACCCACTGAAATCAATGACTAACTTAAGTCCCATTGATTCCAATGAGTCTACTCATAGTATGACTAAGTCCAGATCTAACCCAATGTTTCCTCTTTACACTTGGATAAATGTTTTGTGTAGCAGTGTGCATCCTATTGAGGATAACCAGGTTGCATTGTTGTAATTGCAGAAAAACATGAAAAAGGATTTTGCCTTCACATTGAATTCGTAAGCTACTGTCTAAATTTTGTCTTTACCTCCCATCAGTGATGCCAAAGTTAAACATGGGGGGATGGACCAGTTGCGAATTATTATATATATGGGTGGGGAGAACACTTGACAGTTATCTATATATATAAAAGTGAGAGCCCTGACTCACTGTCTCATCAATTTATCTCGTATTTCCCATTAAGCTAGAAAGCTGAAATTTTGCATGGTTGTTTGCTTATGGATCACTAATAAAAGCTATTTTGTGAAAACTTTCTTTTTAAAAACCTTAAGATGGCAAAAAGGGGGTTTGTAATACTCAAGAGTACAGGATAGAAAGTAATCAGTTCTTTAATCCATTCAAAGAACGGGTCCTTCAGCTAGTTATGTATATGGTTTTCAGATCCCCAGACTGAACATTAGTGTACTGTAGTCCCTGGAATTAAATTTTAAAATTCTTCTGTTTATTAGATTGCTATCCTACCTTTCCTCCAAGGACCTCAAAATGGATACGGTGTTATCTTCCCTCACTTTATCCTCACAACAACCGTGTGAGGTAAGTTAGACGGAGAGATAGTGACTGGCCCAAGATCACCTAGTGAGCTTCATGGCTGACTGGGATTTGAACCTGGGTCTCCCTAGTCCAACATTCTAAGTACCTTGAAAACAGGTCCAATTCATGAAAAAGTCTCTGCAAACACCACTAACCTGAATATGAGTTGTATAGGAACAGGGCTCTAAAAGCCAAGCTGAAACAAGGGGCAGTATCCAATGGTGTCATTCTGCAAACTGAAAGAGTGCTTCTACAGCCACTTAGATAAACATGAGTTTGGTTGGATTCTCCTCTTGCACATAGTTCAGAAGCTAGGGCCCTTTCCGCTATCACATCATTTGCGCTAGCAGAATGACACAGTTGGATACTGGTCCCTGGGGGCTCAACAAGGCATATCTCTGGCAGTGGTCTTTGTTTTAGACCGCTTCTGTTTTGCTTCTTCTCTGCAGAAGAAACCCTCCTTTGCATCATATGTTGATGATGCATGGCTTGCAATGGTGAGCCCGGAGCAGGGCTGGTGGACAAAGCTATGGGCAGCCCTTTTAAACAAAGCCTCTGAACCGCACAAGATATTTTATTACAAACTGGCCTGATAATTTCATTGAAGAGCAATGTGTACATAATAATAATAAATAAATAAATAAATAATAATAATAATAATAATAATAATAATAATAATTTAAAAAATAAAATATGGGGAAACCGACTGCCGCTACTTCTCTGTATTTCTATCTGTATACGGATCAACTGGCTTTGCTGAAATTTGAAAACTAAGATACGTCAGAACTTCTTATAATCCAGTAATCTCCAGGGAACAGGGAAATATTGCAAGCAGCCTAATTATATCCTCTTCAGTAGCTGATGTGGCAGAATCAAAATTAATCTTGTGTTGTAGTGGGTACAGTGGCATTCTATGCAAGGCAGCTGGGGCAAAGCCTCTAGGCGCTGCTGACGCTGGCATTCCGGAATAACATATCTTTAGGATGCCGTGCCAAGGCCCATGGATAGCACTGTCTCCCTAGTTTTTGTAGGGATGGGTGAGAAACTCATTCCATCTGAATTTTTTTTGCGAATTTACCATATGCCGACCTGCAAAACTAATGAATGAAGCAGAACAGAGTTGTGCATCAAAATTCACAATTTCCCAAATTCAACACGACAGCCCTCCACTCAAAGAAGTGTGCACAAAATGTGCGCAACAGGAGAAAGTGTGCACAAGAATCCATGTGCTATAGAAAAGTGCATACAAAAATGTCCATAATAGTGAAACTAACAGAGAAACACATTACTATAGGGGGAAATAGCTTGCAAAAATGCATACATTAGCCAAAAAAAAGTGCACAAAAACACATATGATTTTTTTCTCCAAACTCTTAAAAATAAGATTCATACATTGATGGAGAACAGGGCTAAACTTAAGATTTTAAAAAAATGAGAAACTTTTATCTGGTTTACCTTTTTATTGTTCACCACTCCAGAATCTGTCTAGATATGGAGCAGTATGCAAATGCTGTAAATAAATAAATAAATAAATTGACAGATTCATCCATCCCTATTTTTTTATCCCTTTCTATCTACCTTTCCTTCCTTCCAAAACCTCATGTGGCTCTCTGAAATCTTTCAGCCAGCCTTCCCCAACCTGGTGCCTTCCAGACATGTTGGACTGCAGCCATTGGCAATGATGGCTGGGAATCATGAAAGTTGCAGCCCCACACATCTGGAGGGCCCCAGGTTGGGAAAGGATCCTTTAGGTGCTTCCCCCCCCCCCCCGCTCTGACACCACTTTTCCTGTCGCAGCAGAAAGGGTAGGGGCCAAAGCATAATGTTAGGCTGTAACTCCAATTCAGAATGTATTTGGGAAGATGCATTTCATAGAAAAAGAGGCTAAGGTGCCAGATGGACAAGCAGATAATAGTTATGACAGTATGTTAAAATAATATGTTAAGGCTGTGGTCTTACTGTGCCTTTTTTTTTTTTTTTTGTCAAAGGCAGACTGGAATTATAATATGTATTTGAAAAAGTCTCCCACAACCCATAGTTATTAATATCTTTGTAGGGAGCATTGCCACAATGCCACAAAGCCTTATCAAGTACGTTTACTTTGCACAAGTGCTTAAGGTTCAGCCAAGGCAGCACAGGGTTCGGCATCAGAACAAGGGCTGGAGCAGAATAATCATTATGAAAAACTCTCTTGCTCAACTGTCCATTCAGTTAAAGAAAGGCTTTTATTACTGTTATTAATAGTACTTAGCATTTGTTATCATGAAATTACTTCATAAGCTAATTAATCCTCACAGTCTTTTGAAGTGAATGTTATTATCTCCATTTTACCAACCAAACTCTAAATCCTTATTCAGCTAAAATGTGTGCTGTAATATTAATGTCTGACTCCATAACAAAAAGATGGGAAAGCAGCAGAAGAGAAGCTGAAAAGTGACCTAATTTTTAAAGAGGAAATCATCTCTTCATTCCTACTTAAGCTCACGGTCTCCAACAGAGCAACCACACAGTCACATGACAGAATTTCCCCAGCAATCCAACCATTTTCACTGTATTTATAGAGAGAGGGTTGCTAGACATCAAATACAGTACCTGTTCATTTATTTATTTATTTTATTTTCTGTTTATTAATTAGAAAATGTATGAGGTACCTTTCAGCATAAGCTCCCAGGACAGCATAGAGTTAAAAAGCATAAAACAGTACAATAAGATTTGGCATTGTTCCTCCCATTTCGCAAATGTTATGAGCATTATTACACATTTTTAAGGCTATATGTTCCCCTGGCATTTCATTAGCATCCAAGGCAAATGAAAATGTTAGCGAACAAAGCTGCACAGACATCTGGCTATTTTCAGAATGTTTTTAAAAATCTAATCTATACTTCCCACCCCCAATTAACCTTTATTAACTTAACAGAATTCATTACCACAGAAAGGGTTGATGGCTACTAACTTAGATGGCTTTTAAGTACAGGACTGGGATGGTAGGGAAAAGTCTTCCAATGTTCTCTCAGAACTCATCCCTGAAAGTCTAAAGAAGGTCCAATACCACTCTGGGAATATAATTGGAGGCACTGGCTGGGGCATGCTGGGAGTTGTAGTCCAACACATTTGGAGGACACGAGTTTGGGAAAGGCTGTCGTAAGCATTTCCCCTATTTCAAACAAGTTTTCTAGCAGTTTTGCTTCAATCGCTTGCTTCCCTACAAAGCATCAGAAAAACTCTGTCAAGCACTCAGGCCCAATGGCGGTCAAGTAGCTTCTATAAGATGTAGATATGCAGGCTGAAAATTGAGGTCAGGCTGTGGCTAAAGTCAGGCTGAAGCAGGGATGGACAACTTGTGGCCCTCCAGATGTTTTGGCCTACAGCTCCCATCAGCCCTAGCCAACATAGCCACGGGTGAAGGCTGATGGGAGTTGTAGGGCCAAACAGCTGGGCAGCCACAAGTTGTCTAGCCCTGGGCTAACTGGGATCTTGGTGGCACACTGAGCAAACCTGGTGCACACACATCTCAGACATACAGGAAGGCAGCAACTCCAGGATTTTTATAGCACTCAGTAGTGCCTGACTGGCCTTCTGATGTCACCTGACTTTCCAGCGCAGGTGTGGCTTATTTTGGGACAGTCGCTTTCTCAGCCTTACCTACCCTACAGGGTTGTTGTGAAGGGGCAAAGGGAGTGGAGAGCCATGTACACCACCCTGAGCTCCTTGGAGAAAGGGCAAGATATAAATGCAATAAATACATGAGCCAGTTGGACCTGTCTGAAATTCACATATCTATTTGATTCCATAGTCACCCAATTGTCTACATGTATTTTCATGTACATGAAACATTATGGATACATTCAGGTTACACTCTCTTGCTTTGTTACTGTTGAACGACAGTGATTGTGAAAACAATAATATAACCTCTGAATAAGATTACCGTGGAATAGCTCAGCATGGTATTTAATCACATTTACAATACAGATTTCTGGGTCAGCTGCATTTGTTCAACTTACTGATGAAATTGTTATCCTTCCAGTTTTTCCTTCCATACTCTACAAATTTACCTAACTTCCTCTGTGTGTGTGTGTGTGTGTGTATATATATATATATATATATATATGGATTATATGCTCCTAGCTTCAGGACTGGTGCAGGGCAGTTTGGCACCCTAGGCGAAATAAAATTTGCGCCCCCCCCTCTCGTGCCGTGGGGGGGGCTCCGGAGCAAAGTAGCCCTGCTCTGCAAAAAAAAACCCTGTGCCGCCCCCGCCCCCGCCACCACCACCTACCTACCTACCTACCTTCCCCCGCCCTGGCTGCCGCCGCCTCCGAAGAGGAAGTGACGCGACGGGACCCCCGCGCTCTGTTTTTTGCCGGGGAAACCAGGGCAACAGGGCTGTTTAAGCCCTGTTGCCCTGGTTCCTCCCGCCAAAACAATGTGGGCGGGGCTCCAGAAGCGACGCTGAGAAGGTAGGTGGCGGGGGGAGGCGGGGGGGTGGCTTCGGTGGGCGGGGGAGGCGCGGCGGCGGCTTCGGCAGGCGGGGGAGGCGCGGCGGCGGCTTCGGCGGGCAGGGGAGGCGCGGCGGCAGCTTCGGTGGCTTTGGCGGGTGGGGAGGCACGGCGGCGGCGGCTTTGGCAGGCGAGGGAGGTGCGGCTTCGGCGGGCGGGCGGGGCGGCGGGGGAGGAGGCCTGGCGCGGGCGGCGGTAGCAGCAGCGAAGAGGAGCGCAGCGTTTCTGCGCCCTCTTCAGCCACGCGCCCTAGGCAACCGCCTAGTTTGCCTAGCGGTAGCACCGGCCCTGCCTAGCTTGAATGTTCTTACTGTACAATCTTGAGCTACTGTCCACATTAAACCGATTAGTTTAAAAGAATAATACAGTTCGGACTGAAAAGTCATTATTTTAGTGAATACTAGTTAGTATTGTTTTAGCTAATACAGTAATACCTTGGATTGCAAGTAACTTGGTTTGAGAACATTTTGCAAGACAAGCAAATTTTTAAATATTTATTTAATTTTTTTTTACTTGATATACAAGCGACGTCTTGCAATACAAGTACTGTAGTACGGCTTAAATTAAAAATCTCTGTACAAATTTTTTTGGGGGGATTTCGTTCTGATATAAGAGTGTTTTGGATTACAAGCATGTTTCTGAAACGAATTATGCTCTCAATCCAAGGCATGACTGTACTTCCATTTCATGCCTCGGTCCCCCCCCCTCTCTCATTGCCCCCTTTTTCTGGAACTCATGGCCTCCCAACATTCACACTTCTCCCTCTTTACTATAGTTTCAACTGCATTTGAAAATATCTCTCTTCTTCCAACTGGTTAACCTCTAATCTCTGTCTCTCCTGCTTTGCCCTTTCCTTAGATTTAAAGATCTCATCTTAGATTTAAAGCCTGCAGGAAGGATTTCTTGAATTAGATTCAAATACTTAGCCTTTTCTTGATTATTATGTTTATTACCATGTTTTAGTGTACATGATAAGGAAGCAAAGAATGCAATGGAAGTGCTAGAATCCTGCAAATACTGGGCATAGAAATAAGCTAAGCCCAGCCCAGAGGTAGGATGTCCCAGAAAGTAAAACATAAGTTATCTCATCTCATCTATTTAAATAATATGTGAAAACACAACTTTCCTCTCTATAGAGGTGCTCATTATTGCATTGTCTTTCTTTCCCTGTCTGTCTGTCTGTCTGTCTGTCTGTCTCTCTCTCTCTCTCTCTCTCTCACACACACACACACACACACACACAGAGAAGGGGGGAGAGAGAGCTTCCAGAGCCAACAGAAAGGAACTGAGTGGAAAGGTACCGTACTTGTCCCTTGGCATATCAACCATGAAAATGACTTAGGACCAATGCCTATAAAAGGGACCCCACATGAAACTGCTATTGCTTGGCACACTTAGAAATGCTTAGATTGATAGTTATAACAAGAGATGATGGAGACATTCAGAGCTATAATATGGCATGTGTGAAGAGTGATCACTTTGTGGTAAGGATGTACAGGTTTTGTTAAATCCATTCTGTCTGTGTCTTGTGGATTGCAATGTCAGGCATGTTTCATTCCATCATCTGCTTACTGATGGAATTGGATTTTTTTTTTTAGGGATATACAAGAACTTTGTTCCACTTGGATAAGTGCCCATTATCACTAATGTGCACTTGCTCTAATGTGCATTAGCACAAGTGCGAATTTGCGCAAATCCCCCCCCCCCCCAGTAAAGAACTGGTCCACAAGTCCATGGGATCCATGCAACTCAGGAAAAGCCGGTATGCTGCAGAATACGCAAATCAGATTCATAGAAATTAAAACTCATTTGAATCTGTTGTGGATCTCTGTGACATCCCTACTTTCTGGTTGTGGCTCAAATAATAAAAATCGTGTGTGTGTGTGTGTGTGTGTGTGTGTGTGTGTACGTGCGCTGCAGGAGAAGACAGTCTGCTCTCTTCTGTAGTCAGCTTTATACACTAAGCTTGAAAGATCTCAGTGTCACAGTAAGTACACCAGACACTGTAAACTGGGGTGCAGAAACTCAGGCCCTGGAGCCAAATTTGCCCCTCTAAGGGACCTCAGTCTTGCCCTCCAGTAGTCCCCAGATGGCAATGCCCCCTTCCCATGGCCTCACCCTCTTTTCCTCAATCACCAGTCATTGGGTGGTGTCCCAGCTTTTGTGCAGTTTCTTCTCGATTCTAAAAACTTGAAATGCCTCTCCTAAGCTTTAGTTACTGGCATTAAGAGCTTTACGATAAAATATGCTGGTATTTTTTGGTATTCTGGTCCTGCCCCTTTTGCCTTTGGCCTGTCATCTTTTGCCATTGGCCCCACCCACCCACCCAGATAGCTTCTCCGAAATGGAGTTCAGCCCTTGGGCTGAAGGAAGTTCTGCACCCCTGCCATAGGTCCTCACAATAAGGAAGTATGAGTATGAAGACTAAGTGCCCAGTTTCAGACATTCTCCAAAGACTTTTCAGAGTTGTCTTAAATTAGGGCTAGCATCCAAATGGGTTGTTTTCCATCAACCTTTTGCTGAAACTGCAAAATAAATATGATTGACTTGCAAACCCCCAAAGATCCGTTATTCAAAAACAGACCTAAAGGTTTAAAAGGCATCCCATGTCATTTGGGGGCAGGGTGGTAGGGAGGAGTCAGAGATTAACAGAGTAATCCTATGCATGTCTAATCAGAAGAAAACCCCATTGAGTTATATGGGATTTAATTCCAAGTAAATGTGATGAAAAAAATCAGCAAAATTTATCAGTGAAATAAAGTTGGGTGGGGAACCATTTCATAAAACTGTTTCTCCTTGAATCACTGTGTCAATTTCACAATTTTTGATTAAATCACGGTTTCTCCTCTAGCTTAAATCTGCAAAAATCAAGCTCTATGATAGCAATTTGCCATAGAATGAAGATGCCACAATATTTTGCAGCAGAAATAAAATAGATGTTTATTTTGAATGTAAATCCCCTCTTACTTTTACCAATCATTTTCTGTTCTAATTATAACAATCTAAGTTGTAAACAACACATGCTGAGGTTTTGACAGTGAACTTCTGATGAAGCACAGAGTACAAATTTTAATTATACACAGTTCTAATACAGTGCACACTGTAGTGGCTCTGTCATCTTTGAAATGGTAACAGAATGAAAA
Organism: Shinisaurus crocodilurus; assembly: GCA_021292165.1. Classification (NCBI taxonomy): domain Eukaryota; kingdom Metazoa; phylum Chordata; class Lepidosauria; order Squamata; family Shinisauridae; genus Shinisaurus; species Shinisaurus crocodilurus. Next base: position 34,878,756 of record CM037880.1, on the reverse strand, counting down.
AAGTTTTTGAAATATGAGCATGAAGGTAATGAGATCAATAAATGTCATCTAGAAAAAGTAATCACAACTCAGGAGACTCACTAACCTTTCCGCAAATTCCAGAAATAATAGAGTAGCTAGGAATGAAGAATGGTTTAGCAGTGAGAAACAAATACAATTATAAGAGAAGAGAAAACGAAAGGATGGTTTATAATATCAGAAACTATTCTGTTGTGTTGTTGTTTTTAAAGCTGTGCTTGTTAAAATAACTGATTTCCTTTGCTTTCTATAGCTCTTGCCATTCTAGATGTATCTATGGGTTTGGACTGAGAACAGAATAAAATGTAATCATATTTGAATAATCTGGTTGTCAGAAATGCCAAAAGAAAGAAAGAAAGAAAGGTTAAAGGGATCTTTGCCTTCCCCTCCCCCCTTTTTGAACTGTGTGGAATGGAGATCCAGAATTGTTTAGCCCCCATGCTTCTGTGTCAAAAAGGTGGCAAAGAGTGGCTGTGTCCCACAGATCATTTCTGTTTTCTAGTGTGCAAACAAGGCTTTTGTTTCTTACTACAAAAACTAAGCTTTTTCTCTCCCTTATTAGCAGAGGCCGCTAGGATAGCCACTTATCCAATGCCAAAGAAGAGGAAATGCAGCACCAACAAGAAGAGGACACAATTGTATAAAATGTGCATATGCTCATTTATATATAGATTCATATTCAGAAATAATTACTGTCACGTAAACAGAAATGCAATACATCTCACCATCATGGGGAAACTGTAGCTAGGTGACCTGTGTACCTGCTCAGTCTGCTGTCCAAGTGCTAACTGTTGATGGGCAACTTCAAGGCCCCTGCCTTCTCTCCCACCCTCTGGTTATCTATCTTTTAACCTGACTTGGAGTGGACAGCACTTCAAACAGAAAAACCTCCCTCTAAGAGCTCTTCAAACTGAGTGCTGCCCTTGTAAATAGGACACATGGCCACCCAAGAGGCCACTCTAAAGATTTCTGACACTACAATTTGTGGGGGAAGGATCCCTCAGTCACCACCATGAAGCAGGAAAGGGACTGGATAATTTTTAACTTCAGAATTGCTACATCAGTAACAAAGGCTGCAAAACAAGTCATCCTGGCAGGGCATCAATCCACAAGAATCCTCGACTTCCTGAAGAAAGGCTCAGAGGCCTAGTAGCACTGATGTTCTAAGGAGCCCTAAAACAACAATTGTATAGTCAGAGATCAGTGTACATAGAAAAACAAGACACGGGTTCCAAAAAGCTGAGGGTTTTTTTCCTTCAATCTGGAGGGTGGGTTGGGGACCACTCCTTGCCTCATGATTTTAAGCCCTACCTTCTGACATAGGAGCACAGAAGAGAAGCCACTCCTCATTGCCTTTCCATCCCTAGGACAGAATGTAAATTCACAGAAATTCAAGTCTTGTTTTCTTACAAAACTAAATGAATACACATTTTAAATATGTCAATATACTCCACTTTACTGGGGTTTCCACCTAATACAGCTAGGAGCATCGATAACCAGCCTATTCAAAGCCACCAGTAGGCTGTTTCCGTTTACAAAACAGGACAGCACACAGCACACCACAATATGTGAATTAGATAATTAAATCCCCTGAAATACCCAGAGAGCTACTCTTCTTTGCTTCCTCATTTGTGGACACATCCACAGATGGTCTCTACATCTGCCAGGCAAAATCTGTTCTGCAGGCATATGATACAGTTCAGTGTCTGTTAAGAAGACCACTTTTCTTTTTCTTTGTGAGTGAGAAGTACAGTTTATTACACTTACCTTTCTTAATTGGGATATCTGCTTACGCCATCAAAAAGCAACAACAACACCTTCAAACAATTTCCTCTCTCATTAGCACCAATTTGAAAGATTCTAGTTAAAACTATGTTGGTTCTGTGCAGTAGCTCTGTTCAGTAATTACCTCCTTCTCTGCTCTCCTATATGGCTTTGACATTGAAAACCAATTCAAACTTGGATGGCTAGAATGAAAGCTATTTGGTTACACCATTAACAGCAATCAGCATTTACTGAAGCACTTTGGGTAAAGGAATGCCCTAAATGGGAAATTTACAAGGAGACAAAATCTTAACACTGAAAAAGTTAGGCTAAGAGAGGCTGGGTAATGTAATGGATTCCACAGCAGTGTCAGTCCATTTTTGCATTGAGAACAGTTTTTATTGCCAATTCATATTTAAGGGTGCAGGGCGGGAGAAGCAGCAGAGGCTATCTTTGCTTCCCCGCCCATCCTGATTTTTGCTAGACAGGCTCTTCTTTTTATTCTTTTTAAAATGTATTTTATTAAGTTTCTGCTTGACAATACACAGATTAAACAAAACCATAAAAAGACAAGGGGGGGAAAGTTAACTAAAAGCAAACAGATTAAAAAAAAATATTACATCCATGTTACATCAATTATAAGTAGTAAAAATAACTTAGGTTGTTACTGAGTTTAAGGTTATTAGGGGGCCTTCTTTTGGCCCAAATAGTTTAATTAAACAGCAATTGTGTAAAATCAATACATTTTTCATTTCATTCTAGACGGGATTTTCAGCCTGTCTAGTGAGGGCACCTTGGAGGGGGAGGGAAGGAGGCTGGAGGAGGCTCGGGATAATTCTCATCCTGGCCTCTGCAGTCTCTCCCCCTCCCCGCCCACCAGAGCACCCCCTTTCCTCCTCCTCTGAGGCCGATTTTCCAACCTCGGAGAAGCAGCCAGTGCAGTTCTTTCTGTGCAGGCATTGAGGGAGAGGGGGTCAGATCTCCGACTCCCCCTTCAAAGGTCGGAGCGGTGTCTCTGACCTTGGAAGGGTTTCTTCCGAGCGTTCCTATTGGTCCCTGGGACGCTCTCCAAAGGACCATAGGAGTGCTCTCTAAGATATTAAGAGCATTATTCTCTCCATCACATGGGGTGCTACAACCACACATAGAGATATCCCTATATAGGCATAACAGAACTGTGTTTTTCTTCTCTTCCCCCACTTGTACATAACTTATGCTGAAATCCTATTCACAATTTACCTGAGAGTAAGCCCCACTGAACACAGCAAACATGTGTAGGATTGCTCTGTTAATCCAGCATAGAAGAAAGGACAGATGGGCATAACTGAGGCACGCACCAATCCGAGAGGGGAAGGTGGAGTAGGGTTCTGTTATGCCCTATATGGCAGCCTTCCCCAGCTTGCTGCCCTCCAGTGGTGACCTCCAATACAGGCCATGATGGCTGGGGAGCATGGGAGCTGTAGTCAAACTCAAAGAAACACCAAAGTATTAACTTTCGTTTGGCATAAAACATAGCACGGAATTCTCTGATGGATGAACTTACTGTGCCTTAAGAAAAAACACTCGTAATTTAAAAGGTTTTGATCTGCTAAGCATTAATTTATATCAATTCATAGGCATTGTGCTGCTGATTCACCTAACAACACAATCCTATGCATGTTTACTTGGAGTAAGTCGAAATAGGGCTTAAGCTAAAGTAAGCATGCATAGGATTGCTGCCTAGGACAACTTATTGGAATCAGGGGTGCTTAGTTCCCCCCCCCCATTGTTTTAACAGAGCTCAGAAAGTTGTATGGAAATCCTGATTTCTCTCCTTAAAATGTTACATTTATCTGCAACCCTCTCATTCAAGATGCAGCACATCACTATATCTCACCATTTCATTTTCATCTTCCTCTTTGAAAACCAAGATCAACACCACTTACGGTATCTAGACCAGAGCTGATAAAGCAGAGGTTCATGTAAAACACAACTGGCTCATATTGTGCTTAAAAGGGTCACGTTGTTAAGAAGGAGCTGGAAATTATTAGTTCATCCAGTGATGGCAACTGTTCCAGGGACTGCTGCTAAGCATAAAAGAACATAAGGAGAACATAAAAGAAGATAAGGAGCCCTGCTGTATCCGACCAAAGGATAATCTGGTCCAGCATCCTGGTTCCCTACAGTAGCCAAACAGTTGCCTCTGGGAAGCCCACAAGAAAGGCAATACCCCTCCACATTATTTGCCCCCTCCAATGCTGAACATAGAAGTTCAGCATTGTTGATTAATGGTGTAATGGAGGGCTACCCCCCACCCCTGCTTCTATTAAAACACCCTTCCCAGGGAGACCAGCTTGGCATCTTCACTGTATCCATTTAGATGCCAGTTTAAAACCTTCCTCTTCCAACAGGCATACAATCTTTAATCTGTTATTCTCATTATTAACTTTACTGCTGCCTCTTTAATATTTTTAATGTTTCAATAATTTTTAATTTTAATATTATGTATTTATTATATTTATATCCTGCCTTTTTTTCCTGCAAGGAACCCAAGGTGGCTTACGTAATCCTCATCCTCCTCTCCATTGTATCCTCACAACAACCCTGTGAGGTAGGTTAAACTGAGAGTCTGTGACTGGCCCAGAGTCACCCAGTGAGCTTCATGGCCAAGTGGGGACTAGAACCTGGATCTCCCAAGTCCCAGTCCAACACTCTAACCACTACACCACACTGGCTCTCTAACCACTACACCACACTGGCAATATTTTGATATTTGTATTTATTTATTTATTTATTTATTTATTACATTTCTATACCGCCTTTCTGCTAAGGCACCCAAAGCGGTTTACAATGTTTAAATACACAAACAAACATTACCCCCCCCCCAAACCAAACATACACCAGTTCTCTCAGGCCAACTGAAGGCTTCTTCTGGAGCTGCTGGTACAATCTCCCTGGCCTGGGCTTTTCTTCTGCCTTCCCTCTGTAGCCCCAGGGAAGGTGGGGGAGGGGCTGCCCCAACAGTCCTCTCAGGCCAGTGATGGTCATTTCAGGAGCTGATGGCAGTTGCTCACCGGCCTGGGCTTCTCTTCTGCCTTCCCTCAGGGCACACAGGTCTTAAATAGCCCCAGGGAAGGTGGGGGAGGGGCTGCCCCAACAGTCCTCTCAGGCCGGTGATGGTCGTTTCAGGAGCCAGTATTGTTGTATTTATTGTTTTGGTTATTTTACTGTTTTGGTTTTTTATGATCGTAAACCATCCCCAGGGCACTTGATAGATAATTAGCCACCCTTTCCTCTATAATGTTCTTAATCGCTCTTCTAAAGCTATTTAAGTCAGTGGCCACCACATCTTGTGGGACGCAGAAAATTACTACCGTAATTGTAATTTTGTGTGGAGTAGCAGATTTAATTCTGTGCAATGGTTCATATAGCTCAGAGGTAGATCCTTGGTGGCAGATCTGGGGTATGAGAAAATTTGAAATGATGCAGGAGCCATTCACATCAAGATGATATTTGCCAGAGAAAAATGAAACATCAACACAACAAAGGTTCCTGTTCACAGTACAGTGTAATGTACTGTTTTTCTAATTCTAAGTAGAATTAATTAATTAAAAAATATTTCTAGCTGCAACCCTTCTAGGCTGCCTTTCAGGGCAGGAGCATTCCCAAGGCAGCATACAACAATAGAATTCATATAATTAAAAAAATGTTGGGGTAATAAAAACAGCAAATGTTCCAAGAGACAACAAACACCGGCAGAAGGCAGAACCCCCAATACAATTGCAGCTACAACCCAGTCTGATAAAACATAATCAGAGGAAGGCCTGAGTGAACTAGTAAGTATTCAGAGCCTTCTTAAAAGTTTGCAATGATGTGGCCTGGCAGACCCCTGATGGCAACTTATTCCAGAGGTGTGGGGCCACTGCAGAAAAGGCCCTCTATTGTGTAGTCACCCATCTACCTGCCCTCACAGGGCAGAAAGTGAGTAGGGCCTCTGTTGCTGATCTTAAAGTGTAGACAGGCTGATATGCATGAAGGCGGTCCTTCAAGTAATTTGCTCTCAAACCATTGGGCTAAGAAACACACTGGTAGCCAGTGCAACCGGATCAGTATATGCATTATATGATTTGATTGCCTTGCCCACACCAACACACAGGCAGCCGCATTCTACACCAGCTAAAGTTTCTGGATCATCTTCAAAGAAAGTCCTATGTACAATGCATTACAGTAGTCCAGCTTGGGCATCACTAGCGCATGGATAAGCAAGACAAGGTCCATCCTATCCAAATATGGCAGAAGCTGGCATATCAGCCTAAACTGGCAAAATGAAGTCCTGGATACTGCAGCCACCAGGGCTTCCGAAGTTAGTGCAGAGTCCAGGAGGGCTCTCAGACTACATACTTGGTCTTTTACGGGGAGTGCTACCCCATCTAAGACCAGTTGCAAACCTCCATCCAGAGTAGTTGTTTTCCCAACCCACAGTACCTCCATTTTGTCTGGATTAAGTCTCAGCTTGTTCACCCTCATCCACCGCAAAACAGCCTATAGACACTGGTTCAAGATTTCCACAGCCTCCCTGGGATGTGTTGATGGAAACAAAAGGTCGAGCAGAGTATCATCTGCATACTGATGACACTTCAGCCCAAACCTCCAGTTGACATCACCCAGTGGTTTCGTGTAGACGTTAGAACCTTTGCACCCCATAGGCTAATGGCCATGGGGTGGAGCAGAAATCCCCAAGCACCACCTTCTGAGACTGCTCCTTCAGGAAGGACCAGAACCACTTTAACACTTTGACTCCTAATCCCATCCCAGATAAACTATCCAGAAGGGTACCATGGTCGATGGTATCAAAAGCTGGTGAGAGGTCTAGAAGAGCCAAGAGGGTTGCACTCCCACCATCCATTCCCTGCCATAAGTCATCAGCCAGGGTGACCAAGGCTGTTTCCATCCCATAACCAGGTCTGAAACCTGGTTATGGGAATGGATCTAAATAATCAGTATCATTCAAGACTGCTTGGAGTTGTGAGGCTACAACCTGCTCCAGCACCTGGCCCAAGAATGGCAGATTTGACACATGCAAATAATGAATAATTCCTAGTGCTAAGTGCACAGGGTTACCAAGATCACCCCCTTCCTTTCCACTCTTAATACCAAAACTCTGGTTCATACTTATGTGAATTACAGCTGCAATGTTTACTTGCCACACCTTATTCTTTTTGTAGACAGCCCTGGGAATATGATTGAAGGGCAGTATAAAATAATGATGGTAAATATTAATTAATTAATTAATTAATTACTCTAAACAACTCCAATGGCAGGATTGTTTCTTCACAGCAATAAAGTCAAGTCTCACATTAGCTCCTTTTATTCTGCTCAAAATCACTTTACTTACATTCTAGCTCCTTGCTGATCCCTACCTTCTTGAACATGTTTTTCCTTCCTATAATCTTATAACTGAGAATTTAACTTTCATAATTTTACTACCGTATTCCCATTCATTCCAATGTCTTCTCTTCCTCTGTTTTCCCCTGCTGCTCCTTAGGCCAATCAGCTTGCCTTCATTTTTTTCTCATCCTTGAAGTCCTGCTTGGGAGAAAAGAAAAGAAAAACCTCTTCAACCACATTTCTCTTGTTTCCCTTACTTCCTGGTGCTACAATGAAGTTTACATCCTCCAACTTCACAAACTTTGAAATCTAACTAGAGGAGAAATAAATTTGCCTGTCAAAGTTGCTCCCGGAATTTGTCCCTTTTGGTTCCAAAGACAGATTATCCAGTGAATATTCAATAGCCAACCTTAATGTTTTGACATCTGATGATGTTTAATATTTGATATGTAACAACATTTTGTATTTGACATCTGGAGTGGAAACAGTTGGCAGTTATTGTTCAACTGTTATTCAGTCATATGGTGTAGTTGCTACAGTGTTGGGTTTGGATATTGGATGAACACTGGGTAGCAAGAAAGTTGGCTGATATATCAATTTGAACTGGCTTTCAGTGCCAAGAGCAGGAGTGGGCAACTTGTGGACCTCTGCTTTGACCTATAACTCCCTCACAATGGGCTATGCCAGCTAGGGCTGATGGGGGTTGCATGCCAAAACATCAGGAGTGCCACAAGTTGCTGGCCAAGAGCACACAGATATAACACTGTCCCTTCCCAGCAAATGTTCAGCCTCTATTGCAGAGTTGGGGGGGAACCCCCTTTTTTTTTTCTGATGAGGACCACATGCCAGTGGTGGTAGGCAGGGCCAAAGCCAGCAATGGGCAAGACTAGAGCCAAAAGTGAGTGGGGCCACCTTTTCTCACTCTCTTTCTGCTACCTTTCTTTCTCTCTTTCAGACACCTCCTTCTCTCTTTCTCTACCAGAGTTGGAGACAGACGAGGAACCTGAGGAGGCTCCAGAACCACAGGTTAGGCGCTTGTCTCGTTCCTCTACCCAGTGGGCAGCTGGGACATACCACTCTTGCAGAGGGCTTTTTAAAATTAGGCCAAGGGCCATATTAAACTCTAGAGCCACGAGCTTCCCATCCCTATTCAATTTAATACAACAGGAATGAAAGGTTGAATAAACGTATTCTTAAACAGGAGGCAGCAGACAACCAATTTTTGCTGCCTGTGTAGACCCAGACTATGCCATATGAAGAGGACAGGAGTACATACTTTGGCACTCATAGGAGACTATTTCTTATGAATCCCAACAATTGCAGGCTGCTCTAAGTCCTCTCAGAAGATACTTACTAATTTCATAGAATTCATTCCACAAAAATGAGACTCCCCAACTAATCTTTGATTAGAAAAAGAAGAGTTGGGGGTTTTTTGGTAGTGGTGGGGGGATGCAGTTCTAAAGCTAATGCATAAGCAGCTGTTTAATTATCAAGAGTAACTTTTTGTTTTCCTTAAAATTCAACAAAAGCAGTGTTGTCCTGTCGGAAAAGATTTGTTTACAGTTTATAATGAGCTTTTTAAATTAAGTGGTTTCCCACTGTACGCTGGGGTACTTTTAAGGCTCAAGAATATGCTCTCATGAAGATGAGAACATTGGTGATATATTATTTCTGCTGAAATGCAGCTGGTTCTATTGTAATAATGCCATTGCCTTATTGAATTATGACATATAATCCCAATTAAAATTACAAGGCTACCCTTGCATCTCCTTCTGCAGGAGAAAAAAGTGCAAACACTCTTAATGCCAATAACCTTAGCCAGTAATTATATTGGTATAATAGATAATATTTTTAATAACTTTCAGTATGCAAACTAAGCAAATCCTTAGATTTTTATCCTATATTCCTTGAATTTTAAAAGGGCAAATAATATATAGGGTCTCTCAAAGGATTTTGTCTTGGCATCTGAAAATTAATGTAAAGAAAGATCAGTGGTCTTAAAAGTCCTCTTATGGAGGAAAAAACAAGAAGCTCAAGTAATAACTGCATTACAGGTTCTAATAGAAACTGATGTAATTCTTCATGCCCGGTGAATAGAAACCTTAATGAATTTTCCCTTTTAAAACAAGCTTTAGCACCAAAATGCTTGGAGTTAAAATGTAGTTTCCTAACCGATTCCTAGGTTGGGTTGTTGGTTTTTTGGGAGAAGTTTACTTGCTTGTTACCATGAAGTAGTTCAGATGTGACCTTTGCAAATTGTTCTATATGCACCGATGAAGGTTCCATTTCTACAGCATTTGTTAACATGATGCAGAATAAATTACTTAGATTACTGAGGTGCTGAGCATCTCCACTTGATGAAATGTGATTATGCTAAGCCATGATGTTGTTCCATAAGATGCCTCTGTTTCTTGGTCCAAACTGTGACTGCCTTTGACTCCCAAGAGGAATGTTTATGGCAGGAATGGGCAGAAGGTAATTCTCCAGAAGCTTTGGACTTTAAATCCCAGAAGCCCCAACCAGCATGGCCAATGGTCAGGAATGCTGGAAGTTCAAGTCCAGAACATCTGGAGATCTACTTTCTGCCCACTCCCAGTTTCAGCAGAAGAAAAGCTACTATTAAGTCTATAAAAATAATAAGAGCTGGATGAAACAGCATGTATTGATTTGTTTGTCTAAAATGGAGCAAAGGTCAGTAACAAAATGAAGTTCTTTGTTTCTCACAGTCACTAAATATAGAAATAAGCACAGTAGAAATCAGGCCTTCAGACTGATACATACATATTTCTTACAAGAGAATGAGAGGAAAGGCATTTCTGGTTGTACCTGCATATACAAAGATGGAAGTGCAATGTTTCTCACATGCTCTCACTCTCAGTCTATTGTATTGTAACTTTTCCCCAGATTGTCTTGTTCAACTTTGTGTAGTTTTTGGGTTGGATCCAGATTTAGGTGTGTCCAACTGGGCTGGTGGAAGCAGAGTTCCCCATCCCCTCCTCCCCATGACAGCCATTCCAGCACCCTAAACATGCAACACAAAGGGTCAGGGAAGCATGCTGAACGTGAACGGGGATCCCTGAAGATCAGGCTGAGGGACCTTCCATGAGCAGAAGCCCTTCCTTAATTGGGAATCAGATCCTAGATCCAACCCTATATTTGATTTTATATATATATATATATATATATATATATATGCACACCAGCTTGAGTGTTCATTGAGTAGACTAAATAAATAAATGTTAATAACATGGACCAGAATATTTCAGTGTTGGATTCTCTGTTATGTTCTTCAGATTTTCCTCAGAGCTGGTACAGAAGGATAGTGAAACTATGAGTTTTTCTACAGGAGGCATTTGTTGTGTCCTTTACTGTCTTTACTGCCTGTAAACTTGCAAATTATGAATAGCTTACTATGATATCTTAGGTGCATGGACTAACACAGACAAGTCTGGATTTGTTGGTAGCTTTTAGGATCCCATGTCAATTCTCTCTACTGTTCTTGCTGCACTTTCCTCTTATGAACATAAGAGATGAAGAGATGGGCCACCCCAAACAAGGTGATTGTGGGCTTTTCTATCTGAGGCATTTATTGTGCACTTGTAATTCCCTACTCATGGTTGTTTAGATGACGTTGTGACCCTCCAGTTTCTAACAAGCACTTTCGGCAAAAAGTATTATCTCTATTTTAATACTTTTTAAAAGCCAGGGTTTGTACAATGCTTTTGCTATTTGTGAAAACTAGAAAGCACCTTGAAAGCTATTAAGGGGCCTTTGAGATGTCTAGATCAGCACCTCTCAAAATAATATATGTCTTATAGAACAACAGTATCCTTGTCATATCAGAAATACAATCTTCAATATCTTTCCCACTACATTTCAGATCATCTCACTCTAAAATACTCAGGAATGAAGTCTAAATTTCATCCTTTACTAACACGATTTCTGTCAGCAGAAAAATTACCATTTCTTTTAATGATTCATTCCATATACCAACTCTGAGAGTAGAAATAAAAAGGAATCATTGAGTTGTAAATGTAAAAAAAACCCCACATGCCTTATCTAAAGAACTAGGTATATTTTGCTTTTAGAAGTTGAATAGAGATAGTTTATGTGGCTAAAGGAGTCATTTTTCTTAAATTGGTTTTGTCTATAAAATAAAATCAGTTCGCTCTATACCAGGTAGCAGAACTTAAGGCAACATCTGCCATAAATCTCCATCACTGCAGGTTAACATAATCTTTTATTTGCAAATACGATGAATCCTTAATATTTATATTGTGTTGTGAATTTCCTTGACTGGAGTCATGTCACAATAGAACAGGAGTAGGGAACCTCTTTCAGCCCCATAGGCCAAATTAAATTTCAGAGAAGCTCTTGGGGGCCACATTCCAATGGTGGGTGGGGGTGAATGCAAAAGGGGTGGGACCAAAGATACAAAAAAATATGTGCCAGCATATTGTAGCGTAAACCTCCTACTTCCAGTAATTAAGCCTTAGGACAGTGATGGCGAACCTATGGCACGGGTGCCACAGCTGGCACGCAGGGACCTCTCTGTGGGCACTCGAGTCATTGGTCACCAGATCGCGAAAAGACTGTCCCCTTCTGCAAAACACTAATGATCTTGTTCTTTCTCACAGTGTGGAACAGAATGATTTTATTCTAGAATTCCTGTTACAGAATTCTTTTCTACATTGTTATCACATTTAAAAGATTTTGAAGAATGATGCACAGAGCATGGCTTGGATGTAAAGCCCTAACAGTTGACCCGAGTGCTGCATGTGTTGCTCTCAAACTAACGGAGTATGAGCCAAGGTTTGACAAATTATCAGCATGCATGCAATAGCAAAAATCACATTAATTGTGCAAAAGCATGCCCAATGCAAACTTTTACCTAATGCAGTGTTTGCAGTCCAAGACAAAGTGTTTAAAATGTGTTAAGCACGTTTAGTTTTCTTGTTTATCTTGCTCATCCTAGTACAGGTTGACTTTTACTTTTACTAATCCGACACCTGTAGAAATGACGCGACTGGAAATGACGCGACGGAATCCTGCGCAGGTGCGCTGGATCCCTGTGGCACGTTCTGCGCCTGTGCAGGGTCCCGTCGCATCATTTCCGGTCTCGGCAGTGACGGACGGGGCCGGAGAAGTCCGATCGAGCTGCGCGGAGAACCTCTCCACGCCGCTCTGAAGATCGGGTTGGGCGGCCGCGACCCGGCTTTGGATGCATCGCTAGTCTGAACTCTTTTCTTCAGTACCACCTTTCCCTACCTACTCTATTAACCTCCCACTCCCTCTCTCACTCCAACCCACTCTCTCCCCAACTGACAACCGACTCCCCTTAACTGCCAACTCCCTGGGGTTCTCTGCTTCAACCAATCAGAGCCTCTGGAATGTTCAGGTTGGCCCCTCCCCGGGCTTCTGCCTGTCACTCCACCACAGGGCTCACCTTCTTTCCCCTATGGAGTGAGACAGAATGAGAACATGCAAGTTCACACACTGTTAATGTAAGTTCCATAAAAAATATACATATTCATTACTACATTAAGTTTTTATATGTTTGTAATTGGAGCACCGAGTTATATAGATAATAATTCCCTCATCACAACACAGTGAACAGTTATCATAAAGCACACATTATCTGTTGATAATGGTATTAAGTCATTAGGTTCTGCTTCCATATGTACAAAATTGCCAGGCTGTTATTTTGTGGAACATGTTACAGCTTATTAAGCATAATTTAAAACAACAACAGCACAAACAAGTGTAAAAACAATTTAAATCTAATGCAGGCATCATAAAAAAATATTTAAGGTCATCAATTTAAGCACTCTGAAATTAACACACCAAGATGCCCATCCCAAGTGTGACTTAATGGAATAATTTTTTCTAACCCTGTACTGAAATCCAATGCAGCTATGAGAGCGCATAGGTTTATATTACACATACAATACTTCTGCTGATAAATAAATATTATTTATCCCCCAAAAGCAGTATACAACAAAGTGGGCTGGGGCAAAGAAACACAACACAACTAGGAATGTCCAAATCAGCGAAACTCAAGCTCACCAAAGTTCTCAAAATTCCATCTTGAAATTTGTTCCGACTTGAGTCCATCTCAGATTGTGAGCTTTATGTTTTTCTTCTCACATGAAAATCCATACATATTTTGGTGTGTATTTTTCCAAATGTATGCATCAATTGTGTACGTATTTGAAATATACACATTCTTCTCCCATTGATTAAGGGGTATTTGTGCACATTTCTCAAGTGTATGAATTTTTTTCATGAACATTATTCAAATGTACACACGCTGTCAAATATTTTTTGTTTTGGCCCACAAATCACATTGTAAGCCCAGAAATATATAGACTTTGACTGCTGATCACATCCAAATCTGTGTTCAGTCCAGAAGGTGCAAACTAGGTAAATCCAGATAAAAAACAAACTGAAACCAATTTCTCCTATATCGCTAATCACATACTCTATATCCTTAACTCTATATCCTTACAACCTGCTATGGTTAGGTCAGACTCAGCCCTGAGGCCAACCCATGCGGCAAATCCAGTAGCAAGTCACCAGACAGGCAAAAAGTCAATCACAGTTGTATCAATCCAGCAAGAGGGCAGTTCAAAGCCAGAGAAGTCAGTAGGCAAGCAAAAGGGAAGAGCACAGTATTACTGGTCAAGAAGGAAAAGTTCAAGAGTAGGGCCAGATACATGGCCAAAGTCAAAACACAGACAAACACCATCCAAAGAACAGAGTTCAGCAGGAATCCAAAGGTCAGCAGCACAGTTGATCAGTCAAGGAAACAGAGGTTCAAGGAGCTGGTGGGGAGACATTGTTCCAGCAGCTAGCAAATTCCAGCTGAAAATTTATATAGCCAGAGCTTCTAGAGCCCCACCCAAGACTCCACTGCAGTGCAGGTAATCAGCACTCTTAGACAGGAGTCTTACTCATGAGTAAGACCTTTACTCCTGAGTAGGCTTTTACACAGGAGGAGCCCTTCAGCATTTAAAGTCAGTAAAGAAAAAAAGGAAGAGAAGACTTCACATATCCTGGCAGTCCTGATCCTGAAAGGGTGAGGAACACTAGAATTCAGCATAGGGTTTGGAAGATGTATTCCATGAAGTCATATTTAGGCTAGAACTGGATGTGAAGCAGACATGGGGCTGCCACAAAAACGGCAGCCCTGTGTCGTGTCGTGTCGTGTCGTGTCGTGTCCTCCTCCTCCTCCTCCTCCTCTCTACCCTGTAAAAACTAAGGTGTCATGCCTGACCCTAACACAGGCAGATATAGCGATGTATGGATTTGTTAAATCCATTGCATCTGTGTTTCACAGATTGTCAAGCATCTTTCATTCCATTGTTCGTTCATTGACCTTCAAATAGGGGAGTGTAAATGAAGACTCATGGCCACCCTATGAGAGGGAGAGGGGGGGAGGGAGAGGGCAGCAGATAGTTCAGAACAGTTCAGATTCTTAAGGAGAGAAGTTGAAGAAAGGATGTGCAATGCTGGGAATTCCTTTCCATTTAAGCCCAATGGGATCTTGTAGTTTTTCCATTCCGATAAGCAGTGGCAGACTGTAGCAGATCCCCCCCCCCCATTAATTTATTGAAAAAAAATGTATCCCACTTTTCTTTACAAAACAAATTCAAAGTGACATACAAAAAAAATTCAAATTACTAACTATTCCAGACAATAAAGCCAGGAGCCAGGTAAAACTATTCAGCATAAAAACAAGGACAACTTCCAACAGAACATAAGAGAGGAAGGCAAGAGACCCTCTCCAGCGAGGCAGTTCCACAACCTGAGTGCTCAGTGCTGCAACAGGAATAGTGCTATATAAATGCAAGATATTATTACATGATATATTATTACATGAGAAAGAGACTGCCAGAGGCAGGACTTTTGAAAAGCCCATCAAGGAAGAGTATGCTAATATGAGGATTCTATTCCCCTTGGTGACAAAATCATATCACCGGGTTGCTGGACCAATTAGAGCAGAGGCAGTGACATCAAGCAACAGATGAACTATGCTCATTAACATTTCGGTTGGATATTTCAAATGAACAGCTTTCCAGATGTCTAGATCATACACACACACAGAGAGGGTGGCCAATTGTGAATATCATAGTGGGGGGGGAGTGGACAAAATAGGGCACCAATTTGCATAAAATTTGCATGTGCTACTTTATATGTATAGATGCAAATTTAGAAATAATCATTATAATTTAAATAGAAATGCAGTACATCTCACCATAGCATGGAAGACTGTGACCAGGTGACCTGTGTGCCTTGCTCAGTCTGCTGTCCAGGTGCTGTTGATGGGCAGCTTCAAGGCTGAGCTCTTCCTCTCGATGGTTCTTTATCTTTAAACCGAACTTGGACTGGACAGCCCTTCAAAACACAGGACAGTGCTCTGGCAGCCCTTCAAATAAGGGATGGTAAATGAGGACTCACCCTATGATAGAAAGAGAGAGAGAAAGATGGCAACCGATGATTGAGAGCAGTTCAGATTCAAAAGGAGAGAGGTTGAAGAAGGGGTGTGCAATGCTGGGAATTCCATTCCATTTAAGCCCAAGGGGACTTTACAGTGTTTCTGTTCTGATGATAGCGGCAGCAGATTGTAGTAGATTTCCGCCCCACCCCCCAATTCTGGAAATGCTTTGGGGGCAGGATTCGTGCACATTAAATAGACACATTTTTTTCCAGGTTCTCTGAATTGTGCAAATGGGATCTTTCTTTTCTTTTCTTTTCTTTTCTTTTCTTTTCTTTTCTTTTCTTTGGGTCTTTAACTTTGTGCAAATGGGGGTTGAGATTTATTTATTTTTAATTAGGGGTCTTGCGTAAGTCTGCCTGTCTGCCATGTCGCCCTGCAGAGGCATACTGTACTGTATTCCCATTGTAAATATTCTTGTCAGTTTCATCCTCTTCACACACTAGTTCCTTTAGTCCAGCAGAGCCATATTTCCCAGCTTGTCAATTTCATCCTCCACTTTGCTACTTCCCAAAGTGCTTTAGAGTGCAA
This sequence comes from Shinisaurus crocodilurus, assembly GCA_021292165.1. Taxonomy (NCBI): domain Eukaryota; kingdom Metazoa; phylum Chordata; class Lepidosauria; order Squamata; family Shinisauridae; genus Shinisaurus; species Shinisaurus crocodilurus. The sequence goes on along the minus strand of CM037880.1, from coordinate 34,862,579 downwards.
TCCTATTCATGGTTAGAAAGAAAAAAAGGCCTACAACTCCCAGCATCCCCCAACCAGCATGGATGGCTGGGGCATACTGGGAGCTGTAGGACTTTTTCCATCTAAACATACATAGGATTTCACCCTTTAAGACCAGACTGCATATTTCTTACTTTATACTGGAATCCCCATTTTTTGTATATAACTTTAACAATGTGTATTATTGGAATGCTTTACGAAGCAGCTTACCAAAATAATTAAACTGAATTGTGTTTGCATGCCACATCTTTAACAACATCCAGCTGTAAACATTAGTGATCACTACTGCACCTGAATGTTGTAAAAACAACAACAACAACAACCCCATCACAGAATATCAAAATTATTTATGAGAATTCTTTCTTTCTTTTAATTCCAAGCAATAAAAATCAATATTTTCTGAGATGCCTATATATGAGCAGCAAAATGTCATTTAAAAGTCTGGACCTACTGCTGTGTAAATAAACTGTATAGTAGGAAAACACTTATTTTTTGCCATAATATCTGAACCATGGCTTGAATGTTTTCCCCAACATAAATCTATAGATTGTACAAGTGGATTGTCTGCCTGATCCATGTACACAAAAAACATTTCTGCTGGAGTTCAATGAACATGCTTCTATCTACGTGAAAATTACCTTATTCTTGGAAAAATGTTACGTGTGAAGGAACCCTAAGGATCAAAGTTGGGACTTTCAGTGGGACAGGTTAGTCATGGCTAACTTTTCACTTTGATTTCAATGAGGCCTAAGTGTGACTGTTCTAAACACACTAGCTAGGGAATATAGGCCATTGAGTTCAGTGGGATTAACTTCTAAATAAATATGCATGTGATTGGACTGCACAACCCAGCTTAAGTTTGAACTATTTAATATCACTATTTTAGAAGCAGTGAATGCAACATTCAAGTTCTCTCTAGTCTGAATTTCAAATGCTATTATATGGAGATGCTATTCCTAATTTTTCAGGGCAGATCCCACACAAAGGTTTCTAAAGGGTACATTTCCAACACATACACAGCACACACAGCTATTGATAATATGCTGGTTCCCCTTCTCTTCCCAGTGGAGTAGCATATCAATCAGGTATCAGCACCAGTCATGTGATTCTTATGATTTGCTTTACATTTTCAAAAAAAGAGTGGTGGGGATTTGCTTTACATTTTCAAAAAAAAAGAGGCGTGCACCTTCTCACATGAGGAATGGATCCCAGACAAATACTGTACTTTCATTTAATGCTGCCTTGTGTTAGGGCTGGGCTGTGTGCAGCAGTCCGAAGTGAGTCAGGAGCCATGGGACAAAGTCAGTAATCAGGACTGAAGAGTAAGTCAGAAGAACCAAAGGACAAACATCAAGGCAGGAGCTAGGAGCAAGCCAGAACAGAAGGTCAACCAAAGGATGCAGAAGCACACCAAAACTCAAGAAGACCATGTCGTTCAAGCAAGGGGAGGCTGAGCTCACCTATCTCTGAGTTCCAGTGAAATCAGTAAAAGAACCATGGAATTCAGCTCATCCCAGGACACCACCTAGTGTTATCAGTAGGCTATGGCTTTTACCCATTACCCCCATATCACTTTACCCCAGCCCTCCACAGAAGTCAACATTTCTGCTGCTTCAAGCAGCCAGCCTGCCTGGTACTTGGTTCCTGGCTGCTTTGCGTGCACACACACACACACACACCATACAGGCAGCATCCTCTGTGTGTTGGGGACAGTTATTTAGGTGTATTTGGGTCTTGGATTAGGTCAGGTCAGGAGAACAGATCAAATCAAGCTGTCTACTCTGTCGTTTTTAACTGGAGTCTTGTCGATCAGCTGCATATGCCAGCTCAGCAGTGACAGCCAATTGAGTAATGCGTGCACGGCGAGATGAGGCTCAGGGAGCCGAGCCTGAGAAATTTGATGAGTTCTCCCTCCCCCCCCCACCGAATTTCTCACACATCCCTACTCCACAAGGCTTAGACGCATCCTGGTTTGCAAGATATCCACACAAGTAATCTATGACAGCTCTGCTGATCACCATGAGAATTGTGAGACCCTATCAAACATTAGATTGAAAAGTGCCTAGGATGCTTCCAGCTCTTCTAGCATGTATCATCAATGCGTACAGGAATAAAGAAAATAAACCTTTTGTTTCCCCCAGGAGACTCTTACCCTTTAAAACTGTGCATGCTTCCAAATGAACCTGAATTTAACTGGCACATATGCAATCGGGTTAGAACTAGCTGTCATTGTTCAGGGAATACTTCTAACAGACCTTTGGCAGAAAACTCCTGCTGAATCCAGTGCACATCCAATCACCCAGGAGGTGGCTGTGGGGGGGGAAGCCTCAAGTGTCATTTTTCTTGGTAGAAAGGGTAGAAATCCAATCAATCAATTCTCAGGACATGCCCAGGGATGCCCCACATCTACCACAGGAAGCCATGTATCCTATAGCCACCCCATTGCACCGAATACGGTGTTGTGTGGGTTGTAGCACAGGTGGAGCAGTGGGGGACCAGGGTCTGGTCATCCTTCCCAAATCAGATGTGTTGAAGATTCCCTAAATTCACCAAATTACAGCCACTTAGATATGTCCAAACTAAATGTAATAAATTGCTAAATTTATCAGAAATGGGACACGTGCATATTGCAAATATCCAGCAACCCAATATTTAGAAAATCAAAGGCAATGCTGATGCCATGCCATGCCACGCCAATGCATTTTCGCAGAGGACTTCTCAATTTTATTGTCCAGTTTGATGGCCTTCTTTTGCTTTGATAGGATTAATGGAAATTCATTTAACAATGAATATTCAAAGAAATGCTTGGGCACATGCTAATGCTGACCAGCCTAAAGCATTTGCTCGCTAGCAGTCATTGTCAAAATCAATGTGACTGGTTGTTGGAAATTAACCTAGGGCGCTATTCTACTTCAGTACTGCCATGATAAACAATGCAAGTGATCTGATCCACCATTCATCACATTCAGCCGAATAAATTATTAGGCACACTGAACGTGCATGTGCTAGGCAAACACTTCCTAATTGCTAATGCTACAGAAAGAAAACACACTCGAAATATATTTAGCAGTGTCAGAACAGTGTACGGGCTATTCACAGCATGTCGGTATTCAATTAATTTATTCTACTATACAGAGTGGGGAGTTTGTAGAGGTATGTGTTATTGTTTTTCAGTGCCGCTCTGTCATTTTTCTTCCAAACAGATTACAAGAGTAGAATAAAACAAATTGATAGCGACAATTCATTTTGTTTGAACTATGGAAACAAGACAATATATCAACGGTTTCTCATTCCAATGCTTTGTGCAGGAATTTATTTATTTTTTTAAAGAATCACAAATCTAGGTGGCTTCTGATTTATATTTTCATGTACCTTCCCCCCCTCCATACCAAATTCACTCATGATATGGCCTTTTCTGGGTTTATTTCCATTCATGGGCAGAAACCGCCATGCATTCTGATAAATAGATGCCTTTCCTTTGGGGTTATGCCAGCTGTATGGAAATAATATTCCAAATTATGCACTGGAACACTCGAAACACCCTTTGAACTTTTAAGTCTTAATATTTCAAAGATCTCTCCACACAAGTCAAATCTCCAGTCAAATCTAAGATAAGATTTGGTGGTCTTACCCGAGTTAGAATTTGCACCTTAGAAACCCAGTGGGTCAGAGGGTAGAGTATGACCAGTATAAAAGACCACAAGGTTCAAGATTTCAGTTGAAACAAATCAGTTTGTTTCTTGATACACAATGCCTGAAAATAATATGATCTTCATGTAGAATAATATTATAAACTTGAAGACAGACATAGCCTGGGTTAGTCCATAAAGCTAAACCATGGTAGGGGTTGTTGAATTCGGGGTTGTTGTGTTGTACGAACCCAGTGGCACTAACAAACCATGATTTGATATCGACTGGTTGATTGATTTGATTTGTACTCCACCTTTCTTCCAAAAATGGCATTCAAAAATGGCACCATGAGCAACCCAGAAAGAGAAACCATGGTTTGTTGTTGGGTTGTGAACTCTAGGTTGTTTAAAACATGGGTTATCATTACATGTGAACCCAGAACTGTGGGTTGTTCATGGATTGTTTCACCAGGCTACAGAAGAAGAGATGGGCAAGAGTGGTCAGTCGATCTACATGCCAGTACTATAGTGCTGCAATGGCATTTGGGATACAGGGAGGAGCAGGCAAAGGATGAGGGAAACAAACAACCCAGGGATTCAGAAAACAAACTGTGGTTTGATCGATCATCTGCTAGACAAACCCTGGGTAGGGCACCAAACCATGGATTAACCATAGGTTAAATAAACCATAGGTTAGTGTTATGTCATAGTAACCAGGTCATAGTAACAATAGTATTTAGCAAATATTATAAATGCTCAAAGAAGGTAATGCAAATTCAACCAACAAACCAATGAAACAATATACATGGTTTAAGAATGGCATAAGAATGGCATAAGAATGGTATCGCAATGTCAATTACAAAACAATCAAAGCAATTTCACTAGTAATCCTAGGCCTACATCTCCATTTGACCCATAACTTGAATATTAGTAGACTGTTCTACTATGATAGGCAAAATTTATATCTACCGATCAGGTGAATTGGATCATGGATCTTTCAATCTTCATCAGAGGAGGAACAAAAGGAAGGAAGGAAGAGCAAGCAAGGGAGAAGGAAAGGGAGGGGGAATGAGGAGAATAAAATAAGGAGAAGTGGAATAGGTGATGTGTGTAGCCACCTCTGCCTGTTCTAAAAGTAATCCTGAAGCCCTTTTATATTGATCAGAGATGGGATTATATCTTATCTCAAGATTTACATCAATTTGATAATGTTATTCCACCCTGCACAGCTCATAATCTTTCTAGAGTAGAAGTTACCATGCTCTTTTCATTGCCTTTCCATTGCTTCATAAGCACATTCCACATCAACATCTTCTTCCAAAGCTGCCTAGGTAGTTCAACATCTTCAGTGATGCCTGTTGCAGCTCCTTTGGCATCTTGGTAAATTCAGAGTTCTTTGTCCTTATAATCAGGCCAGATGCCGGGGTAGTCACACTGTGGCCGTCACATGATTCCTATTCAGGCATTCCTCTTATCGTGTTCAATCAATATGCGAGAAGAGGGAGCACTCTAGCCCCCTCTCCGTTGACATATCCATTGCCTTGTACACATGGAGGTTGACAGTCTGAAGAAGAGAGCCTCCTGTATCCATGGAGGCTCGCCGTGTGATTGAGATCCCTGATTTTTCCAGGGTTTTTAATTGCATTGAGAACGTCCTCAATGGATACTGGAGGCTCTCCCCTTCACACTGTTGCCCTCCACGCATACAGGGCAATGGATGCGACAATGGAGAGAGGCAGGGCTGGAACACAATAAGAATAATGCCTGAATTCTTAAGATTCAGCAACATTTCTAAGCAGTTTACACAGAGCCAGATTTTTGCACAGTGGACATCCGTCTTAATCCATCATGGCTGCTCTAGAATCTGCAGAATCCAGAGATCCCTTGGGCAACTACTAGTTTGCTTCAGACTCTGTCTGTCAGGGTGCTTGCAGATGAAGCTTTTGTCATCCAATCACCTTGCCTCATTCACAGGACTTTATGGAAGGCCCAGATGACATGGTTTTCAACTTGTAAGCTTCCATGTTTTCCCACTGCCTCTTAGGTCTTTTTTTCCTTCCACAATGAATCAATTAAGGAAGGAAAGATGGAATAGCTACACAGTGTCTTTTGACTGGTAGTGCTAGGAGCCTCCATCTGGAAGCACCCTCAGAAGTAGTGGGGAATAGCAGCCAATAGTGTTCAAGAGCAGAGAAACACTACATGCTTGAACAGGGCTGCCCCAAGACATTTGCTGCCTGAGGTGACGGACAAGATTGCGTCCCCTCAAACAGAAGCTGACTGGGCTGACATTTGAATTTTACATCAACGCTGGCAACAGAATAGCATCCTCCACCTCACCTGAGGCAGCAGCCTAGAGCCTAGTTTAGGGGGATCAGGAAGGTTGAGTGGCATACACAGCTCTGTCCTCCAACAGAGGGGAACAACAAGAGTTCCTGAGGAAAAGCATGGTGGCTACCACCATTGCTTCCCCCCCCACACACACACACATCTGCCACCTGAGGCTGTCAACTAATGGTAGGGCTGGCCCTGCATCTGAATTGCCTGATTCTTTCCCATTTCTTTTTGCATCCTTTCAGTGAATGAAGCAGTAAATAATACATGCCTTTATGCCTCTCACAATGGATGTGGCATGCATGGTTTTTTTAAATATATATTTGATTTTCTGTACTCAAATACAAAACCTGTGTGAGAAGCCACGCACATTCTAGCTACAGTAGTTAAAAAGCAAATGAATCCCACCTCAACAGATAATCTGCAACATTGGACTGGCTTCTTTAACGCAGAAGCTATCTAGTTATCTGTGAATGCTGACATCATCATTGTATTGATTTTTTTAGTCATGCCCATGTTTCCCACGATATCAAAGGTCCAATTAAAACACATAGATTTGGGCTGAGTCAATTATGGCATACTTTGTCTCGAAGGGACCACATTGGGCACAAGTTAATTAGTTGGGGAAATTAAAGCCTCTAAGTTCAAAGAGTTAATTTCAATAGGCAATTAGGTAAGCAATGAATGCTACATAATAATACACTAGCACAGCTGGAAGGCCTAGCAGGAAAGATCCATTTAACATTTGGAATACACAAAACTCAGAAGGGAAGGAACCTCACAATAAAAAAAAGACGTCATGTCACCAGTCCTAGAAGAATGGCAGTTGGTTTCAGAATCATATTCCTTGACTCCATCTGCTCTTTTGGAAATGGACTTCGGCAGTGCAGAACGTGGCTGTTGTTTCGCTCACAGCAAGCAGGTTAAATGATATTTCCATATACAACGTAATATAAAAATATTGTTTTTCTCTCTGACACGCAACATCTTTATTCATGAGTTGTTTTACAGCAGCCTTCCCCATCCTGGTGTCCTCCAGATGTGTTGTACTACAACATGCTGACTGGGGGATTCTGGGAGTTGCTGGGGGAGGCTGGTTTCTGGCCCATGAAGAAATAGAGAGCCCTACAAAGGAGTTTAAATTGGATCTATGCCTACATATCTCCTGGTGGGCAGGAGAGAGTTGGCAGTATTCTGCATGACCATCATTCCCAAATTTCTTATGTTCAGAGGAGAGTGCCATTGCTTATGTAGCCAAAACAGCACCGTCCACAAGCAAGAGGGAGGCATAAGCAGGCTCAGGGAAACTCCCAAGTTTTGCAGAAGTACAAAAAACATCTGGTGAAAAGCACCCTAGGGGGAAGAGAAGCACATCACAAAACCATCCCATGAGGACTGAGCATGCTGATGGGGGGAAACGGAAACCCGGGTGGGAGGTGAAATGGAATGGAGTATCATGGAGCAGGGCTTAGCTGACTGACTGAACTACTGAACTTCACACTGGAACATTTTGTTGTTGGTTCCACTTGTACGTAACTTAAGGACCATCATTCCTCCTATGAGCGCACTCACTAGCTGAGGTCTAGTGAGCAGGTCTTATGGGTCATGCCATTTCTGTGGCAAGTTCTGCCACAGGGTCAGGCAGTGATGGCTAAAGATAATTAATTGCCCGGTATTTGTGGGACCTTCTTCCATTTGTAAAGCACACATCTTCCATCAGTTTCTGGTTGACAATATTTATTTATTTATTATATTTATACCCTGCCTTTTTTCCTGCAAGGAACCCAAGGTGACTTACATAATCCTCCTCTCCATTTTATCCTCACAACAACCCTGTGAGGTAGGTTAGGCTGAAAGTCAGTGACTGGCCCAAAGTCACCCAGTGAGTTTCATGGCAGAGCGGGGACTAGAACCTGGATTTCCTGAGTCCCAGTCCAACACTCTTACCACTACGCCACAATGCTGAAAACAATATTGCTTTCAGCATTGTTTTCTGCAGCTGTTTCTATGTTGTGGAATTGTGTTATTATATTGTCCGTTCACATTTGTATTGTAGTTATTATAAACCACTTTGAAAAGCAGTATATATAAATATTTTAATTAATAAATAAAATGACAGGTGTTTAATATAAATGTTGTAAGCTGCAATGACAGAGAGGAGGGAGAGATATGTTTTAAGCAGGTGGTGCAGGGTAAACTAGAAGACTGATCACACACACTTATCTAATTGACAGCAAACATTTACAAAGCAGGTGCAGAGACAATATTAGGAGGCCACACGTTTCAAATAAGTCCCATTCATCAGCAGGTATGAAAGGTTCCCCCTCCCCATTTTAGTTCTTCAGTTAAGTAGCTTTCTGTGAGCCTCACTCAAAATATCAGGTTTTCTTTTGTCTTCTCATGAAGCTGCCTCAGCAGCCCCCATTTTGTGAATGCTTGTTAGCAAATAGGGAAATAATAAGATCATGAGAGCATCTTATTGCAGTACATCTTTCTCAATATATTTTATTAAGATTTTCTTTCCCTTCTTTGGTTTGCTGTTTAAATACACACCAAAGAATCTATTCAAGACATACTGATGTTTATGAAATGATTGCTAAAGGACTCATCCAGAAATCCCAGAAATGGGATCCAGATCACATTAGTGATCTGGATCCCATCAAACACATAGCCCTGTACACAAAGGAGTTGGGGAAGAGACTATAGGCTACTTGCCCCTTCATCTCCATAACTTCACTCTAACTTCCATTTTTGGTCACACTAGAATGTGATGCTAGAGCAGCCTTCCCCGACCTGATGCTCTTCAGATGTTTTGGACAACAACTCCCAGCATTCCTGACCATTGGCCATGCTAGCTGGGTCTGATGGGTGTTGACATCCAGACGGCACCAGCATAGGGAAGGCTGTGCTAGACTCTCTAACAGGTAGAGAGATGAAGTGACAGAACTCAGAAACTGGTTAGAATGAGGTCAAGGTTGAGCTGTAGACAGATGTTAAAGGTGAGCCAGGAGAACCTGGGACCTGGAAGCCAGAGTCTTGGAGCAGAACCAGGCAGTCATAGTTGAGTAAAGCCCAGAAACACACCAGAGCAAGGGAGACCTTAGTTGTTCAGGCAAAAGACCCAAACCAAATAGGAGGCCTCCTATAGCCCTTCCTGTCCATGAGTTCCCAATGGCCAGCCAACATGGGTGAGTCCAGTCCAGAGCCTAAGGCTGCAATCCTATGCATGTTTAGACAGAAAAAAGCCCTATAACTCTCAGCAGTGCTTTTGTAGGACTTTTGTAGGACTTTCTTTCTGTCTAAAATAGGATTGTGCCGTAAGAGTGGCACTCTGGTAGGAAGATATTGTAAGGTGCAGCTCTGATAGCTCACCACACGGGGCAGCCACACACAGAGAGAACCAGATTCCTGGTCTGAGAGGTCTCCTCCTGACCCATGAATAGATTAGTATCTGTGACATAGGAGGTGTGTGTGTGGTGGGGAGAATTGGAGGGAGGGGTTCTTGCCATTTCCCTATTCCAGGGATGGGCAACTTGTGGCCCTCCAGATGTTTAGGCCTACAATTCCCATCAGACCTAGTCAGCATAGCCAGTGTGAAGGGATTGTGGGAGCTGCAGGCCAAAACATCTGGAAGGCCATAAGTTGCCCGCCCCTGTCTTATCCCATTACCTCCCTCCTGCCCTTTGCATAGAAGCCAATTCCTTGTGTTTCTCAGGTGTGCTACAGTGCGACAAAGGTAAGTGTGACTAAAAAAAATATTGCTCAGAGAACTAGCAGTTTATATAGATAAGAGGGGACATAACTGTATAGAAAGTGGGAGCAGAGCCATGGTTTGAATGCTGTTATTAACGCAGCAGAGCATAAAGCTCTGTTCTCAAGTGCTGCCACTAAAGTTGATCCGTTCAATGGGGCTGAGTCGAGAGTGTCATTTGTAAATGTAAAGCATTTCTAAATGGGTGAATAAGTGATTAGCAAATGTTTCCTGTAAATAGTTAATCAATAGTTATAGATCCAAAGGACAATTTAGGAAGCTTAGACGCTGCGCCATCAAGCACAGCTTCCACACAAGCATCAATTCATGATTCTGAATCATCCTCATATCATCTATTAATAACTGCTCAGGAGTTTGTTTGCCTGCCTGCCTTGCTTCTAAAACTAGACCCCAAACACATCTGAGTGTACATGCAGTAGTTCAGGGACATCTGCACCTCAGCCCCTTAACTGCAGTCTGTGTTGAACACAAATGCCCGAAGTCACAGAGCCAGGGATGCTTCAGAATGTGGCACCCAGAACCCCATTCCCTCCTTCCTGAGATATAATTGGCAGTACAATCCAAGCTGACGGTGCTAATCCACAGTTATGCGGGTTCAAGGACTGGAAGAGGCACAGTTCTTCTCCCATCTCTGCTTAGCTTTGCTCTGCATTCAACTCTTTGTAGATCAGGGGTGGCTAACATCCAGAGTTCTGTGGGCTGCGCTGCACTGTCCCCTCCAGACCTCACCAGAGGCCTCACCCCGAACTCGTGCCACTGCACTGTCAAATTTGCCACCAAAATTTGGTGGTGTGGCATGGCAGGAAAAAAATAGTGATTTTTCTTTAAATCAAGGCCTGTACCTCCCAGGTGCCTTGTTTTAAAGAAAAATAAGTGCCTTATTTGCTGCTGGTGCAGCAAATTTGACACGGGGGCATAGAAAATCCAGGCGGGGCATGCAGAGCTAGGCACACAGCTCCGCTGCCCATTACTCTTGTGATATCACCCTTTCACGCAGGTAACAGAGAAAAGGGGCTAAGAAGAATGTCTGAAATTAATTCTGGAACTGGACCCTGTACAGCTTGAAACAACTTCAGGTTCCTTCAGTTTATTTGCATCTGTTCAGCCCTTCTATATCACATTGACAAAACACTGGGTGAAAGGAATTTTGGTGTGACTGTGTGTAAGCTTGCATCACAATCCTTTTTGTGAGGCAGTTTTATTGATGCATACATTGGTAAAACATCACACGCATCTTGTCAGAACTGTATAGACAACTGCATTACATTTGCTTTATTTTTTGTGGCATTTTATCTATTCACACAAGCACTCGTGTGCATCAGAAAAACATGACACACAAAGAATCCCGATGCAATCATTCATACATTTTCATCAAGATTGCTTTTTTCCTTTTCTTTTTTTGGTAATATTTTATCCATATGCACATGAGCACTGGTAATATAGTAATGGGGGAAAGACATGCACTAACCAAAAGCTGTAGCAAACCTTGCATGCACAATGGCCTATACAAAAGTAATAGAATCAAAGATGGACATGGAACCATGAAGAAGTCCTAATATTTTCAGTTCCAGCTTGGAAACAAAATCAGGTAATATAGAATTCCAAAATCCAGAACAAACTTCTGCTACATCTAAGGAAGGATATTGTAGGGCTGGAAAAGATGCAGGAAAGGGCAGTCCAAGTCATCAAGGGACTGGAGCAATGTTTCCCTACAATGAAAGGTTACAGTGTTGGGGGCTATTTAGTTTAGAAAAAAGCCAAGTAAGGGAAGACATGATGGAGGTGTTCAAAATTATGCGCAGTGTTGAGAGAGTGGATATTACCGTCCTCATAATACTATTTATTTATTTATTTATTATATTTATACCCCACCTTTTTTCCTGCAAGGAACCCAAGGTGGTTTACATAATCCTCATCCTCCTCTCCATTTTATCCTACAGGTCATCCAATGAAGCTGAATGGTGGGAGATTCAGAACAGACAAGTACTTTTTCATACCACGCATAGCTAAACTATGGAATTCAATGTGGTGATAGCTACCACCTTGGATGGCTTTAGAAGGGGATTTGGCAAATTCATGGGGGATCAGGCTATCAATGGCTACAAGTCACGATGGTTATATGCTACCGCCAGGTTCAGAGGCAGCATGCCTCTGAATACCATGGGCTGGGGAACAACTGTGGGAGAGAGGTTGTGCCCTCATGGTATGCTTGTCAGCTTCCCAGAGGCCTCTGGTTGGCCACCATAGCAAACGGGCCTGTTCACATGATCACAGAGTGGGAAATAAGCCACAGGGGCCTATTTCCCCCTCTGTGATGGTGCAAAACCAGTCAGGATGGTGAACTATTATTGCTTTTCTTTTTTCTTTTATTTATTACATTGCTATACAGTCAACAGCTGAAGCTCTCTGGGCAGTATAGAAATAGGCCCTAGATAGGTCCCTGGTCTGATCCTGCAGGGTTCTTCTTACGTTCTTAGGAGAATTTCAGAAACATCCCTAACCTGGACTAAGCGAATACATTTTAGGCAGAATCTGCATGACACAGGAGCATTGCATATTTAGCTCCAGCTGCTGGATATAGGATTTTCCCGTGCCACTCCCAGAAGGATTTAGTGCCAGCAGTGGGGTCAATCCACATGTAGAAACCTATTTTCTGGATTGGGGCAATTACATGGAAGTTAAGTCCCTTTAATTGTAAACAATCTTGCTTCTACCGAAATATATTTAAGTCTGAGGTTTCCATTTTAAACACACTGAGGCTTAGTTACTGGCCGGAAAAGCTTTAAGCTACAAAATGCTGGTAATTCGGGGGAACAAAGTGTGACTAACTGGTCTGGATCCAACCCAGTGTAAGCACGGGAGTGCTTTAGGCAGGGATGGGGACTCGGACTCCGGGACTCGGACTCCAGGACTCGACTCGTGAGTCGGACTGAGTCCCCCCTCTGACTCGACTCAGACTCGAGTCACAATATTTTTAATCGGACTCGAGACTCGACTCGGGACTCGAGACCAAGGACTCTTCAACATCCCTGGGCTGTGCCAGAAGGAGTGGAGAGAAGTGCGATCGCCAGCGAAGATTTTATTTTTTAAAATAATTTTCCTAAAATGCAACCTTTCAGACATTTTGGGTTTGGCTGCCTCTGCCTGCCTGCTTGGGGTTCCCTGCCTCCTCTGCCTGCCTGGTCTCTTCTTAACCAGTGCAGTTCCACAGTTTGAATTGTCCAAGACAAAGGCCTCTGCCTGCCTGCTTTGGGGTTCCCTGCCTCCTCTGCCTGCCTGGTTATTTTGGGTTTTTCTGCCTGGTCTGTTCTTGCCAAAATCAGTTGCAGAGTTTTGAAATAAAAAGGCATACTTGTGCCTAGAATTTATTTAAGCCACACATCTGAAGTAGCCTTATTTTGTTAGGAAAACCCCCCATTGATTTTAATAGGGACTCGTGGAGTCAGCTTTGGGAGTGACTCGGGACTTGTGAGTCACCATTTTGGACCAAGGACTCGGACTAAGACTCGAGACGGGTCCAAAGACTCGTGACTCGACTCGTGGACTCGAGAATAAGGACTCTTCAACATCCCTGGCTTTAGGGCACAATCCGATGCACTGCCCACCACTGAAATGTCGCCACTGAGAGCTTCTCCAAAATGGAACTGGGCCCTCAAGCTCAAAGAGGTTCCATCCCTAGTTGAAGCTGTCTGTCTCCATCTATCCTCAACTCATGTATTTGCAAATTAACTCTTAAAATTACAAAATGCCATAAGCCTCCAGTGAACTCTTTCCAAAGGAAGCCAAACCCGAGTAAGCACTGCACCCCTGAAGCTTCTCTCCACTTGGGGAAGTGGAACGAGTGTAACAATACAATGCAATTAAATGAATACGTTCATAAAAATATATATAAAGTAGTTATATATATAAAGTAGTTATATATATAAAGTAGTTATATAAAGTAGTTATATAAAGAGCCAGTGTGGCGTAGTGGTTTGAGTGTTGGCCTGGGACTCGGGAGATCCAGGTTCAAGTCCACACTCGGCCATGAAGCTCACTGGGTGACTTTGGGCCAGTCACTGACTCTCAGCCTGACCTACCTCACAGGGTTGTTGTGAGGATAAAGTGGAGAGGAGGACCATGTAAGCTGCCTTGGGTTCATTGCAGGAAAAAAGGCGGGATATAAATATAATGAATGAATGGATAAATAAATAAATAAATTTGATCAGATCCTGGCTGAAATGATGTAAACATAATTTAACAAAAGTTGCTGCCAACCACATATATTTTAGTAATGCTGGGCGCTGTTTGGATGAAATGAAGTGGCATAATAATGGCATTTAACAATATTTGATCATATCTATAACGCATCAATGACACAGTCAAACTACGATTTGTCTATCCAAAAGTGATTATGGTCAGGGCAACATTTGATGCTAGTTTCCAAATTACAATGCAGACGTTGACAGTAGATAACTTGCAGGCTATCCAGTTTTCTGGCAGCACACATGTGTATTTATTTAACAGCTGCATAATAGCTCTCTCCTGAAGACTTATGATGGGGAAAGCTATATGGGGTGGTTTTCTCCTTGCATTTTATGCAGCTATTAAAAGCGGAGAAACCTCAACAGGGAAAGGGAAAAAAAAAAAGGTGGCAACGCTATCTAAGAGTGACAATGATGGTTTAAAGAGCAATCCTATGGTCCCTGGGAGAGCTTGGAAATCCTTCCAAGGTCAGAGGTAGCGCTCTGACCTCAGAAGGGAGAGTTGGAGATCTGCCCCCCTCCCTGCCCCCTCTCAGCCATCGTGGAGAGGACCACGCCAGCTGCCTCTCTGAGGACAGAAAATTGACCTCAGAGAGGGGGAAAGGGGGCATTCTGATGGGCAGGGACAGGAAGAAACTGGAGAGAACAGGGTAAGATTTATCCTGAGCCTCCTCCAGCCTCCTTCCCTCCCCGTCCCTGAAGTGCCCTCTCTAGCGAGTGAGCTCAGCAAGAGAGGCAAAAACCCCTTGTCGTTCTTGCCGATCTCACTCCGGTCACCTCCAGCGGCACTTTGGAGCAACCGTCACTGGCTCAGTCTTAATGAAAAATCTTGCCTGCTTAATGTCATGGTTAGTGTCTGCTGTCAAAGCGCAGTAGGTACCAGCCATGGAAATTGACCAAGCAAGGCTGCAAATAGGTTATTTTGTTACTTTGCTTCTCACTTGACAGCTGTCAAATGACAAGCTGTCAAGCTCAAAGCAAAGCCGCAAAAAGATATTTGCTAGTGAAAGGGGGTGGCGAGTATATCACGCCCTTTGCAGTGAGATCCTCTAGTTTTGAAGTGTAGACCTGATAGTTCTCAGTGTCCTCCACCTTTTCCACCCTTTCCCAAGACTCTAGGTGCTTGGGAAAGGGGGAAAGTGTATCCCACCCCATTTACAGGAGCACAGAGTTTTGACAGCTGTTAAAAGAAAGGGGTTCTTTTAAAACAGGGTTTTTAACATGGCTAAACAGGGGTTTTTGACAGGGAAATAAACACTGGCAGAGATTGCGAAAAGATCATGAAAGCAGTGGAAGGAAAAAAGCTGCGGGATCACCTGGGATGCCAGCTGGAGGACCGAGGGGTAAGGAGGGGGGAAACAACCCACGGTGAGGCACACCATGGGCTGTTCCATGAACAACCCACACTGCATAGCTTATTCTAGGGGTGGGTTGTTGTGTCGTGCAAACTTGCCCAATGTGTAGGCAGGGTGACTTGGTTTCTCAAATATCACCAGATTTTCTGAAGGCTGAAGCAGCAATGACACTTTATTAAAGATAGCAGGCTCAAACACACACACACACACACACAACTGACTATATAAGTCCAGGGGAGGCTGGTGACTCTTCTGGCAGTGGGACTCCTTATCTATTGCATCTCTTATTTTGAGCTCTGTAGGAGCTATCCATGGTGCTCCATGGAAGTGAACCTATTTTGGGGATGGAGTTCAGAACCATGGATAGCTCCTTTCAAGCTCAAACAAAAATCTGCAATGGGTAAGGAGCCCCACTGAGATGGGAATCACCAGCCTCCCCTGTATAACAGTTCCCAGCTGAAACTTCTGGGGTTCCTATGCCCTGCCAGGCTAAAGCCTGCAGGGTGGGAGGAGCAGTGGAGGTGATCTTTGCCTCCCTGTCCTCTGCTTTTTCGCTAGGCTCACTTGCTGCCTCCCTGGACCCATGATGGAGTCGGTCACTCAGGTCTGCATGACATGACAACCCATTGTGCCTCCAGGAACCCCTATAACAAGCCACAGGCTCTCAGGGTGGCTTGTTTCTGAAAAATATGCCACCCTGCAGAAACCACGTGGCTAGTTACCCCGGATGGGTTGTTGTGTCACGCAAGCCCAGTCATTATGGGTCACAGAGGTCATTGTTATGCGTAGTGTTGTTCTTACCTCAAGAGTTTCCATGCTAGAACTGCATGTACCTGGCAATGCTAGTGCTGGTGTGAAAACAACACCTCCCCCCCTTTCATTAATGGACTTTCTAACAGGAAAGCAATTTTAATAAATACAAGATTCACTGTGGCAGCTATTATCCATTTTTCTGATGAACACAGATTTATAGCCCTTATTTCATTCATTCTCACAACATCCAAGTAAAGAACAGCCCTGTTACTCACATTTTACAGACAGAGAAGTGGCTGTGGTTGAGGCTGCAATCCTATGTATCAGCGTTCTTCACTGCAAGGCCTGAGGGCCACTGGCAACTCCCAAGGGAAGGGATATTCTCTGCCTCCTTCTGTCATTCATTCACTCACTCAGGGCACAGCCCTATAGCATGTTTAGACAAACAAAAGTCCTACAGCTCTAGTATTCCCCAGCCAGCACTTGCTGGCTGCGGAATGCTGGGAGTTGGACTTTGTCTGTCTAAACATGCATAACATGCATAGGATTGCGCCCTCGCTCTCTCTTTGCAGTAGCTTCTCGCTCTCAGCAGGGGCTCACTAGCTTTGCCTTGTTGTTCGCCTTAGCAGTTGGCTGACTGCTGTGATCTGGGCTACTGGAGTAGGGGTGGGGAATCAGGAGACCTGCCACACCTCAGCTGTAAGGTGGCTGGGGGCAGGGGAAGAGAATGCAGGAGCAATCAGCCAGTTAGAGTGTGTGGGGGGTGGTGGCATCCGTCCAAGAGGCAAAGAGCAACATGATAGGCTGGCTGCAGTTGTGCACTGCACAGGTGCTAGAAGTGGAGGAGATATTGAATGCTCATGTGAGAGAGAGGGGGAGCAATGTGGACCTGCACTGGAAGATTTTGCAGCACCAAGCAGAGCACCCAGT
The DNA here is from genome assembly GCA_021292165.1 of Shinisaurus crocodilurus. NCBI lineage: Eukaryota > Metazoa > Chordata > Lepidosauria > Squamata > Shinisauridae > Shinisaurus > Shinisaurus crocodilurus. Next base: position 34,845,544 of record CM037880.1, on the reverse strand, counting down.
GATGAAAAAAGATCCATCCCAATCCGAGGACCAGTGTCAGAATTCTCCTGCCTGGTGACTGACCAATGAGGCCTTTCTTGGATAATGTGGGGGGTGGGATGGGGAGGTGAGGCCCGAAATGACCTCCAGTGTCACCACTTGACCAGGTGAGAAGAGGAGAGGCCCCCACAGCTCAGAAGAAGCCCCCAAGTGGTTCAGTGGCAGCGCCTGGAGCCAATGTGGCTCCTGCTAAAAAAATAATGAGGAACACTGCTAAATATGCTTACCAGGGAGTAAGTCTCATTGAATGCAATGGTACTTACTTCTGAGTAGACACCCTATGATTGTGCTGCTAGCTTCCTAATCCTTACTTAAAGTTCTAGCTATACCCACAGGACACCAAAGTTTCCTGAACTTTTCAATGATTTTAGTGGAATATGCTTTTGAAGTAGGTATGGTTAGCCTAAGGAAACAAGATTCTCCTTTCATGTAAGCCCCACCGACATCATACAGGAACAATGGCTTGTGGGCATCATTGTTATCAGCAATATTTATCCAAATATACTGAGGTGTGTGGAACCCTCTAATAGATATGAGTCTCATATAGAGTCTGATAGCACCTCATATGAAAAAAATGGAAAATTTTAAATGTATGTATGTATCTTTAACATTTTTGCTAAAATAAGAGAGCAAAAAATCAAGAAGACTTAGCCAGCTACAACAACTCTTATACTTTTTTTTTTACAAGTGAAGACATTTCAAACTCTCAAGTGCCATGGCCTCACACAGTTAACTAATAAGGACTTCTTCTTGACAAGTGGTCCAATGCTCTCTTTCCTGAAAATAGTGGGTTAATACAACAGTTGGAACCTTTGACAACAGACTATGCTGATTTGAAAAGACCTGTAATATTTTGTGGCTTCCTTATTGATTGCAGTCTTGGAATATTGTAGGAAACAATTGGATTCTCTTGGATTTTCCTTGGATATTGTCCTTCGGTTTTCAGGGGTAGTGGTGGTGACGAGCATGTTTACACAACTGTTGTGCATCAGCTGTGACTGTTACTGAATCAGTGTGATCTGGCAACAGCTATTCATGCCTTGGTTACATCATGGTTAGACTATTGCTATGTGCACTCTATGGGACTAGCTTGAAGAGCATCCACAAACTAGCAATGGAACAATCATAGATTTCATAGATCATAGAGTTGGAAGGAGCCTACAAGGCTATCGAGTCCAACCCCCTGCTCAATGCAGGAAACTAGAGGAGGGGTCTCCCATCCAAGTAATAACCAGGTCTGACCCTGCTTAGCTCATTGAGCTTCCCTGACTTCCACCTCGAAGCCTCATTCCCATTCCTGATTGAGCGCTTTCTCCCTACCATTTGAACAGGAAAAATAGGCATTTCAATGCACATTTTTTAAAAGTGTGCATACTCACACACACACCCGACTAAAGTGTCAAAATGCACATTTCCCAAACTCTGCATTTTCAAAGTTTGCATCTTTCTAAGGTACGCATGTTGCAAACAAGCATTGCAAGCTCGGGAATGTGCAACCTTTGCTCACAAAATGCGCTCACGTTTGCATTCGAAGTTGTGAATGGGGCAAGTTCTGCTCTTAAACAAACGGAAATGAAATTTGTGTCCATCCCTACCGGCAGATTCAGTTGATCCAAAATGCAGCAGCAAGGCTGCTAACTGGTGCATGGTATCATGATCACATTATCCCAACCCTGAAATTTAAGATCTGCATGAGTTGCCAATTGTTTCCAGGCTCAATTCAAGGTGTTGGTTTTTAACATGTAAAGCTCTAAACGCACAATCCTAGGGAGGAGGTGGAGTTGGAAGGGGGGGGGAGGCACCTGAATCTCCAAGGCCAGGAGCCTTGGTGACAAACTCTACAGGCAGGGAAGAACAATCCTGTCAAATTCAGTGGGAAAGCAATCTGAGCTCTCTGATTGGGAGGAGGGTGAATTAAGCATCACTAACCCCTGGGTCAGAGGTCAGCTAAGGAGGAGGGAACAGCTGACAAATGTCAGCCGCTCTAAGAGATTGGCTCTTAAGAATAAGGACCAGCCTTAGGGGGCGTGGGTGTGGGTGGTTTGAGTCTGGAAGGGAGGAAAGGTTCCCAGTTTGGAATCAACTGCTCAGCAATAGGGCAATCTTCCTTAATGGCTATTATTCTAACTAAGCTCGGCCATGAAACTCACTGGGTGACTTGTCACTGACTCTCAGCCTAACCTACCTCACAGGGTTGTTGTGAGGATAAAATGGAGAAGAGGAGGATTATGTAAGCCGCCTTGGGTTCCTTGCAGGAAAAAAGGTTACACAACTGTAAAGGTTTAATAGAATAAATAAATAAATAAGCTTGTCCCTTGTGATTGACTCTGCAAATCACTTGTCATTCAAAGCCAGTTTGCTAGGCTGGCATCTGTCCTAATAAAGCTTTTCGGTTAGAAGCCGCCCCCCCCCCCATGGATCTTCTTGGAATGAGGAGGGGGAAAACAGCCTCCGCACTCAGATAGCCAGCCTCTACTCCTCCCCCTCTTCCTCAGAATCTGTTCCCAGATCCTCTGCTGTAGGAAGAGTGGGCCCAATTCCTACACTGAGGGACCCCATATCTCTGTATAAACCTGCTTGGTTACTAAGATCAGGCTTTTTTGAGACACCCTGGCTTGCAGTGGCCCGCTTGTCGGGCACCAAAGAAAGGGCTTTCTCCTGCGTTGCTCTCAAACTCTGGAATACACTCCCTCCAGAGTTATGACTGGTCCCCACTCTCTCTCTCATCTTCAGGAAAGGGGTGAAGACACATCTTTTTAATTTGGCTTGTTACATTGTTGTTATGGTTTTAAGGTTGTTTTTAATGTTTTACTATGTTTTTATTTGATAACATTTTATTTTCTGAACTTTTTGTAAACATTCTTGGTTGGCTTCAGAAAGGCGGTATAGAAATACAATAAATAAATCAAGGGAGAAGGATGTAACAAACCCAACTAATGCAGTAATAATTTTTTTTTTTTATCTTGCCTATTATGTGAGTGTTGATGCAAAAGGTGTGCTGGGGATGTGTCACTGTTGTCATATATTTACTGGCTCCCTCCATATCTGGATGGAACGTGGACATTGTCACTAGCATAGTCTCTCATTGATGGGCACTAGTGAAGTTTCCAGGGACAATGTGGACGTGTCTGCTGTTGTTGTTTTTTGCCATTTCTGTATTTTCTATTTGCATGGGTTTTCCCTTCCCAGGCTGAGCACACACTGGATATGATGACCATTCTGCCAACGCAGCAGTAACATGTCTCCAGTCCCAGCCTAATGTGATTATAGAATTGTTCTGTTAGCTACCCTAAGACTTGCCACATTCAAAGTAACCATTTTGAGCCATGTCCTCCAGCAGATGGGAGAAATTAAAATTCCAATCCTTAAAAACAGCCCATGTTTGAGGCTTCCGGGTGAACATGGAGCTTTGAAAGCCGCACAGAAATTCTGTGGGCAGCTGGCACAGCGTTTCCTGGCCAGAGAATGTCTCAGGCTGGGGGATCTACTTCTCATTAGAGAAGCGAAGATCTGAGGTTACCCCCAAATTATCTCATAGGGTCATAAATCGCTTTTTGTGTGTCGTATGACGGATGAATGCAGTGGTGACCTGAGGTGGGGGAAAACGGCGCTGTTTCCAGAGACCGGTTTTACCGATCATCAGAAGTTTGCATGTTCGCTTCCAAAATAAAGGAGTACATCTGGAGTGGCTAATTGGAATCTTTCGGCAGCAGAGTGGGATTTATAATTAACTGTAAGTAGACTATGTTTATCTGGGAGGCGAAAAAGATAAGAGAGGAAACCTGAAAGGAGGTCTATAAATCTTATATGTTTGGAAGCGGCTTGGAAATATCTATACGCAAGGCAAGATGTTTGCAGTTGCAGCATTCTTAAACCTGTGGAACGAAATGGAGAGAGAAATTCTAAACAGATTGGAAGTAAGGATCCAGGCTTGGAACGTAAATCTGAAAGTGGATCAATCAGAAGAACAACGTAAGACGGATTTCTTTACAGGACCGGCAGAGGAGAAGACAGAAGAAGTAAATAAGGACTTGGGAAACTTACCAGAAATTCACAGAGACTTTGAAGTTTTAATTGGGTTGAAGTGGCATGAGAAGACAGTTCAGGAAGATGTTGTGACGCACTTTTTAAAATCTAAGATGGCGGAGCCGGAGATCGGTATGCAGGAGACCACAAAACAACAGAACAAGCTGATCGGTATGCAGGAGTCCACAAAACAAAAGAACAAGCTGATTTCATTCTTGGTTCAAAACCTGGAACTTAATGAATATCCCTTTGACAGAGGAAAGCAATGAAAGGGACTATCTTTATGGTCTTTTATTGGCAAAAGATAAAGGGTTGATGTATACTGAACTATATGTCTAGTTGGATTATAAATAATCTTTTGATTTTAAATATTAATGGCAAAGGTAAAGGGATTGCTTATATGACTTATTTGAATTTTAAATATTAATGGTGATGTAAGAGAAATTATTATAAGTAAGGTATAATTATATTTGGTCTGTTTGGAAACATTTATTTAAAAAATAATAATAATAATTTGTTGTTGTTGTTGGGGGTGTTGTTTTGTGGAGGCTTTGAAGTATTAAAGGGGAAGGTCTTTTGTTTTTTTTTGGTTCTATAAGTAGCATGATGGCTTATGTGCTTCTGCTGTTCTGTCAGACGTCACTTATTTCTTAATTTTTTAGACTTATCTTTCTTTTCTTTCCTTTAAAAAAATATATCTTGGAGATTAAAAGTGAAGGAATTTCTGCTTAGATAGAAAGGAATAATGAGTAATTGTAATAATACAAATGTATTGATTCGATGGTTAGGTACTAGAGAGTGCGGGAGCGGTGGAAATACAAAATGCTTTTGGTATGTGGTCATTTGCTAATTAGTTTATAGTTACTTTTTACTTTTGGGATTCTTAATATACTGTATTTTGGAATTGAAAACACTATTTAATGAAACTATAGGTTTTCTTTTTTGGAGTATCCATAAATGTTGAATTTAAATAGATTAAATAGTTGATGTTTATTGGGGGAGAGTGGAGACCTCTGGTGTTTGTTCCTTTTAGGGTTCTTTTTTGCCATAACTGGAAGTGAATTTTTGTTAACAGAAAAGATTTTAAGATTAACTGTGGTTGATTAAGCTGTGGAGAAGATTGGAAGTCCATTATTGTGTTTGTGTTTGTTTGTTTGTTTGTTTTATTATGAATAAAATAAAAGTTGAAAAAGTGAAAAAAAACAGCCCATGTTTATGCTTTGTAGCACTGTTGGCTGGGCTCCAGGGTAGGAGGCTTTTCCTGGTTGCTTTATTTTAAGGCCGCTAGATGGCACTGTTATATTATACGTTGTTTTTAAAGTTTCTCTCTCTGCCTTTCTTTCAGTGCTAGGAACTTTAAGTGTAGAATTAACGTGTTTATGGGCTGAATTCTCCTACTGGGTGTTGGTTGTTGTTGTTTTTTTACATCTTCCAGATATTAGGACAGGGATGGCCTGTTTTCATAAGTAACTTACAGAACGTTTATCAGAAGAAGAAAAAGGGCAGGTTGATTTGCAGACCAGTTGGTGCCATGGTACCATTTCCCCCCTAGTCCAAGTCTAGCAATTAGTTAATGGTGCCACCAGAGGAGGCTGGTGACTCCTATGTCAGTGGGGCTCCTTATCCATTGCAGCTTTTATTCTGAGCTTTATAGGAGCTGCCCATGGCACTCCACTTCATCTCCAAAATAAGTTCACCACCATGGAGCACCACCGGTTATTTTCAAAGCAGACTCTGGATGCCACTGGTCATTTTCAAAGCAGACTCTCATGACTCTGATGGAAGATATGCCATGGTAGAGGGTCTTTTAAACACTTCCATACTCTGTGTAGGCTTCAAGATCTGAGAACCCATCTTTTAAATTTTCCAATGCTGTAGAATATTTTGCTGAGAGACAACTTGCAATTGGTGGAGACTTCCATTGCATTCTATACAAACAGCTTGATAGGGGAAGTACATACAAGGCTATGAGTATGGCTATCAATCAACAAGAGCATTTGAGAAAATTGAATCTGATTGATAAATTGAGCGGGGGGCGGGGGAGTATATAACACACAAACCAGGCACTATTCTTTGTCCTGAACATGTTTCAGATCCTACTCCAAATTATATAGTTATTTATTTCCATTTCCGTTAGTAGAAAATTAAAGAGCACCACGCGTCAGACAAAAGGTTTGGCTAGACCGTGCTAGGATAAAGGATCTTTAAATTTAAGTAATAAGACTGTGGGTCTGGGAGATTGAAATATGAATCCACTGTTACTTCACAATGACTGAACAAATATTCAATGAACTGGTGGTGGTAGAAATTAGATAACGCCCCTGATGTGTCTTGCCAAACTATATGGGATGCTATGAAAGCAGTTTGCAGAAGGCATTTAATCAGTGAGTTATTCTCTCATAACAAGAGATTAAGGGAGAGAGAGCGGGGAGAAACCTTCTGGTGGAGGCTACAGTGGTATGAGACACAGTTCTACTCATGTAAATGGATTTACAAGAAGGTAACTGATATTTGTAAAGAATATCCTTAATGGACACCAACAAAAGGGGAGAAAGGTTTTTTTAATTTATTTTTAACCAAAAGTATTATGAGATGTGAAATAACAAAACAACTGAATTATAAACAAAGAACATCCAACAACATTGGGGGGGGGCAGATTTCATAGAGTTGGAAGGAGCCTACAAGGCTATTGAGTCCAACGCCCTGTTCAATGCAGGAAACTAGAGGAGGGGTCTCCCATCCAAGTAATAACCAGGCCTGACCCTGCTTAGCTTTCCACACTCGGACAAGCTGAGCCTGCATGAGACTCAGGCCTGTATATCCATTTGCAGGAGTAATGACTAGGTCTCAAGACATTGTTCAATTAAGAAAAACTGTTATTATGATTTAAACTTGGCATAACATCTAGATTTGGATTAAATTGACCAGTGCTCTAAATTGGAATGTTGAATATAGAAAGATGAATGTAGAGAATATTTTTTTTTGCAAAGATGTTACTGATGAGGAAATCAGACACCAGGGACGGCCCTATCATTAGACAGGGTGAGGCAGCTGCCTCAAGCAACAGATGCTGGAAGGGGCAGAAAGGTGTTGAAGGACAGAGCTGAATGTGCCAGGAGATCTGCCCTGTATCACCTAAGCTGGCCTACTGCGCTCAGTTGCAGTCGAGGACATCATATCAAAGTCAGATTCTCTGTAGGTGGAATGGGGTGAGAGTATCTTGTCCTTCGCCTTAATGAGCAAAATGTTTTAGGCTGGCCCTATCAGACACACCAGTGGTTAAAACAACAGATCTGGAAATTATGAATTCCACATAAAGTTGTACAAAATGGTCTTGGATGTCCCCTTGCTTTATCTACAGCAACTGCTCAAACTAGTAAAATAATGAACTCCTGGAAGTACACCCCAATAGTAATCATATTAAAAGCAGGCAAAGATTCTGCTAGAAGAGTCAAATAGACCAATCTCTCTTCTTGAGCAGGATTTGAAGATTCCTACCTGTTTTATCTTGGCTAAGAGAGTTCATGCATTTTTCTCATGTTATATCCAGGAGGACCAGGCAGGATAATTCCCAAGACACAACTAGGAGATAATATTTATAGATTCCTGAATATTAGCCATCATTACAACCACAACATACATTTGTGCTTAGAGATATTTTTAAATACATTCAGCAGTATATAAATCTATTAAATAAATTAAATAGTGCTGCATTCGTGACACTAGAAGTTGAAAAGGCCTTTGACCACCTGGAGTGGAAATGTTTGGGGAAAGTGCTTGACATGATGAGGTTTAGTACTCTTTTTACAAGATCAATAACTAACTATGCAAAAATCCACATGGTGTGATTAGAGTGAAGGGGTTTACATCCATCTCTTTCTCTGTCTGGTAGAACCAGGCAGGGACACCCCTTGTTCTTCTATTATACTCTCTCTTTCTGTTGACCCTTCATCAGCTTATTTACAATAATATTTTGCTTTTCCCTCTCTGATCCCATTTTACACAAACTTGACCTTTAGGATGAAAATTAATTTTGGGAAGTTGGAAGCTATGGTCATTAAAATCCTGGCATTGGGTTGGAGTCAGATTTGGATGTATGCAACTGGGTGGGCAGAAGTAGATTTCTCTATCCCCAGGGCAGTCTCTCCAGCCTGCTGAAAATGCTACACAGAGGGGCGGGGGATCCTGCTGAGTGGGGTAATTTGTTTAAGTATTTATAAAATCTGTATCATGCCCCTCTTCATGTGTGATCTTGGGCCAGATCACACATGGGGTAGGCTGTGGGATGGAGGGTTGGCAGGATGCCCCAAAATTAGGCGGTGGCACCTTCCATGAGTGGAGATCAGTTCATGGACGGTAGCTTCACTCAACTTTCAGGGGATTCCCTCCTTCCCCCTCAGCTCTCTGTACCACAGCCTACCCTCTTAGCAGCACCCCTCCTCTGCCTAGTATTTTCCAGGGGATGGAAGGGCTGTCATGGGGCAGAGGGGGCTCCCCTTTGTGGATCCTACACAAAGGAACTAAAAGATTTGTGGGAAATATCCTCAGTAAATATGACAGATAAACCCTGGAGATACTTAGGAGAGCAGCTAATTTATGGTTAGAGGAAACTTATGTGACTCTACTAAAATCAAAGAGGACTGAAATAAACAGAACCAATTCCAGCTTTCCTGCATTGGCAGGATAGCTGCAAGAAATATGAATGTTTACCCAGACTTTTTCAGTCTCACATGATAAATGAACTAGATGGACTAATAATGGTCTGACTCTAGAAGGCAACTTCCTATATTCCTGTTACTATGCATGACAACTATGAAACCTGTTACATAACCATGCAAGGACATACACATAAGATTAAGCAAGAGGAGAGCATGGTGCAAGGATGAAATTTACAGAATTTCCACAGGATTAGTTATGCTTTTACTGAGCCATTTTTATGCATCTCGAATTTGGATGAAATTCTTTGGTCCCGTCCTAATGTAATCTCCAATTTCCCCCTTTCTAGCATTACTGCCCTTTCAGGAGATACTGTTACACAGTATTTTTCTTGAACTCCTGTTTTTTAAAAAAAAGATAACACTGCAGTATTTGTTCAGTCCTAGGTGTTTTCATACATTTCATCAGGAGTGGGAAGTCTTCGGGCTTCTTGGATCTGCTATGCTTTTTATTCAGACCCCGAGAGCCACACTAACTGGAGAGCCAGGTGCAAAACACATACACTTAGAATGAAAGAACAGCATGCCTCTGAGCACATTCTGAGCCTAGGAGTTTGTGTTTGGTAGCAAAACAGAACTGAGCTTACACAAAAAGTCTGCTGCTGGTTACCCCAAGCTTTCTTCATTTCAGCAGCCTAATTTAGGTGGGAAAAGTCATTTTGTTGTAAAGCCATTGGGAGCCAAAAAAAACCTTGCCAATCTACTGCAAATCTACCAGGAGATCCCAGAGATCTACCAGGAGATCCCAGTCTACCTTGTGCCCAGCCCTGCATTACAGATATCAACCTGGACCCACAATTAAAATAGTTTCAGTACTTTCGATTAAGGAAATTTTGTTAACAGATTTATTTTTAAATGTCGAGTGCTTCTAGAGATCATATAAGGCATTCAATGACTGGTTTTCCTCAATAATTTTGTGTGGTCTACTACGAGTCTGCTGTCGAGCATGCATCATATCCTGTGGGAGAAGAAATATAATACGAGTTAGCTTAGATGTATCTTTGAGAAGTGAATGCGAAGGAAAGATGACAAGGAACACTGGCAAAAATATGGGAGAATTATCTTGCCCTCTCACCATGCATTAATGGAGGGGGGGCTAGTACTAAAAATTATGTCTAAACAGAGTATAGTTTCTCATCTGTCAGTGTGTCAGTATTCCCAGTAGTGAAGGGAATTACATTTCCCAGGACTCCTGGTGCCTGGCTCAACTCCAAACCAGCATGCCAGGTGCCAGAGGACTAAGGGGTAGTGCAGGGGTAGGCAATGAGGTGCACACAGGGACCAATGTGCCCCCAGACACTTTCCTTGGTGCCCGGGCCGGGCGGCGGGGGCGGCGGGATGTGAGCGATCTTGCAGCAGCTGATTTAAGAATTTTTTCTATCTAGTCGAGTGAAGCACCTTGCTCACGAATCACTTGCAGGCATGTTGATGCTTTTCTCCCTTTTCTATTGCAAATTCGAATCCAACTGAGTCATCATGAACAGCAAGATCTTTTGTGTGCTTTTGTTTGTGTTTCTTAATTGACTTAAGTCTTAATTGACCTGACTGAGGAAAACCCACTGATATGCTAAATTTCTTGCTAAATTCCTAAGGGATTATGCTGATTTGAACAGCAAGCTGTGGCTGGCAATAGTCTTTACATTCCTACTTAGAATGAAAAAGTATTTTGTGTTATAGATTTTGTGTTATAGATTTTATAGGCATGTGCTAATTGATTTTAAGGTAACTTTTTTTCTAGTACTAACTCTGACTGAGAGGGCCTGCTCAGTATTATGTTTTATAGATTTAGTTTTATAGACATGTCATGTGCCAATTGATTTTAAGGTAACCTTTTTTTTTTTCTAACTCTGAGAGTGAAGGAAGCCTCCAGCCAGAGAGGCTCCAGCCAGACTGCCGCTGGTGGCAGTGGCAGTGGCAGTGTTTTGCATGTGCATAGACTACTGTTTTTTGAATCTCAAAGGAAAACCTGTATTACAGCTCTGTTTTTTGAATCCCAAAGGAAAAAACCTGTATTACAGCTCCGGCTCGCAGAGCTCGAAGATATCTCTGTTAATGGGGGAGAACTTCTTTTTAAGTTCACAATGCTCGTTAATTATGCTGTGTGATCAGCGAGCAGAGCTTACTCGAAGAAGAAAAAAACTCATAATTTTTTTAGCATATCCTGCCCACCAAGACAGCTATTGTTCAGCTATTGTGTGGTATAGAAATGTAATAAATACGTAAATAAGTTGTTGGAGTATGCGATGAGAAGATGTCAACTCTGCAGGGAGGATTTTTAAGTTGACTGCCCAGTAAAGGGTTAAGATAGACCGTTATAATCTAGTTAAAGGGCAAAGGCAGAAACCAAGCTTCCCTGAGAAGTCAGGGGGCAGGGTTCAGTGGAGCAAACCATTAGTAGTATCAGGGGAGGGAATGCTGGATGTCGCCTAGCAACAGTTTAAAAATTCCATTCTCTCTCACTCTGACTGTTGGGATGGTCTTACAGTTAACTGGCTTAACTGATTCTTGCTGGGTTTCAGCAAGGAAACTTTACCTGTGGTTTTCCTTACCTGACAGAATAAGTAACATTTAAGAAACTGCACTTACAAAGCCTGTAACCATCAAGCTTATAGTACCTGAGAAATCGTATGTTACTGTTGTTTACTTTAAAAAGCATCTACTTAGAAACAAGCCCTGTGTGTGCAAGTGTTTGTTGAAGTCTGCTGCTGCTATTGTGCTCTGTCATCATAAATACTTCTGTCAAGCTGGGATTGCTTCAAAGCAAAGTGGGAGCCTCGAGCTGCTGCCATCTTAACTTCCCATGAATGCCTCTGGGCCGGTTACTTGTCCTTTGTGACTAGCCATGCCCACTCATGGCAGCCATGTTATGGCTGTGCCCAGGACAGTTTCTCAAATTTCCAAATGTGTCCACAATCCCAAAAGCTTACCTACCCCTGGGATAGAGAGACCACCCTCTCTCCCACTACTGCTGCTGCTGGAGCAGCAAGTCAGGTGAGAAGATAGGTGGCATGAGGGAAATGGAGGGGGGGGATGAAATTTTTGAGGGACTCGCTCTAGAGCAGGGGTGGGCAGGAGGTAGATCTGGATCTCCCGATAGATCCCTGGGGGATTTTTCAGTAGATCGGCAAGGATTTCTGACTCTTATTTAACAAATGCAGCAACAAACAAGTCCCCTCCCTGCACCACCTCCATAAATTATACTGCTGAAATGAAGAAAACTTGGGAGAAATCAGGAGAGAACTTGGGGTAGTGATGGGCATCTCAATGAAAATGTCGACCCAGCTGCTGTGAAAAAGGCAAACTCCATGTTAGGCATAATGAGGAAAGGAATTGAAAATGGAACTGCCAATATCATACTCCCATTATACAAATCTATGGTGCGTGCGACCACACTTCGAATCTGTGTACAGTTCTGGTCACTGCACCTAAAAAGGATATTGTGGAGTTGGAAAAAGTGAAAAGGGCAACTAAAATAATCAAGGGGCTGGAGCAACTATGAGGAAAGATTATGATATCAGGGTTTGTTTAGCTTAGAAAAAAGGCGAATAAGGGGAGACATGATAGAGATGTACAAAATAATGCATGGTGTGGAGAAACTGGACAGGGAGACATACATTTTTCTCCCTCTCTCATAATACTAGAACCCAATGGGGTCATCCCATGAAGCTGATTAGCTGAAGATTCAGGACAGATAAGAGGAAGTACTTCTTCACACAGCGCATAGTTAAACTATGGAATTCACTTCCACAAGATGTAGTGATGGCCACCAACTTGAATGGTTTTAAAAGGGGATTGGACAAATTCATGGAGGAGAAGGCTATCAATGGCTACTAGTCCTGATGGCTATATGCTACCCCCAGTATCAGAGGCAGTAGGCCTACGTAGACCAGGGAACATGGACGGGAGGGTGTTGTTGCACTCATGTCCTGCTTGTGGGTTTCCCGTGGGCAGCTGGTTGGCAACCGTGTGAACAGAATGCTGGGCTTGATGGACCCTTGGTCTGACCCAGCATGGCTCGTCTTATGTTCTTATGAGTGGATTGATGTGTGAAAGGACTGTGAGCTCCATTCAGTTCTGGTACTCAAAACAAATTCTTGGACTCAGAATGATTTAATTCTAAGCAGACATCTATTATACCAGGCTCCAGTGAGGGGATCTCAGGGTTTAAGTAAAAAAAAACACAAAATAGATCCTGCTGCAAGCTTGAAGTCTGACTAAACCAGTTCTCTAAAGGACTGCATGGGAGCTCTAGCCTTATGGCTCCTGGCCTCTCTGTTTAATATGCAAATATTGTACCTCTCAAACTGGCAAGTTATAGGGGTCTGACCAGGGCCGGTGCAAGGCAGTTTGGTGCCCTAGGCAAGATCAGATATTTAGCGCCCCCCCTTCCCACTTGAGCCCTCCCTCCTATGCCCATTATGAAATAAATTTCCCTCCCTGGGAACTGCCGAGCCCCATAGAAAAACTTTGTGGACTTTGAGACTTTCCCTTTGTGTTCACACGGAAAGCAAAGAGGCATCAGCCCAGCTATGCCAGGAACTCCCAAGGGCCTTCTCCTACTCCATATATATGTAAAAGCCTGTCTCCTCCTGCGGGCAGCACAAGGGATATGAAAAAAGGATGTGAGAGAGGTGTGGTGGCGCTACATGTGAGGAATAGAGACAAAAGGGCATCTTGCAGCCTGTCCTACCTCACAGGGTGGAGGTGCAGAGACACCGGTTTGATTCATACACCTTCTGGGTTGTGTGTGGGGGCAGGAATGCATGTAGTAGAAACATAGCAAAGAGAGAGCCCATGGATCATCTGGTTCAAATTTAGGAGGGGCTTTACGAAACTTGCTGCTTCCCCTCCTCTCTCTATCACTTTGTTGGAATATTTCTTTGTCAGAATAATGTATATTATCCTGTCTTTCCCTTTACCAGCCTAGTGCTCAAGGCAGACAACAATATTCAAAGTACAGTAAAGCAAACATCAACAGCTCAGGGCACAATCCTAAACACGTTGAGGCAGAAAAAAGCCCTGCAACTCCCAGCATTCCCCGGCCAGCATGGCTGGCTGTTGGAATGCTGGGAGTTGTAGGACTCTCCCGTCCAAACACGCCCAAACACGTGCAGGATTGCATCCTAAAAGCATTTAAAACCAAAACACAGAAACAGCATGGTAAATAATTAAAACATTGGAGCCCCAGCTAGCTTAAAATACCTTTCCCTCCCTCCCTGGTTTCCTGAAATAACTGCTTTCAGGGGACGTTGAGCTGAGGAACCTGAGGCGTGAGCCGGAGGGAGGGAAGGCGAAGGAGGTGTTTGCAGGTGCATCCTTCGGGGAGGTGTTTGCAGGTGCATCCTGCCCCCCCCCAGCCCACCACCCTCCCATCATTGGCTCCTGCCCGCCTCCCGCCTCCTCCAACCTGTCGGCGCAGCAGTGGTGCCAGCAGCAGCAGCTGCTGCTCCTGGTAACGGCGGCGAGGCTTGAGCCCTGAGGTGGAGGAGAGGGGCGGGCGGGCAGGTAAAATACGCATTTTAATACAGCAGCGCTGTATTTTTTCCCCAAGGCGTTTCTGGCACCCCCCCTAGAGCCCGGCGCTCTAGGCAGTCACCTAGTTTGCCTAATGGAAGCACCAGCCCTGGGTCTGACTTCACTCCAGCAGAGAAACATTAATATGCTGCTGTGAGCTACTCCTGCACTGCAGTGCTTTCCCCCACCTTTTCTCCATACCGTTGATGCTGTTTCTGTCTACAGCACTAAATGGATTTATTTTATTTTATTTTTTTAACAATGTTAAGGACAGTAACTTATACTGACAGTTTTTTTAAAAAAACCCACTCATAACCCAATCCTAGAAGCTTATGTTCTGATAGGGATTTGGAATATTTAGAAGTAAGTGTTCAGCATTTTTCCCCCAGGAAATCATCCATAACCACATGGCAACTTGCATAACATACTTATTCTACTATTAGAAATCAAATCTAAATTTATTGTACAGTCACAGACCCATCAAAAGACAAAACAGTGCATCAAAATGCATCCATTCTCTGACATAAAGGTTAAAATATAAATACGTATGAGGAGAGTCAATGTGGTATAATGGACTTAGTGTTGGACAAGGAGTCGAGAGATCTGGGTTCAAGTCCCTGCATAGCCATGAAGCTCACTGGGTGATTCTGGGCCAGTCACTGACTCACAGCCTAACCTACTTCACAGGGTTGTTGTGTAGATAAAATGGAAAGGAGGAGGGGGATTATGTAAGCTGCCTTGGGTTCCTTGGAAGAAAAAAAGGAAGGATATAAACTTAGGGCACAATCCTATGACCACTAGACACTTTCTAGCCAGCCATAGGAAAAGTTGGGAGTCCCAGCTCTGACCCTAGAAAAGCGCTCCAAGGTTGGAGCTGGGACTCAGACTTCAGAGTGACCTCCCGCCGCCCTCGCAGCCGGCACGGTTCCAAAGACAGAATGCCGACTTCGGAGATGGCGCTGGGGGGGGTGTTCCAGGGGGGCGGGGAGGGGAGGACTGAGTCACCACCACCATGCAATGAAGAATCCGGGTGGTGCCTCAGCCACTTCCCCTCATGAGTAGGAGCAAAACATTTAGATGGCCAAAATTGGCCGTCTAAGTGTTTTGGAGGGCAAGGGAAGCGCAGAGGCAACCCTAGCTGTCGTGCTCCTCCCGCCTTCCATTGGCTGCCCGTAATCCTCCGAGTTCAGAGGGTTACAGGCAGCCACATTGGATCGCACTGCCCAGCTGATGAAATTCTTTTATGAGTCTTTACAGCAGAAAAGAGAAATTTGGCAACTGTTTCCATTACTGTTTTGTTGGAATCCGTCAACAACTCAAAAACAAATACCACTCAAAAAGTCCTTCCTGGGTACTTTAATAAAATAGGAGTGAATAATCGATTTCACTCATCTTGATAGAAATTGCATACAAAGAAAACATGTATTAAAGTTTCTACTACTCCATCCCCAGAAGGCTAAAGCTGTCCATTGCAGGGAATTGCCCCCCCCCCCAAACAGCCATCCAATAAGGTGAAGGGATTACATTCCATTACATACTCACATGTCATATTCTTCCTGTGTTTGTTCTGCTTTAATTTAAAAATCAATTTATGGCATAATTTCTATTGTAAAGGCTTATTGGCTTTTATTTCAAATGACTAAAACTATATATTTAAAAGACATATTGACCTAAATTGACCATGATGTGCTTCCAGATGGACGGCTCCTTCCGCTATCAATCAAAGGCATTGTTCCATCTTCCCTCCTTAATGGATGTTTTTGTGGTAAGAAAAGAGACAGAAGAAGCAGTAGGAAAACACAGGAGGGTTACAAATAGAAGACAATGATGTCTCAACCACCACCACCCCGTAAAATTTTGAGAAGGAGGCTGGGCAGTAGCATGATGAAAGACTCATCTGGCAGCACACATAACCATTATGGTTACTCATTTTATTTTAAGCATTTTTATCTCCTCCTCAACCAAAAAGGCTCTTGGAGCAGCTTGCCTTGCCTGCAGGTTTAAAATGTAAAAAAGACACCGTGCAAGAGAGCCAGGATGGTGTAGTGGTTCGAGTGTTGGACTCTGGGACTCAGGAGATCTGGGTTCTAGTTCCCATTCAGCCATAAAGCTCACTGGGTGACTTTGGCCAGTCACTGACTCTTGGCCTAACCAACCGAACAGGATTGTTGTGAGGTTAAAATGGAGAGAAGGATGATTATGTAAGCCTCCTTGGCTTCTTTGCAAGAGGAAAAAAAGGTGGGATACAAATGCAATAATAATAATAATAATAATAATAATAATAATAACAACAACAACAACAATAACAACAACAACAACAACAACATCATACAAAAAAAGAAATGGGTGGGGATGGAAAAGGAAAAAGTGGTCTTCCAGCAGGACTGGTGGAATAAACTTGTTTCCCATCTCATCTTCCTCATCACTGCAGCCCCCTAGAATGGCTGCTGATGATGACAGTATGGGAACAATCCAGCCAAAGTTAACTATTTTTAAGGCCCATTGATTTCAAAAGGACCCGTTTAATCATGTGCTTAAGTCTCCCATGAAAGTCAATGGGATGTACATGGTAAGGTCCAGCAATGGCTGAGTCATAATCTATCATTGTCTTCAAAGATTGCCTTCGTGCACAGAGGCTGTGGAGGAATCCTGTATGGTGTATTACAAGCTAAAGCCGGCATCACTGTACGACCACAAGCAATCTTTTTGAAGATATGGTAAACTGAGATCTAGCTGTAGGGCGGAGCACTCCATCCCTGCCATATACACTGCCTTTAGTTTCATGATGGAAGAAAGGCAGAATATAAATGCACATCATCATCATCATCAAGATGTCATGGTTTGGAAACTTCAGTTGGTGCAGAATGCTGCTGCCCAAATATTGGTGGGAGCTGGGTGGTCTGCTCATATGACACCAATACTGCACCAGCTGCATTGTTGCCAGTGTGTTTCCAAGCCCAATTTAAAGTGCTGGTTTTAAACTTTAAAGCCTTGAATGCTTTGGGCCCAAGCTACTAGAAGGACCACTTTCTCCCATACCAGCCTACCCACAGTTTTGAAGTCATCAACATAGGTCCTTCTCACTTGCCTGCCGCCAAGGGCGGTTAGGCTGGGCTGGGGACTACAAGGGAGAGCAACTTTTCAGTGGTGGCCCCACACCTCTGGAATCAGCTCATATCAGGGGTTCATCAGGCCCCTGTTTTGCAGGTCTTCAGGAAGGCTCTGAAGACCGACTTTGTTTCGCTGGCTTCCCAATATCAGTGGGCTGCAGGTTTTGTTGGTGTGATTTGTTTTTGTAGTATTTTATTGTCTATTTATTGCCTACGTGTATATTTTTGTATGGTTTTTCTCCTGTATGCCACATTGAGAGGGTTTTACCCTTAAAGGTGGCCTAAAATAATTTTAAGTAAATAAATAAATCATCCAAGCTTGGAAAGTAAAGGGTAGCACAGACTAAAAAATAAGAAGAGGTGGCATCTCAATCAGTTATAAGTTTCAGCAAAACAAAGTTGATTTCAAACATTTATTCTCATTCTTTTTCACTAGCCTTATTTTATTAAGACACAGCTATTTCAGGTACCTACCGGTATTTCTCCTTGCCAACAACATTTAACAGCTATCATAAAATGTAGTGGATTTAATTTTAATAGGCTTTATTTCTAAGCTATGAGGAAACAAAAATCAATATGGTTCATAATTCTTTAATCACTCCGTAGACCTAGGATATGCAGAGCTACCCGAAGAAATTATGAGAGCTGACACCCACCGTGGTGGAATAGCTTTTTAACTGGTGAGAAAAAGGAAAATATCAGGTCCAAAGTATGTGTGCATTTATATTTATGCTAGCAAATGGACCCAACTTCTCATGGGTTGGAATAGCCCTTGGTTTGATACAGAGAAGTTCTGAAGCAAATTTATACAGCTGTCAAAGTGGGACACATTGCGCCCATCCCGCCTGAGTGAGACGAAGCCTGCTGGCACCCCTAGGCATGGCCCCTGCCATGGTGCATTCTATACCCCCTGAGGGAGGGGTCTGCCCACTTCATTCCCTCCAGAGGGCTGCCCCACAGCAGGTGGGAGGAGGCAGGCATAGAACTCTGTCCCTTGGCCTACTCTCTCCTGGCTTCCTACTGTCTCAATTGCAAAGCTATTTATTTATATTTATGAATTAAATATATTTATGAATCGCCCATCTGGCCAGATATCCAGCCACTCTGAGCGATGTACAGTCCAATAAAATACAAGGGGGGGGGGAACACACACACACACACAGTATAAAACACAATTAAAAACAGTACAAAACTTAAAAATGCTAACCCACCCCATATTCCCGCCTGAAAAGCCACGTTTTTAATGCCCGGCGGAAGCTAATCAAGGAAGGGGCATGGCAGAGATCACTGGGGAGAGAGTTCCACAAATTGGGGGCTGCCACAGAAAAGGCCCTCCTCCTAGTCCCCACCAGCCTGGTTTCTCTGGCTGATGGGACAGGGAGATGGCCGTCTGTGGCAGATCTTGTCGAGTGGCCTACTTGATGTTGCTGGAGGTGCTCCTTGAGATAACCTGGACCGGAGCCGTACAGGGTTTTAAAGGTCAATGCCAACACCTTGAATTCGGCTCGGCAAACAACTGGTAGCCAGTGCAACTCTTTGAGCACTGGAGTGATGTGATCACGCCAGCGGCAGCCTTTAACCAGGCGAGCCGCTGCATTCTGTACCAACTGCAACTTCTGAACCGTCTTCCAGGCTAACCCCACGTAGAGCGCATTACAGTAGTCCAGGTGAGAGGAGACCAAGGCATGAACCACTGATGGGAGCAGATGATTAGGAAGGTAGTGCTAGTTAGCGAGGTTTGCCACCTAGTGACTGACAATGGTACTTCATACTTCAAACACAGGGACGCATTAAAATTAATTAAATTTTAAAAACAAAATAACTCAGAGGTGCACATCCCTAGGGTTCCCTTAGTGTGTATGCCAAGTTTCAGCTGTCTAGGTTTCATGGTCTTATAGTTATGGTGCTGAAAGATAGACAGACAGACATCTTCCTTTATTATTATTATAGGCTGTCACATTCCTGGTCCAACAAATATTGGAGTGTTTGATTAGCACCTTTGCACTTCCTCCTGCTTCCTTTCCATCTTCCCATCACACGCTCAGCTTAATACATGACTTCCTGCTTTGTTAAATTGCAGTTTGCCATATTTCCTGAACCAGCAAGTGGTTGTTTTTTATTGCTCCCTAGAAATCAGGATGTGAAAAACACAGTTTGATCTTGGGTTGTAATCCTGGTATGTAGGGAGGGCGTGGAACAGAAGACTCCTTACTGATCTAAGATGGTTTGCTGTACTGGGAGTGTTACATCTGAAGGTAGCTATTATATTATATATTAAGAGAATTCCATTTCTAATAAGTGGAAGGATTTCTGTTAAGTTCAAAGAGATGGCACCTGACAAAATTAATACAATGATTGTTTTATGGACTGGGCCCTTCCCCATGCACCTAGGTAGAAATAGCTATATATACGGATAGTATTTCTCATTTTGACAAATTTCCTTAAAGAGACATACAGCACAATCCTACACATGTTCACTCAGAGGCCTCACTGATTTCAGTGGGACTTATTCTCCTTCTCTAGTCTAGCATCTAGTAATTATGCACAGGAATTCAGCCTGCCTGAACCATATCATTTTTGATACAACCATTGATTACCATGGTTCAGAAGCAATCAAACCGTTTTAAGGAATATAGCTGGAGGGTGTTAGGCAAAAGTTCTCCCCCACTGGTCTCCACTGACTGTGTGTGTGTGGGGGGGCATCTCTGCCACAGTGGAGGCCAGGCCCCATTGTGCCAACGGAGAGATTCATGGACAGAAAACCACCACTGGTGGTTCTCCTTCTGGTGATAGCAAATGTGGGGCCTTAAATGCATACCCTCCAACATTTCACAGATGAAAATATGGACACACATGTGAATTTGTAAGAGGTATCGTTAAGCAACATGAAGGTGTGATCAAGAGGGTGTGGCCAGGCAACACGAGGGCGTGGCCAAGGGTATAGCCACCCACCCCAGGATGCTCTAAGGGCTCTGACCACTCTGAAGCCACTTTCATCTCCAGACCCAAGATGATGGTGGTGGTGGTGATTGCTGTTGTTGTCATTATTATTATTGTACCATCAATGTGCATGGTGCTTTTACCAAGTAAAAGAGTTCCCTGCCCCAAAGAGCTTACAATCTAAAATGTAATATAGAGATGACAACAAATGGTAGGAAGGGGTAAACCGGGGAGGAATATGCCATTATTTCAGTCAAACATAACTTTCAGCCTACTTTCCCCACATTGTGCAGGAAACTCCTTGTTTTAAAGATCTCTCTCCCACTTTAAAAATGGTGGCTTTGTTCTCATTAATAGTTTACCAAAGAAATACTAATATTTAACATGTAGATATCTCTGAGTGTGCAAAGTGGTTCACAGGCCCACCCTGCAAGCTCATATTTTCTCCACTCAGGAAAAAACATGTGGGCTCTATTGTACTTTATTAAGAAACAAAGAACAACAACACTGTGATTGAACAATAATGCCAGAATTATTATTTGGCCTGAGGTACAATAAGTCATTAAGAGGCTTGTAGCACCAACAGTGTCTCTTGAGTCCTTAAGAATTGTCACTAAGCAGTCTTTTGAAAACTCCAAAGTAAATATTAGTAGTCCCTTATGTGCAAAATATCCCTTTAATAAGTTACTTGTTTAAGGCATGGTTAGCTGGGGAATGCTGGGAGTTGTATGACTTTTTTTCTGTCTAAACATGCATAGGATTGTGCCTCTAGTGTTGGTTCTCATTTCCCACCTAAGCCTCATACCAGGTGGTTTAAAGTGTCCTAACAGAATTGGTGGCAGTGGAAAAGGGTCTGCTCAGCACCATGGCTTATATCTGTAGGCATATTCAAAGATGTCTCTTTAGCAGTTTGGAAACCATCTAGCTGCCTGATTGGACTAAATGTTCCTCCAATTACACATAGCAGAACTATGCATGATTGGATTATTTACTTTAGTGTAAGTGCACACAGCCCCCATTTGGATTGGGTCCAAGGTGCTCCAGGTGGGGGGTTTCAAGCTTTCCTGCTCCCATTTTTATTTCCAAATGCCACCCCCAGTGTGGCGTAGTGGTGAGAGTGTTGGACTGGGACTCGGGAAATCCGAGTTCTAGTCCCCGCTCAGCCATGAAACTCACTGGGTGACTTTGGGCCAGTCACTCTCAGTTTAACCTACCTCACAGGGTTGTTGTGACTGTGAGGACAAAATGGAGAGGAGGAGGAGGAGGAGGAGGATTATGTAAGCCGCATTGGGTTCCTTGCAGGAAAAAAGGCGGGGTATAAATATAATAAATAAATAAATGTGTAATTGGATGAATGTTTTATTTGGCCCCCAGTCCTTCATATAATATAAGCAGTTTTTGCCTTTTAAACATCTTGAAGGGATAATTTTATTTGCAGGCTTTCCCCTCCATTCATCCCCATGAAATGCAAGCACCGTAAAGTAAAACTGCTACAACTTAGAAACCCAGCCAAAACAGATTTAGTATTTCTTGTTAAATACAGCTTTGCAAGGGGGAAAGATACTTGTTTTTCCCTGGCAGCAAACAAATATACCGGTATGTTAACATTTAACATACCCTTCCTTATGGCCTGCATGCTCACGCCTCAGTCTGCCCCTGGAAATTCCTTCTCCTCACTTCGTCCTCACAACCAACCAGACCTTAAGCCAAGCTGCGCCCCTGCAGATCTTTTCGCCTTCAGGACAACTTTAAAGGGGAACAACAACTCCTCCCACCCACTTTGGTTTCGAAAACAATAAAGAGAAGTGGGAAAGAAGTGCTGGTCCTCAGCAGGAGAGGGTGTTCGAGGCGCCTGAATAGAAGGGAAGCAAATGAGCCGGCAGGCGGGCGCAGAGCGGACAACCCAGTTGCGCGTGAGGCCCCCTCTGTCAGTAAATTAGTCCGACTGCGCAGCTGGGGAGGCATGCCACGTGCCGCCTCCGGGGAAATTTGGGGCACAGCGTAACAGGGTGCGAAACCGGGATGGCTGAACTGTGGGCGGGACTGTCCCCCCATTTTCGGGACAGTTGGAGGGTATGTAAACGGGGCAGTGCAGGGTGGGACAGAGTGGGGATGGCTTTGGATCCACTGGATCTGAAACACTCTATTCCCCTGAGAGGGACCTGATCCAGACCCCTCACTTGCAGGAGGGAACCAACAGGAGCCAACATTTTTAAAACCTGTTTCCCCAGGAAGACATCAGGTGTGCATGGAAAGCGGGAAAGACTAGCATCTACCTCTGAACCCAGTTCCAAAATGACATAATGGTCTGGTCCCACCCCTGATCGTGATAGGAAAGGTTCACTCACTATACTTCAGCTTTGTCACCTTCACCTTTTCCCTCCTTTTGGTTCTAATGAGACTCAGTCTCATTAGACTTTTGTTTGTTTCTTTTGCAGCGCTTTTTTTCTGGAGAAAAAGGTACCGGAACTCTTGGATTACATTTCCTCGGGAGTAGATGGCGATTAAATTGTAATGCAATTAATAGAAGAAAAGGTGCTGGAACTCAGTTCCGGTGAGTTCCACCAGAAAAAAAGCCCTGTTCTTTTGTTTTTCTTCCCCTCCTCCCTCCCTCTCTCTCTCCCTCCCTTCTCTTCCTTCCTTCCTTTCAGTTTTCTGTTCCTACTTTGCTGGAGAGGAGACTGGGGGAATGTTCCTTTCGAGTCCATCAGGGTTGTTCTGCTGTTTGCTGCATTCAGTGGTTCCTTGGTCCTATAACAACCTGCAGTTCAAAATAAATGTCACCAGCCGTAACACGTAAAAGAGAAGGCCGTGCATGACGACATGGGGCCTTATTGATCACGTCCCAGTGTTTATATCAGGGGTGTTGAACCTCTTCTAGCTTGAGGGCCGAATTTCATTTCAGAGAAGCTCTTGGGGGCTACATTCCAGTGGTGGGTGGGGCCAAAGGGACAAGGGGTGCGGCCAAAATTATCAAAACTACCAGCATATTGTAGTTTAACGCTCTTGCTCCCAGTAACTAGGCCTTAGGAGAGGCATTTCAATCTTTTAGAATGGGGGGTGGGGGGAGAGAAATGCACACAAACTGGGAAACCACCCCAAAATTGGTGGTCTGGGAAAGGGGGTGAGGCAAACCTAGGGCCAAATTCAGAGCAGTGACTTACCAGAAAATAGCATATGAATGGAACTTACAGCAGGTGCTTAATTTTGGCTGGATTGTTCCCTGTACTGAAAATGTAAGCTTGCGGTTCTTTTGGGGGGGGGGGGTGACATAATACTAGTAATAAGCTTTCTCTGAAAATCAAAAACACTTCCATTAGTAGAACTCTATTTCTCGATGGAGCAATATCAAACATTTATATACTTACAGCTTTTCTCATGTCAAACAATGCAGAGCACTGATCCCAGGAGGGGCTTCGGGCAAACATTGCTGTAAACATTCTGTACACACTGGCCTCAGATGCAAAAAAATATATATATAATGATCTCATTGTAATTAATAAAACACAAACATTTCATTAGAGCAAAGCAGAAAAGAACAACTCTGATTTTTCAGCTATCATGAATATGCACCGTTCCTCAGCTATATACGTAGTTATTTCACGCTTTTAATTATGCAGGCAATACAAATCAAACAAGATGCAGATCAACAGAGCAGGAATTATACACTATTTCCAGATGTTGTGAGACCTCTATTTCTGTGGAAGAGGGGGGGGAATACCCTTCCCCAACATATGACAGTTTAAGGATTATCTACTATCTGAAAAACAAGAAACTTTTCCAATATATTTCCCATTGAGTGGATCTCAGTATTTATCTCTCCACAAGAACATACAGCTTTACTGGCAAGATAAAACTCTTTGATGCTGAAATGTGTACATAAGAGACAAGCAAAGTAAAAAAATAAAATAAAATAAAAATCCCTTCCTTTGCCATGTAATCACTGATAATTCAGCTAAGAGGTCTAAGGCAGCTATCAATTTTTACTTTTATTTTTGAAAAGCTGCAATTTCTCTCTGAAGGTTCCTCTGCAAATAATATTACAGTCTCCTTCCCAAGCACTGGGAACATTTTCTTCTCAGTGCTCCTTTAGGCAGTCAATCATAAGCATTATTCTGGAGACAAATGCATTGAGAAAACTATTTTTCTAAAGACCCATCCCTATGTCTGGACCTCCATTGTATTCTTATTTCAGAACTACTGATTAAAGTCATGGCAAAATCACACTGATGATGACACCGTTAGCTTTTGCAAAGATTCCTGGGGGACAATGCCTTTACTCTCTCTGTTCAGGCAGTGTCTAGTTGCAACTCCCTTAGTTGAAATCTGTGTTGGCCAATCTTTTTGTAAGCAAACCCACAGTCAAATCCAAAGAATGAGAGGGTGGCACACTGCCACCCCCTTTGCCTTGGTTTTGCCTCCCATCCAGGGGTGTTGGAGCTTTTTCAACCCAAGGGCCAAATTCCATTTCGGAGAAGCTCTCAGGGGCCACATTCCAGTGGTGGGCAGTGCCGAAGGCAAAAGGGAGAAGGCCAAAATACCAGCATATTTTAACTTAAAGCTCTTACTGCCACTAACTAACCCTTAGGAGAGGCATTTCAACCTTTTAGAATGGGGGAACGGAAACTGGGGAAAAGCTGGGAAAACACCCAATGGTCAGTGGTTGGGGGAAAGGAGGCAGGGCTGGGGGAAGGGGCGGGGCCTTCTGGGGAACCTTGGAGGGCTGGATTGGGATGTCAGGAGAGCCAGCTTTGGCCCACAGACCTGAGGTTCTGCATTCCTGCTTGAATCTAATGAGCCAGGAGGGCACAGCGCAGAATAGGGCAGACCAAACTCTGTGCCATTGCTAGGCCCATAGATCTTCCTGCTCCTGTCCTGTTCAGGTAGTGCCTTAATTCTAGAGTGGCCACTTATGCATTGTGAAAACAGAGGAAATGCATCACCGAAAGAGGGGAAGCAAGAGGAGACAGATTTGCATACAATGTATATAAGCTAATTTATATGTGCAAAGGAAAATTTAGAAATAAATATTGTAATTTAAATAGAAATGCCACACATCTCACCATAGTGGGGATTGGGGAAGACTGTGAACCAGGTGGCCTGTGTGTCTTGCTCAGTCTGCTGTCCAGGTGCTGCTGATGGGCAACTTCAAGGCTCCTGTTCTTCCTTCTGATGGTTCTCTCTCTTTAAACCGGACTTCGACTGGACAACCTTTCAAACAGAGGACTCTCCTCTGACTCCCCTTCAAATAGAGGACTGTAAAGTAGGACACCAGGACACCCTACTTAATTCCCATTGCCTGTACCACCTTTGATAGCCATGATGGCCACCTGTGAGTAAATTGTACAGATTCGACACCTCATACAGGCGCAAAGAAAGCACTATTCCCTGCATTTTCCATGCACCAACTATGTTCTCTTTACCGAGAAAGTATGTTCACACTTTCCACAAGGCCAGCAGCAGTTAACAGTTCAGTAGTTAACAGACTGAAGTGACGTGTAAGTGGTGGGGTCCACCATAATGAAAGTTCAACAGACAGGACAACTTTGCAATTGCTACATCCACACCAAGTTGAGTAAGGAGAGAGACTGGAGAAATGTAATACCTATATCTTAACCTACTTATTCACCATGTGATTAATGAGAACTATTGTGCCCACTAGGAAAAAATTGGTCAGCAATTGACAAGATTATATATAAATTCCTAGATTATATATAAAGAAGAACATTCCCAAACATAAAAAGTTGGCCAATGGAATAAAGTGCCAGGAGACGTTTTAAAGTAATTTTCCTGAAAGTGCAACTGAAACATGAAGTTAGCAGATGTGGCTTAGGCAGGGCTTAATTTGTGTCATACTCAGTCTTGGAACCTATTTTCAGCATCAGGGCTCATATCTCCTCATCTCCCATTATCACTAGTTGTATTGTCATGGTGTGGAACATTTCCTATTCTTGCATATTGATCACAGAAATGTGAGTACATTTCTCTTGCTTCTCAGAAAGGGTGGGCAGGGCCCCAAAAATCTAAGGGAAAGGGGTTATAGTTTATGGCAACTCCCATTTTATAAATTAAGCATTAAAAAAAAAAAAATCATGTACAGAAAATCCTGAGGGATGAACAAGGTGGTTCTCGAGGCTGTTCCAGCACTGTGGTTCTTACATCTATGTGTGAGGCTTGAAGATCAAAAAGGATTTTATTTATTTTTAAAAGTTTGAAAAGATCATCAGTTTTCTTGCTGAAGTTCATATCTTACTTCAAGATGCTTGGATAAAATCACACTACAAGAGCCAATGGTTCAAAGAAGCGAGAACGTGAAGCCTTTTAAAGCCTTGTCGCAAACACAGAAATCCATTTGATTGCTCCCGCCTTGTGGCCAGCAGTTCAACAGAGAAAACTTGTGTCAAGCAGCAAGTCAGCTCTTCACATTTGGATGACTGCAATACGTTATATATGGGTCTGCCTTTGAAAAATGTCCAGAAACTGCAGCTGGTCCAAAATAGGGCAGCGAGACTATTAACAGGGACTGGCCAATTTGATCACTTTACAACAATGCATTATTATCTGCACTGGCTGCCAGTCCATTTCTGGGCCCAATTCAAAGTACTGGTATTAACCTACAGTGCCCCAAATGGCCTTTTCAGTGGTGGCACCCCGGTTGTGGAATGCCCCCCCACCCAGAGAGGCTCACCTGGCACCTACATTGTGGTCTTTTCAGCACCAGGTGAAGATCTCTTTATTCTCCCAGACTTTTTAGTCCTTCATTTTTAAAAATTGCATTAGTGCAGTTTTAGATCTTTGCACTGCTGGTGACTTTTAGAGCTACTTAAGACTGTTAATCAGCTGTATCTACTTTCAGTTTCATCGCAGAATTGAGATATGAGCAGTACATAAGGAGCATTTCCTTTCCTGCTTTTCCACTACATAACCTCTAGGTGGCACTGTGGTATAGTGGAATAACACAAATACACAAGAGGAAATTGCGCTTTCTTTAGTTTTCATAATTAAATGCATTTTCCTTGCTCTAATTTTTTTTTTGCCAAAAGTGCTGGTTAGACACAGAAGCAAAACTGGAGGGTCCATGGCATCATCTAAAGAACCTGTAAACAACCATGAGTAGAGAATGATGATAAATGCCTTGTGTAGAAAATCCCTTACTCTGTTTTTTTACTCTGTGGATTTTATTATCTTAAGGTTTTTATATTATCTTTTACTATGCTGTTTATTTTATGGTTTTAAGTTTAGTTTTGTGAACCACCAGAGAGCTTTGGCTATTGGGCAATATAGAAATATAATAAATAAATAAATAAATAAATCCTAAATATTATTTGATGACTGAAGAAGGACTGTGTGTTGCAGAAACAACTGTGGAGCAACTGTGGAAAATAGGATCAGATTCCAGGCTGCAACCAACTTACAAAGTCTTATTTTGCTTTATGAGTATACTCGGAGCAAATTGATTGGGCATTGACTTTCAGACAAACAGCATTGGTTCAAACAGGGTAGGGGAAATTGTAGGGCTTTTTTCTGTTTAAAACATGCATAGGATTGTGGCCTTAGCTTTTAATTAGAAATGCAAAGTATCTTGCAAAGAAGTGTTACCCTTTAAGCTGCTAGGGTGAAGAAAGAAACCCATTCAACTAGCCTCTTCTTGATTATTTTCCTCATTCTCTGACTTCCTTTATGCTAATCTGTCACAAACAATAGTAAAACTTGGGAGAATCATTCTCACCTCATTCACTTGCCAGAGCAAGGAGACTATCAATTGTCCTGGCACTCTGGCAAATGACATCATCACTCCTGCTCTGAAAAAAGTCCTGGGGCTGTGCTCCCCTGCATTACACTTCACTACATAGAATCATAGAATCATAGAAAAGTAGAGTTGGAAGGGGCCTACAAGGCCATCGAGTCCAACCCCCTGTTCAATTTATTTATTTATTTATTTATTTATTATATTTATACCCCGCCATTTTTCCTGCAAGGAACCCAAGGTGGCTTACATAATCCTCCTCCTCCTCTCCATTTTATCCTCACAGGAATGCAGGAATCCAGGTCAAAGCATCCCTGACAGATGGCTGTCCAGCTGCACCTTGAAATGAATGCCTCCAGAATGGGAGAGCCCACCACCTCCCTAGGTAGTTGGTTCCATTGTCTTATTGCTCTGACAGTCAGGAAATTTTTCCTGATGTTTAGGTGGAATCTAGGTTCCTGTAACTTGAGCCCATCATCACCATCATCATCATCATCATCATCATCATCATCATCATCATCATCATCAATCGCCCATCTGGCCGGCCACCCTGGGCGATGTACAATTAAAACAATACAATAAAATATAATAATTAAAACAGTATAAAAAATTCTTTTAAAATCCTAACCCACCCCATATTCCCGCCTGAATAGCCATGTTTTTAATGCACGGCGGACTCTCATCACGGAGGGGGCATGGCGTAGGTCACTAGGGAGGGAGTTCCATAACGTGGGGGCCGCCACAGAGAAGGCCCTCTTCCTAGTCCCCATTATTCCATGTCCTGCCTTTCTCCAGGGAGCTCATGCTGGTGTACATGGTTATTTTCCCCATCCCATTTATCCTCACAACAGCCCTGTAAGGTAGGTTAGGCTGAGAGATGGTGACTGGCCCAAGGCCATCCAGTGATTGGGTTCAGACCACACAATAACCCACTCTCAAGGGTTGAGTATGGGTTGAGTATGGGTTATTGATGAAAAGTGGGTCATCGTGTGGTCTGAACCTAGCTGCACTAACAAGCCATGGTGTGTTAACCATGAATAACCCATGAAGAGAGCCCATGGTTTGTTGTTGGGTTGTGAACTGTGTGCACCATGGTTTGTTATCTTGGCTGGGTTCAGACAACATGATAACCCACATTTCAACGACAACCCATGGTTCAACAACAACCCACACTCAGCCCATAGTCAACCCTTGAGTGTGGGTATATCATGTCTGAACCTAGTCAGTGAGTTTCATGGCTGCGTGGGGCTTTGAACCTGGGTCTCCCCAGTCCTAGCCACACACTCTAACCACTTACTCCACACTAGCTCTCAAACATCCCTTCCCCTTGGTGCAACTTTTCACTGGTGCTGGAGAGGCAGGACCTTCCACATGGCCCGTAAAATGCAGCACAGTGGATTGTGGGTACTTCCATCTTATTCCAGACCTTCCTGCCAATGGGGTAGAAGGTGTAATAAATTAATATTTGGGATATGGCTGACATGCTTTTAAAAAAAGTATTCCATGCATGTAAGGGGGGGAAATCTATATATTTAAAAGTCAGGGTACGACATAATGAGAACTGGTAAGGGAAGCAACATTTATTCATGTTTAGTTTGGATTTATGTACTAGTAAATTCATAAATTTGTTTTAGTCAATATGATCTATCGTTGCTTTGGCAAAGTGTGTAAATTTAATATAAGGGAAAATTGCTTTTAAGTACTCCTCCCCCTCCTCTTCCATTAGGGCCCAGCATGAGAAATTTTATCTTTTACCCATTGCATGATTTGTTTTAATGCTGAATGATTAATGATACAGTAGAACTCCATATTGGGAAACAGACTCCTTTTTATGACTTTGGATGGATAATTTAGGAAGATCATTTAAGCTTTCTGCTCAGTTCTTCAGATGAAGCTCTGAGACCAACTATTTAAATCTAGAAAAGTATGGAATACTAATTACGCTAAGTTAATGCACAGATCCTTCACTGGCTCTAATGGTTTCAGTCTCAGTCCATAAGTGCAAGCGTGGAGGGACACAAGAATGTGTCTCCCTCAGCATTCTTTGGCCACGGGCAGCATCCAACGGGATTGTTGTGCAAGCAGTGACTTCCACGAATCACGACATGCAAGCGGCCCCATCCGCCGACTCCATTGCACAAGCAGAACCCACGGCTTGCACCATGGAGATTTAACGCTTCCTATCGGAAGCCCAAAGCCCCAGCGGAAAAGCTCATGTCTGGATTGGGGCAAATCGGTGGAGCTCCCTTATGCAAGCTCCGCTGACCTGACCTGTTCCAGAAACATTTTTGCTTGTTTCCAGATGCTCCCAGAAATGCTAAATCTCCATGGTGCAAGCAGTGTGTCTCACTTACAGAAGACACACTGCCTACAGAATAATCCATGCAGTCACACCTACTACTGTTTGATTAAGTGAATCCTGTCCGAATTGCTATCGACCACCATAGAATTTCAGAGTCTATGGTGGCCACTTAGGGCCAAAAACAGACATTACTTTAAATCTGTATCTAGCAATTATGTGTGCATGTGTCTGTGTGAGTGTTTCATTTTTACGCCAGCACAGCCCCCCCACCCCCACACTAGCACCTACTCTAGGGTAAACATGAGAAGAAGAAGAAAAGACAAAGCCGGTAGATATGGATTTAAAGTAATGCCTGTTTTGGCCCTTAGGCATTGCCAGAAAAGAAGACACAGATGTGCACAAAATTCAGATTTCATGTATACATTTAGAAACAATCACTATAATTTAAATAGAAATATAATACATGTCATCATAGTCAGGAAGACTGTGGCCAGGTGACCTGTGTGTCTGCTCAGTCTGCTGTCCAAGTGCTAAGTACTGATGGGCATAGGAACATAAGAAGAGCCCTGCTGGATCATCAGACCAAGGGTCCATCTAGTCCAGCAATCTGTTCACACAGTGGCCAACCAGCTGCCCACTGGATCCCACAAGCAGGACATGAGTGCAACAGCACCCTCCTGCCCATGTTTCCCAGCAACTGGAGTTACATAGGCATACCACCTCTGATACTGGGCAACTTCAAGGCCCCTGCTGCTCTTCCTTCTTTTCTTTCTGTAGCTTGGACTAGACAGCCCTTCAGAATTTCAAATAAAGAACAGCTTTCAATAGAGGACTGTCCTCTAACAGCCCTTCAATTAGAGGGACTGCCCTCATGCAAGTACAACACATGATTGACCACTCTAACAGAGCACTGGGTTCACTTCCCTCAGCATTCAGTCTGATCCAAGTTTGCTATATTATTGCTTCTCTATCAGTTTAGGAGGAGTGGGGAGATGCTAAAATGATCCATAAAGATCAGGAAAAGCTGCAGAGACACAATGATAAATATTAGTTATCCAGATGGTTCATGAAACCCTATTCAATTTAAGCAATATGCCCTTGATCAGTGGTGACATCAGAATGTTATGCTTTCCTCTTCTATCAGTGAAAGGAAGCTGCAGGACAGCTTTTATGGGGTCAGTTCCCTTGACAGGACAGAGTAGTACTCTGTCCTGTCAAGGGAACTGACCCCATAAAAGCTCTAGGGATGGGAGAACCAGGGATGCTCAAGTTCCCCAAAATTCTCCAAACTTCACTTCAAAGCTTGGTTTGGCTTGCTTCCGTTCTCATTTACAACCTGCGCATTCAAACAAGAAAAGTGTGCACTTCTTCCGTATAAATTAAAGTGTGAAAACATGATTTTTTAAAAGTGTATTTTTAAAATTGTGGATTTTTAAAAATGTACATTTCTTAATGTGCACATTTTTGAAAGTGCACATTTTGCAGATGCAAACACAAGTTTGGGAATTTACAAACTTCTGGAGAACATGCATTCACGTTTGCATTTGGGGTTGCATCTAGGGCCTTTTCAAGTGATTTGTGAACTGAAATGAAATTCTCATACATCCCTACGTAGAGATGCTGACCACTGACAATTACACTGTCCCATTGCCTTCAGTTAGGTGGTTAAGTTAGGCATGAAATCCACATAATGTTAAAATGAATTTTAACCCTACCTCCACACTGGAACAGCCTGATAACAACTGGAAAGTTGTTCGGATGTGAAGGGATGGCAGCTGATTATGAAGTCATTAGCATTAACAAGACTGGTGATGTCCGTACAATGCCTCAGAATAGCCTCAGCAGAATCAGTAATCACTTCTTAATATGCATGCCAAAATTGCTAGTGCAATTGTGGGGGAAGAAACACCAAAAAAGAAGACAGTAAAGGTGATATCAGTCATTTCCTAATTACATTACAGTCATGCCTTGGATTGAGAGCATAATTTGTTCCGGAAATGTGCTTGTAATCCAAAACACTCTTATATCAAAACGAAATTCCCCCAAAAAAATTTGTACAGATTTTTTAAATTTAAGCCGTACTACAGTACTTGTATTGCAAGACGTTGCTTGTATATCAAGTCAAATTTTTTAAAATAAATATTTAAAAATTTGCTTGTCTTACAAAACGCTCTCAAACCAAGTTACTTGTAATCCAAGGTATTACTGTATATGAATCAGACAGAGGTAAGATCGCATAACCCACAGCTGTGTTTCTGTTGAAATTACCCCTTTCCAACAAAATCAGGAGTTAGTGTCAAGACAAGATGAATTGGGCAAGTTGAATAAATTATGCAAATTAAGACATTTTGCATATAATTAATTATTTTGCATAGTGGACAGTTGATGAAGTGCAGCTCCCATCGCTGCTCATAGCCTACTGGAAGACCTGCTTCGAGCTACAATCATAAATGCAAGTAGAAATATGTAGCATCCATCTGTTGATAGAACCCAGAATGCACAGGCATCGAGTGATACTGTTGAGCTGTACTGCTGTCCTGTTATTTGATGCCTCCCTTTAGCTTTGACATGACTTCACCATCAATGACTAATGCTAATAAATTGGTGATCAAGACAGATTGCCTCCATCATCAGCATAGTTTCCTGCATTGAGCAGGGGGTTGGACTTGATGGCCTTGTAAGCCTCTTCCAACTCTATGATCTATGGTCAACTCACATCCATTTAATGGGTAGGAGGAAACTGTGTGGAATGGATTTGCCCAGTCTGACTGTGGAGTGTGGGATATAGCCTGAGAGGTTCAGCAGGAGGGCAGTGGTGTCGTGAACGCAGTCTGAGTTTTGGAGATGGCTGAGAAAGATTTCCTAGACCAATCTGGTTAGTAGAGCCAGCTTTTGGGACTGGTGTGTCTTTATGATTAGCACTGCCTTCCTGTGTGTCTACCTGATTACCACCTGCTCCACCTGTATATTTGTAAATATATTGCAAAAAACAAAACAAAAACACCCCACCAACCCCTTCTTACAGGCACTCACTAATGTTAAAAATGTTGTTTCATATACAGGCCTGTGGCTCACACTGGCTCAGCTTGCCTGAGCGTGGAAAGCTAAGCAGGGTCAGGCCTGGTTATTACTTGGATGGGAGACCCCCTCCTCTAGTTTCCTGCATTGAGCAGGGGGTTGGACTCAATAGCCTTGTAGGCTCCTTCCAACTCTAAGATCTATGAAAGAACAGTATCCAACTGTGTCATTTCATTAGCACAAATGCCATTGCACTAGCAGAAACTAGGTTCCGAATGCAGGCCTGTGGCTCACGCTGGCTCAACTTATCTGAGTGTGGAAAGCTAAGCAGGGTCAAGCCTGGTTATTACTTGGATGGGAGACCCCTCCTCTAGTTTCCTGCACTGAGCAGGGGGTTGGACTCGATGGCCTTGTAGGCCCCTTCCAACTCTATGATCTATGAAATCTATGAAATCTATTTCTTTCCGCTGAATACAATCAAGGTCCATTCTCTTGAATCACTGCAGTGTGTACCAATACAATAAAATGAATCCTTTATTTGTTTGACACAAAATGAATTGTTTGATTCATCTAGGAAACAGAAGTCATTCATTTTGTTTATTACATTTCTATACCTCCCAAGAGCCAAAGCTCTCTGGGTGGTTTACAGAGATTTAAACCCTAAAAATACAATACAGTAACGTGATATGAGTTGCATACAAAAACATAATAATTTTAAACAATGAACAATAAGTCCCAAGACCCATTAACCTTATGGTTAATGCCTGTCAAATGCCTGGCAGGAGAGGAAAGTCTTAACCTGGCACTGAAAAGATGACACTGTTGGCCCCAGGCAGGCCTTGCTGGGGAGAAATTCCATAATCAGGGGGCCACCACAGAGAAGGCCCTCTCCCTTGTTGCCATTCTCTGAGCCTTCCTCATAGGAGGCACTTGGAGGAGGGCCTCAGATGATGAACGTAATGTATAGGTCAGTTCATGTCAGGAGAAAGTATTTTCTGTATTTTAGTGGTGGTGCAGCTTTTGAAGGCTTTTTGTATATTTTGATTGATGTGATGAATTACGTGTTACATTGTTTGTATTTTTATTTTATCACATTTGTTAGCTGCTTGGAGCATTTAAAAAAAGAAGCAGGATAAAATGCCTGTAAAAACACTATTGTAACATTCTTTTCTGATTTCTATTAGAAATAATCTTCAATGGAAATGTTGCTGTACTTTTGCTATTTGGTTAACTCTGAAGGTATCAAAGTGGAGATCTGGTATAGCATATTGCATTCTTCCCCAACCTGGTGCCCTCAGATGTGTTGAACTACAACTCCCATCATTCCCAACCAGCATGGTCAG
This sequence comes from Shinisaurus crocodilurus, assembly GCA_021292165.1. Taxonomy (NCBI): domain Eukaryota; kingdom Metazoa; phylum Chordata; class Lepidosauria; order Squamata; family Shinisauridae; genus Shinisaurus; species Shinisaurus crocodilurus. Next base: position 34,810,790 of record CM037880.1, on the reverse strand, counting down.
AGAGTTGCAGTCCAACACATCTGGAGGGTACCAGGTTGGGGAAGGCTGGCATGCTGGATAAGGGCGCCATCCTGTGCATGTTTAGACAGAAAGAAGTCCTACAACTCCCAGCATGCCAGGGGGCATGCTGGGAGTTGTAGGACTTTTTCCTGTCTAACCATGCGTAGGATTGCACCCTAAGAGACTGAGCTATGAATCAGGAAGTCCCTGGTCCGAATCTCATAACTGCCATGAACTCACTAGGTGCCTTAGGCAAGCCCCTCTCTCTCAGCCTCAGTCATCCCCCCCCCCTTCACCACCACCCATATGCAATAAGAGGGATAATAATACTGACTTACCTTACAGGGTTGTAAGGATTACAACCAGCTAATGCACGTGAAGTGCTTTGAACACTTGGAAGCCCTATCCACAGGGGAGGCTGGTGACTCCAGTCCTCACTCCTATGTCAGTGGGGCTCCTTCTCCATTGCAGCTTTTATTTTGAGCTTTATAGGAGCTGTCCATGGTGGTGAACCTATTTTGGGGGTGGAGTTCAGCAGCACCACGGATCGCTCCTATAAAGCTCAAACTGAAGGCTGCAATGGATAAGGAGCCCCACTGACACAGGAGTTATCAGCCTCCCCTGCCCTATACAAATGTTATTGTGAAATATTGCATAAGCTCTATGTTATGCTGTACATGGGCTTTTCATTGTATTTTTAGCGCTCTTGTGATACCAGCTTATATGTTGGCAACCAGCCGGGTGCCCCAATCCAGCAGCTCCAGTGGAGTCTCTTGTGGAACAGACTTGACGGGCTTGGCAGCAGCCGGGGCTTCCATTTGGCTTCTGTTTTGTGTTCCTGTGACCCGACTCTAGGGACTCAGTGTGCAGAAGGACCTAGTGGTTGTTTCACCTTTAGCCCTCCTCAGACACACAGGCACAAAGGTGATTTTGCTACACCGTGCTCACTTCTCAGAGGCTAGTGGGAATGCTCTGGCTGAAATTGCTCAAAACTCAAAGATCGTGGCTGCTGTCAGCATCGCATATTTCTTAGCCTTTTCCTGTCCAAACAGCAGATTTGCAAACATGCAGTGCAATCCAATGCAAGTTGACTAGGATGTAAGTCCCATTGTGTTCAGTGGGGCTTAGTCCCAGGCAGTGGAGGCTGGTGGTGATGCCTATTTCAGTGGGGCTCCTAATCCATTGCAGGTTTATTTGGAGCTCTATGGGAGCTGTCCATGACGCTCTATGGTGGTGAACCTATTTTGGGGATGGAGCTCGGCACCATGGAGAGCACCTATAAAGTTCCAAATAAAACCCGCAATGGATTAGGAGCCCCACTGAAATAAGAGCCTCCCCTAGTCCCAGGAAACGTTTGCATATTTACAAGGAATAAATCCCATTGAACAGAGTGAGACTTTCTTCCAAGTAAAACATATATAGTATTGCACACTTGATCTTAGCCAAAAGGCCAAGATGCAGCTATTAAGATGAGATCACAATTAATTAATAGTTGATAGTAATATTTGTTGGGAGACAAATGGTATAGGCACTGTTTTTAATGTCAAATTGCTTGCTGATTTTATGTTATGTACATCCAGGGCTTCTCTACATGAGGCATTTATTGTGCGCTCATGGTCCCATGGAAACTCACGGAAGCTTGTGGGTCCTTTTCATGATGCCGTCATTCTCCAGGGCCTCTCCTGTGTTTTCCAGCCATTTTCGCAGCTTTATTTAGAGCAAGGAAAGTGCAGTATTCAATTTTACACTGGAACACAAGCCTTGTGTAAAGCCAAAAATTCGGCATACTGCAGCTATACCACAGCGCCACTTTTTTCGTTGGCTAATAGAATACATAGAAAGGCAGTGAAAGAAAAAACCCAGACAAAAGCCACCTGTAAGTAACTGAGTCTTACTCCTGCAAAGGAAACGGAAGAAGAAGCCTCAAAAAAGCAGCAGGGTAAGCGCCTCACGTAGAGAAGCCCGTAGTTTTTAATTAATCTCTTCGTGATTAGTTGTACTGTATATTCTGTACCATTTATTTTATATGACTTAAACTATCCTTGTTTTACTGTTTTGCTCTAATAATGATTTTAATGTACCCATACTGCCTCATACAGCCTCCACCAACCTGGTGTCCTTCAAATGTTTTGGACTTCAACTCCCATCAGCCCAAGCCAACATGGCTAATGATCAGGAATTCTGGGAATTGTAGTCCAAAACATCTGGAGGTCACCAGGCTGGGGAAGGCTGCAACTAATACGTTGAAAGATCTATGGACTAAATAAACACATGTGATTTGGTCTGGATATAGGATTGCACTATCGTTCTAATTTTTCAGTTCAAATGCAAGCATGTCTATGACCAGAGTTTATTTATTTATTTATTTATTTAATACATTTTTATAACGCCCAATAGCCGAAGCTCTCTGGGCGGTTTACAACAGTTAAAACCATAAAATACATTATAATATAAATGTAAATTTTAAAACCACAGATTAAAAACAAACAGCAGAGCTAGCAGCAGCAGTTACAATAACAGAGTTAAAAACAACTACAAGATTAAAATGATTAAGATGATTAAAATGCCTGGGAGAATAGAAAGGTCTTCACCTGGTGCCGGAAAGAGTACAATGTAGGCGCCAGGCGAACCTGGTGCCTACATTGTACTCTTTCCGAGTTGTGTTCAGCTATCCCTCTTTGTCAGTTGCTCTGTGTTTCTAGAATTTTTGCAATGTTTTGGAAATGCCCAATCTGAGGCTGTGACCTGAGCCACAAGTAGATGGACCTGAGCTTTCACTCTTACATTAGATAAAGCCTCCATCTTTAAAACCCCTTGACTAATTTCTTTTCTCCTCTAAGGAAGAGCTCTCATACGAGGCTCCTGGGAGTTATTTTCGTTACTCGTCTGCAGCCAGCATGGCATTGCTCTTGCAAATGTCCATTAAACCTTCACAGTTCTATTATTACAATGTATTGCCAGAAGGAATTCAAATAAGAGAGTTCAAAATGTCAGTGTTCAGCTTTATGCTATCCACCTCGAACATTCAACAGATAGAGAAAACCAGTGTTTATAACTTCCCCCACCAAAGGAAGCCCCTGTGCTAGGCAGGAAAATAAAGTCCATATATGGGACCTTCATATTTACAATGGGCATTGAACTAACACTTCCTAAGAGAATTAAACCACCAACATGGTCTTGGGTCTAGCAGAAAGGGATTCACAGCTAGATCCCTTCTACTACATCCAGCACTAGATAATAATTTCTGTTTAGTTCCGCCCCAAGTTTGTAGCCATCGGAGCTTACAGTCTAATTACAGTGGCATTAACAACTTTGCTGGCTTTTAATTTTCTTACTAAGGGAAAACGGGGGGGGGGGGGAGATACATTCAGGCATACAAAAATGAAAGCAGAGATTCCTGACACATACACCCCACTGCAGAATGCCAATCAAGGAAGAAATGAAATTGTACACAGAGCAGAAGAAGATTCCTAGTGACATTTACTGTAGGGAGTGATAACACAGCCATAATTACATTACAGACAGATATAGGTTTTCTGCATTGAATGTGATGAGAATGAGACGTTAAACCTTTGAAGATGGATAAGAAATGACAGGAAATAAATTAGGTTTGCAGTAATCTAACATAATGTTAGGTTGCCATTGTTATACAAGAGGCAGGGACGTTCTATAGGAAGAAGCTAAAGTGACCAAAATGAAAGTGGCAGGAAATCATAAGTGGGATGATTCACTGTGCGATTTGAGGCCAGTTATTCGCATCTCGGCTTATAAAAAGGTTAGCCACTCATAAGCGAGAGAGTGCATAAATTTTTGCACGTTGTGTTCTTGACAGCGTTGGCTTGCATGTAAAAATAACCATATGGCAAAGGGCAGGTCCTCGGGCAGCTCCACACAAACAGCCTCTGAGTGGAGGCCACTTGAAATCAGGCGGCTTGGAGTTTGCCTCCTTCACTCATTCAAAACAACCTGCCGCCAGCAGTCTGGCGCAGTGTCTACGGCAGCTTCGTATGTTTGACGGAGGGACCATAGAGGGCACCTGCTTTGCATACAGAGTTCCTTCCTAGGTTCATTCCTAGCATCTCCAGATAGGGCTAGGAAAGACCCTTGCCGCCGGAGAGCCGCTGCCAGTCAGTAGAGATCAGGCTGCTGAAATCTCTTTCAGCCTGAGGGCTGGATTCGGTTTTTCAGAGAAGCTCTTGCAGAATGCATTCCAGTGGTGGGTGGCACCAAAGGCAAAGGGCCAGGGCCAAAATATGAAAAATACAAAAAAAACCAAGCATATTTTAGCTTAAAGGCTCTTACTGCCAATAATCAAGCTGTAGGAGAGGCATTTCAACCTTTTAGAACTGTGCAAAAGCTGGAAAACACCTGGAAATGGGTGCTCTGGAAAAGAGGCGGAGCCAGGGGCAGGGCATTCTGGGAAACCCTGGCGGCCTGGACTGGGACCCCAGGCAGGCCGGACTGGGACTGTGGGCCGGATCAACCCCTCCAGTAGAAATGATACTGAGCTAGACAGAGCATTGGTCTGACTTGGCATTTCCTAAAGTGCATGCTTTTAAAAGTGCACATTTTCCAAACATGAATGCAAGTTTGTGAATTTGCTAATATTTTCAGAAAACATACACTCCCATTCATGTTCAGGGGTACAAACGGGGCATTTTCAAGTGATTTGCAAACTGAAACACAATTCTTGTACGTCCCTAGTAATAGAGATTCCCCTAAGAGTAGACACAGTGTCTTAGGAATTTACCAAAACTATTTAGTGGAGTATAAAACACAACTGAAGCCCAAACTCTCTTAACTACAATCAGCCATCTTAAGAGTAACAACTAACAACCAGTTCTTCTTCCCGCACTGCCTCTGAGAGGCTGATGGCCCCTCCTACAACTCTTCATTCACCACAGTCTGATTTCATGCACTTTACCACACTGACCTCCATAACTTTATTACAGGGTTTGTAAAAGCTCTTGTGTATACACCTGTATGTGTGGAGGACACTCTCTCCATGTGATGTCATGCCCCAGCTGGAGGAATCCTCCTCCTCCGAGGAACTAGAGTTCCCAGGGACAGATGGAACCACCCATACCAGGAGACCTGAGGGAGCCTGGGCCCTCAGTGGAGAGGACCTCAGGTCCAGCCCCACAGGAAGAGGGGAGTTCTGCTTCAGAGTCAGAGTCTGAACAACCACCCAGTCCCAGACAGCATCATCACCTTAAGAGGCAAATCAGTAGGGCTCCTGGAAGGAGAAGCACTCAACTCCAAAGAAGGACTCCTCAAGAAGAGGGAACTCCTTGGGAGCAAGGCTTGTCACCACTCAGGAGGCTCTGGTAACATAAGTCTGCAGGCTGTCTAGCCTTTGCTATTGCTGCAGCTCCTGTATCTTGTACCCTGAGCTTGACTCGTGTTTGGACCTCTGTGTTATTCACCTTTGGACTTGTGCCAGATGCTGCCTTTTGGAACTCTGATGGCAGTTGACTGATAATCCCATGCATTTGACCTTGCTTACATCTCTGACTTCTCTCTGGAAAATCCATGTTTGTCTGGTAAACTGTGCTTGACCCTTGGCTTGCTTTGACTTCTCTACTGCAATTAGCTTTGTGCTTGCATAACAAAGAGCTGAACTTAGCTGAAGCAGAACACGTGATCAGGAACTCTGAAAAAGTAGGGGATCTCAACTGCATGGACAGAGCCCTCTGTAACACATATACAACTATATGTATGGGAAAGGACCACAGCTCAGTGGTTGTGTTGGTCGAGTGCATGCTTCGTGTGCATGCAGCAGGTCCCAGGTTCAGTCCCTGGCATTTCCAGGTAAAAGGTTCAGGTAGCAGGTGATGGGAAAGGCCCATTTCTGCTTGAGACCGTGATGAGCACTGCCAGTCAGAGTAGGCAATGCTGGACTAGATGGGGAAATGATCAGACCTAGTAAAAGGGAGCTTCCTGTGTCTGAAAGAGTCCTGTGGGGCTCTTGTAATGAACACACAGAAGCCAGGCATATGCAATCATCCCACTCTTCTCCCTCCACATGATGTCTGAAATTGAATAAGCTCTTAAATTACCAGGCATATTCATTATAAATCAGGCTTGAAGAACCTGCACATCTGAGTGGATGGCATCAGTCATCTTGATATATTGGTCAGACCTATACTTTATCATTATCGGGATCAAAAGACAGGCTCACCAACTTTGATCTGCGAAGAGACAGTTTTGCAAAGCTTTTTAAGTAGGTGCAAAAATGGCTGGCACTTTGTAATTCTATCTGGTTGAATAGGCCTGGTGGTCCTGGCATTTTGTTTTCTTGTTTTGTACTTTGGGTTTAATTTATTTATCCTGCTTTTATGATTAACTTGAGGCTGGAGCTCAGCAGGATGCAGTTAGTATGGAAAACTGCTGCCATTCTGGAATGTGGGTGGAGCTCTGACTGATATTGGTTGTAGAGGGTCACCGAAAATGTTGGAATGGCATCACAAGAGATGACACCCCAGCCAGGGAGTAAGAAGCAAGCGGCAGTTGCCACATACCTGGAAGTGGGAGGGCCTTGGCATATGCAAACTGGCAAGGACTGCCACTGCCGTAGGAAGCCCACCTACATCTTCAGCCAGAAGCTACAATCACAATCTAGTAGAGCGTAAAACTGGGACCCTCAGAGAAGCTTCTTCCCTTCCACTGAGCTTGAATTATACTGAGAAGCATTACAGAAAAGTTCTTTGAGAACAGAATCAGCCCGTTCATCCTGTACATAAAACTTCAACAAGACTCAGTGTGGAACTGTTGTCCAGACAAGATCCATGTAGGATCCTGATGAATCCAGGAAAATGAGTTGGGATTTTAAGCTTATCCCCCTTTGTTAATAGCTGCTAAGTGAAGGTCAAGTTGATAGCGCCTGAGCTTTCCAGGAATGTCTTACATTCGGCTCCTCACCCGACTCCCAAAGATGCCTGGTGACAGGACCGGCCCTACCATTACACAGAGTGAGGCAGCCACCACAGGCAGGGGATGCTGGGGTATGTGTAAGAGAAAAAGTAGCAACCTACCCACCCACCCTGGTTATTCCTCCTGCACCCCTCGGCTGTTCCCTTCTGTTCCTCTCAGAGCACATCCTGCTCTGCACTTGCTAAGATAGCTTGCTGCCAGGAACGGTGCAGGGCTGTTTGGCGCCCTAGGCCAAATATATTTAGCGCCCCCCCTCGTGCCGTGGGGGGGGCTCCGGAGCAAAGCAGCCCTGCTCTGCAATCCCCCCCCCGTGCCGCCGCCGCCACCACCACCTACCTTCCCCCCGCCCCCGCTGCTGGCTGCTGGCTGCTGCTGCTGCTACTGCTGCCGCCGCCTCCTCCTCCGACGCGATGGGACCCCCGCGCTTTACGACGGGAAGGTAGGTAGGTGGTTGGCGGGCGTGCGCGCGTGCGGGCGTGCGGGGGGGAGGTGCAGCGGCGGCGGCAGCGGCCGGCAAGCGGGCGGGGAGGTGCGGCGGAGGCGGCAGGCAGGGCAGGAGCGCGCCGGAGGAGAGGAAGGGGCGCAGAAACTCTGCACCCTCTTCCGCCCCGCGCCCTAGGCAGCCGCCTGGGTCTGCCTAGCGGTAGCGCCGGCCCTGCTTGCTGCCTTCACATGCAATGAAGACTGCAGTGATGAATTAAGATTCAGCTACCAGTCCAGTCAGCTGCTGGATGGGAAAAGTGCCATCTTGCCCACTTCACACAGCAAAAGGTCTTGGGCCAGCCCTGCCTGGTGAGAGATTAGAACCTGAAGACAGCATCTCTCTCTTGCAGTTCTGTAATGTAAGCTTACTAACCAGCCATTTACTTGCTTAATCCCTATGACAACCCTGCAAAGTAGACCAAAGTACCTAAAGCATGACCTCCAGCAGGGGGTTGGACTCGATGGCCTTGTAGGCCCCTTCCAACTCTATGATCTATGAAAGTCTATAACCATATGGGACTGCCTGGTCTCTAACAGCATCTGTAGAGGTCCTGTGGCTTGTCCTGCCTGTATCTGATGCTTGGCTTGCAGGAACATACAGTAGGGCATTCCTAGGCTTTGGAATGCCCTGCCCTGGGAGATACAGCTAGAGATACATCCCTGGACAAAGCTCAAAACTAGATTTGAGCAGTGTTATACCGAGTCAGGATATTTGTCGATCCCACTGGCAGCAGGACTTTATGTATGTGTGCTTGTTTGATTTTGCTGATTTATACCCCACCTTTCTACCAAGTAAATGGCACCCAAGGAGGCTAACAATAATAAGAACCAAAATTTAAAATAAAAACTTCATTAAAACAATCACTAAACAAATAGATTAAAAACACAATTTTAAATAAACCTGGAACAATACAGGAATAAAAGCAGCCTCCAACCCAACAGACCTGCTTACACGCCAAAGGCCTGCTTGAATAAAAAGGTCTTTGCTTGCTGGTAGAAGGACAGCAGAGAGGGAGCCAAGATGGCCTTCCTTGGCAGGGAGTTCCAAAGCCTAGGAGCAAAAACCTGGAAGGCCACCAAGAAGGTCTTCCCCATCACCTGCTTCTGGATCTCTTTAAAAAAAAAAAAAACTAGAGATGCCAGGGATTGAACCTGGGACCTTCTACATGCAAAGCTATGGCCCCTCCCTGAGAACTACATCAGCTTCTCAAGCAATAGATGAATTCTGGTTCCATGAAACTAAGGTTCCACCACAGAGAAGGAAGATGGCAGCAGCCCATCATCTTAAAGGGCTCAGGTTTGGTTTCCCACGGTATCAGTGTGCACAGCTTTTTACAGACTACCGGTACATCCAATAGTCTGGCTGACCGTCCTTGTTTTTCTTCCTGTCAGCTCCAAATGCACAATTTGTCTCACAACAATTAATAACATCTCGTGTGGATGTCTACAGTGGCTGATGCAATGGTCTGATGTGTCATAATCTAAATCTTGAACCTGTGCCTAGGCTTTGAAGCTAGTGCCACTGCCTCAACTCATTAGAGCAACTCAAAATGTAGAAACCAAAAGTAATCAGCAAAGCCATTGCCTACACACATATATGACCTCGAGAAATGCAACAGAATGATCAACAGTGTCCACAAGGAGCAGCATCTGGCAGAAGGTAAAAGAAAACCTTGCAAAATTTACTTTTTGGAGCACTTACTGCTCTGTTACTGCAGGTGCATAAATTTCCCTTCCATTTACTTCCCAGCCATTAAATTTTCATATATTTCTGCATTATTATTATTATTTTTACAACTGTCAAGGAACTGCAGGAACTGCAGCCATAAGTGCTCCGAAAAAGAGTCGTTAAAAGTTGGGGGGGGAGTAAATATCTCCTCTTTCTGGAGTAGCTGGAGACTCAGGGAAGTGTTGAAAAGGTGGAAGGCACTGAGAAGTGTCAGTTCAACATGTAAAATCAAGAGGACTACATTGCTTGCTGCTTTCCCCCCGTTATTTGTACTTTTCAGTTGACAGCCTGGCAATTGTGCACAAGTTAGCCTATATGCAGTCTCGCCTTGTCAATCTGTTACCTACTCCACCTCGCTGCTCCCTTTGACAGCTAAAACAGACAAGGAAATTGACCAGGCAAGACTACATATATCGGACAGTTGTAAGACAGCACTTGCGAAAGACCGACGACGACGACGACGACGACGACGACGACGACGATGACGAACATAGTTGCGCAATTTTCAGGGGCTGAAAAAATAAAATAAATACAACCCGCAACTGCGCTTTTTTGAGGCTCTGATTTGTTATTTTTATTTTTAAATGGTGGTGAATGAAAAGGGGTAGCAATCAGAACAGGGAGGTGGAGACAAGACAGGTTCTGCTGCAAAGGACACTGGGATATGTGCCAGAGCCAGCTGGAGGACTGAGGGCAAAGGAAGGGGGGAACAACCCACAGTAAGCCCGATCATCTGTCAACCAACCCACCATGGCTTATTAGCAGGGTGCCTTAATGTGACGCGAGAACGCATTCTTTGTGTTACTGCATATTATCAATTTCTTGGTACAAAACTTTAATTTTGTGGTAGATTTTCTTTGTGTCTGTTTGAGTGATGGTGTGTGCCGGTATGAACAGAGTTAATATTAATTTGAATATATATATTTTTAGCAATCACCACTGTACTATTCATGACTGATTCATTCTCAACAGCTACAATTTCTCACCACGATTCTTTGTTTCTTTTAGAACCCACCATGTGATCTTAATTTTCTGTCTTAAATATCATACAGTATTAAAGGATATAAATCTTCCCACCCCACCACGCATCATTCAATCATTATTTCATTAATCTTCACAATATCGCTCTGAGGCAGGGAGATCATCCTTAAAATTTATAACAGCCTCAAATCACAACAAAGACAGTGTTGCAGCTAGTAGTTCAGTCTAACCTCAGTTCATAAGATGCAGGCATTAATAGCAGAGGGAATACTGAAATTACTCCTATTTTGAGGAGTATTTTCAGTCACTCACTCATCCATCTAAAGACAGGCTGTTTACACAGACTCATTAGATGTTCTGCTCATAACAGCTGAATAATCCCCTGCCAAATCTCAATCTTTCTGGCTGCCTACAGTAGTTTTGACACACAGGAGCTCAGGATTGTTTAGCTATGACATAGTCATAGCTGAAAGACAATAGCTGAATTGTTTTTAAAATTGTGGCCAAAATTATGGAAAGGCTGTAAGAAAGTCAGTAAGGGCACAATCCATCAGACAAACCAACTCAAGAATGATTTTATAGTAATGAACTGGATGAAAATTCAAACTCATACAGTTGAATGAATCAACAGAAGGATTAAAGGACTAGTATGAATGGTTACAAGAAGGTACCATCATGCCTTGGATTGAGAGCATAATTCGTTCCGGAAACGTGCTTGTAATCCAAAACACTCTTATATCAAAACGAAATCCCCCCAAAAAAATTTGTACAGAGATTTTTAATTTAAGCTGTACTACAGTACTTGTATTGCAAGACGTCGCTTGTATATCAAGTAAAAAAAATAAAATAAATATTTTAAAATTTGCTTGTCTTGCAAAAAAACGCTCTCAAACCAAGTTACTTGCAATCCAAGGTATTACTGTATATAGTTTTGCTGTACTGTATTGGAACAGTGTGTACTGTATAGGAATTGTCTATAAATTCCAACAGAGCTTGGTCCAGCACAGGCATGTTGAATCTCTTTCAGCAGGAGGGCTGAATTCAGTTTCAGAGCAGCTCTCAGGGCCCGCATTCCAGTGGTGGGTGGAGCCAAAGGCAATGGGGCGGGGCCAAAGGCAAAAGGGGTGGGGCCAAGTAAGTAAGCCTTCGGAGAGGCATTTCAACCTTACAGAATGGGGAAGAAACCACGCAAAGGCCAGAAAACCACCAACAATAGGGGTGGGGAGCAGGAACCACCTGGTGATGAGAGGAAGGGCCGTGGCTTTCCAGGAAACCTCTGCAGGGCCATATTGGAAAAACTGTTGAGCTGCCCGCAGGGCAAAAGAGCACTGCAATGCTATACATGTCTACTTGGAAGTAAGTCCCACTGAGCTCATTAAGACTTACCCCTAGAGAAGTGTTCATAGGATTGCAGCCAAAGTGAATTTTTAACATTTTGCTGAGGGGGATCTCTGCATCCATCTGAAAGACTTTTAATGGGGTCAGTGGGTGGGAATCTGTGTGTTTTTTGTATTACTGCAGTGAACATATCAGTCATTCTATTCATGTTTCAGATAATGCATAACAGAGCAAAAGGATTCCAATCCGAAAATATGTCAGATGCATTGTGAATAAATAGCACTGTAAACATTGATCGAGGGGTATCACAGACTAAAAGTACTCATAGCATTTGGACTACGATGAGCAGAGAAATTAAAGCAGTTTTCACAAACCTCCAAGCAATTGCTGAAGTAATCAGTTAGCAACAAAAACTGCCTGTTATTTAGAGAGTTTCATCCAAAGAGACTTATTGGCTCTTTTCTTTTAAATACTGCATATTCTCCCATCCTTACCCCAGAATACTTGGATCCCCCAATTCGATAGATTCATATGCACCCCCCCCCCCATTAGAGGAACTGAAGAATATGAAGTGAACTCAAGAGGATTCTTAGAACTAAGAGCCCAAACACTTGGAATGAATGCAGGGCTGCATATTCCACACACACACACACACATTTTTGCTGGCCCATTCCCCCCCCCCACCACACACACACACACACACGAGTGGGGAGGAATAGTTGGCAAAGAGCATTATGGGCCTGGTGCTGAGGATTTTGGTGGGCCTTTTTATGGAAATAAATAAAATGAAGATGCAATTTTATATTAAAACAAATTAAATATTTTAATTACCATTAAAGTGCCAAAACAGAAACATATTGAAAATATTTCTTTTTTTGTAAACAATAAGCTTGTTAACTCAATAAAACCATTCATCACATATCGTTGATGATAAGTACCTCCACGTTTTTTAACCTCTAGGGCAGTCTTCCCCAACCGGGGCCCTTCCAAATGTTTGGGGCCCCAGCTCCCATCTTCCCCAGCCACTGGCCATGCTGCCTGAGGCAAATGAGAACTGTAGTCCAAAATATCCAAGAGGGATATTTGGTGAACTCTGTTCTCTGGGGTTTTTCAAAATAAAACTTAAAATGCCACACAATTCCCCATGAAAGCGCACGTGCACACACACACACACACACACACACACAGTATTAGCCAAGCACACACACACACACACGTGCACACACACACACACACACAGAACTCTGTTCTCTGGGGTTTTTCAAAATAAAACTTAAAATGCCACACAATTCCCCATGAAAGTGCACGTGCACACACACACACACACACACACACACACACAGTATTAGCCAAGCAGGTGACATTTTGCAGGCGGCAGGAGGATCAACACCCCCAAAAGGCAGACACATTCACATAAATAGAACATTCACAACAACCATTTTTAAATAAACATAAACCATCTTCCCCAGCCACTGGCCATGCTGCCTGAGGCAAATGAGAACTGTAGTCCAAAATATCCAAGAGGGATATTTGGTGAACTCTGTTCTCTGGGGTTTTTCAAAATAAAACTTTAAAAAATGCCACACAATTCCCCATGAAAGCGCACATGCACACACACACACACACACACACACACAGTATTAGCCAAGCAGGTGACATTTTGCAGGCGGCAGGAGGATCAACACCCCCAAAAGGCAGACACCCACACCCACAAACACACAGCCCTTACGTTCAGTTTGGCTCACAAAAGAGGGAAAGCCCTTTTACAGAAAAGAAGGAGAAGGAGAAGGAGAACTTGCAGATCAAAAGAGTCAAACTTTTGAACCTTACCTGTGCAGAGGAGGGCCATCAGGACCAGCCGGAGCAAAAACTCAAAAACTCCTGCAGCTCATCAGTAAGGGTCTTCCCAATTTCCCCCAAATTATTTATTAAAAAAAAAAAAAGCAGCCACAACAAAAAGCCAGCTTTGCTTGAACAAGAATAATTGTGTTGTTCTTGTTGCTTTTTTTTTTTTTGGTTAAACTAGCATTTGGACAATTGAGCTGCGAATCAGAAAGATCTTTTGCTCGAGGCTGGAGAGAGAGGTCCCTTCTAAATCTGAATATTACAGACCCTAGCAAGCCCCCCATGTGCTAGACGTTCTCACAAAGAAATGTAGTAACAGTGATTGAAATGCAAAGATACTGAAATGCTAATTTGAGAACAACAGTTCTTGCTAGGTCTTGCCTCAAGCCTGTAATGCAGATGTGCTTAGAACACCTTTCTAATCTTGAAAAAATCATTAATTATGCTGAATGATAACGATCAGAGCTAACTCCAAAGGGGGAAAAATCGCCACGTGTCCCTATAATTGCGGGCCGATTATCTGTTAAGGGCCTGGAGCGGCCGCTCCCACAGCCCCTATCTTAATCCGGCCATGGGTGGGAGGCTTGCCAGTATGAGATGAGGAACTCATGGCTTTTCAACTTCATTGGCTCCCCCCCCCCAAAAAAAAACCTTTGCAGCCCCACTGCTTCAAGTAAGGATGTGTGAGACATCTGCTGCTACAAGGTTTTTTAATGGATTTATCCAATTCGCACCTCCCAGAGCTGAACATGTTTTGCGGTTGGAAACTGGTACATTCCAGAACTTGCAATGAGTTCCGTAAATTTTTAAGAAATGTGTTCGACAACATGTACACATTTGTAAAATGTGCAAATGCACACAAACACACCTTAGTCAGTGGGTACATGCATCCCACACGCAAAAAATCACAACCTTGTACGGAACCAGGATGGAATTAGCTTGACCCAAAAAAACTGACAGTCCCGGTAAGACCAAAACTAACATATCTGTCCATCCCTAGTGTCAAGCAATCAGCAGTGGGTCAGCATTCTCCCATGGAATGCCTGTAAGGGGGAGATGCTACATCATGATGTAGCATTGTTCCCAGGGATTTTGTGGGGAGGGGAAATATGGCTGCCCCCGCTTCTCTTATACTGGTAAGCAGCCTGTCCCATCCAAAAAATGGCCCCTGCAAATGTCTGTCTTTCTTTTCATACCACACATATACAAAATCACTGAACAAGAACAAGGTGAATACTTCAGCTCAGCCCTATGAGGAATCTCAATCTTTGAACCCTGCTCAAACCCTCCTCCAAAGAGATCAGGGCAACAAACACGTTCTTTCCCTTTATCATCACAACTACCCTATGTGGTAGAGAGTGACCGGTGACCATGCAAGCTTATGTGGATAAGTGGGGATTGAACCTGGGTCTCCCCAGTCTTGGTCCAGCATTCTGTCCACTACACCAGCCTTCCCCAACCTGGTACCCTTCAGTTGTTTGGACTACAACTCCAATCAACCTTGACAATTGGCCATGCTGGCTGGGAGTGATGTGGTTCAACACATCTGGAGGGCACCAGTTTGTGGGAGGCTGCATTACATCTTCCATATTGAGGTCACTCCAAACCATTCCTGTGTGGTGCCATGCTAAACAGGACAGGAGCCATAATGTTTTCAAGTATTTTAATGCACACATTGGTCCAGTTGTGTATAGTGTACAGAGGGCACTATAGTCCTCTGTGAATTACAGTCCTCCTCTGTTGGGAGAATCACCATGTGGAAGCAGGAGGCGTTCCCCCATCTCCAGTGGTCTCCATGAAGAAACATACGGAGTGGCTCTCAGAACTCAGAAAGCAACTGCAAATATGAGAAATGTAGCTTCTCTTTGCCATATATAGCAATTGATGTGATTTTTCAAGGAACAATATTGTTACGGTAGCAAACCAGCCATTTCTTTGTCAGGCAGATTACATATTGACATGCCAGAAGGTTTGGCTGGTGTTTCCTCAACAGAACTAATTTAGGAAATAGTTGGAGAGCTCTCTTGAACATTTGAAAGGGAGAGCCATCGAAGCTTGGAGCCATCACCCACCCCCCAGCTCAGGATGCGGCTGATCTAGTGTGTGTTTATTCCAAAGAAGAAAATAAGCCATTTTGGAACAGAGACCGAAGCAGAGAAAGAGTTGGGAGTCAACTGAAGACTGAAAGGTTCTTGGAGTGTGGGGTACCTCTCTCTGGAGATCTGATGTGAGTTAGCTGGTCTGGTACATGATAGGAGCACTTATACTGCTTGCCTCCACCTGTGCTCTACTCGTATATTTGTAAATAAACCAAATAATGCAAAAAATACCATATGGATTGGACCCTGATTTAGTCATACTTAGAATAGACCTACTGAAATCAATGAGACCTAAGCTAGCCACAACAACTAACTGAAGTCCCATATGTTCCAATGGGTCCACTCCAAGTGGATCCAGGATCTGCCTTCGGCAAGAGGAAGGGGCCTTCTGTGAGAGGAAAGGTTCTGCTTGTGGAGGGTCCCTCCATCCAATTTCTGGGGATCCCCCTTGCCCCATGACAGCTCACCCCATCCAGCAGGGACTTCTGACTTGTTATGTAGCATTTTCAGGGGGCTGGAGGAGCTGCTTTGGGAAGGAGGGCCGAGGGAGTGGGGAAGTCCACTTCTGTCAGTGCAGTTGAGCCAGTGTAAACCTGGATCCAACTCTAAGGGCTTGTTCGCACAACACGGGAACCGCAAGTCCCCCGCGGTTCCCGTGTTGTGTGCACGCCGACCGGGGGTGCCCCCGCGGGACAGCCACGGGTGGGACGCATGCAAAGTGACCATGGGCAGTAGAGGGGTAAGCCCCTACCGCGTGTGGTCACCGTGCCATCCGAACAGCGGGCTCCCCACAGAGACAGCAGCCCAGAGTGGCCGGAGCCGCCGCGGCTCCAGCCTGTAGGGGCAAACGGCCCTTCTGGGCATCCTGGGGCCCCACCCCCTAGCGCCAGGAGGCCCACACTGCGGTGCGTGGACTACAGGGTCTGCCCACGCGCGCGGGGTGCCGGTCGTGTGCGGCGCCCCTCCGGACCCCGCAGACGGCCCCGTGGTTCCTCCCCCGCCGGCAGCCTGGGTCGTGTGAACCAGCCCTAAGTCTACAGAGCACCCTCCTCCAGGCGAAACTCAAACATGGTTAGTGCTGTCCCTAGAATTTCTCCCAGATCCGGAAAGGAGGGCAGGAGTGCACAACATTATGTAGCACCACCCAAATAGGGAAACACAATTAAGGAGCAACAAAGTGTTAATAATTATTCCCTTATATTTTGCCGATGGAGAGGGTGCCATCTGGATTTTCCATCTCAGGCACCAAAATGTCTTGGGACATCTCTGGGGAAAGATAAAGGCAACTGCACAAGTGGGTGGGAATTTGCAGTGTGTGTAAAGGGTTTGGTCTATGTTTTCAATAGCACTTATACATTCTCATAGATCATAGAGTTGGAAGGAGCCTACAAGCCTATCGAGTCCAACCCCCTGCTGCATGAGTAAAACAAAGCCCCTGCATTGATAGACCCTAAGCGTACCCATTGATATAAATAAAGCATGCTAGCTTGAGTCTATTGCAGACTCTGCAGCAAGAATTCTTTATACTTAGATTAATACTGTAGTCATTCTTTATGCTAGTCCAGTTTAATTACATTATGTACTTTATCATGCAAATAGCTATCATTTTTGTAATCTATGTGAAGAAAACTTCAGAAATATTCAATTAAGCATTGCAGCTGAATCCAACGCATACAACAGCTCCAATTAGGGATGCTACTACAGATAAGAGTTTGCTGCAACCATTAACTCTTCACTGTCCACTGAGATCTTTGGAAAATATTTTACACATTTCACACACATGCTGTTGATATGTAATACAACATTTTACTTATTCCATATTTACTTAGAGAGCAGTGAGGTATAGTGGATAGAATACTGCATTTCAATCCCCTCTCAGTCTTGAAGCTTACTGCATGACCTTGGACCAGTCACTCTCTCTCAGGCTAACTTACCTCACAGGGATGTTGTAAGGATAAAATGAGATAAACTCATGTGTACCACCTTCAGCTATTTGGAAGAAGGGTAGAATATAAATCTGATAAAGAAGTAAATGTGTTCAGTGACAGATCCAATTATTTTTATTCTCCATTACCCTTTGTGTATTGCTAACGGTACAGGTATTTGGGAAGGGACTGTAGTTCAGTGGTACAACACATGCTTTGCCTGGAGAAAGTTCCAGGTTTGGTTCATGACATCTCCAGTTAAAAGGATAATGTAGCACAGGGGTGCAGAACCTTGGGCCTGGAGACCAAATCTGGCCCACCTGGAGTCCCAAGCTGGTCCTCCATGGTTCTCCACATGGTCCCACCCCCTTTCCCCTTTCCCCCAACCAGCAATCATTTGGTGGTTTTCAAGCGTTTGTGCAGCTTTTCCCCCATTCTAAAGGTAGAAATGCCTCTCTTATGCTTAGTTACTGGCAGTAAGAGGTTTAAGCTAA
This sequence comes from Shinisaurus crocodilurus, assembly GCA_021292165.1. Lineage (NCBI taxonomy): Eukaryota > Metazoa > Chordata > Lepidosauria > Squamata > Shinisauridae > Shinisaurus > Shinisaurus crocodilurus. Next base: position 34,792,963 of record CM037880.1, on the reverse strand, counting down.
AATATGCTTGTGTTTGTGGCCCCGCCCCTTTTGCCTTTGACCCCACCCCTTTTGCCTTTGACCCCACCCACCACTGGAATGCGGCCCCCAAGAGCTTCTCCCAGATGGAATTCAGCCCTCAGGCTGAAAGAGGTTCAGCACCCCTGATGCAGCAGGTAATGTGAAAGACCTCAGCCTGAGACCCCGGAGGGTCACTGCCAGTCAAAGGCAAACAATTCCAGACTGGATGTTCAGACAGATTGTCTTGGTGTAAGGTAGGCAGCTTCCTATGTCACTAAATATAATAAAGTGACATACAGCCAGAAACTCAAATCAATGGAATTCTTCCTATGAGACAGTATAACCAAAGCAGGTTTGGCCTTGTACACGCACCGTAATCTGGCTTTTCACCCCACCAGCAGAAATAACACTTTGATACAAGAAGTCAGCCTCGAGTATGCATGTATATATGTATGCATAATAGCTCTGTCTCTTAATATATAACTCCCACAAGTATTGGCCAGAAGGATCTTGACAGTGATGTGTTCACTGGAGAATAAGGGGGGGAAATACCGAAACAATGAGCTCTGCAGACTCAGTTCACTAACAGTATTGATTTCCTAATGGAATCTGAAGTGAACTTCAGTTGATTGGCATTCATGGGGGAACAAAAGTTGTTGTCACCATACAAAGAAATAATTTAAGAAATGGCAGCCTCCCTCTGAAACTGGAGATTTCATAGATCATAGAGTTGGAAGGAGCCTACAAGGCTATCGAGTCCAACCCCCTGCTCAATGCAGGAAACTAGAGGAGGGGTCTCCCATCCAAGTAATAACCAGGCCTGACCCTGCTTAGCTTTCCACGCTCAGAAAGCTGAGCCAGCGTAAGCCACATGCAACCTAATGACACCAAGCCAGATAAGAATTGTTGTTTTTAACAGTATACACTTAAAAGGGTCTGTGTTAAAACAAACACACTTTCCCCCCCAAAAAAACCAGATTGTTTTTCATCTTCTTGAAGCTTGCGGTGGGGTTCTAGTAATTCAAACAATAGATAATACTGTATATGATGAACATTCCTGTAGTTCAGTGGCAGGAACCTGCAGCCCACAGGCTTAATTTGGTCCATGAGGCTCTCTAATCCAGCTGCAAAGCCTTTGCCAGCGGACATACCCCCTCTTACCTTTGATCTGTCCTCCCCACCCCATTTCCCCCAGTGTTTCTGCAGGGTTTGGGGGGGGGGTTGGCTGGGCACTCCAATCAGGTGTGCAGCTTTTTGATGCAGGGTAGAGGGGGTGGAGCATAGGGAAGAAGCTGCTGAATGATTCAGTCCTGCTTATTTCTGAGGCTTGTCCTGCTTACTTGTGAGCAGACATGCTGCTCATGCTTACTTCTGAGTAGGCATGCATAAACAATTTAGGATGTCATTTGAAAGTAGTGCTGAATGATTCAATCCTGCTTACTTGTGAGTAGATATGCAAAGACCCTGTCCTGCTTACTTGTGTGTAGGCTTAAAATAGTAAAGAATCATATTTTGGTCCCACCTATGCTGCCTTCTGCTACACCCACTTTGCCTTTCACTACAGATGGAATGTGGCCCTTGAGACCTTTCCCAGCATGGAATTTGGCCCTTGGACTGAAAAGGGTTCCCCACCCCTGCTTTAGTTTCTGTATCCAAGTTTAGGACCCAGTGACAAGTCATAAACAAGTAGATTAACTTCTGTTATGTACAAACAAGGAATCAAAGAAAGGATTTGAGAATCAAATTGCTAAATATCAAATACATCCAAACCAGAAACCTAGAAAAAAACCATGTGAAAGGATTAGTGAAGGAGGATAAAGAAACTGCAGACAAGCTAAATTAATTCTTTACATCAAGCTTTACTTCAGACGATGGAAATCTTTGTTTTTAGGAAGGGCATCTGTAGCACATCCCAGAAGATCTGTGAAAGAGATGTGCCAAAAGTTTTAGAACCAACTGATAAATATTAACAAGTCACCAGAACTGGATGAGTTTCTTCCAAGAGTTCTTAAATAACTCATGAAATTGCTGGTCTTTAATTAAAACTATGCAACTTACCACAAATCAGCTTCCTTACCAAATGATTAGAATGTAGCCAACATACATAACGCCAGGTTAAAAAAATAATAATCCAGAAAATTGCAGATCTATCAATCTAACTTCTGACCCAGATAAATTCACATGAAGTACTATTAATAGTATTTCACAGGAAGCATTAAAGCTAGAATTATTAAATGTATAGATGAATGAACCAACCAATTGCTGTCCATGACTACAGTTGATTTTGTGTGTGTGAATATTTTGAGGACTGTTGTGAAGGAAATGATATGATGTGCATTAAAGCCCTTACAGCCATCCAGCATTTCCGAGGTCAGAGCTGGAACTGCGACCTATCATATGGCCAGCTAGACAAAGTCTAGCAGCCATAGGATTGCACCCTTAGATTTCTAGAACATCAAATCAGTTTCTCCCAATATCAGGGTTTTGAAATTATCTATCTACCGTCATTCACTAATGTCACCAGGAACTATTCCATGTGTTGTAAATTAACTATGAACAGACTGTTTTTAAGCAGAAAGATGTTCATTCTGTTTTAGTTTTTCTGTAAATTTCTCTAAGTATTTGCAAACACCATAATTTGTGCCTAAAGCCGACTGACAATTCAATTCTCCCATTCTATTTAACCAAAATGTTTGGCTCAAGTCCAGTTTAGCCCCACTGGCTTCACTGGAGATATTCAATATATTTAATTGTAAGTGATTGAACTTTGGTGAGCAATGGATTGGGTGATGACTAAAGAGACCACTGAAATACTTGATCAAGTTGTCCTTTCCCAGTGAAATGCAAAAAGTAAAGAATTATTTAGTGGTAGTGAAATGGAATATAGAACATTCAATTTTTCTTTTTTCTTTTTTTGAATTTTTTTATTGAATTTTCCAAAACAACATTTGGCTTCCGCCTCATTGTCTGACAAACATTACCAATCCTTATCCAATCTAAGTTTCTTCTATTTTCACAGAAAGAATTTCTATCACCTTACCGATATTCAGAAATCAAAACCAAAAGTTATTAAGTCACTTTCCCTCCTCCCCAAGAAGTCCACCAGAGGTTTCCAGTCTTTCTTGAATGAAGTTAATTTTTTTTCTCTAATTAAACGAGTCAATTTTGCCATCTCTGCTAAGTCCAACATTTTCAACAGCCAGTCTTCTATAGTTGGTATAGTTGCTTCTTTCCATTTTTGAGCATATATTATTCTTGCTGCCGTCATCATATATTGTAATAATGTTCCATAGTCTTTCTCAAGTTGTAAGTCCATTATACCCAATAAAAACATTTCTGGTTTCAGTTTAATATTCACTTTTAAAATCTTTTGTATCCATGTGTGTATTTGTACCCAATATGTTTTCACTTTTTTACATGTCCACCAAACATGATAAAATGTTCCTTCATGACCTTGACATTTCCAACATACATTTGACACATTATTAAACATCTTAGCCAATTTCACAGGAGTTAGGTACCAATGATACATCATCTTGTAAAAATTCTCTCTAAGATGTAAATTTTATACCTTTAGTTCACATGCGTTCCCATTGTTCCATCATTATATTATATCCAAAGTTCCTTGCCCATTTAACCATACAGTCTTTAACTTGTTCTTCTTCTGTCCCAAACTTCAATAAAAATTTATACATTTTTGCAATTACATGATCATCACCTGTACACAATTGTATTTCAAATTCAGACTTATCCTGTTCTATATCATACATTCTTTTATCCACTTTAAATCTCTCTAATAATTGCATGTATGAAAACCAGTGTAAGTTACAACCTTCTGTTACTAAACAATCCCGTGTTTTAATCCAGTGTGTTCCCTGACGCAATTCCAATATTTCTCAGTATTTTAACCAGTTCTCATTGCTTGTCATTTCTTTCCTGTATAATGCCTCTTGGGGTGATATCCATAAGGGTAATTTTGGGCATAACCTAGGCTTGTATTTGTTCCAAACTCTTAATAACGCCCTTCTGATATAGTGGTTCTTAAAATCTACATTAACCTTAGCTTTGTCATACCACAAATATCCATGCCATCCAAACCTTAGATCATGCCCTTCTAATTCTAGAAGTCTGTTATTTCTCAATGTCACCCATTCCTTCAACCAAACAAAACAGCAAGCATTAAAATACAATTTCAAATCAGGTACACCCAATCCACCCCTTTCTTTCGCATCCTGTAGAACTATATATTTAACACGTGGTTTCTTTCTTTGCCATATAAATTTAGATAAGTCCTTTTGCCATTCTTTAAAGGGCACATCATTAGTTAAAATCGGTAGTGTTTGAAATAAGAACATCATTCTTGGTAAAACATTCATTTTTATCACAGAAATCCTACCCAGCAAAGACAATTTTAGTTTCTCCCATTTCATCATATCATTTTTAATTCCTAACCATATCTTAACATAATTGTTTTGAAACAACGTGGAATTTGAATTTGTCATTATGATACCAAGATATTTTACTCTTTTTTCAATTTTAAAACCCGATGTTTGCATCAATATCTGTTGGTCTTCTGCTCTCATATTCTTCAACAACATTTTTGTTTTTTCATGATTTACCTTGAATCCTGCCAACCCTCCAAACTCATTTAATTTATCCAACAGAGTTTGCACTCCTTGTAGTGGATTTTCCAAGACTATCATCAAATCATCTGCAAAAGCTCTCAACTTGTATGATTCTTTTTTAATTTTTATTCCCGGGATTCTTCCATCTTGCCTAATATCTCTAAGCAAAACTTCTAGAAATAAAATAAACAGTAGTGGAGATAATGGACAGCCTTGTCTTGTTCCCTTTTGTATCATACAGGGCTTTGTCAATTCACCGTTAACAATTATTTGTGCTTTTTGTGTCGAATATATCGATTTTACTCCTTTAATAAAATTCTCTTCAAAATCCATTTCATTCATTACTCCAAATAAAAAACTCCAGTTCACGTTGTCAAAGGCTTTTTCAGCATCCAAAAAAATCAGTGCTGCTTGTTTTTCATTATGACAATTTAAATATTCCAACACATCCAACGCAGTTCTAATGTTATCTCTTAATTGTCTTTTAGGCAGAAAACTACATTGATCCTGATGAATAAACTCTTGTAAAATTTTCTTTAATCTTTCAGATAGAATCATTGTAAATAATTTGTAATCATTATTCAGTAGTGAAATTGGCCTGTAATTTTTAACAGAAATCAAGTCTTGTCCTTCTTTAGGTATCAATGCAATATTAGCCTCTCTCCATGTATCTGGTAACTTCCCATTTTGTAGGATATTATTCATAATCCTTTGTAGTGGTTGTAAAAACTCATCTTCAAAACATTTGTAAGAAATTGCTGACAGTCCATCAGGGCCCGGTGTTTTCCCTTTTTTAGATTTTTTAATTGCTTCAGATAATTCTTGTATAGTTATAGGGCCATTCATAATTTGTCTTTGATATTCTGTAATCTTTGGCAAATTTTGCCGTTGCAAATAATCTTCTATTCTTTTTTCAGAATTTTTTCCCCCTTTATATAATTGTGAGTAAAATTGAAAAAACGCTCTTTTCATACCCAAATTATCCATTATTTCAGTGTTGTCCTCCAACAGCTTAAGTATTACTCTCTTCTCTCTCTCTTTCCTTATTTTATATGCCAACCATTTCCCTGGTTTATTAGCAAATTCAAAATTCCTTTGCTTGGCATAACTCAATTTCATTTCCAGTTCTTGCGTCGTCAACATAGATAACTGCCTCTGCAGTCCTTTATTTTGCCATGAAATATTAGTATTATTTGGAGATCTTTCTAATTCCTTCTCTTTCTCTCTGATTTCCAATAAAATCTTTTCAGTCTTTTCTTGTCTCTTTTTTTTAAGAAAGGAGTTATGTCATATAAATTGTCCTCTGATGAAGGCTTTACTTGTATCCCAAACTATTTGTAAGTCCACACCTTTGTCTAGGTTATTTTCAAAAAATTATCTCAGTTTATGCTTACAGTCTTGGACCACCCTTTCTTGTTTCAATAGTGATTCATTAAATCTCCATCTAAATGAACCCTTCTTCCTTTTGAAAGTGACAGAAACTGGATTATGGTCAGAAAACATTTTTGGCAATATTTCAGCTTTATAGATTTCCATAGCCATAGCTTTCGACAACCAAATCATATCAAGTCTTGCATGTGATTTATGTCTATCAGAAAAAAATGTAAATTCTCTGGAGTCTCCATTTTTAGTTCTCCAAATGTCCCCCAACTCCAGATTTTCTATTAATTCAAAAAAACTTTTTGGCAATTTCCCCTGATTTTTTCTTATATCTTTTTCCGAATGTCTATCTTGTTTTGGTGACACCACTCCATTCCAATCTCCCATTAAACAACAGTTTTCGTATGTATTCCAAAAGTCTATCCATAAGACCTTTATAAAACATAGATTTGTTTTCATTTGGTGCATAAACCCCTACTACCAATATTTTCTTTCCAGAAATATTAACTTCCACTCCAACGTATCTACCTTGTTCATCTGAAAAGATCAATATTGGAGAAAGTTTATTCTTTACATATAAAACCACACCATTTTTTTCCTTTGTACTAGCTGAAATAAATTCTTCTCCAAGTTTCTTTTGTATCAAGTATTTTGAATCTCCTTTATTTATATGTGTCTCTTGTAAACAAATCAAATCCAACTTCAATTTATTCAAATAATGAAATATTTTTCTTCTCTTTTGTGGTGCATTCGCACCATTTATATTCCAAGACAAAAATTTGTAATCCATTTTTAATCAGATTAATTTGTAATCCACATAGGAGTTTCTAAACTGCACCTCCAGTCTCATCCCGAGACCCTTGTGGTTTTATTTCCCACTTTTCCACAAAATTTCTCGCCTCCTCCACCGTACTGAACTTATATCTCCTTTGGTTCATGGTAAAACTAACTCCTCCTGGCAATTCCCATCTATATTGAATATTTTGCTGTTTAAGCTTCTCAGTCAAAAATATATATTCTTTCCTTTTTTGCAAAATCCTTGATGGAATTCCCTTCAAAACAATTATTTCCACGTCTTTCCCCTCATCATTCAGCATCATTTTCTCCTTATAGTGTTGTTGAATAACTTGATCTCTTAAACTTTTCCTGACAAACCAAATCAAGACATCTCTCGGGACTTTATTTTTAACAGCAAAACAAGAGTTAATTCTGTAAACTCTATCAATTTCTGCTTGCATGTCTTTCATTTCCATACTCAAAAAATCTGCTAACAGTTCAATAATCCTCTTTGTAATGTCTTCTGATTGTTGTTCTGGAATTGATCTCAATCTTAAACAACACTTATTTCGTCTTAACTCCATCAGCGCCAGATCGTTTAAACATTTTTCAAGATGTTGTTCTGTCTCTTGACATTTAGCTTCTAAGGTTAAGACCTTCTGATTTGTGTGACCCAACTCCTGTGAAACTTGTTCATGTGATGTTTGCATTTTATTAATTGTTACTTCTAAACTTGTCAATCTTTCATCAAGTTTTTTCTCTTAAGTTCTCAAAGGATTGTTTTTGTTCATTAAAAATTTTGCTTGCTCTTCTGAAGACTTTTGACATTGATCCATCATGTTTGTCATTTTTGACATCATTAAATTAAAACTCTCAGCCATTGTTTGATTTTCTTCCACATGGGAAGATTTCCTTCTTTCTTCCAATTGCCTTAAATCTTTTTTTGGTGGCATCATGCAATATATATGTTCTTTTTAACACTGCTACAACTTCTGTCTGATTTACGGCAGCACTTGCCTAATCTTATCTTGTTCTTGGTATTTCAAAACAAGTAGAGTTTCCCCATAACGTAAGAGCAAAAATAGTTCACATTTAGCAACCTCCCATTCGACATTAAGTCAAAAAAAATAATAATACACAGTCCAATTAATTCTTCTGAAACTCCCCTCCTGTATATACTCCTTATTTCTTAATTACTTCTTGACCATTAATTTATTTCAGTTTTGGTTTACGCAGTTTTATTTCTTCACCCCCCTTCTTCTCCAATACAGAAAATAGAGACTGTCCTGGGAATGGTGAGTCTGCCAGACGCTGGGGTCTTTAACTCATAAATTTTTCTTCTTAAAAAGATGTTACAAGGAGGCTTGCGGATCTTGTCTCATAAATCAGAGCATAAGCCCTAATTCAGAGATACGGAACCTGGTTCGAGGACGTTGTTAACTCCTGCCACTCCCCTGCCGCTCAGAACTTGCCGGAGAAAGAATCTCTCTGTCGAAAAATCCCGCCTCTGACAAGGAGCTTGCACTTACGGAGCATATGAGGTTAATCCTTCGATCTGTCTCTTATCCGAGGCAGATTGGTAGCCAGAAGTTTTATCTGGCTACCCCAGAAACCAGGCTGCTTCTTTTCCCTGGGCGAGAGCCCTGCGAAAAAGCTTCAAACCGCCATTCCTGTTCCTCCAGAAGTCCAACATTCAATTTTTCTAAAAGATAGTCTGCTTTTAATAATTGAGCATACATTGGCCAAATAATTGTGGCATAGATGCTGTCAAAATATGGATTTTAGCAGAACTGACATTTAAAAAAAAAATAATCAAACAAAACAAGGGGTTGGATCCAGATTTATGCTGGATCAACTGTGCTGGTGGAAGTGGACTTCCCCACTCCACCTTCCCACAGCAGCCCCTCCAGCCCCTTGAAAATGCCCCACAGAGAGTCAAGAGAAGAGACCTGCTGAATGGGGTGACCTGAGGTGAGGAGAGAGGTGGAATCCCACAAAATCAGGTGGAGGGACCTTGCACAAGTGGAGCCCTCCTCTCAAGGAAGGCAGATCCTCGATCCAACCCCAAGAAAAGTGTGAAAGAGTATTTCATCATATTTACTGCAGTAACTTGGGAGGGAATGAATCTGTTTCAATAATCCAACACTATTGTAGGTGGACAGCCCCATCCAATGTGGGTGCCCAAAACCCTCTGAACTCAGAGGATTATGGGCATCCAATGGAAGACAGGAGAAGCATGGAGGCTAGGATTGCCTTCCTGCTCCCTTCGCCCTCCAAAATATTTAGATGGCCGATTTTTGCCATCTAAATGTTTTCCCCCTCCTCCTGGATTCCTCAGAGGACAGTGGTGCCTTGCTCCTCCCCACCCCACCCCACCCCTGGGCATGCCCCCCCCCCCACTGGCTCCAAAGACAGTCTTCGGAACCCAGCCGACGTGGAAAGAACCACACCAGCTGTGAGGGAGGGATGGTGCTCTGCAGGCAGAGTTCCTGCTGCGACCTCGGAAGGCATTTCTGAGGTCGAAGCAGGGACTCCAACCTATCCTATGGCCCACCAGCCAAGGTCAGGAGGCCATAGGATTGAGCCCTAATGTATTCTTTTTTTCCCCCTTCTTTTTTTTTTGCACAGAAAAGCAAGATTAAAAATATAACTAGGAAACTCATGCTCAATCCTGGGACAGTCCAAAAAGAGAACTCATGATGGCATCAGATGTACAGCAGAATTAATATTCATGGTCTTATGTCAATTACATAAGTAATATAGTAATATTACTATAGGTTTATAGTAATATTTAAACCTGTAAACCATATGGCAAAGGGGGGTCAATTTCCACCACTGATCACTGTTCGCCAGTCTGTTCAGAACATAGTGCCTGATGGCTATTATGATCTCAGATTTGTCCACTTTCTGTTTTAGACACTTTGCCCAGATTCAGCCCTCAGATGGGAAGAACAGATAACATTGAATGTAATTAAAGTACTAAGTTCACTTCCCTCCAAATCACCATATGACTTGGAAAACAGCAAACTGTACTATCCACATTATGCTGAAGGCACGAGCTATATAGCTCCTATTATATGGTTATTTGAGCACACATTAATTATACAATTACAATCATTTTTCAGCTGTGAAATGTAATTAATTGTCATGATCTGGTTCTCTCGTTGAATGTGATTAGTAGTTTTAACTACTAGAAGTCCATAGATATATTTTGCTTTTTAAAAATAATGATGATTCAGTAATTATATAGATATCGATAGATATATAGATAGATTTGGGATAGACAGAGATATAATTTTGTAATGATGAAGTATAGTTCACAGCAGGTATTAAAACACATGGAATTAATTTAACTGAACCCAAAATGTGTTACACATGTTAGTCTATGGCAGGAGTAGGCAACATGGTGCCTACGGGCACCAATGTGCCCCTGGACACCTTTCTTGGCACCCGCCAAGGTTTCCTAACCCTCCCAGTTTTTTTTTTAATTAACACATTTTCTTACAAGCAGCTGGGATTGCTGTAAAATATTTTTCAGTAGGTGCAGAAAACGGTGGGTTGAAAGGAATTGTTTAGTGTGTTGGGGCTCAGACCTCACCTCTGCATTGTACAGGTTACCTTTGCCATGGCTCCCATGGCAGCCAGTTTGTGGTGATACCCAGAGGTTTCTCAAATTGCCAAATGTGCCCACGACCCAAAAAGTTTGCCTACCCCTGTTCTATGGCCTAAATCTAGCACAGAGTTAGGCATGCTTAAGCCCATTGATTGCAATGGGCTTTAGCATGCCTAACTCTATGTTAGGTTTAGGCCTATTTGTTTAAGTCCCTTTTCCTGTTAATGGAATTTCCATGCCATTATTATGATTTTTACTGTTACTAGCATAAACCCCACTTTTGAACTGTAAGATGTTCCAGGGGTTCCACTGCTTACCCATGGTTCAGTTTCCTTAGAAGGTGGTCACTGGAGACTTATGGCATTTCTGTAATATAAGGTTTATTTACACATATATACAGGCTGAGCATAAATTGAGGGTTCACAGCATTAATACTCAAACAGAGTCATGCTCCCCAGCAGATGTACAGGAGAACCCACAGTGCCATAGTACAGGCCTGTGGCTTACGCTGGCTCAGCTTGTCTGAGTGTGGAAAGCTAAGCAGGGTCGGGCCTGGTTATTACTTGGATGGGAGACCCCTCCTCTAGTTTCCTGCATTGAGCAGGGGGTTGGACTCGATGGCCTTGTAGGCTCCTTCCAACTCTATGATCTATGAATAATTCTGTGAATAATTCTATGAATAGGATTTCCTGCAGAGGACAAAGTCTGCTCTGTGCCTCCTTTTCAGTTCTAGTGCAGACTAACTTCCTGCTACACACACAGACCTCACTTGTCCCATCCCCTTGTCTAGGGGTAGGGGCGGTGCTGGGGGAGAAAGATTAGTCATCTTTCTACCCATCAGCTGTGCATTTTTGTTCCATCGTAGCTCCCATTGAAACTCCAAAAATTCCATCAGCCAGAGGTGACAGAATGGAAGCAGGACCATTCCATCAGCTCTGCTGAGAGACCAGCAACTTTTGGCTCCTCTTCTGCATAAACTGTTTTCTATTCCAGCTGGTCATTCTAAAAACTTGATAAGTAAGAATTAGTGCCTTGCTTTGCTTTTTCCCCCCTCCTCACCCATTCCCAGTCACTATTCCTCTTGTGTCATATCTGTTAGAGTGCAGGCACTATAGTATTAGTATTAGTATTAATATTAGTATTAGTATTAGCAAGCTGCTCTGGGAGCCTTTTTCAGCTAAAGAAAAGGCTTCAAATAATAAATAAATATGATTTCCTGAGTCATCTCCCAGCTTTCCAGGTGCAACATCTGGCTAGACCAAAGCACTGGCAATTTTGCTGCCTGTGGCAGAGGAGCAAATGGCAACACCCCAACACATACACACACACACACACACACACACACACAAGCCAAGATCCATAATCCCCAAGTCCAGTCAAGTTATTTGGCACCTGAAGTGGAACTCCTACCAGTGCTCTCCCCATCCTCGCAGTAAAAAATACAGCAATAATACATTAAATAATCATAGAATCATAGAAATCATAGAAAAGTAGAGTTGGAAGGGGCCTACAAGGCCATCGAGTCCAACCCCCTGCTCAATGCAGGAATCTAGGTCAAAGCATCCCTGACAGATGGCTGTCCAGCTGCACCTTGAATGCCTCCAGAGTGGGAGAGCCCACAACCTCCCTAGGTAGTTGATTCCATTGTCTTATTGCTCTGACAGTCAGGAAATTTTTCCTGATGTTTAGGTGGAATCTAGGTTCCTGTAACTTGAGCCCATTATTCCGTGTCCTGCAAACTGGGATGATCGAGAAGAGATCTTTGCCCTCCTCTGTGTGACATCCCTTCAAATACTGGAAGAGTGCGATCATATCTCCCCTCAGTCTCCTCTTCTGAAGGCTAAACATGCCCAGTTCTTTCAGTCTCTCCTCATAGGGCCTTGTTTCCAGTCCCTTTATCATCTTTGTTGCCCTCCTCTGAACCCTCTCCAGTTTGTCTACATCCCTCTGAAAGTGTGGTGCCCAGAACTGGACGCAGTACTCAAGATGAGGCCTAACCAGTGCCGAGTAAAGGGGAATTATCACTTCCCGCGATTTGGAAGCTATACTTCTATTAATACAGCCCAAAATTGCATTTGCCTTCTTTGCAGCCACATCGCATTGCTGGCTCATATTCAGTTTGTGATCTACCACAATTCCAAGATCCTTCTCACTTGTAGTATTGTTGAGCCAAGTGTCCCCCATTCTGTAACTCTGCATTTGGTTTCCTCTCCCTAGGTGCAGCACTTGGCATTTATCCCTATTAAATTTCATTCTGTTGTTTTCGGCCCAGCGCTCCAGCCTATCGAGGTCACTTTGAATTTTGTTTCTGTCTTCCAGAGTATTAGCTGTTCCACCCAACTTTGTGTCATCTGCAAATTTGATAAGCATTCCCCGTACCTCCTGATCCAAGTCATTAATAAAAATGTTGAAGAGCACCGGGCCCAGGACCGAGCCCTGTGGTACCCCGCTCGTTACCTCTCCCCAGTTTGAGAAGGAACCATTGATAAGCACTCTTTGAGTCCGATTCTGTAGCCAATTGTGGATCCACCTGATAGTTGTTCCATCTAGCCCACTCTTAGCTAGCTTACTAATCAGGATATCATGAGGCACTTTGTCGAAAGCTTTGCTGAAGTCTAGATATATAATGTCCACAGCATTCCCACAGTCCACAAGGGAGGTTACCCGATCAAAAAATGAGATCAGATTAGTCTGACAGGATTTGTTCTTGACAAATCCATGCTGGCTTCTAGTAATCACTGCATTGTTTTCAAGGTGCTTGCAGACTGACTTCTTTATAATCTGCTCAAAATCTTCCCGGGGATTGATGTCAGACTGACTGGCCTATAGTTCCCAGGTTCCTCCTTCTTGCCCTTTTTGAAGATGGGAACAACATTTGCCCTCCTCCAGTCGTCTGGCACTTCACCTGTCCTCCATGATTTCTCAAAGATAATAGACAGTGGTTCTGAGAGTTCTTCTGCCAGTTCCTTTATTACTCTAGGATGCAGCTCATCAGGCCCTGGAGATTTAAACTCGTTCAGAGTAATCAGGTGCTCCTTGACCATTTGCCTATTAATCTCAAGCTGCAATCCTGCCCCTTCAGTCTGCACTTCAGGTTTGCCAGGGGGGTCATAGACCCTCTTTTGGGAGAAGACCGAGCCGAAGTAGGAATTGAACACTTCTGCCTTTTCTTTGTCTTCTGTTATCAATTTGCCATCCTCATTACGTAGTTGAACCACCAGTTCTTTCTTCTGTCTTTTACTGTGTATGTATCTGAAGAAAGCTTTTTGTTGCTTTTAGCATTCCTCGCTAACCTTAGCTCATTCTCAGCTTTAGCCTTCCTGACACTATTCCTGCAGTTCTGTGCTACCTGCCTGTACTCTTCACTTGTAGCCTGTCCTTCCTTCCACTTCCTATACGTGTCCTTTTTTGTTTTCAGGTCGTCTTTGAGTTTATTGTGAAGCCACATTGGCTTCTTCTGTTGCCCTCTGCCTTTTTTCCTTTTGGGAATTGTTTGCAATTGTGCCTTTAAAATTTCCTTTTTTAAAAACTCCCACCCCTCCTGGGCTCCCTTTCTCGTGAGAGTCACTTGCCATGGGATCTTACTAATCATTGTTCTGAGTTTGTTAAAATTGGCTTTCCTAAAATCCAGGGTACGTGTTTGGCTACACTCAGCTTTTGCTTCCGTTAGAATCAAGAACTCAAGTATAACATGGTCACTTTCCCCCAGAGTTCCCGAAACTGCCACTTTATCCACTAACTCGTCTCTGTTGGTTAGAATCAGGTCAAGGATAGCCGATCCTCTAGTTCCTTCCTCCACTTTCTGTAGGAGAAAGTTATCAGCAGCACAGCTCAGGAATTTCTTGGAGGGGCCATGTTTGGCTGAAAAAGTCTCCCAACAGATATCAGGGAAATTGAAGTCTCCCATTACTACCACATTGTGCCTCCTTGAAACACTGGCAATTTGTTTTTCAAAAGTTCCATCCTCGTCTTCTCCTTGATTGGGTGGTCGGTAGTAGACTCCAACCGCCATGTTCGTTTTATTCTTTGCCCCCTTTATTTTAACCCAGATGCTCTCAATGGGGCTGCCAAGCTCCTCTTCCTGTATCTCTGTGCAGAGATACGTATTTTTAACATACAGTGCAACTCCACCTCCCTTTCTGTTGCTTCTGTTCCTTTTGAACAAGTTATACCCTTCAATTGCTGTATTCCAGTCATGGGAGTCATCCCACCAGGTTTCAGTTATCCCTATCAAGTCGTACTTGCCCTCATGTATCAAGAGTTCAAGTTCGTCTTGTATCATTTCCTGCCCTTTCATGAAGTCCCAAATCAGCTGCCTGAGGTGGCCCCGTCCCTCCGCCTAATGGTAGGGTCAATGAGGAACAAATGCCTGTTCCTCCGAGTGCTTTACACCCGCTGTACCAGTATTCCACCATTGATCCTTTTTGCCCACCGTGTTGTAGAAGAAAAATAATAATTTTCCAAGCCTATTACAGAAAAGTACATAGAAACTGCCCTGGATATTATCTTTAAAATGCCATTTTGATTTTTTTAGAGAAGCAGAATAATGCTGGGTAGTGCACGGTGATATAACATGTTCTCTTGAATCTAGATAACAAGCCTGTTGCTAAATTACGCCCCATCAGGTCAGCGGCACCATGAACTGTATTGATATTATGACCTTCCATATTATCCTCTAGTTACTGGAGAGACTTGTTCTTTTATTAAAGTAAGCATGCTGTGATTTTCTCCTTTCAAAGGAAAGAATAAAGCAGACTTGTTATTTGATCTAAGTTTTATCTGCTGACATAATAGCTTGTCCTCAGAAGCACCATCAGGAGGTTAACAAGTCATTTAAAGTACAGCTACCAGTAGCAAATCTGTAGTTCATAGCTTACAAGCAATAGTAGAGGCTAAACTTGGTTTCTAACAGCTGTGGGCCAATTTTGGGTTGAACTGAGAAAGTCTTTATCCTGAAATAATACACAATGCTCCTGAATCAAACTCCAAAGGTCTTTAGATTCTGCTGAGGACAATAGGTTAATTTGTGTCATGAATGGTTGCTGTACAACAGGGGCGGACAACCTGCTGCCCTCAGCCTCATTTCATGCAGCCCTCCTCCTCATTTCTAAAGCCCTCTGTGTATCATCAGTTCAGACCTCTGGCAAGAGCAAACTGTTCCTTCCCTGGCAGCCTACTGGGCATGAGGGAGAGAAAAGGAGGTATCAGAAAGAGGAAGAGGAGACACGCACGTTATACCTGCTGAAAAGCTGCACCCACTGGCCTGGACTGAGGAAGAGGTGAATGAGGGAATTTATCACATGAATTTATCACAATGATTTATATTGCCAAAGATTTTATTTCCTAACAGAGCTGACTCTGTGCCTCTAACAGGTGAGTTTACAGTGTCAGAAGGAAATGCAAGAAACTTCCCTTCTCTCTGAAGCTCCATGTTTGGGGGTGTGGGGTGGGTGGGTAAGCTTCACCTGTTGAATTTGTGCCAATCCTGACAATTTTAAAACAAAAAGAAAGGGATTGCCCTGCAAGTACTGACCACCAACCCCATGAAAAACACCAGATATCAACAATTATGGGTTTAAGTAAGGTTATAAAAATATTACAAAACCCACTTATAAAATATTATATAATGTAATAATGTAATAATTATAATATATAAGAGATCATTTATTTATTTATTTAATTTATATCCTGCCTTTTTTCCTGCAAGGAACCCAAGGCAGCTTACATAATCCTCCTCCTCCACTGCTCCATTTTATCCTCACAACAACCCTGTGAGGTAGGTTAGGCTGAGATTCAGTGACTGGCCCAAAGTCACCCAGTGACTTTATTAATATATTAATATAATTTATATATCTTATAATTATATAATTTTATAATTATATGATTTTATATAATTTTATAATTATATAATTTTATAATATACCATAATTTATATATAATTTATATATTAATATAATATAATTCTGGAAAAGTCATCCTAGCACTGGTGTTGCTGCTGCTACCTCTTCTTCTAGCAAGGAGCAGCATTTCAAAATTAACCCTCAATTACAGGATAGTTCTTCACACAATGCATAATCAATTTGCTGCCACAATATGTGATGGTCAGTGTTGTAGATTGCTTTAAAATATACACACTTTCCTGTGAGTAAGTCCCATTGAACGCAATAGGACTTACTACTGAGTACACATGCATAGGATTGCACTGTTATTCTGTTTTCAGAGCAGTGGTAAATTTTACTTGGCTCTACCTGTGTACCCCATATGAAAGTCTTTTTCTAACACATGCTGAATTGCCATGGAGAAAGCTCTCTACAGTAATGATTAGGATTATTCTGCAGGGATTTAGGTGTTGTTTTTTTTAATGCGTTAGCATTTTTTTAAAGGGAGTTAGCAGAAAACACACCCTCCTCAAGAGAAAGAAAGAAAGAAAAAATCCCAACTACCTCATATAGCAGCAACAAACATCACCATTCCATTTTGGCATTATTGTTCAATCACAGTGTTCTTGTTCTTGTTTTTTTTTAATAAAGTACAATAGAGCCCACAAGTTTTTTTCTGAATGGAGAAAATAGGAGCTTGCAGGGTGGGCCTGTGATCCACTTTGCACACTCAGAGATATCTAAATGTTACTAATATTATTTCTTTGGCAAACTAGTAACAAAGCCACCATGGAGGGATCTGTTTTTAAAGTGGGAGGGAGATCTTTAAAACAAGGAGTTTTCTGCACAATGTGGGGAACGTAGGCTGAAAGTTATGTTTGACTGAAATAATGGCATATTCCTCCCCGCTTTACCCCTTCCTACCATTTGTTGTCACCTCTATATTACATTTTAGAATGTAAGTTCTTTGGGGACAGGGAACTGTTCTCTTATACTCAGTAAAGCACTATGCACATTGATGGTACAATAATAATAATGTCAACAACAGTAATCATCATCATCATGGGTTTGGAGATCAAAGTGGCTTCAGAGTGGTCAGAGCCCTTACAGTTAGAGCATCCTGGGGTGGGTGGCTATACCCTTGGCCATACCCTCATGTTGCCTGGCCACACCCTCTTGATCACACCTTCATGTTGCTTAATCATACTTCTTACAAATTCACATGTCCCTATTTTAATCTGTGAAATGTTGGAGGGTACGATACTGTTGCTCATGCACAGACACCTTCAAACACTAACAAAATTTTATTGAACAACCTACACTGTCATTTGTCCTAGCTTGCAACCCTTTGCTCCTTTCTCTTCCAGGCCTCACTTCCTGTGTGAAAACTTCCTGCTCTTAAAGTGACCATCACACTTTTTAGAGTAAGGCCTTTTCTAGACCGGACTTTTAACCCACCACTGCTTCTGCTTTTGGATTCTCTTGGGATTAACATCGGATCTGTTCACACAGGTTTTTTTCAGAGTTTTCTCTGCCTTTCTGTATGTTCTGCTACATAACATTTAGTTGGCACTGTGGTGTAGCGGAATTGCACAACTACACTAGCATTTCATTCCACCATTTCCCCAAGTGCCAGATTTTTCCCTGGTCAACCCCCAGGATGACAATGTTGTCTAAAGCACCCACAAACTACCATGAGTGATGAATGGCAAATGCACAATAAAATCCTTGTCTAGAAAAGCCCTGTAGTTCAATACTGGGCAGTATAGGAGCCAAGTCTTTTGCACTCATAAACATTTACATTGTAAACTTCTTTGGGCAGTGACCTTTGTTTTGTAATAGCCTAATAGTAGTTTGTAGTAGTAGTAGTAGTAGTAGTAGTAGTAGTAATAAATACAGTAAATGAAAATGTTAGTAAATAGAATAGCAAAGATTAGATTTGTAGCCAAAAGATGTATCTACGTAATTATCTTCTCTATATATTAATTTTATATCAGTTTAACTGTGCTGGTTTCCTGCAAAGAATCTTGGGAATCATAGTTTGATAAGAGTGCTGAGAATGGTCTTAAAAATCCCAAGACCCCCTCAGGGGTCTACAGTTTCTAGCATTCATCAAGGAAAGGGAATAACTATTAAACCAGTTGTTGGTGTGAATATGCCATATTTGTGATAAGAATTCACTTCCAGCCCTGTGGAATATGTTCATTCACATTCACTGAGGGAGGAAGAAAAGAAAGCCCAGCTAGAATATGCAATAGGAGCAAGGGATGATCTAACACCAGGTACCAAGGGAAATGTTGGCTGTCTGCAAGGGAGACAGCCAACATTTCAAAGCAAATATAAAACCTCAGCCCCTCTTTATGTACACTGCAAAGCTGTCAAACTCACATTGCGTAAAATGCTTTGCTGGTGCTGCTGTTTGAAACATGGAGATGAATGGTTAGATCATACAGATATTTGTTTTAAATAAGATATTCCCATAGAGTGTCCATCACCAAAATTACTTTCATAAGGCTCACATATTTTACCAACTTAGCTGGCAAAAACATTTTAAAATCCAAGTGTGCCAAGAAAAAAATAAGGTGTGAAAACTCTGGCTAAAGTACACAGAAATGAATAGTGCCTGGCATTTGTCCGAAGTACACAAACCACTGCAATAGCTTACATTATGTACTGCCGGAAAGTAACAGACTATTTTTTAATCTTTAGCTTTATTACACAGCCGTGGTTGAAAGTTCTGATATGGAAGCCTGAATGGCTTTGAAGTGCATTTATTTTTGTTTATTTCCCCCTAATCATCCATGAGATTTTACTGTGATAGCTGCAGCATTGCCAAAAAGAAGCAGCTTGAAATAATAGTTTCTTCTAGGAGACAGGCACTGATCCAGCTAATAGAGATCAAACACACATGGATGCAGGCTAATGCAGACATACACCAGGGAACTGAATTGTGGGGATCAGCGCCCCCTTCCATTGCAGGTAGAGAAACCAACTGGGCTGGCACTTGAACCTGCCTTCAACAATGGCAACAGGATAGAGTCTTCCATCACACCTGAGGGAAGCAGGCAAGTTTAGTGGATGTAAGAGAGGCTGTGAGTGAGACAGATACAGCTTTGTCACCCAAAGAGAGTAGAATGGCTGGGGGACTACCACAGCTGCCTCCTAGCATCTGCCGCCTGAGGTGGTTGCCTCACTCTGCTTAATGAGAGGGCCAGCCCTGGATCTGTCAGCCAGGCCAAAGTCAGCACTGCACAAGTGAATTGGACATAGTGATGGTGGTCTGGTGGAGAGGAAAGAAAATTTGGGCCCTGGCTGGGGGGCTCTAGGCTGTTGGCACTGCCCCCTGCCCTTAATAAGAAACCACCACTGCAGAACCTGCATTCTGATGACCAATTCAAGTTCATTTGTATAGAGACATGGTGTTCAGAACATACTCAGATGTAAGTGAAAACACTGTTGCCTTCCTCCAATTAATTACAAATTAATGGCATTTTCTTTCTCTATGATGTGCCACAGTTCCATCCATGAAATTACAGTTAAACCTATTAATGCTACAGCTACTTTAAAAAAAACAAAACACCAGATTTTTATGTTATTGTTTGTGTGTGTTTTAATTAGCAAATTCAGAACTCTCCTAGGGTCATGCAAAATTATTTTATTCATGCTGTTAGCTAGACATTCATGAAAAGGCTATTAAAAAGTTATAAATATAACAACTCAAGTCAGTTAAAATGTGGCTCCACAACTTATTTCACCATATTAGAAACCCCTTGCTGCTCTTGCCAAGCTTGCCTGGGCCACTGCCGGTGCCAGCCGCCCCACAAGTGCCCAAGCAGCATGCTGGGGTGGTCGGCACTGGCTCCTTGCCATTGGTGCGAGCCCTTTTGCACTTGCTGTGGGATTTTTTCCTCTTTTACCCATTTTGCGCACATTTAGGGCACAATTTTTTTAAAGGGGTGACAAACCAGTGACAGCCCCTCCAATGTGCCACTTGGGCAGTTTGAAGGGGCTGTCACTAGCTGTCAGATTGGAGAGCACTGACATTCTACAGGCTGAATAGGCCCAAACTCTTCCGGACCACTCCTGACCAGATTTTGGCTCAAACTGGCTACAGATTTTGGCTGCAGCACTGGAGCTGGGCCACAACATAGGCAGGGTAAGGTGGCTGCCTCAGACAGCTGATTTGAGGTGTCATGAAAGGGCAGCCAATTGCTGATTATGTAATTTATTTTTATTGAATTATTACTGCGAGGAAGGGGGAGAGGAGCTTGTGGGATTTTCTAACTCAGTGCCAAAACAATTTGACCAGACTTCGGTACTATGCCCTTTGATGGGGGTGGGGGGAGCACCATTTACTTCTCTGCCTCAGGCAGCAAAATGTCTTGGACTGGCCCAGTAGGCCCGTGTTGCCTGTGCTGACTGACAGCAGTTCTCCGGGGTCTCAGGCAGAGGTTCCCCACAGCCCTGCTGCCTAACATCCTTACTTTTTAACTGGGGAGGTGCTGAAGATTGGAGCTGGGGGTCTCCGCATGGAGAGCACATGTGCTCTGTTACTGAGCTGTGTGCCATTTTTATTCTACAAATTCGAATACGAAGAGAGTTGGGAGCAGTGCCACCTCCAGGTTCTTGAGGGCCTTTGGGCAAGACACCCTCAATGGGTGCCCTCCCTCAGTTTCTTACCTTCTTACCACCATTGTCACCAGCTGCTATTGCTCCTCATCGTCCTTGACATCACTGCTACCACTTGCTTGCTTGACAGGCCACAGCATTTTACTTACAGGCAGTGGTGTTGCACAAATATGCTCTGAATTCTCTCCCCAGAGAACCAATACTTAGGAAAGCGAAGCAGCACACCCAGGGTGAGGTTTTTCAAAGTTTTATTTTTGCAAAAAGGCCCAGCCCTGTAGCTCACGCTAGGATCAGAAGCTGAACAAGGGAAAGAAGACACGTGTAGGTCTTCTTATACTTTTCATGCATAGCATGGCTTCAGCGAATCAAACACATTGCTTAAACACGCTAACCAATCACGTACATTCATTTGAACATGACAACAATTAATTAGGGACTTTTCATTCGAACACAGTAACAACCAATCAGAAACTTAAGGCTATCTATCCCTTCCTTTCTTGGCTAGGTCGATGTTTCTCATGACGTCTGGGGCGCTTGAGACACCAGGTGTCCTATGTGTCTGCTAATCTTGGTACCCTTTATCAATGGGAGAAATTCCCCTTCGTTGGTACATCTGGCGTTGGCACAGAAAAATACATTTTTGAAATGAGGCAGAGATATGGCAGCACTAGACATACAACTAAGCGAAAAGCGATACAATTCTTCAAAGGCAGATGAGCAAGGTTCTTCAGCTAGAATAACAATTGGCAGATGGGCAAGGTTAGTCATCTTAGGCCAGGAGGGAGTGGAACAGAGAGATTACAGTCATGCCTTGGATTGAGGGCATAATTCATTCCGGAAACGTGCTTGTAATCGAAAACACTCTTATATCAAAACGAAATCCCCCCCAAAAAAATTGTACAGAGATTTTTAATTTAAGCCGTACTACAGTACTTGTATTGCAAGACGTTGCTTGTATATCAAGTCAAAAAAAATTAAATAAATATTTAAAAATTTGCTTGTCTTGCAAAACGCTCTCAAACCAAGTTACTTGCAATCCAAGGTATTACTGTAGTTCATGTCACAGTGTGTGCTATTTACAGCCTTGTTCATTACACGTGTATAATGGAACTTTATTCTGACACTCTGTATATGCACCGTGTCTACTTTTCTAACAGTGGCATCTACTGCTGCTGCTTCTCACCGCCACTGTTGTCTGGGCCAGAGCAAAAGGCAGGTGAACAAGCAGGTTGTGCAGCAGCAGCAGCAGCAGCAGCAGCAGAAGAAGAAGAAGAAGAGCAACTCCAGGGGGCCTCTTGTCAGTGGGCCCCTGCTGGGGTGTTGGCCCTTGCCAGGTGCCCAGCCATGTCTACCCTTGATGCCAGCCCTAGTTGGGACAGAAGGAAACCGCCCAGGGGGCTTTGGCTGTGGGGCAGTATACAAATAATAATAATAATAATAATAATAATAATAATAATAATAATGCCCTATAGTACTTCACACCTATACTTCTAGCTCCATGTCCCCTAGCCTTCCTAGAAACACCCTCACAAGATGGGTAGCAACAAGAAAGAAGGTGGAGGGTGCAGAGCCCTGAGCACATGGCCAGTACAGTAATACCTTGGATTACAAGTAACTTGGTTTGAGAGCGTTTTGCAAGACAAGCAAATTTTTAAATATTTATTTAATATATTTTTTTAACTTGATATACAAGCGACGTCTTGCAATACAAGTACTGTAGTACGGCTTAAATTAAAAATCTCTGTACAAATTTTTTTTGGGGGGATTTCGTTTTGATATAAAACTGTTTTGGATTACAAGCACGTTTCTGGAACGAATTATGCTCTCAATCCAAGGCATGACTGTATTTGTTTTGTAAATAAAGGCATTGCAATCTGGGCTTTGTTAGCCTTGAAAGGTTTCTTGTAATTTGGAGTGTCTACCAGAGCCCTGCTTTCTGGAATTGCCCCTTCCCTTTTCTCCATCTCTCTCCTTCCTTCTAGAACAGCCGTCTCCAAGCTGAGGCCCTCCAGGTGTGCTGGATTACAATTCCAGTGTTGGGCGGGGTTGAGGCGAGTTGCTTGCAGTCCATTAACTTGGGGGGGGTGAATTGGGAAAGGCTGTTACAGAAGATGATCATATTACTGACATTTGCTCAGATCAAATCACACTTAATTATACTGGCAATGGGGAAGATTTACAACATCGGGCTGGAAGAGGTCTGAGGCAAGAGACTACCATGGTAACTGAGATGAAAGGAGTTGTTCATTTTGTCTCCCATCTAATGGGGAAGGTCTCTCTCATTCTTTAATCAAGAATTCTCTGAAGAAAAACAGCAGGAGGTGGTGACTTGCTATGTCTGAGATAACTTTTTATTATTATTATTTAATGTATGCCACCCTGGGAACACTACAGTGTGGAAGATGCCGTAAATAAATAACATGTTGAGCACTGTAGAATAAGTCAAAATAGAGATGCTGCCATTTTGCTGGTATTCACCAAAACACACATTCGAAAGTCGCATATAATCAGGAAGTACTTAACTGCCTCTTTTATCCTTACACGATGGGAGGAGCCATGCAAAGTGTTGGCATTACAGGAGTCAATTGGGCAATTTATTTATGTATTTCTTCATTCAATACGTGTATATCCTGCTTTTCAGAGATACACTTTCACAAGGTGGCTTACAAACAATAAAGAGGTTGGATACACACGCATATAGATATACAAAAGTCATGCTATCAGAATGGAGGAAATTAAGCCGTGGGCAGCGCGACGATCCAATGTGGTTGACCGTGCCCCTCCAAACTCGGAGGATTATGGGTTTCCTATAGAGGACAGGAGGAGCACAGAGGCAAAGGTCGCCTTTGTGCTTCTCCCACCCTGCAAAAGTCTTAGACAGCCAATTTCAGCCATCTAAGTCTTTTGCCGCAGCTCTCAGGGAAAACAGGCTGAGGTGCCGCCAGGATACATCGTATCCCAGCAGAGCCTCACTCCTCCCCACCCCACCCCCCAGAACGCCCACCCAACGTCAGCTCTGAGGTCAGACTTGTGACTTCAGAGCTGCAGCCAGCACAGTTCTTTCTGTGCCAGCTGTGAGGTTGGGTGCTCCGAGGTCGGAGTCCCAGTTCCAACCTCAGAGTGCGTTTCTGAGGTCGGAGCTGCGACTCCGACCTTTCCTATGGCCATCTAGACTTTAATGGCCATAGGATTGTGCCTTAAATATTCTAAGCAATCTAGATTAGAAGATGCCTTTGAAAATATGGCTTTCTGAATCAGTATTATGTCAGTTTAAAGACATTGGGATGTTGACTAATTTTGTGGTAATCCCGTGTTCCTGTATATAGTGGCTCTACTGTCAGTGGAACCCTGTACAAGCACAAGGCTGACTGCACAAGCCTATGTATTCTCAGAAGTAAGTATAATTGAACTCAATGTGGTTCACTCTTAAGGAAGTAGGCATAGCATTGCAACCTAAATAATTTAACTGCTGTGTTGAGTATTTATTTATTTATATTTATTTATTTTATATCCCACCTTTTCCCAAACAATGGTGCTCAAAGCAGCTAACATTAATAACATACAGATTAAAAACATATGTATATCATGTATATTAAACATAATATAAAAACAGATCCATTAAAACATAATTAAACACACAACAGCAAAACAAATAGACAGCACCCAACCAATTAAAAAAACCCTTCAGCAACAGACCAGCTAAGCTTATAGGATTCATAGGATCATAGAGCAGGCGCCTTCCAACTCTATAACCCTATTAATCCTATAAGCTTACATGCCAAAGCCCTGCCTGAATAAAAAATGTCCTTGCCTGCTGGCAGAAGCACAACAACGAGAAGGCCAACCTAGCCTCCCTTGGCAGGGAGTTCCATAGCCTGGAAGTGGCCACTGAAAAGGCCCTCCTCTCTCATGTCTCCCACTAAACGTGACTCCAATGGTGGTGGGACCAAGAGAAGGACCTCCTCTGAAATACTTCTTCACACAGCACATAGTTAAACTATGGAATTCACTTCCACGAGATGTAGTGATGGCCAGCAATTTGGAGGGCTTCAAAAGGGGATTGGACAACTTCATGGAGGAGAAGGCTATCAATGGCTGCTAGTCCTGATTGGCTAAATGCTACCCTCAGTATCAGAGGCAGTAGGCCTATGTACATCAGTTGCTGGGGAACATGGGTAGGAGGGTGCTGTTTCACTCATATCCTGCCTGTGGGGTCCCATGGGCAGCTGGTTGGCCACTGTGTGAACAGAATGCTGGACTAGATGGACCCTTGGTCTGACCCAGCATGGCTCTTCTTATGATCTTATTTATACTGTAAACATATACTTGTGGAGAAAGCCTGACACGAGTATACATGCACACGCACACACCAGTCTCCTTCCAAGGGGGAGGGGGGCGAAGAAGGGAGATTGGGTTACAGAGAAGCAGCCAGACGAACCGGCATCCCAACAATGGAGAGTATCGGTTAGAATCCACAAAACCCAGGAAAGGACCATCAAGACCATCAAACTAACAGGGCAGTCTCAAAGAGCTGTAAAGTACCCAACACGTCACCTTCTTCCCAGGCAGGAATAAGCCCACCTGACACGAAGGGGCAGGCATAGCCCCACCTGACCCTTGAGGGTGGGGAGAGCGGGAAACCCAGGGGTAGAAAACCCCTCTCCCCTCCTTTTGCTGGTTGTTGGGAACACGGGGTGCTTTTGATCAAGATCCATCCTCCAGCAGTGGCTGGAGTAAGCTGTTCTCCTCCCCGAATCGGACAGACCTGGAGCCAGGCTGAAATTGACTAGCGTGAAGTCTTTAGTCTAAAGTAACTGACTAATCCCAATGCGTTAGCCTGAGAGCCTGTTCATTGATAAACTTGAGGGTCACGTCAGGTCATATTGACGTTGTAGTATTCCTAGAAAGCTGTTAGTTCCGCTCCATATATTGTGTAAATAAATAAAGCCTTATTTAGTCATTCAAAGGGCTCTAGTTTCCTCTTGTGTGTGCAAACCTCCTAGTCGGTTCCACTTGCTTGTACAGGCTGTAACTCAGTGCCGGTTAACCCGTTAAGCGCCGAACTCACGCATAAGACCCGGGTGCTGGTCCTTCACAATACTATACATATTTTTGTTCACTTTTCATTATGAAATATATAAAAGGCAAGGGAAGCCAAAGTATTATTCTGTCAAGGGTTCACATGCTCAGTTTAATCTAAACGACAGGGCCTGCCCTCCCATGAGGTGGAGTGGATCCCCTGCCTCAGGCAGCAGAGCAGACGGAGTGGAAATTGCGCACTCTTCCCACCTCCACCATCTCCAACAGACGCTCTGGAGAGCACCACTGGCTGCTCTGCCACTGTGGCATTTGCCGTAGTGGGAGAGCCGGTCCAGCAGGGCTTCAGCTGCCTACTTGGCTACACTAGTGGGTGCTCCAGAGAACCCACCAGTCTCACCCTCCCACTGAGACAAACACCACAGTGAGAGTTTGGCCATCTGGGCTCTCTGAACCAGCAGCCCACCCTTTGTTTCACTTGGGATCCTCAGAGCAAAATAGAGGCTGGGTGGCTACACTCATCCACCCACCCTCTGGCTCATGCTCCCAGAGCAAGCCGGAGGGCAGGAGGGTCCTTCCTCAGAGCCAGGCATTGTGGGAGAGTTCTTCCAGGAGTTCACCTGTACAGAGAATACATGCAATATTAAAATACAAACTACACCAAATAGAATATAGTAACAAATACAGTAACAATGAATATAGTAATAAAATGCACCATAAAAACATCCCTTGTTAGTAGAGAAAAAATAAAACCTATTTGCAGTCCAGATGAAACAATAAAACATGAGTCAACATTGAGAACCTTTAAAAAAGAGAGGGGGGAAAGCTCATTGTTTAAAAGGCCTGGGTGAATAAATAGTTCTTCACCTCATGCTGAAAAGAACATAAAGAAGATACCAGCTGAGCCTCTCTTCAGAGGCTGCTCCATAGCCACCACTGAGAAGGACCTCTCCATAATAGCCACCCACCTCATGTCACTTGGTGGGGGCACCCAGAGCCCTGGTGAGGATCTTAAGGTCCGGGTAGGTTTATTTATTTATTTATTTATTTATTTATTATATTTATACCCCGCCTTTTTTCCTGCAAGGAACCCAAGGCGGCTTACATAATCTTCCTCCTCCTCTCCATTTTATCCTCACAACAACCCTGTGAGGTAGGTTAGACTGAGAGTCAGTGATTGGCCCAAAGTCACCCAGTGAGTTTCATGGCCGAGCGGGGACTAGAACCTGGATCTCCTGAGTCCCAGTCCCAGTCCAACACTCTAACCACTACGCCACACATATGAGGAAGAAGGTGGACTTTCGAGCAGATTGGTCCCAATCCATTTATTTATTTATTTATTATATTTCTATACTGTCCAATAGCTGAAGCTCTCTGGGAGGTTCATAAAGGATAAAATGAGCACGTTAAATTAAGCATGGAAATGGACTGGGACTCTGTGTTACCCTTATTTGGTGTGTGTGTATATACATATAAATTGGGTCAGAAGATGCAAGGAATAAAAGTGACTTGTGACACTTCTATGGAGAGCCCAAATATATACAAGATGAGAATGGAATGATTCATTCACAACAGCAGTCACTGGTAATAATATTATCTCTCTAGCTATGCTATACAAATTGGACACCGGTAGTGGGAAAGAAACCCAAAGTTTCGATTATGTCCAAAGTAAGTAGAATCAGATTTTCTGCTTAATGTCTGCAGATTATAATTCAGCAATACTTCTCCTTTTTAAAAAAAGTATGATGACTTTGAAGTCAGGAGACTGAATATTCACACCAGTGTCTGAATATTCCCATTTTTAAGTCAGATTTGTATCTATTTATTCTCTTACATAAGGACCTGCTTCTCTTATAAAAATAGCAGAAGGGCAGTGTTGGCTGATAATGGCATAATTGCATTGGAGGATGTGCAACTTAACATGGTTACATGGAGAAAAAATGAATCCACTTTGAAAACATATATTCTCTTCTGACAGTCTATACACTACTCTCAGCTATGTACAACAGACAGAACTCTATCTGCTTCCCTCTTGAAGCCTGATAATATATGCCATCCCAAGCTCTTTGTATCCCATCCTTCTGTAGATTTTGTTTGTTTGTTGTTATACCGCTTCAGTATCTGGCTAAGGCTGTTTGAGCCAGATTAATTACATTCAATTGCATTTCAAATTATCTTTCTTGAAAACAACACCTTTAACACATACCAGTAAAGCAATATTGCTGCCTTTATCAGCAACATCAGTTTATTATATTTCTGCTACCTTGTAAGCCTTCTCTGGGGAATCACAACTGACATTGTTTTATAAGATGAGCCAGACTAATTCATTATCTTGTTCCATATGCAAGTGATTAAAATCTTTATATAAGTACTGTTGACTTTTTTCCACTGCCTAATTCAATGAACATGGATCTGCATTACCCACACTTTTTAAAATACTATCCACATCTACAGACTTGCTATGAAAGGCATAGAGGACACACAAGTCAGGAAGCTAAACAAGAGAACCTTATTGTCTCTCTCCGCCAGGAACAAAAAAGCAACAGGAAACATCTGACTCCATGCAAGTACAACGCCACCCAGTGACTAAATTATACAATGACACTATCCACACAAGACTTAACGTGGTCAGTTGGCTTGACACAGTCATAAGTACATAAGAATGTGAGAAGAGCCCTACTGGATCAGACCAAAATGTTAACCTCATCCATCCAGCATCCAATTTCTCACAATGGACAACTAGATTCTTCCATGAAGCCCACCAGAAGATCATGACGACAATAGCCCCACCCTGTCATTGCCCCATAGTATCTGGTACTCAAATAGGTGAATAAAAATACGCAAAGTATGGAGAAAGTGCATAGGGAGAAGCTTTTCTTCCTCTCTCATAATTCTAGAACCCTGAGTTCATCCATTGAAGCTGAGTAATGGGAGACTGAGGACAGATAACAAGAAATACTACTTCACACAGCTCATAGTTAAACTATGGAATTTGCTAACACAAGATGTAGTGTTGGCCACCAACTTGGACACCCTTAAAAGCAGATTAGACAAATTCACCAAGAATAAGGCTATCAGTGGTGACTAGTCATTATGGCTACATATTACTTCCAGTATCCGAGGCAGTATGCCTCTGAATACCAGTTGCTGAGGAACATGAACAGGAAAGTACTATTGCGCCCATGATCTGCTTGTGGCCTTCCCATAGGCATCTGGTTGGTGTCCTATTTTGTGGTCCTTTGAGGCTCACAGGGGAAGCTGGTAACATGCAAGGTGGTCAGAACAAGACAAGATGAAAATAGGACTTTGAAAAGCTCCAAGTAGGTCCTGCTGGCTGGGATTCTCTCTTACTACAAAAATAGGAGGATGTTGTCTCAGCAGTGAGATAAAGCCAACTGAATCCCTGTGTAGGCTGTAGCATGGTTAGGTCTCCCCCTGCTGGATTGTTAAAGGACCCTCCCCAGATTTTCTAGCCTGAGACTTCTGTGACACTGGGGAGATGGAAATTCTGACAAGGATTCATTGTCTGAGGCAGAGAATGATAGCAAGGCTGTGTCCTCTTGCTGGGAGGGCCCTGAATAAGTATTCTCCAAAGGAAGTACACCATCCCTCATCCTCATCAGAATCCTCTGCTGCACACTGGAAGGTCTGAGGGCTGGTGTCATGACAGTTGGCCATAGTGGGAACACAATGCTGAACTAGATGGGCCCTTGGTTTGATCCAGCAGAGTTTTTCTTATCTTCTTATGACTGCCTCTGAAAGTGGAATGTTTGCATTTTCTAGTTACCTGGTAAGTGCTTTTCCTTTAATACTGATCAATATGCTAGATGGGGTACAATGGTTTGCCAGGGGAGTGCCACAGTCCTATGTGCAGTGTGCTCAGTGCAAACTCTTGTATTGTGCAAACCTTTGAAAGCAGGGTGATCTGTCAAAGCAAAAAAATAATAATAAAAATGTATGTTTGCTGCAGACAACATCTTTTTAAAATGCCTACACTCATCCTGTGGAGTGTTAGTGCTTTCCTGGTGCTGTAGCTGATGGAAGAAAGAAGTGTGGAGCAATTTTTTTTCTGACAGAAAGCTTTCAACATCAGTAATCACAAAATGCTGTTGTCCAAAATTGTAACAACTTGACTTTGCTGGCATTGCCTTATCCTGGCTCTGCAAACATCTATCTGCCGGGGGCGGGGGGGGGGGCGGGAATAGGTAGCAAGCAACAGAAGAAGATGAAGCTCCTGATCTGTGAGTTGTTTTTTGTTGTTTTTTTCTCCCTGCCTCTGCTCTGCTGTCTTTTAGTCTGACTGCACCAATCTGATGAGACAGCTATAAGCTGATGGCTTTTAGATACAGAAAGGATGGCTCCTCAATTAAGTCTGAGCTTTGGATCTCTTCAGATACCATCCACTCTCTGACAGATCTTGCTTTCTGTCATCACAGAAGACGTTGCCACTGTAATCCTCCAAGACAAGCATTCTGCAGAGCTTTTCCAACATCAGGCTGCTTGGTAGTTCAAGCAAGAGTCAGCAGCTGAATTAATGGGAGAGACTCAGGGTACAAAATAAAACTTTGATCTGTATTGTAAGCATGGAGGCTCATGTTGATGATATGGCATGTTAATTTGAGCCGGTGAACCACAAGTGGCGATAATATACAGCGGGGATGGGCAACGTGTGGCCCTCCAGATGTTTTGGCCTATAACTCCCACCAGCCCTAGCCAGCATAGCCAATGGTGAGGGATGATGACTGAGAGTTGTGGGCCCAAACATACAGAGGCTAAACCAGGGACAGCATCAGCAGCCTTGAAAGCTGCCAGGACCCATTGGCAGACATTCCTGCTTTAGCCCACTGACCTGTCAATTTCCCCAGTCATATACCTATCTCGTGGCTGGGTCAGGGAAGTTAAATTTCCCACAGTGCCTCTGAGCACCTGAAGTAGCAGTGCTGCAGGGCACTCTGGGAACAGAACATGATGAGCAGCTTCCCAGACTGCCCCACTGCTATCAGATAAGTCCATGGCCAGGGCAGGAAGAGGGGAATATTGGTGCTGGCCCTGGGCTAAACATGTGCTCTGCATACATATGAGCTTCATCATTATTTTCTAGCTGTTTCTTGTTTACTCCTTGCGGGGCTCCAACATGGTGCCGTCAGTGCCAATGTGCCCACAGACACCTCTCTTGGCTCCCTGCATCTCCTGATTGTTTTTAATTATTTCTTAAGATATTTTTAAAATAATGATTTAGAAGGCTAGCTTTCTGCAAGGCAAAGTGCTGCCCTCCAGCACCATATTTATGTGGGTTCAAACAAGTAGTTTTGTGTTTTGGAGCACAGAGACCCCACCTCTGCCTTGTACTCAGGGCCGGCGCTACCACTAGGCAGACCCAGGCGGCTGCCTAGGGCGCGTGGCGGAAGAGGGCGCAGAAACGCTGTGCTCCTTCCTCGCCGCTGGCGTGCTCCTGCCCCGCCTGCTGCCTCCGCCGCGCCTCCCCGCCCACCCGCCGCCGCCGCTGCACCTCCCCCTGCGCGCGCGCCCGCCCACCCGCCACCTACCTACCTTCGCGTCGTTTCCGGAGCCCCGCCGGCGTTGTTTTGGCGGGAGGAACCAGGGCAACAGGGCTGTTTAAGCCCTGTTGCCCTGGTTTCCCCGGCAAAAAAAAAAAAGCGCGGGGGTCCCGTCACGTCGGAGGAGGAGGCAGCGGCAGCAGCGGCAGCAGCAGCAGCAGCCAGCAGCCAGCAGTGGGGGGGAGAAGGTAGGTGGTGGTGGCGGCGGCGGCGTGGGGGTGTGTGCAGAGCAGGGCTGCTTTGCTCCGGAGCCCCCCCCACGGCACGAGGGGGGGGCGCTAAATATAATTTGGCCTAGGGCGCCAAACAGCCCTGCACCGGTCCTGCTTGTGCTTAGGTTCATGGGCAAGTTACTTCTATTTTAGTCTCACCAGTTTGGCTTCTGGGAAATGAGTGACCAACCATGCCCACCCCACCCGGTAGCCATTTTATGAATGAGCAAGCCCACCCACTTTTACTTCTTTGTAGACCTGTGCAGGATTACACTGTTAAATGGTTACTTTAAAATTAAATACATATTCTTCATATACATTCAAACAGAGGTGGGCAACTTGTGGCCCTCCAGATGTTTTAACCTACAACTCCCATCATCCCTTTGGCTATGCTGGCTAGGGCTGATGGGAATTGTAGGCCAAAATATCTGGAGGGTCACAAGTTGCCCACCCCTGCATTAAAATGTGGGCTTTAATATAGCTACCATCGCAAGTAATCGTGCATAACAATTTATAGCACCAAATAGACACCCCCATTTGCGCAGATTAAGATAATCTGGCCTCTTCAGCAGGGCATGGATGATTATTGCACTGTAGATGGGGAAGGCATCCACATCAACAAAGCATGCAGGCCTTTCTTGCTCATTGTTCAGATTCAACAGTTGTTTGGATTTAAGAAATCTGTATTTAGGCACCTTGACTTTGTTTCTTGTGTGCTTGTTTTGAAGAGCTGATCTCTTACCCTAGCACCTCTGAATTCTGGCAAATTCTCCATGATGCTCAGTTCTCTTTTGTTGTGGCAGATGATTTTTTACAGTGATTTGAGGAAATAATAAAACTACGAACAGAACCAATGTGCTTTTTAAAATATATGATGCAAAACTGTCAATCCTGACCAAAATCTGCACTGAATGATTCACTTGTATGTTGATGATGTTTGTTAGTTAACATTTGATTATTTGCATTTAGCTGACAGTATGCCTAGAGCATCATTCTTCCCTGGAGATAGTGTCATGAATCTAATTTACATATGGCCCCTATAATTATTTTGTAACAGCTACACTTTGCCATGGAACACTCATTACTACCGAGATAAACACAACTAAATACCACAGCGTTGTTGTTTTTTCTCTAAAGGGAAAAACAGAACACTAGGAGAGCGTGAGAAAGAATTTATACATTGGAGAATTCATTTACACACATTTTGAACTGTCGTATGACTGTCTATTAGAAGGACTTCCTGTTTCTGAATATCTGCCAATTTTTGAAAGAATGTGTAAAAATGAAAAACAATTGTCCTAGTTAAAATGATAAATACCAAGAGAATGGAATGAATTCTAAAACATCTTTGGAAATCATCTTGGGATTATTTATTTATTTATTTATTATATTTATGAATCGCCCATCTGGCCAGACAACCGGCCACTCTGAGCGATGTACAATCCAATAAAATACAAGAGGGGGGAACACACACACACAGTATAAAACACAATTAAAAACAGTACAAAACTTTAAAATCCTAACCCACCCCATATTCCCGCCTGAAAAGCCACGTTTTTAATGCCCGGCGGAAGCTAATCAAGGAAGGGGCATGGCGGAGGTCACTGGGGAGAGAGTTCCATAAATTGGGGGCTGCCACAGAAAAGGCCCTCCTCCTAGTCCCCACCAGCCTGGTTTCTCTGGTTGATGGGACAGGGAGAAGGACGTCTGTGGCAGATCGGCCTACTTGATGTTGCTGGAGGTGCTCCTTGAGATAAACTGGACCGGAGCCGTACAAGGTTTTAAAGGTCATCGCCAACACCTTGAATTCAGCTTGGCAAACAACTGGTAGCCAGTGCAACTCTTTGAGCACTGGAGTGATGTGATCACGCCAGTGGCAGCCTTTAACCAGGCGAGCTGCTGCATTCTGTACCAGCTGCAACTTCCGAACTGTCTTCCAGGGTAACCCCACGTAGAGCACATTACAGGAGTCTAGGCGAGAGGAGACCAAGGCATGAACCACTGATAGGAGCAGATGATTAGGAAGGTAGGGGTGCAACTGCCACATCAGATGGAGCTGATACAGCGCCGCCCGGCTCACAGCTGACACCTGAGCCTCCATGGACAGCTGGGAGTCTAGAATGACTCCCAAGCTGGTGGACCTGGTCCTTCAGGGGCCCTTCAGGGGTAGATGTACCCCATTCAGCACCAGGTCAACATCCCCTAACCTTCCCTTGTCCCCCACCAGAAGTACCTCGGTCTTGTCGGGGTTCAGTTTCAGCATGTTCCTTCCCATCCAGCCACCCATTGCCTCCAGGCACTTGGACAGGATTTCAACAGCCAACCTCGGTGAGGACTTGAAACAGAGGTAGAGCTGCGTGTCATCCGCATATTGATGACACCGCACCCCAAACCTCCTGATGATAGCTCCCAGTGGCTTCAGGTAGATGTTAAATAACATCGGGGAGAGGATGGAACCCTGCGGCACCCCACAAGTGAGCGGCCGAGGATCCGAAGCCTCCTCCCCAAGAACTACCCTCTGGTACCTTCCAGAGAAGAAGGACCGGAACCACTGCAATACAGTGCCTCCCATGCCCAACCCTGACACCTGAGCCTCCATGGACAGCTGGGAGTCTAAAATGACCCCCAAGCTGCGAACCTGATTCTTCAGGGGCAAATGTACCCCATTCAGCACCAGGTCAACATCCCAACCTCCCCTTGTCCCCCACCAGAAGTACCTCGGTCTTGTCGGGGTTCAGCATGTTCCTTCCCATCCAGCCACCCACTGCCTCCAGGCACTTGAACAGGGTTTCAACAGCCAACCTTGGTGAGGACTTGAAGGAGAGGTAGAGCTGTGTGTCATCCGCATATTGATGACAGCACACCCCAAACCTCCTGATGATAGCTCCCAGCAGCTTCAGGTAGATGTTAAATAACATCAGGGAGAGGTTGGAACCCTGCGGCACCCCACAAGTGAGCAGCCAAGGATCCAAAGCCTCCTCCCCAAGAACTACCCTCTGGTACCTTCCAGAAAGGAAGGACCAGAACCACTGCAATACAGTGCCTCCCATGCCCAACCCCTCCAGGCGGTCCAGGAGGATACCGTGGTCAACAGTATCAAAAGCCGCTGAGAGATCGAGGAGGATTAGAAAAGAGCATTCGCCCCTATCCAAAGCCCTCCTCATATCATCCACCAAGGCGACCAAGGCCGTTTCTGTCCCATGTCCAGGCCTGAAGCCCGACTGGCATGGATCTAAATAATCGGCTTCATCCAAATGTGCCTTCAACTGAGCCCCTACCACTCGCTCAATCAGCTTGCCCAGAAATGGCAAATTGGAGACTGGGCAAAAGTTGTTCAAATCTTAGGGATCTAAGGAGGGCTTCTTTAGAAGTGGATGATCACTTATTTTAGAGCTTGATCCCAAACTTTACCAAGTCAATGGAAAAACTAAATTGAATTAAGATGCTATCCTGTGTAGCAGCAGTACTGGCTGGGGAATGCTGGGAGTTGTAGGATTGTTTTCTGTCTAAACATGCATAGCATTGCGCCCTTAAATGGCCAGGAACTGGCCCAGTATCTAAAACTGGATTCATTGGCAGCCATTTCAGCCAGTGTGGCGTAGTGGTTAGGGTGTTGGACTGGGACTCAGGAGATCTGAGTTCTAGTCCCCACTTGGCCATGAAACTCACTGAGTGACTTTGGGCCAGTCACTGCCTCTCAGCCTAACCTACCTCACAGGGTTGTTGTGAGGATAAAATGGAGAGGAGGAGGAGGATTATGTAAGCCGCCTTGGGTTCTGTGCAGGAAAAAAGGCAGAGTATAAATATAATAAATATAATAAGTAAATAAATAAATAAACCTGGCTGCATCTGAGGGAGAGGACAGATAGTAAAGTCCATTCTATCAGGTCACCTGGGACCAACTGCCATTTTGACAACTCCTTCCTGGAACTGTCTCCTCAGTGGCCATTCCAGATGGTCATTATCACTCCTTCTAGCAGTGAACTCTGGTGGTGAGTGTCAAAAGGATTATAGCCAAAATAGGGCCACTGAAAAACCAGAGGGAGGTATCAGTACATTTGGGGAAACCCCAAGATTTTCAGAAGTACAAAAGAAATGTTAAAATAAACCGAAGGCGACAAAACACTTTAAAAAAACAGTCCAGTGAGGGTGGAGCATGTTCAGTAGCCATGAAATGTGGAGCGACAGTTGGAAAAGAAACATGTGACTGGCAGGAGGGGGAGGGCAGGGGTGAAATGCCCTGCTTGGAGGGAATGGCTGGCTGGAATCCAGTACAAGCGCACTCCTACTACGGGGTAAAAATACACTGCAACTTTTTCTTGCAGGTCTCACTTATAAGATCAGTTTTGTAACTTTAACAACAGGTACTTGAGTTTTCTTGCTTTCCTTTTCCTTGCCTATCCCCTTTTTTCTTTTGTACCAGGTCTATTAGACCATAAGCCTGAGGGCAGAGGCAGTCTTGTTTCTTAATCTCTATATACCAAGGGAGGTGGGTCAGCGGTTTTGAAACAGAATCTTTATAGAAAATCTCCTTTGCCACACTATCCATTAGGTCAAGATATTGGGTCTCGAGTGTACCGGATGCTGGGGGCAAGGAAAGACAAACGCTTCTGTTGGTTTACTATCTATATCTTTGTCCAACAGATTCCCTGAGCTCACAGGGATGTTCTCAGACTCTTTGGTTTTGTCCTGGTTTTCATAACATGTTACACAACCTGCACATTGAAGGCTAGTTCATAAGGGAACAGTTTAAGGAAGGAGCCTTCCTCCTGATATGCTGCATTTCCACAGGCAGAAAGGGTTTTGTCTTCCCCCTACCCCTTCTTCTTCTTCTTCTTCTTCTTCTTCTTCTTCTTCTTCTTCTTCTTCTTCTTCTTCTTCTTCTTCTTCTTCTTCTTCCAGTGGGAGAACACTTGGTCATGCTATCCCCTTCCTTCATTTTGAAGTGGTACAGTAACACGAGGGGTGTACTACATGCTTCTTTTAAACAGGTACATAGAAAGTCATGCAGGGGAAATGGAAAGCTTGAAGGTAGATGTTGAGCCAGTCCTTGGAGTGTGGACAGCTCCCAGCACTGGCTCAAGCGGAAAATGCGTGCCTTTATGCCAGAGGTGAGGAACTTCGAGCCCATGGGCCAAACCCAGCCTTCCTGGGATCCCCAAATGGCCACGCCCCCTTTCCCCTGACCACCAATCATTTGACAGTTTCCCAGCTTCTGCATGCTTTCCCTCCATTCTAAAAGGTTAAAATGCCTCTCCTAAATCTTAGTTACTGGCAGTAAGACCTTTAAGCTAAAATAGGCTGGTATTTTTGGCCCCACCCCTTTTACCTTTGGCCATGCCCACCACTGGAATGTAGCCTGCAAGAGCTTCTCGGAAATTGAATTTGGCCCTTGGGCTGAAAGAGATTCCTTAATCCCACTTTATGCTAATGAAAGAAAGGACCCATAAGGTCAAACCACCCCACAGTGGCTCATAGGATTGGGATGGAAGTTCCATCTATTTCAGTGGGACAGACACAACCATCTGAGTGCAGGATAGCAGCTACTGCAACCACCAGAAAAGAAAAAAAAAACATATACCGGGGGAAATAGGGATAATTACACAGGAAAGGAAAAGAAAGAAGAAATAGCAAATTGGAGACATCATAGCCGTAAACAACCAATCTTGAAAAAGCTGTTGAGTGGCTGTGCTGACACAAAATGCACTCAAGAGAAATTTAATACCAGAAAGGGAGATCAGACATAGGAATGTATGCAAGAAGGGAGAAACGCAAACAAGATAAATGCTCCCACGAACCACAGGCAACACAGGATAAAGCAATCATCCTTTAGTTATCTCTGCTGAAAATGGCATCAAAGTTGTGGAATGGAAGAAGTTTGTCCCTTGCTTCCAATCTGTGGAAAGCACCTTCTTGCCAAAGCCTACTACATGCAAAATTGATGATGATGATGATGATGATGATGATGATGATGATGATGATAATAATAATAATAATAATAATAATAATAATAATAATAATACTGCCAGAAAGGTTGTCATCATGAACTCTGTGCTCATTTAAAAAAAGATCTGTTCAAACTGCATGCAAGATAAATTAACAATATCAAGTCTCACTATGGGGGAAACAGACATCAGCTGCAGAATGGTTAGGGAAGGAAAGCTGGCTGGATGCAAGAACAGCCCTGTGCGAGAACAATTTCAAAACAGGGTGTAATGATTGCAGGAAATCATTACCACATCATAAATTATGTGAAACCTGGGGGATTACAACAGCTTTTCATGTTCTATTGCTGAAATTGCTTCACACCCACATGTGTCAAGCACTTAGCCAAAAGAGAAAAAGGCGCTTAATGTTACACTAACTCTTTAACTAGCAATAATGGCTCTGATCCAGAGAAAGTTGGGGGTACCCCATAGGTCCCATTGAAAATCAAAAGGGGCTTAAGCACACAATTAAGCACAGCAATTCTGTTGGCTTTGATGGGAATAGCTTGTGCCACCTTTTTCTACTTGGGTCAGGTTGGGCTGAAAGTGTAGCTGGAAATGGAAAATATTAACCCATCCTCATTTGGGAAGGATTCAGGCAACCTACTAGAGAGAAATCAGAGAGTAACAAAAATAATATAAGCAGATCACAAGAGCAACAAAATGTTGTGGTGTGCAGAGTGTTCCCTGTTCAAAATTCTAGCGCCTCCGTTCTATCCCCTCTCCTCCTCCCCGTTTTTCTATTTCCCCACCCACCCACAACAGTCAGCATTCTCTGGTCCCTAGGGAAGTTAGAGAAATCCGCAACCAGCTCAATTGAGTTCGGATTCCTCTGAGTTTGACCCACGGATTCCACAGTGGACTGGCTTTCCAAGGTCGCATGGATTCTGCGGGGCTTGTGGACCATTTGCTATTTTTTGACACAAATTTAGATGCAGAAAAATATGCAATATAACAAAAAAAAAGCACAAATCACCCCATTGAATAAAGCACAAAAATACGCATTTTGGGACGATTTGCACGTTTTTTTGGCAATTTGTGCATTTTTCAGGATTGTGAATTTGTGCAGATGTGTGTGAATGCATTTGCGCAAATTCTGAGTCCGTCAATAGGCAGATGGTGGACCGAAAGCTGCCCAGAAATCTGCAAAACGTATGCAGAGAGGATTTTTGCAATTCATACATCCCCAGTGGTCCCTGAGCACACTCTCTCCTCATTGGGCTGCTTTGGGTTCCCTCTCTCTTAGGGTTTTTTTTTCCCTCTAATGAATTTTTTTACTTCTGCAAACTTTGGGTTCCTCCAAGCTTGCTGATGCCTCCCTCTTATGCATGGGTGGTGTTGTTTTGGCTACATAAGCAACAGCACTCACAGCCAGAACCTCTAAAATAGAGGGAAATTTATTTATTTATTTAACATCCTGCCTTTCTACCAAAGAATGACATTCAAGGTGGCTAACAACAAAAATCCAAATTAAAACAGCATTTTCATTAACACATAGCATAAAAACAAGCTAAAAACACAATTAAAAGACAACAATCAGAGAGATAAGTAGCACCAGCCAATTAAGAAAAACAACAACCTTCAGCAGCAGACCAGTTTATATGCCAAAGGCCTGCCTGAGTAAAAATATATTTGCCTGCTAGTGGAAGGACAACAGAGAGAGTCAACCTAGCGTTCCTTGCAGGGAGTTCCAGAGTCTACGGAGCAGCCACCAAGAAGGCCCTGTCTTGTGCCCCCCACCAAATGAGCCAAAGCAGTGTCACTCAGAGGTAAGACTTCACTGGGACTTGCGCTTCCTCCTGTAACAGCCTTCCCCAACCTGGTGCCTTCCAGATATTTTGGACTACAACTCCCATCAGCCCCAGCCAAGCATGGCCAATGGTCAGAGATGGCGGATTTGTAGTTTAGAGCATCTGAGGGGCACCAGGTTGGGGGAAGACTGTCCTATAATAAGATTAACCTAAAAAGCTTGAGATAAAACATCTTTCCATTATATTATGCCGCGTGGTGGCATAAAGTGATGGGTGTGATGAAGGAACAACACTGCAGCCTTCCCAGTAGGGAGGTAGACAAGTCAGTCTCTGTCGCTCCGCTCTACCTGCCACCTTCCTCAGCAACAGCTACTAGGCTATGCAGTTTTGAAACGCTGAAAATACTTACATTTGCAAAGCTGCTATATTTTGCTGAACTGGAAGATAAATAAAGAGGTTAAATGCCCTGAGATTCCCACCACATAAAAGGCTGCTTTTGCAAAGTGCATGAAAGACATTTTAAAACATATCCCAGTAGCAAAAAAACCCCTCTATAATACCAAAAGGAAAATGGTTGATCTAGTTACAGATTCTCTCCCCATAACCTTTGTAAGCAAAAAGGACAACTGGATTATGAGCTAAAGAAATTGCACAAATAATATGTGCATTGCACTTTATTTTCCTAAGTCTTATCAGCTACAGAGAGAACATCTGGGAGAGAGCTGGGAGAGTGCATAAGCTCTAGAAAAAGGATTTGGAGCTGCCTATTTGAGCTTTAATTGCTCTTGGAGAATGCACAATAACCCCGGCTACTTTACCAAAGGGCCAGCTCGCTCATGCCTGTTCATCATGAATGCAATATTGATTAATTACGTGCATGTGTACAAGAGACATCACAAATTAAATGCCACACACAGAGGCTACATACCTCCTCAAACATAACACTGCTTAGTGGAAGCTGTTCAGATGATCAGAGATGTCTAGATTCTACAAACACCACAGTGATTCTGTGTGTGAGGTGGGAACTCTCTACCTCAGGGTTGGGGAAGTACTTTCAGGCGGAGGGGGCCACCCGTATGACCCTCCACGGGCCGAATGACATCAGAGGGTGAGGCCACCCAGTGCCTTTGAGTAGGAAGCACTTAGTGCGGTGCTCCCCCTCCCAACTGAGTATGAAGGAGAATCCCTGCTTTATCTCTGGCCAGAGATAACAACGGGAATTCCTCTTCTTGTCTCCTCCGCAAGCCCCTGGTAGCCTCCAGGGGCAGGGCTTGGGGAGCAGGGCCTACAGAGGGAGCCCAAGCCTCCACAGACCAGATGGGGGACCTCCATGGGCCAGAATTTAGGGTTGTGAGCCAGACGTTCCCCATCCCTGCCCTACACAATCAATCAATATTTATTGCATGGTCACAGACCCATAATCATCTTGCGAGACCTTATTACAGAAAAGAGGAACTTAGCCACTAACTCTGTCGTTGACTGGTTTATGTCAGCCAGGAAATATTCCAAATACAGTTTCAGTGACCTTCCAGGGCATTTGCTCATAAAGGGGTTGAGTAATCTATTATGTTCTTCACTGTGAAGGCTCCACTAAAAAAAAAAAAAAAAAACAACCATGTCCCAAGGATCCAACTACTTCATCACCGGGACATAGCTGATCTTCATGAGGGACACCAAAATTGCCCAATGGTCCTACCATGTGATTAGTTCTAATAGGCAATATGCTGGCTTGGAACATGGGATGGAACATGTAATATGGTGAACATAACTTTTGGCCCAGCTCTAAGCTACAGCTCTACAATCAACAAGTAATAAGTGATGATCCCAGGAACAGATACCAAGTTATTATGGACAGGTGCACCTGTCAAACCTGATCTCGTTGAGGTTCTTATTTTTCCACTGCCAAGCTCATTACGTCCTGGTACCATGCAAGCTTTCCCACACACACATACACCAGAAATCTGTTTGTACTTTATGTATTTTTTAAAACGGGCCCATATTCTACTTCCCACCCATGTAAGACATTATGTTGAAACTATTGTATCCTGAAGACTACATCCACCATACAACTGAGCAGATGAGTGAGACGTTCTAAAGCCTGACCCATTCATTCCAGTCCCGCACTCATCTCTTATTTATTTATTTATTTATTTATTTATAGGGATCGGTGA
Organism: Shinisaurus crocodilurus; assembly: GCA_021292165.1. Classification (NCBI taxonomy): domain Eukaryota; kingdom Metazoa; phylum Chordata; class Lepidosauria; order Squamata; family Shinisauridae; genus Shinisaurus; species Shinisaurus crocodilurus. The sequence continues at coordinate 34,751,344 of CM037880.1, read as the reverse complement.
ACGGACAACATTCGAGATTGTCAAGATTCTCCAAGCATTGACTCACCGCTTGACTCATGCCCAATTCCCATTCATGTCTGTGATCGCTACTCGTTCTGCATGGATGGGGAAATTGGGCAAATCAAGCAGCGATTGAATGTGAAATTTGTGCAGATTTCCTCTGTAGACTAAAGCAGAACTGATTCAGTATGCTGATGATAACGTGGTCTTCACACATTCAGAGGATGATCTCCAAACTATCCTAAATGCTTTTGCAGAAGCATACGAAAAACTTGGTCTCTCACTTAATATAAAAAAAAAACCCAAAATGCTTTATCAGCAAGTGCTTCATCAGCAAGTGCAAATTAACCCTTTGGTGATGCCATCTATCTAGCTTGGCGGGGCAATACTGGAAAATGTCAATCATTTTCTCTATCTTGGCAGCTATCTTTCTGTTATAGCTAACATTGACACTGAAATCCAGCATCGTTTGAGCTCCGCAAGTGCCGCATTTTCTCGAATGAAGCGTAGAGTGTTCGAGGATCGGGATATCTGTAGGGAGACCAAAACACTGGTTTATAAAGCCATTGTATTACCAACTTTATTGTATGCCTGCAAAACATGGACTATCTATAAACGTCATTTCCATCTCCTTGAAAGATTTCATCAATGTTGCCTCCGGAAAATCCTGCGAATTACTTGGGAAGATAGGCGAACAAATGTCAGTGTACTGGAAGAAGCAAATACTACTAGTGTTGAAAAAATGATCCTTCAACACCAACTTCAATGGACTGGTCATGTTGTTTGAATGTCTGACTGCCGTCTCCCAAAGCAGTTATTTTATTCCCAACTCAAGGATGGAAAGCGGAATATCGGTGGTCAGTATAAGAGGTTTAAAGATGTTCTTAAGGCTAATCTAAAAAAATCAATATAAACATGGAGAACTGGGGAGCTCTGGCCCATGAACGATCTAACTGGAGGTTGGCCTTTCACAAAGGTTCTATGGACTTTGAAGAAGCCCAAGTGCAAGGTGAAAGGGAGAAACGTGCTAAGCGAAAAGCACGTCAAATGAATCCTTTACAGGACCATCTTCTATCTGGTAACCTGTGTCCTCACTGTGGGAAGCTGTGTGGATCTAGAATTGGCCTCCACAGTCACTTACGGACCCATCGCTAGAGTCTACACACATTTTTTTAGAATTTCCTCTTTTTATAATTTTCTTTTTGCAATTTTATCCTTGAAAACAATCTTACTCGGTCACGACTGATCACCTATGTAAACAGGGGAAATTTGCGCAAATCGAACAGGGAAAGTTGTGCACATCGAATGTTGGCACATGTTTGGCAATTTATGAACATGTGCCTGCGATGGCATTCGGAGTTATGAACAGGGCATGCTCGCATGTTTTGTGAGCAAAAACAAAATTCTTATACATCTCTCTTACATTATGGAAGTCAGGGTGCATGTCCATAGGTGGTGTCTCATCCAGGCACTGTTGAGATCCAGACCTGCTTAGCTTCTGCGAGATAGCTGTACCTTCAAAACAGAACCATCTTGGCTTGAAGTTATCCTTAGATGAATCTTATGCCTTGAATTGCTAATTCAAGTTTATGACCCTCATGTGAAGAAAACAACAACCCAGCCATGTTTAAATCTCTAGGGAATTTATTGGCTATCAGTGAAAAGTGTAGTGTCATAAAAAGATGCAGATTTATGCTTGCCAAGTGCAAATATTCCAGATGTAAAAGTTGGATGAGCTGCAGCTTCTTTGGACTCAAAAGGCTTTTTCATCCACTAAAGCAGCATTACTATCGTGGTGGTGGTAATCAAAGCCTCCCGCAATCCACTCCCCTTTTTACTTCTCCCAATGTTGGTGCTTCAATATCAGGGAGGTCCCATCACCACAGGAGAAGGGTGCGGTCCAAGGTCAGATCTCCTCATCTGAGAGTGGACCTTTCTCTCAGCCGCAGGGGGAGATCTGAACAATCCTACTATAGCCCCTGAGAACCCTTCTCCGGGAAATAGGATCAAGCCTAACAACTGTAATCTCTTGGTGAGTTTCCTTTCCCCCTTAATTATGTCATTCATGGAATATTACGCAGGGTCCAGATGACATCATCTTCTGCACATAACCCTTCCACTACTTCTTCTTTTTTTAAAAAAATATTTTATTTATTTTTCAAAACAAATTATAACAATATATATATATAACAAAATACAAGATTATCACACAAATATAACATAATCAACATACAATAAATCATGAAGTGCTCCCCGCCCACCCTCCAAGGGACCAATTAATATACTTCTATCCTCTTAATCAAATAAATTCTAAATTCCAAAAATATAACTTATCCTGACAAGGCATGTTACCCTTCCCCTTTATTAATACATAATCTAGTAATTGATTCCATATCTCCATAAAATTATTCTTCTTTAGCAATCCTTTTTTGCATTTGATACTACTAGTTAGTTTATCATTTAGGGCTATGTCCCAAACTTCCTTATACCAGTCTGTTATTAGGAAAACATGTTGTATTTTCCAATTTCTCGCTATCATTAGCCTGGCCGCAGTTAACAAGTTTACAATTAACTCCTTCGTATTTTGATCACAAATAAGCTTCTCAGTTATTGATAACAATGCTAATTTTGGACAGACCTCTAAATTAGTATCAATAATTTTTGATATTTCTGTAAAAACCTCTCGCCAAAACACCAATACATTTTTACAACTCCACCACATATGAGCATATATCCCTTTTCCTGACATCCTCTCCAACGTAATGCAGAACAATTATTATCTATTCTATTTAATCTTACTGGAGTTAAATACCATCTCCAAATTAGTTTATAAAAAAATTCCTTTATCCTAATTGACATCATTTTCACAATCCATCTATCCCATATATATACCACCTTCGAGGTCACCTCTTCAAATTCATTATCCCATACTGCCTTAAACTGATCCTCCTGTTCTTTTGCTTTTTGAATCAATCTATATAAATCCCTTGTTATACCTCTTGTTGATGCATTACCTGGTAGGCCGTCTCTAGACATGACCATCTTTTCAAAATTAGTTAAATCTCTCTCGTACTCAGTTTTCCTTTTCCATTTCTTCGACCACTGTTCTAACTGTAATAAATTTAACCACGATAATCTTCTTCTCCCAACAATTTCCATTATTTGATCTCTAGTCCCCATCTTTTTCCACCCAATCAGACAATCTAATAACCCTTTCTTCTCTTAGTTTACCCTCCAGCTCTGATCTTAAGTTTTCAGGAAAATCCTTAAGAGCTACCACCGGAGTTAATGGAGATATCCCTGGTATAAATATGCTCTTCATAGTACCCCAAATCATTAACAAATTTCTTAGAAAAGGGTTGTCTATATTTTTTATCAATTTATTATTATTTTTTTGAAAAAAAATATTCCCCAAAGTACTACATAATTCACATGTTTCTAATTCCAACCACATTATTTCTTTAGGGCGTGCTATAATATCCACTATAGGTCTTAACTGATTCGCTATATAATACCATTTTAAATTTGGCAAACCCAAGCCACCTACTTTTTGTGCTTTATACCATCTTGTTTTAGTAATCCTAGATTTTTTCCCTCCATTACAATATGTATTAATAATTGATTGCCAATCTTTAAGTTCCTTATCTGATATCACACTTGGTATCATCCGGAATAAAAAATTTATCTTTGGCAAAATCTTCATTTTAATCAAAGCTATTCTACCAAACCAGGAAAGTCCAATTTTTTTATACTCCTCTATTTTATTCTTTACCTCATTCTTTAATTTCCTATAATTCTGGTCTCCCAATTTATCTATATCTTTGGAATTACAATTCCTAAATATTTAATTACATTATTAATCTTATAATTACTTTTTTCTTACACATTTCAATCTCTTCTCTTTTACTATAGTTAAACAACAAAAATTTAGATTTATCCCAATTAATCTGTAGCCCCCGTTACTTCCCCGAACTCCTTTAAATGATTCTCCACTCTATCCATATTTTCCATAGGGTTTTCGATTGTCAAAAGAGTATCATCTGCAAAAAGATTTATTTTTATCTTCTCCCTAATCCCTATCCCACCTATATTTCTATCTTCTCTAAATACATTTGCTAAAATCTCCATTACCAATGCAAACAAATAGGCGACAGGGGACATCCTTGTCTAGTTCCTCGACCTAGGTAAATTTGCTCTGTTAAACCATCATTTACTACAACTGATGAAACATTTTTTTAATATAATTGATTAACTACTCCTCTAAATCTTTCTCCAAACCCCATAATTTTAATTAAACTTTTTAATGCTGGCCATTCCACGCAATCAAAGGCTTTGAAAATATCTAACGCTATTACCCCTGCTCACAATTTATTTTTCTTTATTAAATATATTATATTTAAAACTCTTCTTGTTAAATCTGCCATTTGTCTTCCTTGCATAAAACCACATTGGTCTATCCCAACATATTTAGTAATAAACTTGTTCATCCTTCTCGCTAATATTGCTGTCATCAATTTTGCATCTTGATTTATTAAGGAAATTGGTCAATAGGAACCTGGCTCCGTTAAGTCCTTCTCTGGCTTCGGGATTAGAATAATCTTAGATTGCTTCCATGAAGAGGGGATCTCTCCCCCCTCCAAAAAAATATCATTAAATAACCTTTTTAGTCTTGGAACCAACATTTTCTTAAAAACCTTGTAGTATTCAGCCCCTAAACCATCTAGTCCAGGGGTCTTACCCTCTTTCAGTTTATTTATTGCATATTCTATTTCCAATTCTGAAAAAGAATTGTTCCATAATTGTTCCATAATTTCTCTATCTTCATCCACTAGTCTAATTTTAAAATGCTTTCCTATATAATCATTAATCCTCTCTTCCGTACATTCTCCAGCCTTATACAATTTTGAATAAAATTCATGAAATATTTTTAATTTATCCTGCATTAAATTATGTCCTTTCCCTTTTTTATCTTTAATTGCCCCAACTATACTTTTTTCTTTCTTTTTTTTGATTGGTGAGTTTCTTGTAAACATATAATATCTGCCTTATCCTTGTTGAGGAGTGCTTCAATCCATCTTCGTTTCAACATGGAACCCAGGCCTTTAACATTTAAAGTAGTAATTCTCAAATTTGAAACCATCTCAAGTCTTTGTCCATCTTAAATTGCTGGTCCCTATTAGTGAAATAAAACATAACAGCACACACCCTACCCCTATCCCACACCCTATTACCCCATTGCCTATATATATATGCATTCCCCCCTTATCAGCCTTGAAGAAATTCTTCATGACCCCAGCCTGCCACGCCAACAAAAGGGGGGGGAGACAAACCCACCCACCAAGCAACTGACCCGTAGATCCCTCCCAATTAATATTTTATCCTTATTCATCCAGGTTAGTACCCTTTAAAAAAAAAAAAACTTAAAGTAAAACAATAACATTATTAGTCATTATATATACTTATTAAAATGAAAACAAAAAGCAAAAAATAAAAGAAAAAACAGAGAGAGAAAAAAGAGAGAGAAAATAGAGACTAATATTTAAAAAATATTAAAAGTACACACAAAAAACTTTTTTTTTCTTTTTTTCTTTTCTTTTCTTCTCTTCTTTTAAAGGAGAAAAACAAAACAAAAAAATCATCACAACTCCATTAAGAGAAACTCCTCTTTCAGTTCCTTCCAGCTATTTGCACGATCACCTTCTCTTCTGCTCTTCTCCTCACCACCACATAACTTTTTCCTTCCATATTTCTCTTACTTAGCTGCTCCTTCCAACAGCTGCACCTCCGCATCGCTCGAGGTTCCTGCCGTCAATCCCAGTTCTTCCAAAAGATCCATTCCTTGTATACAGGATGTTATCTTGTATCTCTTGTTATTGATCATAAAAAAACACATCACAGGATAGCCCCAGTCGTATCTAATTCCATTCTTGGACAAGACAGCAGTACATGGCTTCACACTGCGTCTCCAATCAATTGTTTGCTGACACAAATCATTAAAGATTTGGACTGGAGTACTTTGATATTGCAGTTGTTCTGGACGTTTCTTCAAAAATTGGGTAAACAATTCTTTTTTATAAAAACTGGCAAAACACACAACAATGTCACTGGGGGTAAGCCCCCCCCCCTTCTTCTTGAAACTCTATGGACCCTTTCCAAGTCTTGCTCAGTCCATTCCAATTCTGGGGCAATCTCACAAAACCATTTCAAAATTATTCCTCTCAAATTTTTCCCATCCTCCACACTAACATGTGGGAAAAGGCGTATACGAATATTAGACTGCCTCGCCCTGTCTTGGATATTAATCATTTGTAACTCCAGTGCATCAAATCTTAAATCTTGTTGCTGACTTTTACTTTGAAATTCCTGCTGTACGTCCTCCACTTTGTCATTCAAGATCTTGACTTCCTCTTTCAATTGCTTAAAATCCTCTTCAACTTTCTGGAATCCTGCCTTCAAACCCTGCTGTAGAACTTCTCTTTTAAGTTGAGATATTTCCCCACTAATTTTGTCTGCAAAACGAGAGAGAATTGCCTCCATTTCTGTGGTCTGCACTTCTGAGGGATTTTTTTTCGGAGAAGACGGAGTTGCTTTCTCTTTAGCATCCGCCATCTTAGCACCCGATCTGGCGTCTTTTCTCTCAGCCATAATTAATTTATCTCTACTACCGCAGAGATGAGACCCTGTTTTTTTTTTAATTCCGTTCCTTTTCTAGCCCCGCTTCCCTCCTCCAGTTCACTTCTCTCGACTCTTTGAAGCCTAGAGAGGCTGTGGTCAGAGGGGTGAGCTCTTTCAGGACGATTCCAAAGAGGGACGCTTGGTTGTTGTTTTTTGCCTTTTTCCCATCCACTCCGCATTTAAGACCTTAATCAGAAGGATTACGCTCTCTCTCATTAAAATTGTCTTTTTGCAAGCCTCCAGATTTCTGTTTGTTCTAGTCTGAGAAGCAACAAGTTTAGTGCTGCGAGGCTTATCACCTCCCACGCTCTTCAAATCGCTTTCAGCGCCGTAAATCCATCTACAACTCTCACCGGAGGTCAGCAGAATACATTCCAAATGATAAGTAAAAAAACTCTTACCAAAGTTAAATCATTTGCTGGATGAAATCATTACTTATAGTTCAAACACCTTGGGAGGATTCTAACGAACGTCTAGTCCGCCATGGTGGCTGGCTCCGCCCCCTCCACCACTTCTTCTGTCTTCATTCTTACTGTGGAAAATCCATGAAGGAAAAAAAGATGGAATTGCTGCTCGATGCCTCCTAATTGTTTGTGCTAGGATCCCTCTTTCTGGAAGCACCCTTTGTTTCCTATATTGGTGACTGTATTTCAGAGTTAACAATGGGGTTGGGGGTTGGGGGAGGAATCCACGTTTAAGGAATAATTCCTTTCTTTTTGCACAGTTTGCAATACTAATGCAACAGACGCACAAATACAAAGGATGTTGTCCATCATTGGCAGATGTTTAAGAAGAAACAATGCCGTGGAAGATCACTGTAGCTTAAATAAGCTATGGTGGGTTGTGGCATGTGCCAGGTGGCTTTTGAATATTCAAGCTGTGGCCATGGCTTGTTGTATCATCTGAACCTGGTGGGGGTAGGTTATGGAAGGGTTAAACAACCCTCACATAACCCATGGTCTGTTTTAGGGTTATGCGAGGGTTGTTGAACCCTTGCACAACCCACCCACACTGGGCTTCGATGACACAACAAGCCACGGTCATGGCTTGAATATTCAAAATGGCCACCTGCACAGGCCGCAAGCCTCTGTGGCTTAAATTAGCCACAGCAGGCTGTTTGATCATGCAAACCAGACCAGTGTATACATGAAAGGAGAGAGGCTACACGGTCATGGCTTAAGTAATGGGTGGGCAACTTGTGGTCCTCCAGATATTTTAGCCTATAACTCCCATCACTGCCAATGGTGAGGGATGATGGGACTTGTAGGACAAAATGTCTGGAGGTCCACAACTTGTCTACCCCTACCTGAAGTTGAGCAGGGGTCGATCTTGAAACCTGTCTTAAATACCAGGGCATAGCCTTGGAATGTCTCTGGCCATATACAGAATGCCTTTGCTGCACTCACAAAAACTATTCTCAGTCCCTTGTTAACTGGAATTGGGGGGAAATAATGGCTTCTACATTAGATGCTATGATATTCTAGGCAGGAGTGATTTGGGGCACCTTTGTTTTTAGAAATTAAATCCTGAGGACAGCCTGTCCTTCTGAATGGTGAAAAACAGGAATAAAAAATGTTTTTTTCCCTTCCCTGCTATTTTTTTTTTGAATTAGCAGATCGTTTTCCAACTTTGGTATTGTTAGCTGTTACTAAATTAACAAAACATGTAGGACGTGATTGCATTATCAAATGGTTTCAATACAATTGCACTGCATTCTAAATATCTGTTCTAATTATATTTCCGTTTGACAAAGTAATAGAACTTCAAAAAAAAAACTGCAATCAGAATAATTTTTCACTGCCAAATTTAAGAACAGAAGGTGAAAAGGTGCATTTAGATGATTTTATAAACTTCACATAATTAAAACTTCACATAATTAAAACACCACACCATCAGAAAGGGCTAAACAATAAACTAGAAAGCTTACATTTTAATCTTATTTCAAGCAGTTGATTATTCCACATAATACAGAGCTCTTACATATTTGTGGTTCTCTTCCCTTTGCATTAATTTGCTTTCCTGGCATTTAGAATTGATGAATAGCATAGATGCTAATATACATTTGGTCAAAAAGAAAGAATTACACAGAGTGAGAGAGAAAGCCTGGCCAAGAACGCCATTCCTTCCCACCCACTCACATTTTCTCGTCCATATCTGCCCTGCCTTTCCAAACAAACACATGCACTCACACAGCTGTAGACCAGTTCATATTTACATTACACAGAGACCCAATCCTCCCAAAAAAGAAGGACAGACAGACAGACAACCCCTCAACGGCAATTAAAACAGGCAGGTGATAAGCTCCAGGCCAAATGAACTTGTTGGATTCTTCCGGTTTTCTCCTAGTCTGCAGTCAGCTAGTTTTCAAAATGGCCACTATGAAAGCAAGGGGACCTGGCTCGATTTAGATTAGGAGCAGGGCAGGACCAGCATCAGGGGTTGACATTATCCAGCACCTCCAAGGTCCATGTCCCAGTAGAGGGCCCACTGCCAATTATTTATTTAGGTGATCGGAAGCCCCCGAACTCAGAGGCGTCTGATCATCGAATGCAGGGCGGGAGGAGTGGCAGACCCGATCTTCCGCTCCCTGTCCTCCCACCCTGCAGATTTCTCTAGACAGCTTTTTCAGCCTGTATAGTGAGAGTACTTTGGAGGGAGACGGAAGAAGGCTGGAGGAGGCCCAGGACTCATCGTATCCTGGCTTCTCTGGTCTTCTCCCCTCCCCGCCCACTGGAACGCCCCCTTTCCTCCTCCTCCGAGTTTGCTTTTCCAACCTCAGAGGGCAGCCAGCATGGTTCTTCCCATGTTGGCCTGCAAGGGGGCCGGGGAGGGGGGTTTGGATCTTTGGTTCCTCCTTCTGAGGTCAGAGCACTGTCTCTGACCTCAGAAGGGGGGGATCCGAACAATCCTATGGTCCCTGGGACATTCGCCCAGGAACCATAGGATTGCTCTCTTATTTATTTATTTATTTATTTATTTATTACTTGATTTATACCCCACATTTCTACCAAAAAAAAAAGGCACTCTAGGCAGCTTACAATCATAAATAATTGAAACAATAATAAAACAATGCATTAAAATACAATAAAAATGTATTTATAATTATAGCAAATGAATTCATATACCACCAAGAATGACACTTAGGTCAGCTGGTAATAAAATACAGATTAAAACCAAGTCTTAATTTACACATACGTAACATAAAAACAAGGAAATTAAAACACAATTAAAAGCACAGCAATAAAGAAATAAACAGCACCCAATTAAAAACCCCTTCAGCAACAGACCAGCTTATATGGCAAAGGCGTGCATCTCTGTTGTTATTGCCTGCTGGTTAATTGTCAACAGAGACAGGGCCAACCTAGCCTCCACATAGCAGGGAGTTCCAAAGCCTGGGAGCCGCCGCCGAGAAAGCCTTCCCTAGCGCCTGCTCATGGATACTAGCTACCTACCTCCTTCTCCAAGCGAACGAGCTGTGAGAGGAACGAGGAGGAGGAGGAGTAATCTCTGCACACCATACAAAGTTCCGCATTCTTTGCTAGTGGTTACATCCTTTTGCTAGTGATTACTATTGTTTACCACACAACCTGGTGGTTACCACACCTGGTAATTACCAGTCTTTCTGGTGTGAAGTTTAAAAGGTGGAGGGAGGCAGTGGAGGAGGAGGAGAAGAGCCAAAAGAGACAGAGGCAAGCCTGAAGTTGGAACCTATTGAAACTTATTCCTAAAATTGTGTAAACATTCTGGTGTGTTTCAACGAGGTCCCTTTGGGGGACAATAGAACCTGAACCTGATGCTTTTTCTTTCAATGAAAGCTCTTCCTCCTCAGATTCTCTCTCTGGAAGGCTGTCTTGAGAGAAAAGATTGCAAAGAAGAGTTTTCTCTGAGAGAAAAGGATGTCAAGATCCTTAGGAAGCTGCCTTAAACAGAGTTAGACCACTGGTCCATCTAGGCCAGTATTGTCTACACTACCACCAGCAGCTCTGTCCGTGTTTCAGATGAGCATCTTCCTCTTTCTGAGCCCTGGAGATGCTGGAGATTGAACTTGGGATCTTCTGTATGCAAAGCATGTGCTCTGCCACTGAGCTTACAGCAGCTCTAGTGGTAGGGCATCCCCTTCTTTGATGGGAGAGGCCCACCTGTGCCTCATCTTCCCTCGTGCTTCTTTGAAAAACTGAAAGAGATGGCAAACAAATCAGGTTGAACTACAACTTCCTTCATCCCCAGCAGAAAATGTTGCTGGTGACCCTTTCTGAGGACATTCCATAAATGGGGCACCACCGCTGAAACCTCTTCTCCCCATTGTCATCCACCTCATCTCTGAAGCGGGGTACTCCTAGAGAAGGACCTGAGACCAAGATCTTAATACACGACAGTTTCATAAGGGAAACAAAGAAGCAAAACAAAGCAACTGCATACGTTTCTTCTACCCTGGGGCCACTAGCATTGTCCATGCTGCTTTGCTGAGTTATTCTGGTGTCAGACTTGAGAGCCAAGTGATACACCAGTTGCCCTCCACATCTCCAATGCTTGCTTGCAGGTATATGTTAACAAAGTCAAATCATTCAAACATTCCCACTCTAATGTTTCTTGTCACCTGCTTTCTTGATGATTTCATTGTAACTGTTTCCCCTGAGCTTTTGTTTGTCATCGCTGTGAGATGCCCAAGATTTCGACAACCTTGGTTTTGCTCCATAGAGTCTCGTTCTAGTCCTGGTAATTAATGGAGGCCTGGTATTACAAGCCGTAGGAAGCTACCACTTCCCTTATTCATGGATTGCAGAAGGATGATGGTCTGATTAAGTATCACCTCTTGCACCAAGACACTGATTGGCAACAGAGGCAACATGTCACCCACCTCCAAACTGTTATGAAATGCGTTCTTCGTTGTCTGCTGATGTTCACTGTCCCTGGCCTAGCACACAGGGCCAATCCAAGATATCTTACTACTTGAGGCACAGAACAAGATGGCGCCCCCTCCCATTTCATGCACAAAACTGACTGGATGGCAGCTGAATCTTTTTACAGCACTGGTGATGAGACAGTGTCCTCCACAACACCTGAAGGCAGCAGGCTTGCTTAGGGGGCACAGGGCTGGCTACCTCACACCTCCCAACATCTTGCTGCTGCCTCCCAGGCAGCAACTGCCACCTGCAGCAACCGCCTCACTCTACTTACAGTAATGTTAGGGCCAGCCCTGCCTACACAAGAACACCTGGTGCAACTGATAGAGGTCCAGTGCCCCAACAGGGCCCACCAGCACTTTCCCTGGGCTTCTGAACCAGCTGGCTGGGTCTGGGAAGCTGCCATTTAAAATTCCCCACAATTCCCTGGAGCAATCCTAGGTTGGGCACGCTGGGTCATTGTTGAGAAATTTTAAATGGTGTCTTCCCAGTTGCCTGCTGCTGCCTGCAAGTAAGCCCACAGCTCCAACATAAGTGGGAACACCAAATGGTACTTTGTGAGGGCCCTCTCACCCTGGAGCCAGCTCTGTACCCAGGTCTTGGGATTGGACCTGCTGGGCATATCCACGAACCTGTGACTCACTGCTGCAGTAGCCTGTCAATGCTGTGCGAGACACAGCAAGAGTATCCCAGCTCGCCAGCAGTCACACCTGTAAAGGAAAGATTAATTTGCCACCTGAGGTTGCAGAGAAACCAGATGCTGCACTAAAATGGTAATTGTGGTAAGGTTGGTGGAGTTGCAAGCAAAGCTAGAACTGTTTGCATTCAGACCCAGAAGAAAAATATTAGCACAGACTGCAAAAGTCATCATGATTTCTTATATTCCCAGGGGTGGGGGTTGCTAGGTGACATTTTGAGTGTACAAAACATTCCATGTAGCTCAGGGTTTTTTTCCCCAAAAGCCTGCATTTACAAAAAACCAGAAAGAGGTTGAAAATACTTCTCAGGTAATCATTCCAGTCCGTTGAAGCCAGAACAGCTTGCCTTCTTTGCCAGGGACTCATTTGGCCCTATTTCTCTTCTTAGGCTGTGATCCTAGGCTGGTCTCTTTTGTTTTCTTTTGCTTTGGATCCTGAGTTGCAAAGTAAATGAACAATGAAATGCTGATTTGATTAAGCAGATATCAGGAGCAGTACTGATTGTACAAACTCGTGATCTAGTTCTCTTGCTTAACGAGGCAGGAGAGGGGGAGTGTCCCAAATACATATATTTTGATGTATCTTGCAGTGGCTGGAGAACCTGGACAGGGAGAACCTGAGAGGAACAGAGCCAAACCAAGCTTACAAAGGTACCTGAATTTTAGCAGGCAGCTGCCAAAGGGCAGTGCATAAGGTCAGTCGCACATGTTCAGTGGTTCCCCAACTTTGGGTCCCCAGATGTTGCTGGCCTACAGCTCCCAGCATACCCAGCCAGCATGGCTAATGGCAAGGGATGCTTGGAGCTGTAGTCCAGCAACATTTGGGGACCCACGGTTGGGAACCACTGTTAGGTGTTTAGATGCCATTTGTTTCCAGTTTTAGGTGAGGAATAGGTTGGCTGGAATTGGCTGCTTTGTTTGTGTGTGTGTTTTGGGCTACAGAGGTCCATAACACATATACAAAATGACAAATGCATTTGTAGGGAGAGATCATCATTCATTTACTATCTATTTGTTTATTTAAAGGCATCTTACAGGACTTTTCTAGGAGGCTTACAAACATATAACAAGTACAAACACAATTCCAATAATATAATATAGCCTCTGAAGCTGATCTTAAGGCAGGGGTGGGCAACTTGTGGCCCTATCACCTACAATTCCCATCATCCTTCACCATTGGCTATGCTGGCTACGGCTTATGGGAGTTGTAGGCCAAAACATCTGGAGGACCACAAGTTGCCTACCCATGTCTTAAGGACAGTTTCATACCGGTAAACGCCAGCTCTTCAGATTGCTCTGGCTCTGCACTGTTTAGAGCTCTAAAAGGTCAAAGCCAGGTCTTTGAATTGGGCTCAGAAATGCACTGACAGCCGGTGCAACTGATACAGATTAAAATGGAGGAGGAGGAGGAGGAGGAGGAGGATTATTATTTAAGCCACCTTGGATTCCTCGCAGGAAAAAAGGCAGGGTATAAATATAATAAATAAATAAAGAATTAAGTAGCAGGTGATATGAAAGATACACAAAACAGCTGGACAGGATTTAGTGCACTTGATATTCATCATTCATCATTCAACAGTTAACAATTTCAGCCATCTGATAAAGCAATATAAACACCACATGGCAGTCATGTGATATAGTCCATCAAAAGAGCACTGGGAAATTTAATAGTTTAAGACATATGACTGGGGTTTGGTGGGGTTGGGGAGAGCTAATTTCCACTGAGCATCTCAGTTAAGTACAAACTCAATTGGCATAAACCAGCCTTCCCCAACCTTGTGACCGCCAAAATGTTGGACTACAACTCCCATAATTCCCAGCTAACATGGTCCATGGCCATGGCATAAACCAACACTGATTTGAGAAATGAGAGCAGCTAGTTCTGTCTGCAATAATAATTCAAAATGCTCTCTAGTTCCCCTGTGGCAAAAACTCCTACAAATGCAAAGATCACAGGAGTGGCACAAGATATTGCTAATGCTAACCCATTTTCTTCCTTATGATCATGAGTGGCTTAAAAAAAATGTGACACACACTAATTAGTTCCTTCAGAATTATCCAAGCATATGATAACCCCCAATGTAAGACATTAGATGGCATCATATATCTTTTGCAATAAAATAACAATTAACTGCATGTAAGTATGTTAAGGAAGATTAGAAGTTAGGTATCTGAATGTTTAAGGGGCTGCATTACTTTCTTCTCCTATTCCCAGTTCCCAGCATAAAGGCAATGTTTCACTTTCAAGCACCCAGTAAAGGCCTGGTCAAAATCAGTGTATTTGTTATGGTAATTGCCAATTGAGTTCACTGGCTGTGGTGGATCTTCTGCCAGAGAAGACACAACTCTTTTCTACTAGAGTAACTTTTTATTGTAATTACACTAGTATCATCTAATTTTTGTAGTGTTGTACAACTCAGCATAATTGCCAGGTTGCTTAACAGCATGGTTACTTACTAGCCAATTAAGAATTAGCAGTACATTGGGATGAAGGGCGCTTTAGTTAAATTGCCTTTTTCTAACCAGCCATTGATAATTTACTCCTTCACTGGAGTCCAGTTGCTGAAGCATTCCCCCCCCCCGAAAAACATGATCCCTCTCTCATTCAGGCACTAAAGCCTAGATCATCACAGCTTCTGCCCATCATTTTGAAGCAATTGCCCTAGGAATCAGTCCACACAGCCTGTTTGCGCATGTGGCCAGTGGCTATTTTCTATCTGATCTGTTTCTTTTCAGGCCCAGCTGTGGCGTGCCCATGTCTGGTCAACCCATCAAAACCACAAACAGTGATTAAGGGTGTCACCAGCACCTGAGTTGATTCACACAACCCTCAGGTGAATGTCTGTTTATTTGCTGTCTGGCCTGATTGTGGAAAAAAAAAATGGCTATCTGAGCACTCCCAGATGCGAACATGGGATGGTTCACACATCTGGCTCCGCATGCTATCGCCTCCAGGAGTTTGCAGGCAGTGGAGGCTGGTGGCTCCAATGTCAGTGGGGCGGTTGTATCCACTCTGGGTTTTAGCCTGAACTTTAAATCCATGGTGCTGAACCCCAACCCCAAAATAGGTTTGGCACCATGGATAGCTCCATGTCCGCCCCCACTGACATTGGCAGCCTCCACTGTTTGCAGGCTTGTTGCTAAGCTCATGACTAGGAGGCACTTTCACAGATGTATGGCTTGTGTGAACTGGAATCCCCTCATTAGAACTGTTCAGGCAGGGCCTAAGATATGTACGCATTGGCTTGCTAAAAAAAAAAAAAAAAAAAGGCCCATTGAGTTTGCGCAGATCATGACCACCACTTGTTTGGTTCCGCTGCCATCCCTGCATGGGTGCCTCTCAGCCATTAGACCAGGGACTTCCCTGCATGCACCTGGAGTTGGTCACATGGTAACCACCAGGCGTATGAAACTGTAAGAGACTGCTTAAGATGACCATTTCAAAGTAGAGCACACAGAAAACAAACGGCCCTGCACTCCAGGAGCATGCAAATCAGCCCAGGAACTTTTCCATTTATATTGCAAAAGGGAGAAACAGACCCTGATATACCGTAGATATAATAAAAGGACTTAAGTCCCCAGTAAATGTTTAGCAAGAGATGACCGTATTTGCTCAGCATGCCCATCTGAAGCCCGAGTGTATAAAACCCACTTATCTACCACCAGGAACTTTGGGCTTTTAGAATGGCTGCATGTCCACTCTAAATTATATGAAAAATGTTACCTCTATGGAGTAAATTATATGGAAAATGTTACCTCTACTATGGTTGTTTCGGGTTTTCAAATTACTCTTTTTGGTTACCGAAAAGCAGTTAAGAATAGGCTATCTTTTTTGCAATTTCAATAACATTTTGTATTGTTGAAGGATGACAGATAATTTGCAATAGTTCCAAAATGTATCTGATGGGCTTGTTGTATTATTAGTGGGTGTATTTCATAGAGGAAACAGTTGGAAGTGAACACTGATTGCTATTTTTTTTGTTTTGTTTTTAGTGTTCCAGAATGCTTAATTTTGTAGACTTTTCAAGGATAACCATGTACACATTTAATTAAGCCCAAAAGTAGAATAGTACGTGGAAAATATGTACTATTTGTAATAGCACAAAATGTAATGCAAAGTATGAAAAAGGAAGTGAGATATTAAACGAAGATCTGTCTCTTAAAAAGGGGAGCAGGACATAAGGAAATGTTATTTCCAGAAGAGCAAGGTATTATAGCAACTCAGCACATTACTGTGCTACAGAAAATTCCACCACCACCGACATTAACTGTGGACATCACGTGTGTGTGTGTGTGTGTGTGTGTGAGAGAGAGAGAGAGAGAGAACAGACATCCATGATGTCTGGGTATCCTGATTGGTTTGGTGTAACTGGTGTCTCTCAGAGCAATTGCAATGTGTAGAGCCATCATTGTGTAAGGCAGGAATCAAAGTCTACCACAACATAGGAACACAGGAACCGCTGCCTTATACCAAGTTAGATTATTTGCCCACCTAGCCTAGAAGTAGCAAATTTTGGGGGCCATGGGCATATTTGGCAATTAGAAAAACTGTCCTGGGCACCATCACAAAATGTCTGCCATGGGAGGCGTGGCAAAGGACAAGTACCCTGCGTAAAAGACTGAATACAGGGCAGAGGTGGGTCTGATCCCCAACTCCTTTGAACCCACAGTTTTTAACACTAACAGAAACCTATTTTACAGCAATCCCACCTACCAGTAAGAAAATGTGTTAATTTAAAAAAAAAAAAACAGTGGTAGGGGGAGGGTGACTTGGTGGGCACCAAGAAAGGTATACAGAGGTGCATTGGTGCTCATGGGCACCATGTTGCCTACCCCTGATCTAGCCCAATATTATCTAGTCTGCCTGGTACTAGCTATCCAGCATCTCAGGTCAAAGTCTTTCCCATCACCTGCTACCTAATCCTTTTAAGTGAATATGCCAGGGAATTGAACCTGGGACTATCTGCCATGCAATGCATGTGACCTACAACTGTGCTATGGTCCCTCCCTAGCTAGCAGCAGCTCTCCGGGGCCTCAAGCCTCTCCTGCTACCAGGCCCTTTTAACTGGAGGTCTTTTGCATCACCTGGTTCTTTTAACTGGAGATGCCAGCTGTTGAACTTGGGGCCTTTTGCATCCACTGAGTTATGCATCTTCCACTGAGTTATGCAGGAGGAGTCATGCATGGGGTATTGGGGTAGAATCCCCCTCTTTCTTCCTCCCCATATCCTTCAGCAATACCCGGGGTCCTTCCAGACGGACGGTTCCTAGGCACTACCAACCAAAATGCATTGTGCAGCTGTTCCATCTTTCCCTCCGTAGGAGATTTTTTGGGTGCTTCCAGGGGAGGCTTTTATTATACAATCATCCTGCCTCATTCATGCAATTTGACAAGGGGTTCAGACATCACCGTCTTCTGTTTGTAATCCTCCTGTGTTTGCCCACCAGTTCTTCCATCTTTTTCCTGCTTCCAGACAGAGGTTTCCTAGAGCTTCCGATCAAAAGGCATTGTGCAACTATTCCATCTTTCCCTCCTTAATGGTTTTTCTGTGATATGAAGAACAAAGGCAGAAGAAGCAGTGGGAAAACATGGGAGGATACAGATAGAAGGCAGCAATGGGTGCTATAAAACAGGATGCTTATGCCTCCCCCCCCCCTGAGTCCTTTGTGCCCTGCTGGTTCCCTTCTGCAAGAGGCACCCACCACTTGCGGAACGGAGATTTAGTGCTTCTGGGGACAACCGGAAACGAGTGAAAACGCTCATTTCTAGAACGGGGCAGATCAGTGGAGCTCTCATAAGGGAGCTCTGCCGACCTGTCCCAATACAAAAAGAAAATTGTATTTCTGCTCGTTTGGGGACTTTCTCTAGGAAGCGCTCAATCTCCATTGCAAAAGTGGTGGGTGTAACAGAATCGGTGGGACCCACCACTTGCAGAAGGGAATCGGTGGGGCACAAAAGAAACAGTGGGGGGTATAAGCTCCCCATTGGATACTGCCCCATGTCTGGATCCCCCACATATACATAAAATGCCACAAATGAGGCAGGATGATTGCACAATAAAAGCCTCATCTGGAAGCATCCCTCGCCCTCACAAATATCCTAGCACCGCAGATGGCTGGTTAATATGAAACTCAATGGAATCAGTGGTACAGCCAGCTAATTTTAGACTCTGGACTTAATGGTCTTACCGGGGGGGGGGGAGGTTTAGAAGGGCATGTGTGTTACTTCAGTTGTGAAGCACACAACTAACATTTCTCTTCCCACCCTCCAACAACCATTCCATGCTTTACAACTACTTCTACATTCCTAATAGGTTAGAATGTCTGCCTACCCTGATAAAAGAAATACTGGCCTGGTTCTTACATAAGGAAAACCCAGAGTATGGGTTGTGTATGAGTTGTCGTTGAATTGTGGCTTGCTGTAGAATTGTGGCTTGTTGGGCAAACCTTGCACTATGGTTTAACTAACCACAAACAACCCAGGAAGAGAACCCATGGTTTGTTTTTGGGTTGTGAACTCTGGGTTGTTCATGGTTAACAACCCATTGTTAAACCATAGTGCAGCATTCACATGTAACGGCAACCCATTCAATAACAACCCACAATCCAACAACAACACGCACTCAACGCATACTCAACCGGCACTCTGGGTTGTCGTTACGTGTGAACCAGGTCATCCTGAGCATGTGCCATTGTGCATTTTAAGCTCACTTAAACCATTGCACCATCATGACTATGGAAATAAAATGGAGTTTGCTTCTGCCACCATGATGCCCTGCCACTCTCTGGGTGGTTATTTGGTGGCCCCCTGAGCTACAGGGCTCTGGGCTTTGGCCCCAAGGTCCAGCCCTAGCTGTGCTATTGAATGGAATATGCAACCAGATCAGAGCTTTTCAGATGCAATCAGTAGGATTTCTCATCTGGTTGTACCACCTGCTCCCCTCCCCCATCCCCAGGTTCAACCACCTTAAATGCATCCAGACATTGACAGTCAAAAGTGGAGAGCAAGGAAAGCAAAGACTTTCTGTAAGAGAAGCATAATGACAACACAACATGTGACCAAACCCTACATATGACAGGGATGGGGACTCGGACTCCAGGACTCGACTCGTGAGTCGGACTGAGTCCCCCCTCTGATTCGACTCGGACTCGAGTCCCAATATTTTTAATGGGACTCGAGACTCAACTCGGGACTCAAGACCAAGGACTCTTCAACATCCCTGGGCTGTGCCAGAAGGAGTGCAGAGGAGCGTGATTGCCGGCGAAGAGCACATGGAAGCGAGGTGTGCCGCTGCTCGGCCACTATGGACAGCTACCAGGAGTGCAGCCCCAACAGTGTGTCAAGATTTATTTTGATTGATGTGTTGCGTACTTGGGAGAGGCAGAAGAAGGACCTGAGATTATTCTGTGTGGCTGCTCTGAGTGTGTTTCTGGTTCCAGCAAGTTCATCACCAGTGGAGCGGGTGTTCAGTGAGGGTGGAATTGTGATGAGATCTCACCGTTCCAGAATGGGGGCCAAACATTTAGAAAAAACCGTGTTCCATCCTCAAATGCAACATGGATAAGTTTTAGGAAGTACAGCAAGTTTATTTTTTAAACTCATTTTTCTAAAATGCAACATTTCAGACATTTTGGGTTTGGCTGCCTCTGCCTGCCTGTCTGGGGTTCCCTGCCTCCTCTGCCTGCCTGGTCTCTTATTGACCAGTTCCACAGTTGAATTGTCCAAGACAAAGGCCTTTGCCTGCCTGCTTTGGGGTTCCCTGCCTCCTCTGCCTGCTTGGTTATTTGGGGTTTGTCTGCCTGGTCTGTTGTTCTTGCCAAAATCAGTTACAGAGTTTTGAAATAAAAAGGCACACTTGTGCCTAGAATTTATTTAAGCCACACATCTGAAGTAGCCTTATTTTGTTGGGAAAAAACCCCATTGATTTTAATAGGGACTCGTGGAGTCAGCTTTGGGAGTGACTCGTGACTCGTGAGTCACCATTTTGGACCAAGGACTCGGACTCGGACTCGAGACTCGGGTCCAGAGACTCGTGACTCGACGCGTGCCTCGAGACCAAGGACTCTTCAACATCCCTGACATATGATATGTCGTTGTGCTGCTAATTGTTTTCTACATTATTCATATCGAGTTTTCATGACTGGATGAAATATTTAACTGCCCTCTATTTACTGAAAGTTCAGCGTGGAGCTGCTCCTTTCCTTGATGATACAAAAAGAGCCATTTGAAAGTAAGGGAGTGTGCAATAAACCTGGCCTCAGCTGGATATAAACCAGAGTCAGAGCATTTCTTTTTATATTTATCCAAAATGCGCGCAATTAGGCTGCCCCCGACATTTCCCTTGTGTCAGAATCTTGAAGACCCAGTCAGCAGTCAAAGCTGCATGAACAAAATGTGCACAATTTGATTGCTATGGTAAAAAAAAAATCAGAACCTGTATTCAAAACTATGTAGACTTCCTGGAAGTGTCTGGCCAAGACCTGGCTGGTTAGTTCAGAGCAATGGGTGAAACCCAGCCCTTGTGCAATTCCACAGTTTCTTGGCCCTGTGAATTTATTTTAGAGCATGGCTCATTTTTATCCCTCTTTCCCTCAGCCAGTACTGGCTCCACGTTTTTGAAGGCCCGTGGGCAAGACACCCTCCCTCAAGGTGTCTGCCTTTTCACCACCATTGTCAACAGCTGCCATGGCTCCTCACCTGCTCCCTCATCACTGCTACCGCTTGCTTGCTTGACAGGCAGAGAGCAAGCGGGCTGCGGCATCTCCTGCTCCTCCTTCTCACCACCACTGTTGTCTGGGCCAGAGCGAGAAGCAGGTGAACAAGCAGGTGGCAATGGTGAAGAGGAGGAGCGACCCCAGGAGGCTCTTCTCCGTGGGCCTGTGCTGCGGTGTGGGCCCTTATCAGGTCTACCCTTGATGCCAGCCTGCCCTCAGCTCTGCATCCTGTTTTTCTCTCCACCTGACCATTAGAAAAACAATACTTCGAAATGATTTAATGTAAATTTAACACATCTTCAGGTTCCTGCTTCTCACTAGCCCTTTTCCTATGTTAACTGCCACTCCTCCACATGTTCAGTGAACAGGGCAGTTTGGTGCCCTAGGTGGAATTATATTTAGCGGGGGGCCCTCTCGTGCCGTGGGGGGGCTCCGGAGCAAAGCAGCCCTGCTCTGCAACCACCACCCCGCGCCGCCGCCACAACCTACCTACCTACCTTCCCCCTGCCCTGGCTGCCGCTGCCGCCGCCTCCGAAGAGGAAGTGACGCGACAGGAACCCCGCGCTCTGTTTTTTGCCGGGGAAACCAGGGCAACAGGGCTGTTTAAGCCCTGTTGCCCTGGTTCCTCCCGCCAAAACAACGCGGGCGGGGCTCCGGAAGTGACGCGTAGAAGGTAGGTGGCGAGGGGAGGGGAGGTGCGGTGGCAGCGGCAGCGGCGGGCGGGGAGGCGCGGCGGCGGCGGGCAGGGAGGCGGCGGTGGCGGCAGCGGCGGTGGCGCAGCGGCAGTCAGGCGTGGAGGCGCGGCGGCGGCGGGCGGGGAAGGCGCGGCAGCGGGTGGGGGGGGAGGCACGGCGGCAGCTTCGGCGGGCGGGGGGAGCACGGCGGCAGCTTCGGTGGGCGGGGGGAGGCCCGGCGGGGGCGGCGCAGCGGCGGCAGAGAAGAGGAGCGCAGCGTTTCTGCACCCTCTTCAGCCACGCGCCCTAGGCAACCGCCTAGTTTGCCTAGCGGTAGCGCCGGCCCTGTCAGTGAATGTGGGTGGGGCAGGGCTGGCCCTACCATCAGGCAAAGTGAAGTAGCCACCTTAGAAAATCAGAGGCGGATCAGAGAGAGGCGGGGTGGTGTTGGAGAACAGAGCTGTGTGTGTGCCTGGTGCCCTGCCCTACAGAGGATATGTGAAGTCAGGATTTTTTTTTAGCCAATCTGTGTCACTTTACACTTGCTTACATGGAACCCCATTTGCCATTTTAATGCCCATCCCCCCCCCCAATTTGGAGAGATCCTTTGGAGGTCTTTGCTGTCCCTTTTTGTTTTAATCATCCTAAATAAATTGGTGTTGTCAGCAAACTTGGCCGCTTCACTGCTCATCCCTAACTTCAGATCATTCATAAACAAATTTAGAAGCAGCTGTCCCAATACAGATCCTTGGGGAACCCAACTGTTTACATCCCTCCATTATGACAACTATCCATTAATTCCTGCTATCTGCTTTCTGTTCTTTAACCAGTTACTGATCCATACGAGGACCTCATCTCTTGCCCCGCTAAGTTTGTACAGCTGTCTTTCATGAGATACTTTGTCAAAAGCCTTCTATTTATTTATTTACTGTACTTTTAAACCACCCAATAGCTGAAGTTCTCTGGATTGTGTATAATATACATTAAAACGAAGAACAAAAGCAGTGCAGAATAAAACCAAGATAAAACCAGCATCAAAGAATAAAGCCATGCCAGTACATAAAACCAAATTAAAACCAGCAACAGAATTATTTAGGGTCTAAAAGCACTTTTAAAAAAAAACCAGTTCTTAAAATGCCTGGGGCGAGAAAGACCCAGCACTGAAAAGATCATAACATAGGTGTCAGGCAACACTCTCTACGGAGGACATTTCACAAGCAGGGTGCCACCACTGAAAAGACCTCTGTCTTGTAGCAACCCACCTCACCTCATTTTGCAGGGGCACCTGGAAGAGGGTCTCAGATGATTATCTTAATGTCTAGGTAGGTAAATATGGGAGTCCAACTTTTGAAAGTCTGAGTAAGCAATGTCTACTGGATCACACTCATCTACATGTTTGCTAAAAACATTCTGTCACATCTCATTCCTTAAGCTGTTTGAATGCTTGGTAACATTTTTGGGACATTGCATTACCTCAGCCAATTGGTGTCAGTCACATACAGATTATTTTCAAGTTTTGATACTTTGAATCCACAGCAGAGTTGTCAAAGACTTACTGCTTTTAAAAGCCAATTCCTACCATGCTGCTATATCTTTGGCAGCAAAAATAGCAACTTAGTCTACCAGAGCTAAAACAGCAGATTACCCCTGGTAACAGGGGTAGAGATGAATGACTCTGACACCAGTTGGGACAGCCAAAGTGGCTGAAAGATCCCCTAACATGCTACAGTGTGGACCTTTTGGCAGCAACATCTGCTTCTCGGCTCTTGGAACTGCAGTACAAGTGTTTTTCAAGAACAGTAGGGCAACCACCACCAGCAGAACAGTACAGATGTACATACTAATGTACAAGCTTTGTCTTAAGAGTCCAGCTAGTAAGAGTAGGCAGGCTGGATTTAGCTGTAAGGCCCAACTGATTTAGACAGAGCAATAAGTGAAAGTACATTTTGCTTACAAGGAATACATACAAATAAATCTGCTTTGGCTGTGCTGGTGCTGGATGTTTTGAAGACAGCCTGCTCTGTTCTTAATTCAATGATCAAAAATCCTGCTGGTTTAAGACCAGCGATAAGGCTCTCTCATGTTGGTTCAAGCTCCACAAAGCCATGAAATTGGAAGGTTAGGTCGCTGATGCCCTAACAGACATGCTCCATGATCAGTAATGATGTTGCGCAATGTGAGAACGTGTGCTTGCTTACGACTTGCCCTCCATGCGTACACACTTTTCCTGGATCTTTCAGGCCCAAATCCAGATAGGGAGGATGGAATGCCTGGAACCAGCAAAGATGCCTCGCATTGTCCTAGTGACCTAGTCCTACATTGCCTTATGAAGCATATGAGCCTTACTCTATTGCTAGAGGAATCCTCTGCGAGTTGACCCATGCCTATTTATTACCTACACATCATCATTACTGAGATTGTTCTGGTTTGGCTCACAATTTTATTTATTTATTTATTTATTTATTTATCTTCTCAAATCCATTATTATGGTTTTTCTATCCTGCATTTCACTACTTTAAATCCAGCCCACAGCAAGCAGGTTTGCAAGGAGAGGGTTTATACTGAGTCTCTTTCCAATTGGATCTCTGTGCAGTCTCAAGTAACAATATAGCACCTTGGTTTGCAAAGACCAAGCTTAAATTTGAATGTGAAAGCTATCTGACCTTAATCTCTAATCCTCCTCTCAGATTAGTTTTGGCACATTTAAGGATGCAGCAGATGCAAACAGCAGTCCTGGAAGGGTGTTCTAATAAAATCCCTTATGCCTCCAGATTCTGCCCATGCTGCAGCAGAAAAGTGGAGGATTTGCATTGCCTCACTACCTGTTTTATTGTCCCATACTTCCATCTACTCTCAATTTCATTCTAAGTATTTAGACCAGGGCTCTCCAACCTTGGGTCCCTAGATGTTGCTGGCCTACAGCTCCCAGCATACCCAGCCAGCATGGCTAGTGGCAAGGGATGCTTGGAGCTGTAGTCCAGCAACATCTGGGGACCCAAGGTTGGAGAGCCCTGATTTAGACCCTGTTTTTGAGGGGAAAGTCCACCTGGCCTGACGTGGAAAGAATAAAATTTCTCTTCATATGCTTCAACAAAACAACTCTCCTGGCATTGGCTAATTTCACTTTTGCAGCCCAAAAGCTTACAGTAAATTTTCTGACATTACAGAATGTCAAAAATCTGTAACATTTGTTTTATTTGGTTTTACTTATATATGTCTTTGTATGCTTGTTGTGACCTTTGGTTGAAACAATAAAAGTGTTATTCATTCATTCATATTCATTTAGTTATTATTTACAGCATGTATATACCGCTCCACATCTAAACAGATTCCAGAGCAGTGAACAATAAACAATTTAGCATCACCTAGTTTGAATCCAGGCCATGTATACTTTTACTACTTTAGCCCAAGCCCCAAACATTCACACACCACCCCTAACCTCTGCATGGCTTATAGGGCACAAGCACACGTTTGGATAGTTGCTGTTAAAGTGTCTTCCTGTGAAAGGCAAAAAGGGGGGAAGTTTCCCTCCATCCCACTGGTACAAACTCTAGAACAGTACAACATATTTGTAGGCAATTTGGGCATTATCTTTCTTCTGTCTGTAGCAACCAAAGAGCCACTAGGAGAGAGGAAAGGGAAGACATCCAAGGTTTTACCACCTCCTGACCCTCAACAATGTTAAAGAAGTCCCCTCTGTAGTGCCAGCCCAATAAAGATGACTCTGTACATATAACAATGCTGACAGATGCTACTTTGCTGGAGCTGAATCAGGTCCAAGTAATTCAGTTTTGGGGTTACACCAATGGATGATTCCTTGTGCCTCGTCATACATATTCTGCTAGGCCATGCTGTTCTACAAAGATCCAGCCACGATGACACAGTTATAGAGGTTATATAATTAGGTGGTTGGGTGTACAGATGGATGATGGGTAGAAAATAGCCTTAGTGTACTCATTCCTCATTCTTCTGACATACACATCTCCTTTGTTGGCCTAGAGCAAGTTCTCATACCTTTCGTTTCCTATTTTCCATCATCTAAAAAATAGAGCTGATAAGTTTATGCTTCCTCCCTCACAGGATGCTGGAAGAATTAATTAGCTAATAATGAAGATAAAAAGCATTGTATAACTAGCATGATCATCATAATTAAGATATCTCCTGGGGGCCCTTCAGTAAACTTCGGTTAGCATATTTTAGTAGGTAGAAAACAACAATTTAAAAAATCTATTGCATTGTTCAGTGACTGACTTTGCAAGTGTTCTAAAGAAATACCCATCGAATCTCCATTTGGGGAAATGTCCCCCCCCCCTTCAAACCACAGTAGGTTTTAATTGTGGGGGGGATTAATGGGAAGAGGGGAGGTTTTGCTTTGAGGGATCTTTTGTCAAAATATATTCAGAAAAGGAATATTATCTACTTCCACCCTCCTCTCATGATTCATATGCTTATCTTGAACATGAACGCCAATAATGAATCAGGGCATACATTGAACCAAAGCAGAACATTCTATCTGGAATGCATTTACATGTTTGACAAATAACCCAGTGGGATATCCTTGAAACAAAATTAATCACGCTACATGTACTAAAAGTGTTTTGATTAGTCTTGCAAACTTTCCATCCTGAGAAGAATGTACATAGGAATGAAATGTTCTGGTTTCTCTTCAGATCGTATAAATCTTTCGCCTTTTACTAAAGATTTCCGTGGAGGAATGAAATGTTCTATTGATTAAAAAAATCTTAGCTAGTCTCTGTCTTACACCAATACACCTGTGTGTTCTGATTAGTGCTAGAGGCAGAGCTGAATAACTGCCGACGTTTGGATTTTCAAGAGGGAGCAGCCATTGTCCCATATAGTTAGTGGTACCTGAAAGCTTCAGCTTCAGTCCAGAGACTTAGTTATATTTACGGCTTCTGTACACAAGGCATTTATTGTGTGCTCGTTATTCCTCACTCACAGTAGTTTGCGGGTGCTTTACATGACATTGTCATCTTCCGGGGCCTCTCCCATGCTTTCCAAGCATTTCTGCAGCTTTTTTTTTTTAGAGCGAGGAAAGTGTAGTATTATCTGGAAATGGCGGGATGAACTGGAATGAGAAGCTCGTGTATTTTCGCAATTCTGCTATTCCACTGCGCCACCTTGTGGTTGTATGCTGGAACATATAGGAAGCAGAGAAAGAAAACCTTCGGGGGGGGGGACATGTGTAAAGGAGCCAATCTTAACCCCACAAAGTACCTGGAAGCAGAAGCCTTGGTAAAGTGGTGGGTTAAACGCCTCACATAGAGGAGCCCTGAGAGTATACCCACTGAAATCACTAGGAGTTAAGGGACTCATGACTAACTTAAGTCCCATTGATTTCACTGGGTCTACCCTAAGTGTGACTAAGTCTGGATCCATCCCTTTTGCATTTGGCACAAATGAAGTATAATCTTAAGCATGTTTATTCAGGAGTAAATCCCATTTATTCAGGAGTAAATCTCCACCGGGCCCAGTGGAGAATCAAAGGCTGGATCTCTGGGCCAAAGTCAAGGGGACAAGGGCAAAATAACCACCCCTGGAGCAGCAGGTGATGGAGGCAATGAAAAAGAGGCCTGGCTGGCATCAACAGCTGGGCCAGCATGAGAATCCTGAGGCCCACCAGGTCTGACTCTGCTCACCCTAGCATCCTTTCTTCTTATGTTTAACATTTTATAGTCAGGGTGTGGTCAGCTGGGTATGCTCATTCTATATTATTGTTAATCTACTACCCTTTTCTACAACGAGATCATGTTCATTCCTGAGCAAATGTGTTTAGCATCAGGAGGACAGCCGAAGCAAACTCCATTTTATTCCTGTAGTCACGACAGTGCTACGATTGAGAGTTTAAAATGCAAAACTACACATGCTCAGAGGGTTGTTTTTTTTAAAATCAGGGTTCGCAAACAGTGTTTGTTTGTTTGCTCTGACTTGTCAGAAATGTAGAAGAAGAGGAGAGGGGAAAGAAGAGAAATGTTAGTTGTGTGCTTCACAAATGAAGTAATACAAAATGCCCATCTAAAGCCATTTCCCCCATCCCATAACACATTTATGTCCACGGTCTAAAATGACTTTGCTGCAACACTGGTGGTGCTTATTCCCTAGTAAGTATGATTGGGGTTGCACCCTTAAGGTTGTAATCCTAAATTCACTTACTAGGCTGTATGTTCCACTGAACTTAGTGGGACTTATGTTTAGAAATGCATAGGATCACACTATAAAGGTGTAATCCTATGCAAGTTTAGACAGAAAAAAGGCCTACAACATGCCCCAGCCAGCATAGCTGGCTGGGGCATGCTGGGAGTTGTAGGCCTTTCTCTGTCTAAAACTTGCATAGGATCATACTATAAATGAGTTTTCCTGAATCGCCGTCTTACCAGCATTATCTTTCCCCCCTCCCCCTCCTCAGTTTTTGTTTAAAATACAGCCTGGGGAAGAGTTCGGTGAAACTTAAAAGTTAGATCATTGCTTTGTGACCTTCAGTAGGTCCTATTGTTGGTGTTTGGATTTATTCTAAAGGTGCTAGCACTAAGCACAGTTTTGAAATTGGTTTCCTGCCCCACTTCCCTTGCAGTCCTCAGCTTTTCCTTCTTGATGAGATGTACAGCAATGACTAGTGCGGTCAAATTAGATTGTGGACTGAAGTTTACACAGAGAAGGAAGGAGAGAAAAAAGCGAATGTCGTCGTTTATTTGTAAGGAAGGAGAAGCAAGTCAAGCATCGCCGATCTTACTAGCGGGAGTTAACTCTCCCAACCTCACTTCAACACCTCAAAACAAACGTGTAAACACATCAGAAGTTGAAATTAGTTCAGGGGATGCTATCTCGTCGTGCAAATTAGTTCAAGGGATGCTATCTCATTGCGCAGCTGCAAATGTAAACCATGTCCATAATGATGTAGGAAAGAAAGAGCAGCTGCTACCAAAGGGTGAGGGCCAAAAATTCTGCCATGTGATTTGGCATTCTGCTATCCCATTTTGTCTTTCAAGCTGACAGCTGCGTATCTTGAGTTCTGGAGCAGCAGATGGAGACAAAGGCCAACAAAGCACGGCGCACTTTGCTCTCATAGTCAAGAGGTTACGATTAAAGCCACCCTGGTTCCTGAGAGCCTTATTTTTGGAATAAGGGGGACATTTTTCTCCCTCTCTCATAATACTAGAATCCAGTGGGGTCATCCCA
The DNA here is from genome assembly GCA_021292165.1 of Shinisaurus crocodilurus. NCBI lineage: Eukaryota > Metazoa > Chordata > Lepidosauria > Squamata > Shinisauridae > Shinisaurus > Shinisaurus crocodilurus. The sequence continues at coordinate 34,722,483 of CM037880.1, read as the reverse complement.
TGAATAACTGATTCAGGACAGACAAAAAGAAGTACTTCTTTACACAAGCGCATAGTTCAACAATTGGCCTGGGGAAAGGAATTGCTGCACAAAGGAGGTGCACTGAGGTGTGCGCTCCATTATGTCTGTCATTGCCTGATTCTTAGTACAAGGAGCAAAGCTACCCACAGCCATTGCTAAGGCTGTTAGAGCGAGCGAATGCAGCAGCGAGCCCTGGCCCAAGACATTTTGCTGCCTGAAGTAAAGGACAAGATGGCAGTTCCCTCCATTCCATGTACAGAAGCTAGCCAGACTGGTAGTTGAATGTTATTGACTCTGACACTGGAGATGGGGCAGTGTCCTCCACCACACCTGATGGCAGCAGACTAGGTTAAGAAGTACAGGGCTGGCTGCATGCCACACATGGCTCTTCCTCCAGCACCATGCCATTTGCCGACTGCCGTCTAGCACCTGCTACCTGAGGTAGTTGCCTCACTGTGCCTAATGGTAGGGCCAGCCCCGGCAGCAGCCCTTCCATTGTACTTAGATCCAGCTCTATGACCTGCCACAAATACTACTCGCTGAACTTTCTAACGAAGAACTAGTGCCAGAGTTTGTGTTTTTCCTCTTCCACCCCAATCCCTTTTCCTTTTATGTTGTGTCTTTTCGATTTTATGCCTGAGCGCAGGGGCTGTCTTATTACTGATCTTTGTAAGCTGCTTTATTTATTTATTTGATTTATACCCAGTCTTTCTACCAAAAAATGGCACTCCGGGCGGCTCTAGGAGCCTTTTTGGGGGGCGGGGGACTGATGAGCCAAGTAGAAATGCTTTAAATAGTGAAAAATAAATAAATGTATACTTACACAGGGCTGAGTATAACTGGGATACCAACCAATGATTAGTTGCTAGATAGTGATACCAAACCTTTGCTGAGTTCTTACCATTTCTGCTTGAACAGAACATTCATTTCTCTCTGTCTTTGGGACATGATTGGAAAAAGTGAGGAGACAGGCACACATGGAATTGCCATGATGAAAGATTTGTGTTCACACTAGACACCGGTGCTCAAGCCTCCACACGTCTCTGGGCACGCATAACCAGCAGGGCAGATGTGGAAGGCGGCTACATCTTTTCTTTTCTTTCAAGCCCATACATAAAGTTTCAAATATGAAAAGGTCACTGGCGCTTACCAAAGCAAATAACAGAAAGAGATTCATCTATTTTGACACCTTCGTTTTCCATTCTTATAACTCAAATATGACTACTATAAATATTCTATTCTTATTTATTTATTTATTTATTTATTTAAAAAAAACCACCAACACCACCACTACCACTGATAGAAATCTTTCTATGCATGTACTATGCTTTTTTTGCTATTTAAAAATGAATGAAAACTCCTATTAATATTTGAAAGCATGGTTACTAATATTTGAAAGCATGGTTACACACCAGGAATTGATAGTCAATTATTAATGCTCAATAATTTTCTCATACTTTTAAAAATATGTACATCAGTGTTAACACAATGACCACTCTGTACACACCAGGAATTGATATTCTGTGATAGCCCACGAAGGGCCCGGGTGGCAGGTCTTTGAACACATTATACCCTTGGTAAAAATTTAATGGGGCCTTATATGCAGACTAACTCTTGATTGCTTTATAGTACCATAATGCCACCTAGAGGTGATCTAACAAAAAGACTCTCAATTGATACTGTACTATATGTCAGGCAGAAGGAGATCAAAGTGAGCACAGTCCAAGGACCAGAATAACCCTGGAGCTGCCAAAAAAGAAAGAAAAGAAAAGCCAGATTTGTGATCTGCTGCTCCTTGCTTCAAAGGAACCACTACTTAGCAGGCTTCCCCAGCTTGGCGTCTTCCAGCGGTGTTGGACTGCAATGTCATGAAAATATCTTTCTACTGCAGAGTAGTGGGCTATGGTTGCCTTCCAGCGCTCATGATTCCTTCGCTTTGAATTTGTTGTGGCCCATAAAGGATGGATGAAAGGCCTAGGCCTGGATTCCGATGGTTTACCTGGTGGTCATTGACTCATTGCTTTCCTAAAATGAGAAATGGGTTCTTCCAGGTGGCAGGACCGGTGCAAGGCAGTTTGACGCCCAAGGCAACATCAAATATTTAGCGCCCCCCCTTCCCACTTGAGCCCTCCCTTCCTCCCTCCCAGGGGGGGCCTCCGGAGCAAAGCAGCCGGGCCCAGGAAACGCCTGCTCGCCCAGCGCCCCCCCCCAAAGTTCTCATTTGGAAAAGTTTTTAGGAGGGGGCGGCGGAGCTGCGGAGAGTGCGCTGGGCTCTCACGGGGGGGGGGGAGGCAGGCATGGCCGGGGGCATCTAGCTTAGCCTGGGTGCCCACTCACTCCTTGGGGATGCGCAGCCGGAGGGGAGGAGCGGGAGGCCGGCTGCCCGCCACGCTCCTCTTCTGCTGCTGCTGCTGCTCCTGGCGCGGCGGCCTCTGCCTGGCGGAGCTGCGGGTGTGCGTCCTTCCCCGCCGGTCTAAGACACGGCTTTTTGTCGCCCATGGCGTCTCCGTGGCTGCTCCGCCCGGCCGCCTCGCCGACAGATCTGGGCTCTGCGGCGGCGGCGAGGAAGTCAGCCGAGCGAGCGAGCTTCCTCCTCCCGCTGCTGCTGCCGCCGGCCTCTGCAGCCCAAGAATGAAGGAAGGCACAGGAGCGGGGCGTTTCTGTGCCCCCTTAGCCATGCGCCCTAGGCAGCCGCCTAGTTGGCCTAGCGGTAGCGCCGGCCCTGCCAGGTGGGCATCTTCTACTGCTACCAATCAAAAGACATTGTGCAGCTATTCCATCTTTTCCTCCTAACAGATTTTTTTGTGGAAAGGGTGGGGGGGGGGGTAAAGAAAGAAAAAAGACAGCTCTTCATGCTCAATGTGAGAAGATCAATGACTTAGCCGAGGGTACAGGGACCCTTGGGGGCAGTGCGTGTCTCCTTGCACATGCCACACCGCCACTTTAGCCCTACTCATGTTGCAGGCAAATGCCCGCATAGGGCATAGGAAGGATGCAAATGTGTAAGTCACAGGTTCTCCCCCCACTCCCTTCATAACATGCACATGAGCAGCAGCTGACAAAGAACTGGTCCTCTTGCTTGCATGTTATTATTATTATTATTATTATTATTATTATTAATAATAATAATAATAATAATAATATTTATTTATCGCCCATCTGGCCGGCAACCGGCCACCCTGGGCGATGTACACACAATAAAATACATAAGTACAATAAAATACATTAAAACAATATAAAAATTTTAAAATCTTAACCCACCCCATATTCCCGCCTGAACAACCAGGTTTTTAATGAGCGACGGAAGCTCATCAGAGAGGGGGCATGGTGGAGGGCACTCGGGAGAGAGTTCCATAGTACGGGGGCCGCCACAGAAAAGGCCCTCTTCCTCGTCCCCACCAGTCTAGCTGCTCTGGCTGAAGGGACAAGGAGAAGGCCATCCGTGGCAGATCTTGTTGAGCGGCCCACTTGGTGTTGCTGGAGACGCTCCTTGAGATAAACTGGACCAGAGCCGTATAGGGTTTTAAAGGTCAAAACCAACACCTTGAATTCGGCTCGGCAAGCAACTGGTAGCCAGTGCAACTCATTAAGCACTGACGTGATGTGATCACGCCGGCGGCTGCCTTTAACCAGGCGAGCCGCCGCGTTCTGTACCAGCTGCAGCTTCCGAACCGTCTTCAAGGGTAACCCCACGTAGAGCGCATTACAGTAGTCTAGGCGAGAGGAGACCAAGGCATGAACCACTGATGGGAGCAGGTGATTAGGAAGGTAGGGGCGCAGCTGCCGTATCAGATGGAGTTGATACAGCGCTGCCCGGCTCACAGCTGCCACCTGAGCCTCCATGGACAGCTGGGAGTCTAGAATGACCCCCAAGCTGCGGACCTGGTCCTTCAGGGGTAGATGTACCCCATTCAGCACCAGGTCAACATCCCCTAACCACCAGCAGTACCTCGGTCTTGTCGGGGTTCAGCTTCAGCATGTTCCTTCCCATCCAGCCAGCCACTGCCTCCAGGCACTTGGACAGGGTCTCAACAGCCAACCTCGGTGAGGACTTGAAACAGAGGTAGAGCTGCGTGTCATCCGCATACTGATGACACCGCACCCCAAACCTCCTGATGATAGCTCCCAGTGGCTTGAGGTAGATGTTGAATAACATCGGAGACAGGATGGAACCCTGCGGCACCCCACAAGTGAGCAGCCGAGGGTCCGAAGCCTCCTCCCCGAGAACTACCCTCTGGTACCTTCCAGAGAGGAAGGACCGGAACCACTGCAATACAGTGCCTCCCAAGCCCAATCCCTCCAGGCGGTCCAGGAGGATACCGTGGTCAACGGTATCAAAAGCCGCCGAGAGATCGAGGAGGACTAGAAAGGAGCATTCGCCCCTATCCAAAGCCCTCCTCATATCATCCACCAAGGCGACCAAGGCCGTCTCCGTCCCATGTCCAGACCTGAAGCCCGACTGGCACGGATCTAAATAATCGGCTTCATCCAAGTGTGCCTTCAACTGAGCACCCACCACCCGCTCGATCACCTTGCCCAGAAATGGTAAATTGGAGACTGGGCGAAAGTTGTTTAAATCCTGGGGATCCAAGGAGGGCTTCTTTAGAAGCGGTCTTATTACTGCCTCCTTGAGGGCTGATGGAATCACTCCCTCCTCGAGGGAGGCATTCACCACCGCCTTGATCCCCTCACCCAGTCTCTCCCTGCAGCTCATGATGAGCCAGGACGGGCAAGGGTCAAGCAAGCAGGTGGTCGGCCTCACAGATGAAAGCACCTTGTCCACTTCATCAGAAGGAAGAAGCCGAAACCGATCCCACAAAACCGGTCTGCCATTGGCCTCCTCCCGCTCACTCCCTGTGTCCACGACGTACGATATCCCACTCCTAATCCGATCGATTTTATCTGCGAAGTGCTTCGCTAAAGCCTCACAGGAGGCTTTTGACTGTTCCAGTGGGTCCGGAGCGACTGGACCGACCAGACTCCGGACCACTTGGAACAGCCTCCTGGGGCAGCACTCTGCAGACGCAATGGAGGCAGCATAGAAATTCTTTTTTGCTGCCTTCACCGCCACCCGGTAGGCTGAAGATGCAGCTCTAACCAGTGTTCAATTGTCTTCGGAGCAGGAATTTCGCCATCGGCGCTCTAGCCTTCTCACCTCTTGTTTCAGAGCTCGCAGCGACGGAGTGAACCATGGCGCCGCGCGAGCTCTGTTTAGGCGAAGAGGGCGCTTCAGGGCAACTCGGTCTAATGCCCTGGTGATTGCAGCATTCCAGTCATCCACCAGGGTCTCGACCGAGCTACCGTTTGTGTGCTCCAATTCCCCAAGCGCGTTCAGGAATCCATCCGGATCCATAAGACGCCTGGGGCGGACCATTCTAATAGGTCCCTCACCCCTGCAGAGGGGTTGTGGCATCGAGAAATCCAACCCCACCAGATAGTGATCTGACCATGACAAGGGGGTGGTGGATATACCCCCGATTTCCAGATCATTTCCCTCCTCTCCAGAAACAAAAACCAAGTCCAGTGCATGACCGGCTACATGGGTAGGTCCAGTTAATACAGGGTGCAGCTCCCAGGAAGCCATGGTCTCCATGAAGTCCCGAGGTGCCCCCGTGAGGACAGCCCCCGAATGCACATTGAAGTCCCCCAGCACCAATAGCCTGGGGGACAACACACGCACATCAGAGACCATCTCCAGCACCTCGGCCAGGGAGTCTGTCGTGCAGCGGGGTGGACGGTACACGAGCAGAATCCCCAGACTGCCCTTGGGACCCAACCTCCAGTACATGCACTCAATAAACTTGGTCTCCCGGAGAGGGAGTCTGGTAAGGACCAAGGACTCCCGGTAGATTACAGCCACTCCCCCTCCCCGTCCCCCAACCCTTGGCTGCTGGGCATACGAGAAACCAGCCAGACACAAGGCCGCCAGAGTTGGAGCAGCGTCCTCGTCCAGCCAGGTTTCCGTAATACATGCCAGGTCTGCCCCCTCATCCAGGATCAAGTCATGGATGAGAGATGTTTTCTGGGTAACGGACCTGGCATTGCACAACAGCAAACGCAAGGTATGGGGAGGAGCCACACATCCCCCAGTTATCCCTTGGCTCTGGGCAGGCCCGGGACAAGGGATAGGTATTAAGCATCGATCCCTTGTCCCCCGCAGTTGGCGTGGCCTGCCCCTAGCGTTCTGCCAGCGCCTGCCGCTCAACAGTGGTATATTTTGCCCCCCAGAACTCCCTCCATCATCTCCCTGGGAGAGGCACATGCCCCCTCGCTTCCGTCGATCAGGCGGGAGACCCACCCCTAAAATCAACCCCTAAAACCCCCAAGCCCTTCAAAAGCAGGGCCTCTTAAAAACCCCAGCCCCACCTATATCCCCATCAGCACGGGGGCAGGCCCTCACCCTTGTGCCACCCCCGAAGTGGCTCCCCCAAAGGGGCAACCCCCTTTGGTGTCGCCCCTTCAGTGGCGACCCCGGCGGCGGCGGACCCGCCCCCGCTGGAGCCGGATCTTTATGGCCCCACAGTTGCAGGTGAGGCGGGGTGGCTCCTGGCTGGGCCCGGTCCTGCAGCGGCAGCCAGCAGTCCCACCGGTGGTGCGGGTGGTCCCTCCCAGGCAGCAGGCAGCAGGCAGCAAGCAGCAAGGCTGGGCTACTTGCCTGGCTTGGCCCTCTCCAGCAGAGGCGATGGCAGTATTTCAGAAGGAAAAGCTCTGATTAATACGCATGTACACACTTTATTACCTGATGTGGATTTTGTACTTAGACATAAAACGTTGCCTAAGCAGAGGCCCCGAAAGATGTTGACCTTCACGGAGGTCTTCCAAAAGCAAGTCCAAGTCTTCGCCCGCCCGCCCGCCCACCCACCAAGCCATACTGCTGAAGCTGCAGCTAGTGCAGAATGCAGCAGCTAGGATGCGCAGTGAAGCACCGACCTCTACACACATCACACCTATATTAAAAGAACTGTGGCGCAGTGGCGAGAGTGCTGGACTGGGACTTGGGAAATCCGGGTTCTAGTCCCCGCTCGGCCATGAAACCCACTGGGTGACTTTGGGCCAGTCACTGACTATCAGCCTAACCTACCTCACAGGGTTGTTGTGAGGATAAAATGGAGAGGAGGAGGAGGATTATGTAAGCCACCTTGGGTTCCTTGCAGGAAAAAAGGCGGGGTATAAATATAATCAATCAATCAATCAATCAATTAAAAGAACTGCACTGGTTGCTTATTAGCTACCAAGCCATATTCAAAATTTTGTTGCTGACATTCAAAGCCCTAAACAACTCAGAACCAGGATACCTAGCAAACTGTCTTCCCCTATATACACCAGATCAAGCACTGAGATCTTGAATACTTTTGAAACATTTATTGATTTAGTTTTAAGGGTTTAAAGCTCAACAAAAATTTTATTCTTTATTCTTCTTAGGGTGCAATCCTATGGGATTGATGCCGAAATGATTGAAGCTGCTGAGACTGGAGGATTCCAATCATCCTATGCTGGGCTCTTGCCAGCTGGGAAGGAGGAGCAACAGAGGCTTTTTAGCCTCTCTATCCTCCTTTGCAGTATTTTATGCTCAGAGTATTTTATGCTCTGAGCCCATCTTGCTGAATTGCACTGCTGGGGGTGGGGACAAGAGCTGAGAGGCCATTGGGTCCAGCAGATCCATGGCCTCTTCCTTCCCCGCCCACCAGCATGCCGCCTTTCCTCCTCCTCCTCCTCCTCCTCCTCCTTCCTGAAGCTGGAGCTTCGACCTCAAGAAAAGGAGCTGCCACAGAGTTTTTTTGGGATAGCTGGGAGGGACTTGGGAGTGGGGAATCCCCACTTGAATTCCCCCCCAAGGTAGTAGCTCTGTCTCAGCCTTGGGAGAGGGAAGTACCCTATATCCTGTGGCCCCTCAGACACCACTAGGGGCCATAGGATTGTGCTTTTAATCAGTCTCATAGCAGAGTGGCTACCTATTAGGTACTGAGCCATGTTCAAGGTTGTGTTGTTGACATTCAAAGTCCTAAACAACTCAGGTCCAGGAGACCTAGCAAACCTGCTTCCCCTATATACACCAAAATCAACCTCTGAGATCCTCCAAGGAGACCTTGTTGGTCATCCCACACATTCCATGTGTTGCCAGGTAACAGCACATAAACGGGCCTTCTCAGTAGTGGCACCCACCCTCTGGAACACTTTTCCATGTGTGGTTCGAGAGGCGGAAACGGTGGCAAAGTTTAAACACCTCTTGAACATGTAAGTCCCCAGCAACACCAAGTGGGCCGCTCAACAAGATCTGCCACAGACGGCCTTCTCCTTGTCCCTTCAGCCAGAGCAGCTAGACTGGTCGGGACGAGGAAGAGGACCTTCTCTGTGGCAGCCCCTGTACTATGGAACTCTCTCCCAAGTGACCTCCGCCATGCCCCCTCTCTGCTGAGCTTCTGCCGCTCACTAAAAACTTGGCTATTCAGGCGGGAATATGGGGTGGGCTAAGATTTTAAAATTTTATACTGTTTCAATGTATTTTAATGGAGAAAAATGTTTTAATGTATTTTATTCTGTTTTATCTTCTGTACATCGCCCAGGGTGGCCAGTTTGCCGGCCAGATGGGCGATAAATAAATGCAAATAATAAATAAATAAATGTATCAGTTTACCGAGTCTTTTCCTGACTTGTAGCAGACCATAACACTGCTCTGTTCTACTGCTGTTCTTGTAATGATTTTAATGTATTTATTATTTTATTTTATATTGTTTTTACACTGGTTTGTATATTGTACTGTGTGTATTTTGGATACCAAGTGGTATAGAAGTAGTATAAACAAACAAACAAACAAATAAACATGCTGGCATCATACTCCCTCCTCCCAAACAAACACACTCACACACACACACACACACACACACATCAGATCCTTGGGCAACCCTGGAAATCTGACTCACCCTTTTAAAAATGGGTTACCACTAGTAGCCCACCATCCCTGGTCTGATGGTGGGAAGGAAGCGCTGTGTGTGTGTGTGTGTGTGTGTGTGTGTCTGTCTGTCTGTCTGTCTGTCTGTCTGTCTATAATGAGGTGCTACAGTGCCTGGCTCATCTAAGGAAAAGTCAAGATATGACCAGGCAGGAAGACTCTTTCAGTTCTTGATAAGGGCAGCATGCAAGAGTGTTGTAGATTGTACCCTTGTCCTTGTCTTGAACTGTCATTCCTCACCCCAAACTCTAGTTCATTACCTCTTTTCTGGGAAGCAGTTCATTATTTCTTTTTCTGCGAGGTTATATTCCCACCAGGCCCCGCAGCTTGAAATGGCTTGATGACGTGCAACTGTATCTGTTTAATACACACACAGAGCTTCTGTTTTCTGCCTCCGCATGCCTTTATCCATCGCAGTGCACCTTCCTCGTCATCACTATCTAGGTGGCACTGCAGGGCAGCAAAGATGAGGGAAAGCGCTCCCACAGCCTCAGAGCTGCCCTGGTGGCACAGAGAGTTAAGATGCCCAGGCCCAGCTGCCAATCTCGCCCAGTTCAAGTCCCCAGAACAAACGAACAGCAGCGTGTACTCTCCCACTCAGCTACAGGCCCTCGGGCCTCCATGCATGGACAAGTTGCAGGAGGGAATGTAGCTCTGTGGGAGAGCACACACCTTGCACGCAGAAGAAGGTACCAGATTCAATTCCTGGCAATCTCCAGTAAAAAGGATCAGGTATGTGGTGATGTGAAAGACCTGCTGAGACCCTGGAGAGCCACTGTCCATCACACAGTAGACAATTCTGGGCTAGATGGGCAAACAGTCTGACCTGACATGAGGCAGATTCCTATGTCCCTATGAAGCCCCACAACACATCATTCCACTCATTCCCTAGGACCACTTCTGCCAAAAAGTGGGAATGCAGGAAGCTCCTGTGTGGACATACACTGACCTTGACTTGCATTCTTGGCACAGCAACTCCTACACAAAAGCAAAACAGGCAATTATGCCTCCGCAGAAACCGAACGCATTTCGAGAGGCTCCAGTATATGTCTGAGATAAGGTGGGTTGGACAGTTCCGTAAATTCATTGGTGTCTTCACCACCCTCTGGGCCCTCCCTTGCTCGGTGACTAATTTAAGGGAAATGTTCAGCTGAGCTTTACTGAACTTGTCCAAGCGACATGAATCATGGTATTTCTTAAGCAGGTTCTCATCTGAACTCTTTTTCTGCATGACACATGGCTCAGAGTTCTGTAGAAAAACAACAGCCCATGCCAGAATATTCACAGAGGTACAAGCCAAGAGCAAAGGTAAAGAATGCTTGAAGACTCCACAGAATTTAAGCCAGCTGATAGCAAAGAAGGGATATGAACCTTTCATTGCTGGATATCTCATTCTCCACCTGCGGAGTTTTCCACTTAGAAATTCAACTTTTCTTGAATGTATTACTCAGGAATTATTATTTGGTTCATCCGTTGCACCAATTAACCAAACATATGAATTAAAATGGGTTAGCAAAACTAACCTTTCCTTAATGCTTGCAGGCATTTCCCCTCTGCAAATGTGCTTTTTACAGTTTCCCAATTCTTTCTCGGAGCAACC